>JASWHV010000016.1:11674786-12390983 GCA_030760725.1 Neostapfia colusana
GTGGAGAACCTTACGCGAAGGTACATGAGAGAGCCACAATCAAACAAGAAACGCATTTCTCTCATGTACTTTGCCCAAAGTTGAAAAGAACTTTAGTTAGCACTAAGCTACAGCATATCATTAACAATCAATGTCCAGCTTTCAATCAGCAACATTTTAACATGTAACTAGCCTGTTCTTTCTACGTCACGGTACAGTGAACAAGTGGTACTCACTGACCGCGAGGGACGGCGATTATAATCGATTTACACCTGCAGGGTTACCCGAACAACCCGTCACGTACGCCCGTACTCGATGTTGCCTACAACAACCATCACGGACGCCGTACGCGACTACCTTTCACCCGTTAGCCAAATATTGAACCGGTCCCATCGTCCCGAGCAAGAGGTCCCTGCACGCGCATCTCTGTGCCGCCAGCTGATTTACACCTCGAGCTCTCAACCTACCCTCTGAACGACGGGCAATGCCTCAATACCCAGCTACCCGAGTTACATCAGTTTCCCGGTTCCCATAAAGCCGGTAGGTCTTCGGTACTGTTCTAGCTTGTTCAACAGGCCCGCACACGGCTCGGTCCTCAATCGACACAAGCGGAGCTACAGCACACAGGCCCCAAAGTCCTGCTGCCCTTACTCTCCGCTCGGTCTCATTTTCTTGCCATGTGTATCATGTGCTATCTCTACCCGAGCAATGTGCCTCTAGCCTATTCTCGCGAGTAGTTACAACTACTCGACTTGTACCGAATCCTACTCTATCCTAGCAATGCAGTGGCTAACGGGGTTTGCAATCCTAACCCCAACCCATGGTTTTCTTGGCTGTGCAGTTGGGTTTTCAATCAAGACTCTAATGCAAAGAACAATATTCAACGAGGTGCTCAAAACAATAAATATTTGTAAAAAGGTTAATGCAAACCGGGGCCTGCCTTGCTGCTCTTGGTCGTAGGCTAGCTGTTCCTCCGGAGTAACGAAGTCTAGGACTTTGGGTTCCTCCTCGACCTTAGCGACAACATGATGAGAGCAATATGTATCAATTTAGATGCATTTGTATTAGCTTCGAAGTTGTGAAGTCTATAACCTTTGTTGGACAGACCTAATGACTGTGAAACTTTTACTGTGGCTCGGTTACAACCTAAACAGAAACTTGGTCAAGTTTTAGTTGCAGCAAAGCTCATTTGAGCCCTCCACAAATAATTATGTCCTTGACCTTAATTAAAGGCTTTTAGGGTGTTCTAAGTATTTTCATGAAACAAACCATGACTTTCTGAAAATTAGATTTTCAGAGGGTTCTAATGGAGTTGGTCTCACTTAATTTGGAAGTCTCTAACTAAAGATATGAGCTAAACAATTTCAGAGAAAATTCTGAAAATGTTTCTGAACATTTTCTATTTTCTCTGGAACAGTTTTACTAATCACACCATTAGGTGGACTAAATGAGCTCAAATGGATCTGAAATTTTTATGGTAGTTCAAGGATATTTTGGTGAACATCTCAGCAAAATTTCAGGATTTTTCTCTAAAGGATTCTCCAGTTAAAATTCCTAACAGTTTAAACTTTAAGGAATTAATCCTGGAGAATTAAGGAATTTCATGAAGTGAAACTTGATTTTCTGGAAAGTACTCAGAGAGCTGAATCCAGAAAAATTTGGTTCACTCAATTTGGAGCTTTCTAGCCAAAGTTATAAGGATTTGAAATTTGAAGGAAATCTGAAAATCGGGGAAAAGTTTAAACTCGCGCGTGGGTCCAGGGGACACGCGTCGCACGCCGAAGCGACAGCACACCGCGGCCCACAAGGATTTTGCGCGCCAGCACACCCGATCCCGGCCGCAGCCGGATCCCGATTCAAAATATCGGCCGCTGACAGCTGGGGTCCACCCCCTTCTTCAACCTCGCGACACCCGCGCCCCGCCGCCGAGGGACCTCGCCGGAGAGCTCGCCGCTGGCTGCTGTACAGCTCCAAACTTCTTGATTCTGGCCGCCCCTGCCTACTTTTAATTGGGGAACAGGATCCGAGGGTCAGCTGCTCATGACAACGGCCGGAGCATGGTCGGCGACGAGCCGCCATATTGGAATGACTTCGGCCATGTCGGCTGACTCCTCTGGTACCTCAGCTACTTGGGAAATCGGTCGGGGAGCATCAGTGGACCTCAGAGAAGGTCGACATGAGCTCGAGGCAGCTCGGGGAAGGCCCGAAATAGGTCCTCACCGTGCGCCCGATACCCCCCGTTCGTTCCGCCATTAGTAGACCTTAAATTACGCCGGGCACAGAGGTTCTCCGGCCCAGAGTTGTGAAGGCAACTTGTGCGTTACCGTGTCTAGCTCGTGTGGGAGTGGCCTGAGGCCCTCTAATCCTTTCTAGAGCACGAATTAAACAGAATCGTACCCGAAGGTCGTTCTGCACACAGAAAGGGGAAAAGTGGAAATTCGCCGCCGGTGAGCAACCACTCGAGCTGTGGCTCGGGGATGAGCAGCACCGGTCACCTGCGCGTCCAAGGGTGCCTTGGCTCGGGCGTGACAACGCCCAGGTTGGGCTGTCCACGAGAGCCCGAGGTGCGGCGGTTTCCAGTTCCGAGTTTGATCTTTCGGCACAGCCGATATCACTCGGTTTCAATCGACTTCTAGCAATGGGGAGGATGGAGGAAGGTCTCTAGTACCTTGCTGGGACCCTGGAGTGGAAGGAGGGAGCTGCGATCGGCTTGATCAAGCGGGAGCTCGAGCGGCGGCGATGGCAGTGGAAAAAAATAAGTCGTGTACGTCGGCAGCTCGGGGAATGGCGACTGAAGCACGCCGGGGAGGAAATAAATAGCCCGGCGGCTGGCCTCCGGCTTGGGGCGCGCAGCAGGAGCTGGCGTCGGCTGCCCCCTTCGGTGGCGCGCGCGCACAGCAGCCGGGAACCGACTGAACTGTGGTTCAGTCGGTTTGTTTTGAGGCAGAGGCTGACATGTGGGTCCCACCCCTCTTTTAACCTCTGAAATTTACTCCTAACAGCTGTGGTAAACAGTGAACCCTATTCTACCCTTGGCAATTCAAATTATTCACCCAAGAGCCATTTGAATTGATCAAAGTTCAAATGAGGTGTGGTTTGAATGAATTTCAGCACAAGTTTAGTTTGAAATTCAAATAAAGTTTGAATTTCTCCCCCTTAGCTCATGTCAAGATCAACCCCAAATGGAGTGAAAATTGGTGTGGGAGCTCACAAAAATGTGCTGAGTGAGAATATGCCTTCTACTTTTAAATTCAGTGGGTGAAAACAGTTTGAATTTGAATATGTTTTCAAACTGCCCCCTCCCATCTATACCCAAAATGACCTCAAAAAGGTTTTGAATTTGGGTGAAACTTGGCATGGACATCCTTAGCAAAGTGTCAGAGTTTTCATATGCCCAGCCCATCTATATCACATGTGGGAAGTACCACTTTTGCAATGTGTGAGTTTGTTCTCTAATGAGCATGTTGATAATTGTTACTTGCTCTTCATTTGTGTTCATCATTTTTCCTCAAATGAGGTGTGTGGTGTGGTGATGAACCCTACAAAGGTGTGTCAAAAACTGAGGCCCTTACACATTCGATAAGGCCTGGTGAAGGTCAGGGCTCAGGGTCCTGTTTCATCGTCTTTGTGGCCCCCTGAGCGTGCGTCTACTTCAGCCACAAGTGAACTAATGCTCGGTTAATGTCTGTATGACTGGAAAGGGAACCTAGATCAAACTTCAGTAGCTCCGCCGCCCATTTGGCGGCATCGCCCGCCGCGTGGAGCTGTGGGGGATAGCTTTTAGCCTGGGGAGATCGCCGGGTGCCCGACACTCGGGGGTCCTCAGGCTGCTTTGGACCTTCCGGGAAGCTCCGCTGACGTCCCGGGAGCTCCGGGAGGTCCTGCTGGTCCTCCGGGAGGTTGTATCGGGGATCCGAGGTCTGGTCTTCTGGTGCTTGCTTCTTGGTAGCGAAACAGGTTACTGTGGTATGGGGTTAAAGCCATTGTGCGAAGACCAGAAATTCGCGGGACCCCTATCTATGCCGAGTCGGTTTACGCCGGGATTAGCAGGTAAAGGGCGCCCTTTAACTACTTCAGACACAGGGGTCTGATGGGAGCCCTAGCAAGCATTCGGGAAGCGCAGCATATGACAGCCTGGTATCGAGTCTACTATTTGCTCTATCATAGGAAGAGAAAATAGGTCTTTAGGGCATGCCTTATTGAGACTGGTGTAGTGGATGCGCTTCCGGAGCTTCTCGCTGGCCTTCGGGATAATAACACGGTTTGCCAAGCGCCGGGAGCGGCGGACTCTCCGTCTCGTCGGACGGCTGGACGTCGGGAAAGACCTTTAGGTAGTGCTCCATCACCTCCCTAGGGATCTCTGGCCTCGGTGATGGCTGTCATGCAGCACACCGACCTCATGCCGGAGTGGGGCAACGAGCGCGCCTTCCTATATGCTACCCAGGCCCCTGGCTACCCAGGTGGTCTGGGTGGCATCGGAGCTGATTTGGACGAGCCTTGTGGGGACGTCGTCCTCATCAAGGGGTTGCACGCGGGGTGCGGTGGTAGAGGCACGGTGGCGTGCACTTAGGTGGAGCTGGTTTGGTTCTGTACTGCCGAGGGCTGGCGCTCTAGTTGCTGTAAGCGCCTGAAGCCTTTCCAAGGCTAATACTGCGGCAGCACGGTCTCCACATAACTTGAGGGCGCCTGTTGGTGTAGGCATCTTCAAGACAAGGTAGCCGTAGTGGGCTACTGCCATGAATCGGTACAGGGCTAGCCTACCGATTATGGCATTGAAGGGGAGGTCAATCTCGGCCACGTCGAACAGAATGTACTCTGTCCGGTAGCTGTCCGGTGCCCCAAAGGTCACCGGGAGGCTGATGTGGCCGTAGGGAACGACCTGTCCCGGCCCTACCCCTGAGAACGGGCTTGATGGGGCGAGCTTGGCCATCGGGATCTGCAGCTTCTGGAAGGCTGCGTGACTGATGAGGTTCAGTCCAGCCCCACCATCCACCAAAACGTGGTACATCTTCACGTTGGCGATGGTAAGGGCCACCACGAGCGGCAGTTGGCCGGCCCCAGCCGTGTTCCTGGGGCAGTCGGTGTCATCGAAACTGATGGGGGTTCCCATCCACCTGAGGTGCGGTACTGCACCTGGGAGGGGAGCCACCGACGCTACCGCTCGGCGCAAGGCCTTAGCCATGCTTCGGGACAGGGGGTCAGCGGACCCGCCAAAGATGTCACAGGGCATCTTCCAGTGCTCGTCGTCACTGGAGCTGGAGCTCCCATGATTGCACACTGCCTTTACGGCGCGCTGGAGCTCCTGGAACTCCACCTGGCGGTCATCGCCGTCTCGGGCCTCGACCTTCTGCTTGCCCTCCCTTTGACTATAGGGTGGGGCATCAGTTATGGGCTGCTTCCCCTTCCGGAAGCGCTCCGCGAGCTTCTGGATTTCCCGGCATCTGGAGGAATTCCGCCGGGTTGATGCTGCCGTCGTACTTCTCAGGCAAGAGCGGCCGAAACTTGCGCGGCCATTTTGTGAAGCGAAGGCGGGGCGAGAGGGCCGCACACCCTGCTTCTGTCGCCGCAGGTTCTGATGCCGCGAACGCTTGGATCGCGCTGAGCACCGCATGCCCCGGCTGCCATACGCAGGACATACGACTGTGGCATATTGAGTAGCAGCGCTCTTCGCTGCGGCTAGCGCACCCTTACTAGGTACACCCAGCACTACTGAAAACCTGACGCTGGTCGGAGCCTGCATTGCCGGGGTCGGCGCTGCCAGAGCCGGTTGCTGGCTCCCAGTGCAGGTATTGGTGCCGCGAACGCTTGGTTCTCCGCTGGCACAGTGTGCCCCGGTATGGGCAAGGCCGCTCCATAGACCGGGGACGCCGTTTGCAGGGCATATGGTTGTGGCATATGCTGCGCGACGTATGCCTGGGGCAGAGCTCGCGTAGCGAAGATCTGCCCTTCAGGCTGGGTCGAGGCCGACGTCATGTTGTCGCCAGCCTCTCGAGTGCGACGCCTTTCTTGACGTCGCTCGAGGAACACTCGGGCATCTTGGCCTAAGTGGCACCGTTCCAGCTCTGTCCTCAGGTCCGTCGACGGAAGCTTGGTGGAGCTGGAACCCCCCCGTCTGGCCGTCAACCGTTGGCGTGCGCGTCAGCGACACAGCCGGTTGGTCGGAGCGTCGTCCCCGCCGAAGTCAATGGTTTGCGGCGGCGACGACAAGACGGTCTACCTCGCGAATCCACTGCTGGGTCGCTGCCTGAGGCGCATCCCCAGCAGGCGGATTGTGCAGTAGCGCCCTTGCTGCGGCTAGCGCACCCCCACCGGGTACACCCGGCGCTACTGAAGGCCTGACGCTGGATGGAGCCCGCATTGCCGGGGTCGGCGCTGCAAGAGACGGTTGCTGGCTCCCAGCTTGCCCTGTCACACTCTGTCCTGAGTGTGTCATCATGTACTCTCCCCTGGTCACGGTTTGCCGCGGGCGCGGGGGGGGGGGGGGGGGGAAGTTTGCCGCTGAAGGAAGCTCGATCATCTTCATCGGCGGAAACTCGTCGCGCTAGGGGAAAAGCCCCCTACCTGGCGCGCCAAATGTCGAAGTGTTCGGTCGACACTTCCCCCGGGCCTGCTCTGGGCAGCCCGCGGAGGTTCTTTTTTCGGAGGGGCTAGTTCCTAGCGGAGAGCTTGCGCAGATGGACGAGTTAGTGAGAGCTTGACACGGCGAGTTTTACGTGGTTCAGGCCGCCGGAGCGTAAAACCCTACGTCCACGGCGAGCTATGGAGCTCGCTGTATTGCTTGCTGCTCAGGGCCGGAGGCCTGAGCTTGGGGGTGTGTTACAGCTTGAGGGCGTATGTCTAGCGTATGAGTTGCAAAATGCAAACCCTTGCTATCGACGCCTACCCGAGCCTTTTATAGTCCAAGACTCGGGTGGCTTACAAGGGGAGCCGGGACCCGACAGGTGGTCCCGGGAAGATCGTCTATTATCTACCGTATCTGTAGTTACGCCGGTCGTTGCCTCTGGTCGAAGGCTTCTGAGTCTTCATCTTGCCGCCCTGCCCATGCCGCATGCTAGTCGTAGTGGTTGATGACGGCGCAGGCGGCATGGGATGTCTTGTCGCGGCGTTTATTAGCTGGCAGGTTCTGACACCGCGCGCCGGTCTGTGATGCGACTGGGCGCAACGGCACCTGACAGACGCGTGCTCCGCGTTTCCGCGTCTTGGGAAGACGCGGGCCTTGAATACCTTGTACGGGCAAGGTGTGGGGCGCCTTTACGCCCGCTGCCTACCGCTCGGGGGCAGGTAGCACCGTTCTTCTGGCCACGTGGCGGGTCCGGAGCCCTTCTCTGAGGCGAGAAGTGTCCGGCCTGCGGGGTACGTGGAGCCTCCGGACCTCTCCCCGCGGAGGGGGAGGTCCAGATTCTGTATGCCACGTGGCGGGCCTGGAGCTCTCCTCTGCGGAGAGGGAGGTCCGGCCCCGCTGGACGCGTGGCGTCTTCGGACCTCTCTCCCGCGGAGGGGGAGGTCCGGCTTCTGTAAGCCACGTGGCGGGCCCGGAGCTCTCCTCTGAGGAGAGGGTGGTCCAGCCCCGCCGGACGCGTGGCGCCTTCGGAGCTCTCCCTGCGGAGAAGGGCGAGTACCTTAGGCATTTTACCCTGTGCGCGGGGGTACCCCATATCTCAGGTACCGACAGCCCCCTACCTGGCGCGCCAAATGTCGAAGTGTTCAGTCGACACTTCCCCCGGGCCTGCACTGGGCAGCCCGCGGAGATTCTTTTTTCGGTGGGCCTAGTCTCTAGCAGAGAGCTTGCGCATATGGACGAGTTAGTAAGAGCTTGACACGGCGAGTTTTACGTGGTTCAGGCCGCCGGAGCGTAAAACCCTACGTCCACGGTGAGCTATGGAGCTCGCTGTATTTCTTGCTGCTCGGGGCCGGAGGCCTGAGCTTGGGGGTGAGTTACAGCTTGAGAGTATATGGCTAGCGTATGAGTTGCAAAGTGCGAACCCTTGCTATCGACGCCTACCAGAGCCTTTTATAGTCCAAGGCTCGGGCAGCTTACAAGGGGGGCCGGGACCCGACAGGTGGTCCCGGGAAGATTGTCTATCATCTACCGTATCTGCAGTTATGCCGGTAGTTATCTCTGGTCGAAGGCTTCTGAGTCTTCATATTGCCACCCTGCCCATGCCGCATGCTAGTCGTAGTGGTTGATGACGGCGCAGGCGGCATGGGATGTCTTGTCGCGGTGTTTATTAGCTGGCAGGTTCTGACACCACGCGCCAGTCTGTGATGCGACTGGGTGCAACGGCACCTGACAGAGGCGTGCTCTGCGTCTCCGCGTCTCGGGAAGACGCGGGCCTTGAATACCTTGTACGGGCAAGGTATGGGGCGTCTTTGCGCCCGCTGCCTACCGCTCGGGGCAGGCAGCGCCGTTCTGCTGCCACGTGGCGGGCCCGGAGCCCTTCTCAGAGGAGAGGAGGGTCAGTTCCGCGGGGCACGTGGAGCCTCCGGACCTCTCCCCACAGAGGGAGAGGCTCGGCTTCTGTTGGCCACGTGGCGGGCCCGGAGCTCTCCTCTGAGGAGAGGGAGGTCCGGCCCCGCTGGACGCGTGGCGCCTTCGGACCTCTCTCCTGCGGAGGGGGAGGTCCGGCTTCTGTATGCCACGTGACGGGCCCGGAGCTCTCCTCTGAGGAGAGGGAGGTCCGGCCCCGCCATACGCGTGGCGCTTTCGGAGCTCTCCCTGCGGAGAAGGGCAAGTTCCTTAGGCATTTTACCCTGTGCGCGCGGGTACCCCATATCTCAGGTACCGACAATGTCCATGCCAAGTTTCACCCAAATTCAAAACCTTGTTGAGGTCATTTTGGGTATAGTTAGAAAGAGGGCAGATTGAAACCATATTCAAATTCAAACTGTTTTTATCCCATGAATTTAAAAGTGGGAGGCATATTCTTTGTCGGTACCCGCGATATGGGGTACCCCCGCGCACAGGGGAAAATGCCTAAGGATCTCACCCTTCTCCGCAGGGAGAGCTCCAAAGGCGCCACGCGTCTAGAGGGGCCGTACCTCCCTTTCCTCAGAGGAGAGCTCCGGGCTCGCCACGTGGCCTGCATAAGGTGTACCTCCCCCCTCCGCCGGGGAGAGGTCCGAAAGCGCCACGTGTCCAGCGGGGCCGGACCTCCCTCTCCCCAGAGGAGAGCTCCAGGCCCGCCACGTGGCCAAAAGAAGTCGGACCTCCCCCTCAGCGGGGAGAGGTCCGAAGGCTCCACGTGTCCTGCAGGACCGGGCCTCCCCCTCCTGTGAGGAGGGCTCCGGGCCAGCCACGTGTGCAGCAGAAGAGCGCTGCCTGCCCCCGAGCGGTAGGCAAAGGGCGTAAAGACGCCCCATACCTTGCCCGTACAAGGTATTCAAGGCCCGCGCCTTCCCAAGATGCGGAGACGCGGAGCACGCCTCTGTCATGTGCCGTTGCGCCCAGTCGCATCGCAGACTGGCGCGCGGTGTCAGAACCTGCCAGTCAATAAACACAGCGTCAAGACATCCCCTGCCTCTCCCGCCGTCATCAACCACTACGACTAGCAGCGCTCTTCGCTGCGGCTAGCGCACCCTTACTAGGTACACCCAGCGCTACCGAAAACCTGACGCTGGTCGGAGCCTGCATTGCCGGGGTCGGGGCTGCCAGAGCCGGTTGCTGGCTCCCAGTGCAGGTATCGGTGCCGCGAACGCTTGGTTCTTCGCTGGCACAGTGTGCCCCGGTATGGGCAAGGCCGCTCCATAGACCGGGGACGCCGTTTGCAGGGCATATGGTTGTGGCATATGCTGCGCGACGTATGCCTGGGGCAGAGCTCGCGTAGCGAAGATCTTCCCTTCAGGCTGGGTCAAGGCCGACGTCATGTTGTCGCCAGCCTCTTGAGTGCGACGCCTTTCTTGACGTCGCTCGAGGAACACTCGGGCATCTTGGCCTAAGTGGCACCATTCCAGCTCTGTCCTCAGGTCCGTCGACGGAAGCTTGGTGGAGCTGGAACCCCCCCGTCTGGCCGTCAACCATTGGCGTGCGCGTCAGCGACACAGCCGGTTGGTCGGAGCGTCGTCCCCGCCGAAGTCAATGGTTTGCGGCGGCGACGACAAGACGGTCTACCTCGCAAATCCACTGCTGGGTCGCTGCCTGAGGCGCGTCCCTAGCAGGTGGATTGCGCAGTAGCACCCTTGCTGCGGCTAGCGCACCCCACTGGGTACGCCCGGCGCTACTGAAGGCCTGACGCTGGATGGAGCCCGCATTGCCGGGGTCGGCGCTGCCAGAGCCGGTTGCCGGCTCCCAGCTTGCCCTGTCACACTCCGTCCTGAGTGTGTCATCATGTACTCTCCCCTGGTCACGGTTTGCCGCGGGCGGAGGGGGGGAAGTTTGCCGCTGAAGGAAGCTCGATCATCTTCGTCGGCGGAAACTCGTCGCGCTAGGGGAAAAGCCCCCTACCTGGCGCGCCAAATGTCGAAGTGTTCGGTCGACACTTCCCCCGGGCCTGCTCTGGGCAGCCCGCGGAGGTTCTTTTTTCGGAGGGGCTAGTTCCTAGCGGAGAGCTTGCGCAGATGGACGAGTTAGTGAGAGCTTGACACGGCGAGTTTTACGTGGTTCAGGCCGCCGGAGCGTAAAACCCTACGTCCACGGCGAGCTATGGAGCTTGCTGTATTGCTTGCTGCTCAGGGCCGGAGGCCTGAGCTTGGGGGTGTGTTACAGCTTGAGGGCGTATGGCTAGCGTATGAGTTGCAAAATGCGAACCCTTGCTATCGACGCCTACACGAGCCTTTTATAGTCCAAGACTCGGGTGGCTTACAAGGGGAGCCGGGACCCGACAGGTGGTCCCGGGAAGATCGTCTATTATCTACCGTATCTGTAGTTACGCCGGTCGTTGCCTCTGGTCGAAGGCTTCTGAGTCTTCATCTTGCCGCCCTGCCCATGCCGCATGCTAGTCGTAGTGGTTGATGACGGCGCAGGCGGCATGGGATGTCTTGTCGCGGCGTTTATTAGCTGGCAGGTTCTGACACCGCGCGCCAGTCTGTGATGCGACTGGGCGCAACGGCACCTGACAGACGCGTGCTCCGCGTTTCCGCGTCTTGGGAAGACGCAGGCCTTGAATACCTTGTACGGGCAAGGTGTGGGGCGCCTTTACGCCCGCTGCCTACCGCTCGGGGGCAGGTAGCATCGTTCTTCTGGCCACGTGGCGGGTCCGAAGCCCTTCTCTGAGGCGAGAAGGGTCCGTCCTGCGGGGTACGTGGAGCCTCCGGACCTCTCCCCTCGGAGGGGGAGGTCCAGCTTCTGTATGCCACGTGGCTGGCCCGGAGCTCTCCTCTGCGGAGAGGGAGGTCCGGCCCCGCTGGACGCATGGCGTCTTCGGACCTCTCTCCTGCGCAGGGGGAGGTCTGGCTTCTGTATGCCACGTGGCGGGCCCGGAGCTCTCCTCTGAGAAGAGGGAGGTCCGGCCCCGCCGGACGCGTGGCGCCTTCGGAGCTCTCCCTGCGGAGAAGGGCGAGTACCTTAGGCATTTTACCCTGTGCGCGGGGGTACCCCATATCTCAGGTACCGACAGCCCCCTACCTGGCGCGCCAAATGTCGAAGTGTTCAGTCCACACTTCCCCCAGGCCTGCACTGGGCAGCCCGCGGAGATTCTTTTTTCGGTGGGGCTAGTCTCTAGCGTAGAGCTTGCGCAGATGGACGAGTTAGTAAGAGCTTGACACGGCGAGTTTTACGTGGTTCAGGCCGCCGGAGCGTAAAACCCTACGTCCACGGTGAGCTATGGAGCTCGCTGTATTTCTTGCTGCTCGGGGCCGGAGGCCTGAGCTTGGGGGTGAGTTACAGCTTGAGAGTGTATGGATAGCGTATGAGTTGCAAAGTGCGAACCCTTGCTATCGACGCCTACCCGAGCCTTTTATAGTCCAAGGCTCGGGCAGCTTACAAGGGGGGCCGGGACCCGACAGGTGGTCCCGGGAAGATTGTCTACCATCTACCGTATCTGCAGTTATGCCGGTAGTTGTCTCTGGTCGAAGGCTTCTGAGTCTTCATCTTGCCACCCTGCCCATGCCGCATGCTAGTCGTAGTGGTTGATGACGGTGCAGACGGCATGGGATGTCTTGTCGCGGTGTTTATTAGCTGGCAGGTTCTGACACCGCGCGCCAGTCTGTAATGCGACTGGGCGCAACGGCACCTGACAGAGGCGTGCTCCGTGTCTCCGCGTCTTGGGAAGACGCGGGCCTTGAATACCTTGTACGGGCAAGGTATGGGGCGTCTTTGCGTCCGCTGCCTACCGCTCGGGGCAGGCAGCGCCGTTCTGCTGCCACGTGGCGGGCCCGGAGCCCTTCTCAGAGTAGAGGAGGGTCAGTTCCGCGAGGCACGTGGAGCCTCCGGACCTCTCCCCACGGAGGGAGAGGCTCGGCTTTTGTTGGCCACGTGGCGGGCCCGGAGCTCTCCTCTGAGGAGAGGGAGGTCCGGCCCCGCTGGACGCGTGGCGCCTTTGGACCTCTCTCCCGCGGAGGGGGAGGTCCGGCTTCTGTATGCCACGTGACGGGCCCGGAGCTCTCCTCTGAGGAGAGGGAGGTCCGGCCCCGCCATAGGCGTGGCGCCTTCGGAGCTCTCCCTGCGGAGAAGGGCGAGTTCCATAGGCATTTTACCATGTGCGCGGGGGTACTCCATATCTCAGGTACCGACAATGTCCATGCCAAGTTTCACCCAAATTCAAAACCTTGTTGAGGTCATTTTGGGTATAGTTAGAAAGAGGGCAGATTGAAACCATATTCAAATTCAAACTGTTTTTATCCCATGAATTTAAAAGTGGGAGGCATATTCTTTGTCGGTACCCGCGATATGGGGTACCCCCGCGCACAGGGGAAAATGCCTAAGGATCTCACCCTTCTCCGCAGGGAGAGCTCCAAAGGCGCCACGCGTCTAGAGGGGCCGTACCTCCATCTCCTCAGAGGAGAGCTCCGGGCTTGCCACGTGGCCTGCATAAGCCGTACCTCCCCCCTCCGCCGGGGAGAGGTCCGAAAGCGCCACGTGTCCAGCGGGGCCGGACCTCCCTCTCCCCAGAGGAGAGCTCCGGGCCCGCCACGTGGCCAACAGAAGTCGGACCTCCCCCTCAGCGGGGAGAGGTCCGAAGGCTCCACGTGTCCTGCAGGACCGGACCTCCCCCTCCTCTGAGGAGGGCTCCGGGCCCGCCACGTGTCCAGCAGAAGAGCGCTGCCTGCCCCAGAGCGGTAGGCAGCGGGCGTAAAGACGCCCCATACCTTGCCCGTACAAGGTATTCAAGGCCCGCGCCTTCCCAAGACGCGGAGACGCGGAGCACGCCTCTGTCAGGTGCCGTTGCGCCCAGTCGCATCGCAGACTGGCGCGTGGTGTCAGAACCTGCCAGCCAATAAACACAGCGTCAAGACATCCCCTGCCTCTCCCGCCGTCATCAACCACTACGACTAGCAGGCGGCATGGGCAGGGCGGCAAGACGAAGACTCAGAAGCCTTCGCCAGAGACAACTACTGACATAACTGCAGATACGATAGTCGGCAGGCAATCTCCCCGGGACCACTTGTCGGGTCCCAGGCCCCCTTGTAAGCCACACGAGCCTTCGACTATAAAAGGCTCGGGTAGGCAACGTTAGCAAGGGTTGGCGTAACTCATACCCTAGGCGTAACTCTGAGCAACAAGCAATACAGCGAGCACCTCAGCTCACCGTGGACGTAGGGTTTTACGCTCCGGCGGCCCGAACCACGTAAAACTCGCCATGTCATGCTCCTCCCTAACTCGTCCCTACGCTCAAGCTCTCCTCAAGTGACTAGCCCCTCCGAAAAAGAACCTCCGCAGGCTGCCCAGTGCAGATCCGGGGGAAGTGTCGACCACACACTTCGACATTTGGGGTGCCAGGAAGGAGGCTTCTCCCTTGCGCGACGAGCTTCTGCCGACGAAGATGACCAAGCTTCCTTCAGCGGCAAGCTCTCCTCCCCCGCGTTCACGACGGACCGTGACTAGCGGGGAGTACGTGTCGACACACTGTGGACGGAGTGTGTCGGCGCAAGCTGGAAGCCAGCAGCCGACCCCGGCAACGCCGACTCCGGCGATGCAGGCTCCAGCTAGCGTGAGATCTTCTGCGGCGCTGAGCGTTTCCCACAGGGGCGCGCTAGCTGCAGCAAGAGTGCTACTGCGCAATCCGCCTGCTGGGGACGCGCCTCAGACAGCGACCCAACAGTGGATTCGCGAGGTAGACCACCTCGTCGTCGCCGCCGCAAACCCTCGACTTCGGCGGGGACGATGCTCCGGCAATCCGGCTGTGTCGCTGACACGCATGCCAACGGTTGACGGACAGACGGCGGATTCCAGCTCCACCAGGCTTCAGTCGACGGACCTGAGGACAGAGCTGGAACGGTGCCACTTGGGCCAGGATGCCCGGGTGTACCTCGAGCGACGTCGAGAAAGACGTCGCAACGAAGAGGCTGGCGACAGCATGACGTCAGCCTCGACCCAGCCTGAGGCGCAGACCTTCGCCACGCGATCTCTGCCCCAGGCGTACGCCGTGCAGCATATGCCACAGCCATATGCCCTGCAAACGGCGACCCCCGTCTATGGTGCAGCCTTGCCCATACCAGGGTACACTGTGCCAGCGACGAACAAAGCGTTCGCGGCACCAACGCCTGCAGCAGCAGGGGCAGGATGTGCGGCCCTGGCGCCCCACCTTCGCTTCGTGAGGTGGCCGCGCATGTTTCGGCCGCACCTGCCCGAGAAGTACGACGGCAGCATCAACCCGGCGGAGTTTCTCCAGATCTACTCCACCGCCGAACTTGCCGCAGGAGGGGATGAGGCCGTCATGGCCAACTACTTCCCCGTCGCCTTGACCGGCCCAGCCCGGTCTTGGCTCATGAACCTCCCCCAGGGTTCCATAACTTCCTGGGGAGAGCTCTGCCGGCAGTTCACTGCCAACTTCGGCAGTTCCTACACCCGGCCTGGCATGGAGCTCGACCTCCATGCTATCCAGCAACAACCTGGGGAGTCGCTGCGCTCCTTCATCTAGCGGTTCTCCCAGGTGCGGAACACCATCCCGCACATCCAGAACGCTTCTGTGGTGGTGGCGTTCCGGCAAGGAATTCGGGACAAGAAGATGCTCGAGAAGCTCGCGACTAGAGAGGTCCGCGACGTCTCAGAGCTCTTCAGCCTGGCGGACAAGTGCGCCAGAGCAGCCAAAGGGCGGAACTGGCACTCACTACCAGCCTCCGAGCCAGGGGGACAGCCAGGATCTGGCGCCGCTTCCTATGGAAGCGGCAGGAAGATCAAAAACAGGGGCGGTAGCAAGATGATACCGCCGGCCGCGGCCCCCGTTGCCGCAGCAGCGGCACCCAGTGGAGCTCGGGGGCCACACCCCGACAAAAGGCCACGACAGTCATCGGCTCCAGACGGAGGCCAGGGCGAGCTATGCCCCGTGCACGGCACCAGTTACCATACTGCTGCCGAGTGCCGGGAAATCCAGAAGCTCGCGGAGCACTTCAGGAAAGGGAAGCAGCTTCTAACTGATGCCCCACCCTACCGTCAAAGGGAGGGCAAGCAGAAGGTCGACGCCCCAGACGACGTCGACCACCAGGTGGAGTCCCAGTAGCCTCAGCGTGCCGTGAAGGCGGTGCGCAATCATGAGAGCTCCAGCTCAAGTGATGATGAGCGCCGGAAGATGCTCTACGTCATCTATGGTGGGTCCGCTGACCCCTCGTCCCGAAGCGCGGTTAGGACCTTGCGCCGAGCGGTAGTGTCGGTGGCACCCCTCCTGAGTGCCGCACCGCACCTCAGGTGGATGGGAACCCCCATCAGCTTCGATGCCACCGACAGCCCCAGGAACATGGCTGGGGCCGGCCAACTACAGCTCTTGGTGGCCCCCACCATCGCCAACGTGAGGATGTACCACGTTTTGGTGGATGGTGGGGCTGGACTGAACCTCATCAGTCGCGCAGCTTTCTAGAAGCTGCAGATCCCGATGGCCAAGCTCACCCCATCGAGCCCGTTCTCAGGGGTAGGGCCGGGACAGGTCGTTCCCTACGGCCACATCAGCCTCCCGGTGACCTTTGGGGCACCGGACAGCTATCGGACAGAGTACATTCTGTTCGACGTGGCGGAGATCGACCTCCCCTTCAACGCCATAATTGGCAGGCCAGCCCTGTACCGATTCATTGCAGTAGCCCACTACGGCTACCTTATCTTGAAGATGCCTACACCAAAAGGCGTCCTCAAGATTTGTGGAGACCGTACTGCCGCAGTGTCAGCCTTGGGAAAGCTCCAAGCACTTACGACAGCTAGAGCACCAACTCCAGGCAGTGCAAAACCAAACCGGCTCCACCCGAGTGCACGCCCCTCGACGAGGGCGACATCCCCTTGAGGCTCGTCGAAATCGGCGCCGATGCCACCCAGACCACCCGGGTAGCCGAGGGCCTGGATAACAAATAGGAAGGCGTGCTCGTCACCTTCCTCCGGCACAATGTCTACGTGTTTGCATGGCAGCCGTCGCAGATGCCGGGATCCCTAGGGAGGTGATCGAACACAACCTAAAGGTCTTCCCCGACGCCCGGCCAGTCCAACAGGAGCCCCGCAAGCAGTCCATCGAGCGGCAAAGCTTCATCTGCCATGAAATCAAGAAGCTGCTGGACGCTGGCTTCATACGGGAAGTCCACCACCCCCGGTGGTTGGCGAACCCTGTTGTTGTCACGAAGGCCGGCGGGAAGCTTCGGATGTGCATCGACTACACCAGTCTCAATAAGGCATGTCCTAAAGATCCATTCCCTCTCCCTAGAATAGATCAAATTGTAGACTCGACGTCAGGCTGCGATATGCTGTGCTTCCTAGACGCTTACTCGGGTTTCCATCAGATCCCTATGTCTATAGAAGATGAAGAGCACACCTCCTTCATCACAGTAGATGGTCTGTACTGTTATGTCTCTATGTCTTATGGCCTAAAGAACGCTCTCCCTACCTTTGTACGTGCAATGCACAAAACCTTCGGGGAGCTGATAAGAGACTTAGTTGAGGTGTATGTTGATGACATTGTTGTTAAGGTCAGGCAGAGTTCATCCCTACTAGATAACCTGGCCTTAGTCTTCGATGAACTGCGCTCTACGCGTACCAAGCTGAACCCCGACAAGTGTGAGTTTAGTGTATCCTCTGGAAAACTCTTAGGACTCCTGGTCCCACACCGAGGAATTGAGGCTAACCCAGAGAAGATCAAAGCCATCGACTTGAGGCGGCCCCCCGCCCGCATCAAAGAAGTCCAGAAACTCACGGGATGCCTAGCCGCGCTGAGTCGGTTTATACCGAGGTTAGCAGAGCAAGCGCTCCCCTTCTTTAAGCTCCTGCGCAAATTCGGCCCATTTGCTTGGACCGACGAAGCAGAAGAAGCTCTCCAGGAGATGAAGCAACTCCTGACGACCCTACCCGTAATGGTAGCGCCCGAGCCCGAAGAGCATCTGTTGCTCTACATCGCGGCGACGGCTGAAGTGGTGAGTATGGTCCTCGTCGCAGAGCGGCCGGACCCCTCATCGCCACAGCCTGCTCCGGTATCGGGAGACAGGCGCCAGGAAACCCCGGAGGTTCAAGACGACCCCCCGGAGGTCCAAAACGGACCCCCGGGCCCCCAAAAAAAAACCTCCCGGAGGACCAGCAGGACCTCCCGAAGGTACAACGGGACCCCCCCCCCCCCCGGGGTCCAACGGAACCTCCCGGATGTCCAGCGGGACCTCCCGGAGCTCCCGGGAAATCAGCAGGACCTCCCGGAGGTCCAAGACAGCCCGGGAGCCTTAGAGTATCAGCTCCCGGCAGCCTCCCCGGGCCCACCCACCTCCCGCGGGCCTGAGCCATGGATTTAGATATCTCGGACCTGGGAGGGAGGGTCCGGACGATCTAGAGGCCTGTCTACTACATCAGCGAGGTCCTCCATGACGCCAAGACAAGGTACCTGGAGGTCCATAAGCTTCTGTATGAAGTGCTCGTGGCGTCCAGGAAGCTCCGCCACTACTTCCAAGCCCACCGGGTCTCGGTGGTCACCTCCTATCCGCCAAAGGCTGTCCTCCACAGCCCCCAAGCGCGACTGGCAATGTCGCCAAATGGGCAGCGGAGCTGGTGGAGTTTGAGCTGGACTTCCTTCCTCGTCACGCAGTCAAGAGCCAAGCACTGGCTGACTTCGCGACTGAGTGGACGCCAACGAAGGCTGACCCAGGGGGCCATGAAGACAGTTGTCGGTACCTGAGATATGGGGTACCCCCGCGCACAGGGGAAAATGCCTAAGGAACTCGCCCTTCTCCGCAGGGAGAGCTCCGAAGGTGCCACGCGTCCGGCGGGGCCGGACCTCCCTCTCCTCAGAGGAGAGCTCCGGGCCCGCCACGTGGCATACAGAAGCCGGACCTCCCCCTCCGCGGGAGAGAGGTCCGAAGGCGCCACGCGTCCAGCGGGGGAGGACCTCCCTCTCCTCAGAGGAGAGCTCCGGGCCCGCCACGTGGCTGACAGAAGCCGAGCCTCCCCCTCCGTGGGGAGAGGTCCGGAGGCTCCACGTGCCCCATAGGCCGGACCTTCCTCTCCTCTGAGAAGGGCTCCCGGCCCGTCACGTGGCCAGAAGAACGGTGCTGCCTGCCCCCGAGAGATAGGCAGCGGGCGTAAAGACGCCCCATACCTTGCCCGTACAAGGTATTCAAGGCCCGTGTCTTCCCAAGACGCGAAAACGCGGAGCACGCCTCTGTCAGTTGCCGTTGCGCCCAGTCGCATCACAGACTGGCACGCGGTGTCAGAACTTGCCAGCCAATAAACACCGCGACAAGACATCCCATGCCGCCTGCGCCGTCATCAACCACTACGACTAGCATGCGGCATGGGCAGGGCGGCAAGATGAAGACTCAGAAGCCTTCGACCAGAGACAACTACCGGCATAACTGCAGATACGGTAGATAATAGACAATCTTCCCGGGACCACCTGTCGGGTCCCGGCTCCCCTTGTAAGCCGCCCGAGTCTTGGACTATAAAAGGCTCGGGTATGTGACGATAGCGAGGGTCCGCACTTTGCAACTCATACGCTAGCCATTCACTCCCAAGCTGTAACTCACACCCAAGCTCAGGACTCCGGCCCTGAGCAGCAAGCAATACAGCGAGCTCCATAGCTCGCCGTGGACGTAGGGTTTTACGCTCCGGCGGCCTGAACCACGTAAAACTCACCGCGTCAAGCTCTTACTAACTCGTCCATCCGTGCAAGCTCTCTACAAGGGACTAGCCCCACCGAAAAAAGAACCTCCGCGTGCTGCCCAGTGCAGGCCCGGGGGAAGTGTCGACCGAACACTTCGACATTTGGCGCGCCAGGTAGGGGGCTTTTCTCCTAGCGCGATGAGTTTCCGCCGACGAAGATGACCAAGCTTCCTTCAGTGGCGAACTCTCCCCCCTCGCCTCTGCGGCAAACCGCGACCAGGGGGGAATACAGGTCGACACACTCGAGACGGAGTGTGTCGGTACGAGCTGGAAGCCAGCAACCGGCTCTGGCAGCGCCGACCCCGGCAATGCAGGCTCCGACCAGCATCAAGTCTTCAGTAGCGCTGGGCGTACCAAGTGGGGGTGCGCTAGCTGCAGCGAGAGCGCTACTGTACAATCCGCCCGCTGGGGACGCGCCTCAGGCAGCGACCCAGCAGTGGATCCGCGAGGTAGACCGTCTCGTCGTCGCCGCCGCAAACCCTCGACTTTGGCGGGGACGACGCTCTGGCCAACCGGTCGTGTCGCTGATGCACGCACCATTGGTTGACGAGCAGACGGCAGACTACAGCTCTACCAGGCTCCAATCGACAGATCTGAGGACAGAGCTGGAGCGGTGTCGCCTGGGTCATGATGCCCTGGTATATCTCGAGCAGCGCCGAGAAAGGCGTCGCTACCAAGAGGCTGACGACAGTATGACGTCGGCCTCAACCCAGCCTGAAGAGCAGACCTTCACCACACGATCTCTGCCCCAGGCCCGCGCCGTGCAGAATATGCCACAGTCATATGTCCTGCAGATGGCGCCCCTGGCCTATGGTGCAGCCTTGCCCGAACCGGGGTACGCAGTGCTCAGTGCGAACCAAGCGTTCGTGGCACCAGAACCTGCGGTGACAGAAGCAGGGTGTGCGGCCCTCGCGCCCCACCTTCGCTTCACAAAATGGCCGCGCAAGTTTCGGCCGCACCTGCCCGAGAAGTACGACGGCAGCGTCAACCCGGCGGAGTTCCTCCAGATCTACTCCACCGCCGTACTTGCCGCAGGAGGGAATGAAGCCGTCATGGCCAATTACTTCCCTGTCGCGTTGACTGGCCCAGCCCTGTCTTGGCTCATGAACCTCTCCCAGGGTTCCGTAACTTCCTGGGGAGAGCTTTGCCGGCAGTTCATAGCCAACTTCGGCAGTTCCTACACCCGGCCTGGCACGGAGCTCGACCTCCACGCCATCCAGCAACAACCTGGGGAGTCGCTGCGCTCTTTCATCCAGCGGTTCTCCCAGGTGCGGAACACCATCCCACACATTCAAAATGCTTCTGTGGTGGTGGCGTTCCAGCAAGGCGTCCGGGACAAGAAGATGCTCGAGAAGCTCACGACCAGGGAGGTCCGCGATGCCTTAGAGCTCTTCAGCTTGGCAGACAAGTGCGCCAGAGCAGCCGAAGGGCGGAACTGGCACTCACAGCCGTCCTCCGAATCAGGAGGACTGCCCCGATCTGGTCCTACTCCCTATGGAGGCAGCAGGAAGGCTATGAGCCGAGGCAGAAACAAGATAAGATCACCGGCCGCAGCCCCAGTCATCACTGCAGCGACGCTCAGTGGGGCTCGGGGGCCGCGCCCCGACAAGAGGCAGCGAAGATCACCAATCCCAGAAGGTAATCAAGACAACATGTGCCCCGTGAACGGCAACTGTCGCCACACTACTGCCGAGTGCCGGGAGATCCGAAGGCTCGCAGAGCGCTTCCGCAAGGGGAAGCGGAAGCGGGCTGATGCCCTGCCCTTCCGTCCAAAGGAAGACGAACAGAGGGTGGATGTTCCAGACAGCATCGACCACCCAGAGGAGATCCAGGAGCCTCAGCGTGTCGTGAAGGCGGCACGCAATCATGAGGACTCCAGCTCCAGTGACGATGAGCGTCGAAAGAAGCTCTACGTCATATACGGCGGGTCTGCCGACCCCTCGTCCCGAAGCGCAGTCAAGACTCCGCGCCGAGCGGTAGCGTCGGTGGCGCCACTCCCAAGTGCTGCACCGCACCTTAAGTGGATGGAGACCCCCATCAGCTTTGACGCCACCGACTTCCCCAGGAACATGGCTGGGGCCGGCCAACTACCGCTCTTGGTAGCCCCTACCATCGCCAACGTGAGAATGTACCACGTTTTGGTAGATGGAGGAGCTGGGCTGAACCTCATCAGCCGTGCAGCTTTCCAGAAGCTGCAGATCCCGATGGCCAAGCTCACCCCGTCGAGCCCGTTCTCAGGGGTAGCGCCGGGACAGGTCATTCCCTACGGCAACATCAGCCTCCCGGTGACCTTCGGGGCCCCGGACAGCTATCGGACAGAGTACATTCTGTTCGACGTAGCGGAGATAGACCTCCCCTTCAACGCCATAATCGGCAGGCCAGCCCTGTACCGGTTCATGGCAGTAGCCCACTACGGCTACCTCGTCCTGAAGATGCCAACACCGACGGGTGTCCTCAGGATTCGTGGGGACCGCACTGCTGCAGTGTCGGCCCTAGAGAAGCTCCAAGCGCTCGCAACAGCTGGGGCATCAGCCCCCGGCAATGCAGAGCCGGACCAGCTCCGCCCGAGCGCACGTCACCGTGCTTCCGCTACAGCACCCCGCGTGCAACCTCTCAACGAGGGCGGCGTCCCCTTAAAGGTCGTCCAAGTCGGCGCCGAAGCCACCCAGACCACCCGGGTAGCCGGGGGCCTGGATAGCAAATAGGAAGGCGCGCTCGTCACCTTCCTCCGGCACAACGTCGACGTGTTTGCATGGCAGCCGTCACAGATGCCGGGGATCCCCAGGGAGGTGATTGAGCACCACTTGAAAGTCTTCCCCGACGCCCGGCCGGTTCAACAGAAGCCTGGTAAGCACTCCATCGAGCGGCAAAACTTCATCCGTGAAGAAGTCAAGAAGCTGCTGGACGCTGGCTTCATACGGTAGGTCCACCACCCCTGGTGGTTGGCGAACCCCGTCGTTGTCCAGAAGGCCGGCGGGAAGCTCCGGATGTGCATCGACTACACCAGTCTCAATAAGGCATGTCCTAAAGATCCATTCCCTCTCCCTAGAATAGATCAAATAGTAGACTCAACGTCAGGCTGTGATATGCTGTGCTTCCTAGACGCCTACTCGGGTTTCCATCAGATCCCCATGTCTAGGGAGGACGAGGAGCACACCTCCTTCATCACAGTAGACGGCCTTTATTGCTATGTGTCTATGCCTTACGGCCTAAAGAATGCACTCCCCACCTTTGTGCGAGCGATGCACAAAACCTTTGGGGAGTTGATAAGAGATCTAGTTGAGGTGTACGTCGATGACATAGTTGTCAAGGTCAAGCAGGGTTCATCTTTGCTAGATAACCTAGCCTTAGTCTTTGACAAGTTGCGCTCTACGCGCAACAAACTGAACCCAGATAAATGTGTGTTCGGTGTGTCCTCTGGGAAGCTCTTAGGGTTCCTGGTCTCGCACCGAGGGTGTCGAAGTGTTCGGTCGACACTTCCCCCGGGCCTGCACTGGGCAGCCCGCGGAGGTTCTTTTTTCGGAGGGGCTAGTTCCTAGCGGAGAGCTTGCGCAGATGGACGAGTTAGTGATAGCTTGACACAGAGAGTTTTACGTGATTCAGGCCGCCGGAGCGTAAAACCCTACGTCCACGGCGAGCTATGGAGCTCGCTGTATTGCTTGCTGCTCTGGGCCGGGGGCCTGAGCTTGGGGGTGAGTTACAGCTTGAGAGTGTATGTGTCGGTACCCTCGATATGGGGTACCCCCGCGCACAGGGTAAAATGCCTAAGGTACTCGACCGCTCCGCAGGGAGAGCTCCGAAGGCGCCACGCGTCCGGTGGGGCCGGACCTCCCTCTCCTCAGAGGAGAGCTCCGGGCCCGCCACGTGGCATACAGAAGCCGGACCTCCCCCTCTGCGGGAGAGAGGTCCGAAGACGCCACGCGTCCAGCGGGGCCGGACCTCCCTCTCCGCAGAGGAGAGCTCCGGGCCCGCCACGTGGCATACAGAAGCTGGACCTCCCCCTCCGCGGGGAGAGGTCCGGAGGCTCCACGTGCCCCGCAGGCCAGACCCCTCTCTCCTCAGAGAAGGGCTCCGGACCCGCCACGTGGCCAGAAGAACGGTGCTGCCTGCCTCCGAGCGGTAGGCAGCGGGCGTAAAGGCGCCCCACACCTTGCCCGTACAAGGTATTCAAGGCCCGTGTCTTCCCAAGACGCGGAAACGCGGAGCACGCGTCTGTCAGGTGCCGTTGCGCCCAGTCGCATCACAGACTGGCGCGCGGTGTCAGAACCTGTCAGCCAATAAACGCCGCGACAAGACATCCCATGCCGCCTGCGCCGTCATCAACCACTACGACTAGCATGCGGCATGGGCAGGGCGGCAAGTTGAAGACTCAGAAGCCTTCGTCCAGAGGCAACTACCGGCATGACTGCAGATACGGTAGATAATAGACAATCTTCCCGGGACCACCTCTCGGGTCCCGGCTCCCCTTGTAAGCCGCCCGGGTCTTGGACTATAAAAGGCTCGGGTAGGCGTCGATAGCAAGGGGCGGACTCTAGCCATCCGCACCCCTGGGTCCGCATTCTGCAACTCATACGCTAGCCATACACTCTCAAGCTGTAACTCACCCCCAAGCTCAGGCCCCCGGCCCTGAGCAGCAAGCAATACAGCGAGCTCCATAGCTCGCCGTGGACGTAGGGTTTTACGCTCCGGCGGCCTGAACCACGTAAAACTCCCCGTGTCAAGCTCTCACTAACTCGTCCATCCGCGCAAGCTCTCCGCTAGGAACTAGCCCCTCCGAAAAAAGAACCTCCGCGGGCTGCCCAGTGCAGGCCCACGGGAAGTGTCGATCGCACACTTCGACATTTGGCACGCCAGGTAGGGGGCTTCTCCCCTAGCGCGACGAGTTTCTGCCGACGAAGATGACCAAGCTCCCTTCGGCGGCAAGCTCACCTCCCCCGCCTCCGCGGCGAACCGCGGCTAGGGGGGAGTACAAGCCAACACACTCAGGACGGAGTGTGTCAGTACAAGCTGGGAGTCAGCAACCGGCTCTGGCAGCGCTGACCCCGGCAATGCAGGCTCCAACCAGCGTCATATATCCAGTAGCGCCGGGCGTACCCGGAAGGGGTGCGCTAGCTGCAGCAAGAGCGCTACTGCACAATCCGCCCGCTGGAGACGCGCCTCAGGCAGCGACCCAGCGGTGGATTCTCGAGGTAGACCGTCTTGTCGTCGCTGCCGCAAGCCCGCGACTCCGGCGGAGACGACACTCTAACCAGCCGGCCATGTCGCTTATACGCACGCCGATGGTTGATGAACAGACGGCAGATTCCAGCTCTGCCAGCCCTCAATCGATGGATCTGAGGACAGAGCTGGAGCAGTGCCACTTGGGCCAAGATGCCCGAGTGTTCCTCGAGCGACGTCGAGAAAGGCGTCGCACTCAAGAGGCTGGCGACAACATGACGTCGGCCTCGACCCAGCCTGGGGGGCAGACCTTCGCTACGTGAGCTCTGCCCCAGGCGTACGCCGCACAGCATAAGCCACAACCATGTGCTCTGCAAGTGGCGTCCCCGGCCTATGGCGCAACCTTGCCCATACCGGGGTACACTGTGTACCTGCACTGGGAGCCAGCAACCGGCTCTGGCAGCGCCGACCCCGGCAATGCAGGCTCCAACCAGTGTCAGGTCTTCAGTAGCGCTGGGCGTACCCGGCGGGGGTGCGCTAGCTGCAGCAAGAGCGCTGCTACTCAATCCGCCTGCTGGGGACGCGCCTCAGGCAGCGACCCAACAGTGGATTCGCGAGGTAGACCGTTTCGTCGTCGCCGCCACAAACCCTCAACTTCGGCGGGGACAACGCTCCGGCCAACCAGCCGTGTCGCTGATGCGCACGCCAATGGTTGGTGAGCACACGGCAAATTCCAGCTACACCAGGCTCCGGTTTTGGCCGCACCTGCCCGAAAAGTTCGACAGCAGCGTCAACCCGGCGGAGTTCCTTCAGGTCTACTCCACCGCCGTACTTGCCGCAGGAGGCGATGAGGCCGTCATGGCCAACTACTTCCCCGACGCCTTGACCGGCCCGACCCGGTCTTGGCTCATGAACCTCCCTCGGGGTTCCATAACTTCCTGAGGAGAGCTCTGCCGGCAGTTCATCGCCAACTTCGGCAGCTCCTACAACCGTCCCGGCACGGAGCTTGACCTCCAAGCCATCAAGTAACAACCTGGGGAGTCGCTGCGCTCCTTCATCCAGCGGTTCTCCCAGGTATGCAACACCATCCCGCATATTGAAAGTGCTTCTATGGTGGTGGCACTT
Source organism: Neostapfia colusana (assembly GCA_030760725.1). Lineage (NCBI taxonomy): Eukaryota > Viridiplantae > Streptophyta > Magnoliopsida > Poales > Poaceae > Neostapfia > Neostapfia colusana. The sequence continues at coordinate 11,700,252 of JASWHV010000016.1, forward strand.
CGACAGTGTCCGAGACGAGAAGATGCTTGAGAAGCTTGCGACCAAAGAGGTCTGCGATGCCTCTGAGCACTTCAGCCTGGCGGACAAGTGCGCCAGAGCAGCCGGTGGGCGGAGCTGGCACTCACTGCCAGCTTCCGAAGCCGGAAGACAGCCCGAAGACGGCGGAGTTCAAGCTGAGCTCCCGACCACGTCAGACAGCCAAGAGCCAAGCACTGGCTGACTTCGTGGCTGAGTGGACGCCAACGAAGGCTGACCCAGGGGGCCGCGAAGACGGTGAACCAAAGCACCGAGCTCCGGTCTTCACCGGGCCTCACTGGACGCTCTTCTTCAACGGCTCCTCGCGAAAGCAGGGGGCCGGTGCCGGCGTACTGCTTCTCATGCCATCGGGGGAGCAGTCTGGGTACATGGTGCGTTTCAATTCCAAGGCAACCAACAACTTGGCAGAGTATGAAGCACTCATCTTTGGCCTAAAAGACAGTCCTGTCTTTGGGCGCTCGCTAGTTGTTGGCACAGGGCGACTCCCAGCTAGTTATTAAACAAGTTAAGGGTGAATGCCCCTGCAATGACCTAAAGGTACCTGCTTATCTGCTTCACGTGCAGATGTTGGAGAAAGAATTCCTCGCCTTGGACCTGCGCCATGAACCGCGCGCTGGCACGGCCGCAGCCGACAACTTCTCAATGAAGACCTCCATCGGAGCCCCCGTGCACGAAGGAGTCTTCGAGAGGACGTTGCTGCGGTCCACAGCCCGGCCCGCCGAGCCGGGCGAAGGGGGCTGAACCGACGCCACGAAGCTAGGCAGTCCCGGCGGCCCTGGATGCCGCCAAAGGATCGTAAGAGTCGCTGAGGACTCCGTGCAGCCCAGCGCTCGAGATCCAGAAGCTCAAGTAGTCCCGATGCATGGACCACGGAGGTCCGGGACTCCTTGAAGGACATCCTTCCTGATGAACGTGCATCCGCTGAACGGGTGGTGCGGACGGCTAAGTGCTACGCACTGGTATCTTTACTGGCATGGCGCCTCGACATCCTATTGCGGTGCATAACCCAGGAGGAAGGCTGCGACTAGCTCGCAGTAGTCCAGGGAGGCGAGTGCAGGGAACGCTCATCGTCCCGCGCCTTGGTCAGATAAGCCACCCGGCATGGCTCCTACTGACCGAGAGCCACCTGGACGCCGTCAAACTGGTTAGGGATGCAATGCGTGCCAAGTCCACGCCAAGCAGACCCACACAACCGGTGCAGACGCGCACTCAGAGCCGTCGGGGGATACCGGCTCCTCCATGTCGAGGGCCAGCCGGACTTCCCAGGGCCGGGTCACGGGAACTACCCTTCAACATGGTATGCAGGGCCGAAGCCATGCTTCCCCCTGATATAGCCATGGGGGTCCCCCCGTGTCTGGCGTACGACGAAGCCACGCATGACCCGCTCTGTGTGAAGACAGGCGCTCCGACGCCACACCAGTAAGTTCACCATGCTTACTTAGGTGTTTATTTAAATTACGCATTAATTTATATGAACACCTCCCCACGCTCTAGACAGTGTGCGTCCATTGTACACTCGGTTCCTCTTTCCTGCTCTCATGCATAGTCGATATTTGCCGTCCTGCTGAAGGCGGTAGTGCTTGGGGTACCTGCCAGAGGCCCGGTGGCCTTTTGGATCCCCCTCTATAAGGGTACTGCACCGCCAGTTGGTCTCCTCCGAGAAAAGACCTACGCTAGAACGGGGGGTCAGGAGCCTTGCTTTGCCCGGTCTTGCACCAAAAGCATGCGCACTCTGCCTCCCGGTGCTACGGTCTGAGTACCAGGGGGCCGGGCGGTTACACCCTGACTGGGGCTGGGGCCAGACCTCCGGGACCAAGCGCACTGGATTACCCAAGCCCCGTATTCCGGACTGGGACAGTAAGCCAAATGAGACTAAGGGATAGGAAAGGGGGGACCACTGAGCAGTTCCGGACCTCCACCCCCACAGCTGGGCCGAGCTCCGAGGCCAGCCCTCGCCCTCCTTTCAGAGGCAAGCGCTGATGCCGGACCTCACGCCCTTCGCTGGCCTGAGCTCCGATGACTTCCGGACTCCGCCTCCACAGCCCGGCCGAGCTCCGATGTCAGGCTTCACCCTGTCCTAAGAGGCTGAACATCGAAGCCGTCAAGACCCTGCCAGCACAGGGAGTACTCAAGACAAGAAAGTGCGCGGATCAGAAGAGACGAAGGTCCCACCTCAGGCTCGCTATCTCCCCCGAGATGGGCCCGGGGGCCACTTTCGGTACCCTCGATATGGGGTACCCCCGCGCACAGGGTAAAATGCCTAAGGTACTCGACCGCTCCGCAGGGAGAGCTCCGAAGGCGCCACGCGTCCGGCGGGGCCGGACCTCCCTCTCCTCAGAGGAGAGCTCCGGGCCCGCCATGTGGCATACAGAAGCCGGACCTCCCCCTCCGCGGGAGAGAGGTCCGAAGACGCCATGCTTCCAGTGGGGCCGGACCTCCCTCTCCGCAGAGGAGAGCTCCGGGCCCGCCACGTGGCATACAGAAGCTGGACCTCCCCCTCCGCGGGGAGAGGTCCGGAGGCTCCACGTGCCCCGCAGGCCGGACCCCTCTCTCCTCAGAGAAGGGCTCCGGACCCGCCATGTGGCCAGAAGAACGGTGCTGCCTGCCTCCGAGCGGTAGGAAGCGGGTGTAAAGGCGCCCCACACCTTGCCCGTACAAGGTATTCAAGGTCCGTGTATTCCCAAGACGCGGAAACGCGGAGCACGCGTCTGTCAGGTGCCGTTGCGCCCAGTCGCATCACAGACTGGCGCGCGGTGTCAGAACCTGTCAGCCAATAAACGCCGCGACAAGACATACCATGCCGCCTGCGCCGTCATCAACCACTACGACTAGCATGCGGCATGGGCAGGGCGGCAAGTTGAAGACTCAGAAGCCTTCGTCCAGAGGCAACTACCGGCATGACTGCAGATACGGTAGATAATAGACAATCTTCCCGGGACCACCTGTCGGGTCCCGGCTCCCCTTGTAAGCCGCCCGGGTCTTGGACTATAAAAGGCTCGGGTAGGCGTCGATAGCAAGGGGCGGACTCTAGCCATCCGCACCCCTGGGTCCGCATTCTGCAACTCATACGCTAGCCATACACTCTCAAGCTGTAACTCACCCCCAAGCTCAGGCCCCCGGCCCTGAGCAGCAAGCAATACAGCGAGCTCCATAGCTCGCCGTGGATGTAGGGTTTTACGCTCCGGCGGCCTGAACCACGTAAAACTCCCCGTGTCAAGCTCTCACTAACTCGTCCATCCGCGCAAGCTCTCCGCTAGGAACTAGCCCCTCCGAAAAAAGAACCTCCACGGGCTGCCCAGTGCAGGCCCGGGGGAAGTGTCGATCGCACACTTTGACAGTATGGCTAGCGTATGAGTTGCAAAATGCGAACCCAGGGTGCGAGTGGCTAAAGTGCGAACCCCTGCTAACGTCTCCTACCCGAGCCTTTTATAGTCCAAGACTCGAGTGGCTTACAAGGGGGGCCCGGGACCCGACAGGTGGCCCCGGGGTGATTTCCTACCAGCTATTATGTCTTGGCGCTGGCGTCGAAGTCCTCGTCCTGCCGCCCTACCCATGCCGCAGGCTAACTGTAGCGTGTAGTCGTTGGCGATGGCTGGGGTGGCAGGGCATGTCTTGTCCGGTCTTGTCGCTGCCTTCAATAGCCTGCAGCTTCAGACACTGTACGCCTGTCCTGGCTGTGACTGGTCACAGCGCCTCCTGACAGGCGTGCGCTGCGCTTATTGGCTGGCAGGTTCTGACACCGTGCGCCAGTCTGTGATGCGACTGGGTGCAACGGTACCTGACAGAGGCGTGCTCCGCGTCTTGGGAATACACGGGCCTTGAATACCTTGTACGGGCAAGGTATGGGGCGTCTTTACGTCCGCCGCCTACCGCTCGGGAGCAGGCAGCGCTCTTCTGCTAGCCACGTGGCGGGCCCAGAGCCCTCCTCAGAGGAGAGGGGGGTCTGGCCCCGCAGGACACGTGGAGCCTTCGGACCTCTCCCCGCGGAGGGGGAGGTCCGGCTTCCGTTGGCCACGTGGCAAGCCCGGAGCTCTCCTCTGAGGAGAGGGAGGTCCGGCCCTGCTGGACACGCGGCACCCTCGGACCTCTCTCCCACGGAGGGGGGAGGTCCGGCTAATGTATGCCACGTGGTGGGCCCGGAGCTTTCCTCTGAGGAGAGGGAGGTCCGGCCCCGCCAGATGCGTGGCGCCTTCGGAGCTCTCCCTGCGGAGAAGGGCTCTCCCTGTGCGCGGGGGTACCCCATATCGCGGGTACCGACAGAGGGATTGAGGCCAACCCAGAGAAAATCAAGGCCATCGACTTGATGCGGCCCCCTGCCCGCGTCAAGGATGTTCAGAAACTCACGGGATGTCTAGCCGCGCTGAGTCGGTTTATACCGAGGCTAGCAGAGCAGGCACTCCCTTTCTTTAAGCTCCTGCGCAAGTCAGGCCCCTTTGCCTGGACTGATGAAGCAGAAGAGGCTTTCCAGGAGTTGAAGCGACTCCTGACGACCCTACCTATCATGGTAGCCCCTGAGCCCGGGGAGCACCTACTCCTCTACATCGCGGCAACGACTGAAGTGGTGAGTATGGTCCTCGTCGCAGAGCGGCCAGACCCCTCACCTTCACAACCTGCTCCGGTAGCAGAAGACAGACGCCAGGAGGCCCCGCAGGGCCATGGCAGTCTCCCGGACCCCCCGGAGATCCAGGTCAGCCTCCCGGAGGTCCAGGGCGGTCTCCCGGACCCCCAAGATAAATCCCCGGGGGTCAATTGGGACCTCCCGGAGGTCCCTCAAGACCCCCCGGAGCTCCCGGATAATCAAGATAGCTTAAGGGCCTCCGGGTCCCAGCTCCCGGAGGCCCCCGTGGGTCCACTCACCTCCAACGGGCCAGGGCCAATGGACGAGGACCTCCCAAGCCTAAGAGAGAGGATTCGAACCATACAGAGGCCTGTCTACTACATCAGCGAAGTACTTCATGATGCCAAGACAAGGTACCTAGAAGTCCACAAGCTGCTGTATGCGGTGCAAGTGGCCTCCAGGAAGCTCCGCCATTACTTCTAGGCCCACCGGGTCTCGGTAGTCACCTCGTATCCGCTGAAGACAATTCTTCACAGCCCCCATGCGACTGGCAATGTTGCTAAATGGGCGGCGGAGCTGGCGGAGTTTGAGCTGGACTTCCTCCCACGCCATGCAGTAAAGAGCCAGGCACTGGCTAACTTTGTGGCGGAGTGGACACCAACGAAGACTGACCCAGGGGGCCATGAAGGCGGTGAGCTAGAGCACCAAGCTCCGGTCTTCACCGAACCCCACTGGACACTGTCGGTACCTTAGATATGGGGTACCCCCGCGCACAGGGTAAAATGCCTAAGGTGCTCGCCCTTCTCCGCAGGGAGAGCTCCGAAGGCGCCACGCGTCTGGCGGGGCCGGACCTCCCTCTCCTCAGAGGAGAGCTCTGGGCCCGCCACGTGGCATACAGAAGCCGGACCTCCCCCTCTGCGGGAGAGAGGTCCGAAGACGCCACGCGTCCAGCGGGGCCGGACCTCCCTCTCCTCAGAGGTGAGCTCCGGGCCCGCCACGTGGCATACAGAAGCCGGACCTCCCCCTCCGCGGGAGAGTGGTCCGAAGGCGCCACGCGTCCAGCGGGGCCGGACCTCCCTCTCCTCAGAGAAGAGCTCCGGACCCGCCACGTGGCTGGAAGAACGGTGCTGCCTGCCCCCGAGCGGTAGGCAGCGGGCGTAAAGGCGCCCCTCACCTTGCCCGTACAAGGTATTCAAGGCCTGCGTCTTCCCAAGACGCGGAAATGCGGAGCACGCGCCTGTCAGGTGCTGTTGCGTCCAGTCGCATCACAGACTGGCGCGCGGTGTCAGAACCTGCCAGGTAATAAACGCCACGACAAGACATCCCATGCCGCCTGCGCCGTCATCAACCACTATGACTAGTGCACGGCATGGCCAGGGCGGAAAAAGGAAGACTCAGAAGCCTTCGACCAGAGGCAACCACCGGCGTAACTACAGATACGGTAGATAATAGAAAATCTTCCCGGGACCACCTGTCGGGTCCCGGCCCCCCTTGTAAGCCACCCGAGTCTTGGACTATAAAAGGCTCTGGTAGGCATCGGTAGCAAGGGTTCGCATTCTGCAACTCATACGCTAGCCATACACTCTCAAGCTGTAACTCACCCCCAAGCTCAGGCCCCCGGCCCTGAGCAGCAAGCAATACAGCGAGCTCCATAGCTCGCCGTGGACGTAGGGTTTTACGCTCCGGCGGCCTGAACCACGTAAAACTTCCCGTGTCAAGCTCTCACTAACTCGTCCATCCGCGCAAGCTCTCCGCTAGGAACTAGCCCCTCCGAAAAAAGAACCTCCGCGGGCTGCCCAGTGCAGGCCCGGGGGAAGTGTCGATCGCACACTTCGACATTTGGCGCGCCAGGTAGGGGGCTTTTCCCCCAGCGCGGCGAGTTTCCACCGACGAAGATGACCAAACTTCCTTCAGCGGCAAACTCACCCTCTCCGCGGTCACGGCGAACCGTGACCACAGGGGAGAGTACATGATGACACACTCAGGACAGAGTGTGACAAGGCAAGCTGGGAGCCAGCAACCGGCTCTGGCAGCGCCGACCCCGGCAATGCAGGCTCCATCCAGCGTCAGGCCTTCAGTTGCGCCGGGCGTACCCGGTGGGGGTGCGCTAGCCTCAGCAAGGGCGCTACTGCACAATCCGCCTGCTGGGGACGCGCCTCAGGCGGCGACCCAGCAGTGGATTCGCGAGGTAGACCGTCTTGACGTCGGCCTCGACCCAGCCTGAAGGGCAGATCTTCGCTACGCGGGCTCTGCCCCAGGCATACGTCGCACAGTATATGCCACAACCATATGCCCTGCAAACGGCGTCCCCGGTCTATAGAGCGGCCTTGCCCATACCGGGGCATACTGTGCCAGCGGAGGACCAGGCGTTCGTGGCGCAGATACCTGCACTGGGAGCCAGCAACCGGCTCTGGCAGCGCCGACCCCGGCAATGCCGGCTCCGACCAGCGTCAGGTTTTCAGTAGCGCTTGGTGTACCTAGTGAAGGTGCGCTACCTGCAGCGAAGAGCGCTGCTACTCAATATGCCACAGTCGTATGCCCTGTGTATGGCCGCCGGAGCATGTGATGCTCAGCGCGAACCAAGCATTCGTGGCATCAGAACCTGCGGCGACAGAAGCGGGGTGTGTGGCTCTCGCGCCCCGCCTTCGCTTCACAAAATGGCCGCGCAAGTTTCGGTCACTCTCGCCTGAGAAGTACGACGGCAGCATTAACCCGGCGGAATTCCTCCAGAGGCCGGGAAATCCAGAAGCTCGCGGGGCGCTTCCGGAAGGGGAAGCAGCCCCTAGCTGATGCCCCATCCTATAGTAAGGGAGGGCAACCAGAAGGTCGAGGCCCGAGACGGCGACGACCGCCAGGTGGATTTCCAGGAGCTCCGGCGCGCCTCAAAGGTAGCGCGCAATCATGGAAGCTCCATCTCCAGTGACGACGAGCACTGGAAGGTGCCCTGTGACATCTTCGGCGGGTCCGCTGACCCCCCTGACCAGAAGCATGGCTAAGGCCTTGCGACGAGCGGTAGCATCGGTGGCTCCCCTCCCAGGTGCAGTACCGCACCTCAGGTGGATGGGAACCCCCATCAGCTCCGATGACACCGACTGCCCCAGGAACATGGCTGGGGCCGGCCAACTACCGCTCGTGGTGGCCCTTATCGTCGCCAACGTGAAGATGTACCACATTTTTGTGGATGGTGGGGCTGGACTGAACCTCATCAGTCACGCAGCCTTCCAGAAGCTGCAGATCCCGATGGCCAAGCTCGCCCCATCAAGCCCGTTCTCAGGGGTAGTGCCGGGACAGGTCGTTTCCTACGGCCACATCAGCCTCCCGGTGACCTTTGGGGCACCGGGCAGCTACCGGACGGAGTACATTCTGGTCGACATGGCCGAGACTGACCTCCCCTTCAATGCCACAATCGGTAGGCCAGACCTGTACCGATTCATGGCAATAGCCCACTACGGATACCATGTCTTGAAGATGCCTACACCAACAGGCGTCCCCAAGGTTGTGGAGACCGTGTTGCCGCAGTATTAGCCTTGGAAAAGCTTCGGGCGCTTACAGCAACTAGAGCGCCAGCCCTCGGCAGTACAGGACCAAACCAGCTCCACCCAAGTGCACGCCACCGTGCCTCTACCGCCGCACCCCGCGTGCAACCCCTTGATGAGGACGACGTCCCCACAAGGCTCATCCGATCAGCGCCGATGCCACCCAGACCACCCGGGTAGCCGGGGGCCCGGGTAGCATATAGGAAGGCGCGCTCGTTGCCCCCCTCCGGCATGAGGTCGATGTGCTGCATGACAGCCATCACCGAGGCCAGAGATCCCCGGGGAGGTGATGGAGCATTACTTAAAGGTCTTTCCCAACATCCAGCCGTCCGACGAGACGGAGGGTCCGCCGCTCCCGGCGCTTGGCAAACCGTGTTATTATCCCGAGGGCCAGCGAGAAGCTCCGGAAGCGCATCCACTACACCAGTCACAATAAGGCATGTACTAAAGACCTATTTTCTCTTCGGCTGATAGAGCAAATAGTAGACCCGATACCAGGCTGTGATATGCTGCGCTTCCCAAATGCTTGCTAGGGCTCCCATCAGACCCCTGTGTCTGAAGTAGTTGAAGGGCGCCCCCTACATACTAATCCCGGCGTAAGCCGACTCGGCATAGCTAGGGGTCCCGCGAATTTCTGGTTTTCGCGCAATGGCTTTAACCCCATACCACAGTAACCTGTTCCGCTACCAAGAAGCAAGCACCAGAAGACCAGACCTCGGATCCCTGACACAACCTCCCGGAGCCCCGGGACGACAGCGGAGCTTCCCGCGAGGTCCAAAGCAGCCTGAGGACCCCCGAGTGTCGGGCACCCGGCAATCTCCCCAGGCTAAAAGCTATCCCTCACAGCTCCATGCGGCGGGCGATGCCGCCAAATGGGCGGCGGAGCTACTGAAGTTTGATCTAGGTTCCCTTTCCCGCCATACAGACATTAACCGAGCATTAGTTCACTTGTGGCTGAAGTAGACGCACGCTCAGGGGGCCATGAAGACGATGAAACAGGACCCTGAGCCCTGACCTTCATCAGGACTCATCAAATGATGTTCGCCCACGGCTCCCCGCGAAAGCAGGGGGCCGGTGCTAGCGTACTGTTCCTCATGCCATCGGGGGAGCAGTCTGGGTATGTGGCGCGTCTCAATTCCAAGGCAGCCAACACCATAGCAGAGTATGGAGTGCTCATCCTTCTCGCTAGTCGTTGGCTCAGGGCAATCCCCAGTCTGGTTATCAACAAAGACGGCGGAGACAAACCCCCTCGCCTTGGACCTGCACCACGTACCGCGCGCTAGCAAGGCCGCAGCTAACGACCTTTCAACGAGGGCTCCCACTGCCACCGGAGCCACTGTGCCTGAAGGGGGCCTCGAGAGGACGTTGCCGCGACCCACAGCCCGGCCCGCCGAGCCAGGCGAAGGGGGCTAGACCAGCACCTCGAAGCTGGCGGTCCCGGCGGCCATGAGCGCCGCCAAGGATCATAAGCGTCACTGGGGACTCCGTGCAACCCAGCGCTCAAGATCCAGATGCTCAAGTCAGACCCGATGCATGGATCACGGAGGTCCGGGACTACTTGAAAGACAATATCCTCCCTGATAAACGTGTATCCGCTGAACGGATTGCGCGTATGGCTAAGAGACACATGGCGGTAGAGGGGGATCTCTACCGACGTGGCGCCAACCACATCCTATTGCGGTGCATAACCCAGGGGGAAGGCTGCGACTTGTTCGCTGAGATCCATGGAGGCGAATGTGGGAGTCATTCTTCCTCACGCACGCTTGTCGGTAAAGCCTTTCGGCATGGCTTCTACTAGCCGGCAACACTCCAGGATGCCGTCGAGCTGGTCGAGAGCTGCTAGGCATGCCTGTTCCATGCCAAGCAGATCCATACACCGGCTTGGACGGTATGGATGATCCAGCCCGCATGGCCATTTGCCGTACTGGGGCTGGACATCCCGGGCCTGGGACCATTCCCCAGAACCGAAGACAGGGACCCGCACCCGAACATTCGGAACACGGAAGACCGCTGTAAGTTCTACCCCTAGAGCAACAATCAGGAAGGCCTTTCTTTTCGTAGTAATTTCCATAAAAGTCCGTGAACCGGGCTTGGAGCAACTAAGCCTCAGGGGACAGTCCAGGACTACGTTCAGCTTCGCCTGGTTCCGACCCCAAGCGCGTAGAGTCTTGCTTCCCTTGAGGTGGGTCGTGGCCTACATATGCGGCCCTCCTTCCCCCGTATGGAAATTTATATGAAAAGAAGCCCACCCTACGTTGCTCTTCTTTGGTACTCATTTAATTTACTTATTAAATTTCTATGATTACCCTACTAACGCGTGCTCACTATGCGTTCAATTCCCTCTTCTCATTTTCATCTTTAGTCGGAATTTGCTGCAGATATGACTAAGGAATAGAGGGGGGAGCCCCCAAGGAGAATTACTTTTTCCTTATGTGCAGGATTTCTCAGCCTCAGCTCCCCGCAGGAGTATGGTAGGCGCATCCACCCAATAGAACGCACCTACCAGGGGGCCGCTACGGGATCGCGGTAGGCCAAAAACCCTAAGGTAAGATCAAAGGGCTAGCCCTCGCAGTGGTGGGGTCCGAAGGCCCCACGTGTCCGGCAGGGCCGGGCCTCCCACCTCTTCGAGGGGAGCTCCGGGATCGCCGCGTGGTGTGCAGGGAGAGGCCCGGGACCTCCACATGCCCTGCGGGCCCGGACCTCCTCCCAGGCAGGAGCTCCGGGCCCGCCACGTGACCAACAGGCTCGGACCCCCCTCCGATCTCGTGAGGCGGGTCCTGGAGACCTCCGGAACCCTTAGTATACAGTGGGGACCCGGACAAGGTGTCCATGCAGAGCTTCAAGATTGGTCAAGGCCTCCGAGCCCTTGCGGAGCTAAGGGCTTGGTCGGGAAAGGCCAAGAAGAAGACTAGGGCATGCAGACACAGAAAGAAACAGGAGTCTGTCCATACAAAGGCTCCACGAGCTGGGCTACAGACTCAACAAAAATAAAGAAAGGAATTACAGGGCCTTGTGGACACGAGGGCGGGTGCCTATGGGTCCCCGGACTCCCGATGAAACCTAGAGGCCACGAGGGCAGCTAAGTCCTCGACTGGCGGGCCACGAGGGCAGCTAAGCCGCAGGGACTGGAGCCTCTCTACCTCTTGGCGGGCCGCTAGCTCACGATCCATCGCCGCCTGAAGCTCCTTGGAAGACTGCTCCTCCCTCGCGGCGACAGCCGACTCACGGAGCTCCAACTCCTCAGTCCGAGCCCTTAGCTCCTCCACCTTGGCCCTCAGCCGAGCGGTGGTCTTCTCCTCCTCGTCCGCAGCAGCGCGTTCCCGATCAGCGACGGCATGCTCCCGACAGGCTACCTGCAGCTGCAACTCCTCCGCGGCGGCGGAACACTCCTTGGCTTTGGCTTCATCTTTGGCCAGAGCCTCGCGGTAGGTGGCACGAACCCGCTGGGCCTCTAGCTCCAAGCGGCTAATGGCCTTCTTCTGGGCGCCAAGCAGAGCACTCATGGCCTCAAGCCTTGACTGCCTTGAGTCGAGGTCCGCCCGGGCCCGCTGCTGCCAGCTGAGAAGGCGGTCCCTCTCGCCGGCCAATGCCTTCTGCTCCTGCTCAAAGGCAGATTGGAGCTGCCGGGAGCTGGTCTGGGCACGCTCCATGTCGTCCCACACGGGTACCGGAGCAGGGGGAGCAGGAGTCACGCCGCTGGACCCCCCGGACGAGTCCAAGACCGGCGGGAGCGCCGGCGCCTCGGCAGCTACCGGGGGGGGGGGGGGGGCGCTGTCCTAAGCAGGCCAGGCGGCCAGCAGGCACACCTACAGCGGCCCTCCCGGTCTCAAGACCTGGCTTCTGGGCTGGTGAAGGAGGGCAGGTAGGAGCAGATGCGGCCAGTGAGGCCACTGCCCCCGTCGATTTGGGAGCTATGGGGGCCGCCGCGGCCCCCAGGTGCCGAGGCGCGGAGCCCCCGCTGGTTGAAGGTGGCCGGATAAGAGGCCCGCCCCTGGCAGCCGGTCGGTCCCTGCAAAGAAGAACAAGCCCTCAGAATAAGAGAAGAGGCAGGAGCTCTACTCCTATAAGTCAGAAAGAATAACACTTACTGAGCGGCATGAGCGCTCCAGCGAGCTTGCTGCACTGGCCGCTGGGCTGTAGCTGAACTACCAGGACCAGCGGCTGGAACGGTCGCGGAATGGGACGCCTGGACATCCGGCGTGCTCGCCGGCGTCGCCCCACCAACATCCGTCCTGGGAGCCCCGCCACTCGGGGGAGGATGGCGAGATACTTGGGCTGATTCGGACGGCTGCTGTCTAGGAAGAGACCCGCCGGGGAGGGACACTCGGGACCTCTTCGGGTCGCCACCCGATGGACCAGCACCTCCGGGAGATGGAAGCAAGGTAGCTCCGGCACCCTGGATTGGCACAGGCGGCACCCTCGGAGGAGACCGAGCGCGTTTTTTCTCTAGATGCCCGGGGGCCGGCTCTTTTCCTTTCTATTTATCGGCGGCTTGGGTTCCGTCGGCTCTGGGGGAAGGTTTGGCAGCAGTGGATGCCTCATGCCCTGATTCGGGGTGCTCGGTTCCTGGAATGGTGATGCCCCGGAAGGCATCCCCGACCTGATGAACGGCGATCCCGATATCATCAAGGTTCGGCATCTTCCGCAGGAGCTCTGACCTCCTCTGAGGCTACAAGAAGAGGGGGGTGGCAGAAGGTGGAAAGACGGGGACGCCGCTGGGAATATAGTCACCGCTCACCTTGCTCACCATCTCCTCCAGCTCCTCGTCGGAAGGGACAGAGTCGGGGCCTCTCTCCAGCCTGGTACAGTCCTGCTCACCGGTGTAGTACCACGCTGGGCGGCTGCGTTGCTGCAAGGGAGCAATGCGGCGTGACACAAAGTCCATCAGCACCATTAGAGACGTCAGACCCTCGTTGGCCAAGAACCGGATCCGCTCCAAGACCGGAGTGTACTCCTGCTCCAGCTCAGGGATCTCCTCCCAGAAGCGGCGATCGGTGGTTGGGCTGGCGGTTGGGAGTTGTAGGCGATCGTGCTCATCGGTCTGCACTACCACCCAGCTCTCCCTCCAGTTCTCCCACCTTGATGCGCTGAAGGGCAGGAGGTATCCGGAGACCTTGGGGTCTTTGCAGCGATGCTGGAAGTAATACGCCCCCATCTGAGTCTTTGAGCCGCGTCCGGTCGTACGCAGCACAAAGAAGTGGCGGAAGAGCATCACGGAGGCGTGCACCCCCACGAACATCTCGCAGAAGTGGACAAAAACTACCGCCATTGCGAGGGAGTTGGGGGAGAGATGGTGGAGTTGGAGACCGTATGTCTCCAGCAGGGTGACGAAGAAAGAAGAAATCGGCGGAACGAACCCCGCCAGAGCATAAGCGGTGAAGAAGACCGTCTCCCCCTTTCCCAGGACCAGGGGGATAGATCCTCGGCGGAGCCGATGCTTCTGCTCTTCCGAGCGCCAGCCCAGCAGCCTGCCCACTGGCCCGAGCTCGGAGGAGCGAACGAGGCGCGTCGGAAGCAAGTTGGAAGCCATAGCGAAAGATGGCGCAATGGCAGGAGAGCCGGGGCACAAGAGTTCAAGGGAAGTACGAGCGCAATGCGAAGGGAAGCCGCGATGCGGGTGAGATCACCTTTTAAAACTTTCCAGGGATGGTTCGAGGTAATTCGAAAACCTCCAGAAACATCGCATCGGTGACCTCGCCGGCTCCGAGACTGGGCGCCAATGAAAGCTGGGCCCACGCCGCTTAACTAAAGCGGTGGGGGCAAGGAGCCAGTCTCCTGAGAAGATGAGCCGGCAAGGCCCTTCGGCGGTTCCCGAAGAAAGCGCCGCAACGTGCAGAAGTGACAGCCTTGGGAACCCCCGCAGTAAAAGCAATCATCAAGTGGGCGCACGCTCTCACGACCCCGCGGCCGTTCGTGCTCCGGCAGCGGTCAAGTCGGGACTTAGAGAAAGTGCGCAGATCGGAAGAGACGGAGATCCCACCTCGGGCTCGCTATCTCCCCCGAGATGGGCCCGGGGGCCACTGTCGGTACCTGAGATATGGGGTACCCCCGCGCACAGGGTAAAATGCCTAAGGTGCTCGCCCTTCTCCGCAGGGAGAGCTCCGAAGGCGCCACGCGTCTGGCGGGGCCGGACCTCCCTCTCCTCAGAGGAGAGCTCCGGGCCCGCCACGTGGCATACAGAAGCCGGACCTCCCCCTCCGCGGGAGAGAGGTCCGAAGACGCCACGCGTCCAGCGGGGCCGGACCTCCCTCTCCTCAGAGGTGAGCTCTGGGCCCGCCTCGTGGCATACAGAAGCCGGACCTCCCCCTCCGTGGGAGAGAGGTCCGAAGGCGCCACGCGTCCAGCGGGGCCGGACCTCCCTCTCCTCAGAGAAGATCTCCAGACCCGCCACGTGGCTGGAAGAACGGTGCTGCCTGCCCCCGAGCGGTAGGCAGCGGGCGTAAAGGCGCCCCTCACCTTGCCCTACAAGGTATTCAAGGCCCGCATCTTCCCAAGACGCGGAAACGCGGAGCACGCGCCTGTCAGGTGCCGTTGCGTCCAGTCGCATCACAGACTGGCGCGCGGTGTCAGAACCTGCCAGGTAATAAACGCCACGACAAGACATCCCATGCCGCCTGCACCGTCATCAACCACTATGACTAGTGCGCGGCATGGGCAGGGCGGAAAAAGGAAGACTCAGAAGCCTTCGACCAGAGGCAACCACCGGCGTAACTACAGATACGGTAGATAATAGACAATCTTCCCGGGACCACCTGTCGGGTCCCGGCCCCCCTTGTAAGCCACCCGAGTCTTGGACTATAAAAGGCTCGGGTAGGCGTCGGTAGCAAGGGTTCGCATTCTGCAACTCATACGCTAGCCATACACTCTCAAGCTGTAACTCACCCCCAAGCTCAGGCCCCCGGCCCTGAGCAGCAAGCAATACAGTGAGCTCCATAGCTCGCCGTGGACGTAGGGTTTTACGCTCTGGCGGCCTGAACCACGTAAAACTTCCCGTGTCAAGCTCTCACTAACTCGTCCATCCGCGCAAGCTCTCCGCTAGGAACTAGCCCTTCCGAAAAAAGATCCTCCGCGGGCTTCCCAGTGCAGGCCCGGGGGAAGTGTCGATCGCACACTTCGACAGACACTTTTCTTCGACGGCTCCTCGCGAAAGCAGGGGGCCGGTGCCGGCGTACTGCTCCTCATGCCATCGGGGGAACAGTTTGGGTATATGGTGTGTCTCAATTTCAAGGCAACCAACAACATGGCGGAGTATGAAGCACTCATCTTTGGCCTGCAGACAGCCCTGTCTTTAGGCGCTCGCCAGTTGTTGGCACAGGGCGACTCCCAACTGGTCATCAAGCAAGTCAAGGGCGAATGCTCCTGCAATGACCCACAGCTAGCTGCGTATCTGCTTCACGTGCAGATGTTGGAGAATGAATTCCTCACCTTGGACCTGCATCACGTACCGTGCGCTGGTAATGCCGCAGCTGACAACCTTTCAACGAAGGCTTCCACCGGAGCCCCTGCGCCCGAAGGAGTTTTCGAGAGGACGTTGCTGCGGCCTACAGCCCGGCCCGCCGAGCCGGGCGAATGGGGCTTGATCAGCACCTCGAAGCTGGCGGTCCCGGTTGCCCTACAGCCATGGATGCCGCCAAGGATCGTAAGCGTCACTGGGGACTCCGTGCAACCCAGCGCTCAAGATCCAGAAGCTCAAGTCAGACCCGATGCATGGATCACGGAGATCCGGGACTACTTGAAGGACAATATCCTCCCTGATGAACATGCAACCACTGAACGGATTGTGCGTATGGCTAAGAGATACGCGCTGGTAGAGGGGATCTCTACCGGCGTGGCGCCAACCACATCCTATTGCGGTGCATAACCCAGGGGGAAGGCTGCGACTTGCTCGCTGAGAACCATGGAGGCGAATGTGGAAGTCACTCTTCCTCACGCACGCTTGTCGGTAAAGCCTTCCGGCATGGCTTCTACTGGCCGACAGCACTCCAGGATTCCGTCAAGCTAAGTGTAGCGTGTAGTCGTTGGCGATGGCTGGGGTGGCAGGGCATGTCTTGTCCGGTCTTGTCGCTGCCTTCAATGGCCTGCAGCTTCAGACACTGTACGCCTGTCCTGGCTGTGACTGGTCACAGCGCCTCCTGACAGGCGTGCGCTGTGCTTATTGGCTGGCAGGTTCTGACACCGTGCGCCAGTCTGTGATGCGACTGGGCGCAACGGTACCAGACAGAGGCGTGCTCCGCGTCTTGGGAATACACGGGCCTTGAATACCTTGTACGGGCAAGGTATGGGGCATCTTTACGCCCGCCGCCTACCGCTCGGGAGTAGGCAGCGCTCTTCTGCTAGCCACGTGGCGGGCCCGGAGCCCTCCTCAGAGGAGTGGGGGGTCTGGCCCCGCAGGACACGTGGAGCCTTCGGACTTCTCCCCGCGGAGGGGGAGGTCCGGCTTCCGTTGGCCACGTGGCAAGCCCGGAGCTCTCCTCTCAGGAGAGGGAGGTCCGGCCCTGCTGGACACGCGGCACCCTCGGACCTCTCTCCCACAGAGGGGGGAGGTCCGGCTAATGTATGCCATATGGCGGGCCCGGAGCTTTCCTCTGAGGAGAGGGAAGTCCGGCCCCGCCAGATGCGTGGCGCCTTCAGAGCTCTCCCTGCGGAGAAGGGCGAGATCCTTATGCATTTTCCCCTGTGCGCGGGGGTACCCCATATCGCGGGTACCGACAGTGGCCCCCGGGCTCTCCTCGGGGGAGGTAACGAGCCCGAGGTGAGGCCTTCTCCTACCCGCGCACTTTCTTGTCTTGAGTACTCCTTGTGCTGGCAGGGTCTTGACGGCTTCGGAGTTCAGCCTCTTAGGAGAGGGTGAAGCCTGGCATCAGAGCTCGGCCCGGCTGTGGGGGCGGAGGTCCGGAAGTCATCGGAGCTCAGGTCCACGAAGGGCGTGAGGTCCGGCATCAGCGCTCGCCTCTGAAAGAAGGGCGAGAGCTGGCCTCGGAGCTCGGCCTGGCTGTGGAGGCGGAGTCCGGAAGTCATCGGAGCTCAGGCCAGCGAAGGGCGTGAGGTCCGGCATCAGTGCTCGCCTCTGAAAGGAGGGTGAGGGCTGGCCTCGGAGCTCGGCCTGGCTGTGGAGGCGGAGTCCGGAAGTCATCGAAGCTCAGGCCAGCAAAGGGCGTGAGGTCCGTCATCAGCGCTCGCCTCTGAAAGGAGGGCGAGGGCTGGCCTCGGAGCTCGGCCCAGCTGTGGGGGCGGAGGTCCGGAACTGCTCAGTGGTCCCCCCTTTCCTATCCCTTAGTCTCATTTGGCTTACTGTCCCAGGCCGGAATACGGGCCTTGGGTAATCCAATGCACTTGGTCCCGGAGGTCTGGCCCCAGCCCCAGTCAGGGTGTAACCGCCCGGCCCCCTGGTACTCAGAACGTAGCGCCGAGAGGCAGAGTGCGCATGCTTTTTGGTGCAAGACCGGGCAAAGCAAGGCTCCTGACCCCCCGTTCTAGCGTAGGTCTTTTCTCGGAGGAGACCAACTGGCGGTGCAGTACCCTTATAGAGGGAGATCCAAAAGGCCACCGGGCCTCTGGCAGGTACCCCAAGCACTACCGCCTTCGGCAGGACGGCAAATATCGACTATGCATGAGAGCAGGAAAGAGGAACCGAGTGTACAATGGACGCACACTGTCTAGAGCATGTGGAGGTGTTCATATAAATTAATGCGTAATTTAAATAAACACCTAAGTAAGCATGGTGAACTTACTGGGGTGGCGTCGGAGCGCCTGTCTTCACGCAGAGCGGGTCATGCGTGGCTTCGTCTTACGCCGGACACGGGGGGACCCCCATGGCTATATCAGGGGGAAGCATGGCTTCGGCCCTGCATACCATGTGGAAGGGTAGTTCCCGTGACCCAGCCCTGGGAAGTCCGGCTGGCCCTCGACATGGAGGAGCCGGTATCCCCCGACGGCTCTGAGTGCGCGTCTGCACCGGTTGTGTGGGTCTGCTTGGCGTGGACTTGGCACGCATTGCATCCCTAACCGGTTTGACGGCGTCCAGGTGGCTCTCGGTCAGTAGGAGCCATGCCGGGTGGCTTATCTGACCAACGCGCGGGACGATGAGCGTTCCCAGCACTCGCCTCCTTGGACTACTGCGAGCTAGTCGCAGCCTTCCTCCTGGGTTATGCACCGCAATGGGATGTCGAGGCGCCACGCCAGTAAAGATACCAGCGCGTAGCACTTAGCCATCCGCACCACCCGTTCAGCGGATGCACGTTCATCAGGAAGGATGTCCTTCAAGGAGTCCCGGACCTCCGTGGTCCTTGCATCGGGACTACTTGAGCTTCTGGATCTTGAGCGCTGGGTTGCACGGAGTCCCCAGTGACTCTTACGATCCTTTGGCGGCATCCAGGGCCGCCGGGACTGCCTAGCTTCGTGGCACTGGTTCAGCCCCGTTCGCCCGGCTCGGCGGGCCGGGCTGTGGACCGCAGCAACGTCCTCTCGAAGACTCCTTCGTGCACGGGGGCTCCGATGGAGGTCTTCGTTGAGAAGTTGTCAGCTGCGGCCGTGCCAGCGCGCGGTTCATGGCGCAGGTCCAAGGCGAGGAATTCTTTCTCCAACATCCGCACGTGAAGCAGATAAGCAGCTAGCTGTGGGTCATTGCAAGGGCATTCACCCTTAACTTGCTTGATAACTAGCTGGGAGTCGCCTTGTGCCAACAACTGGCGAGCGCCCAAAGACAGGACTGTCTTTTAGGCCAAAGATGAGTGCTTCATACTCTGCCAAGTTGTTGGTTGCCTTAGAATTGAAATGCACCATGTACCCAGACTGCTCCCCCGATGGCATGAGAAGCAGTACGCCGGCACCGGCCCCCTGCTTTCGCGAGGAGCCGTCGAAGAAGAGCGTCCAGTGAGGCCCGGTGAAGACCGGAGCTCGGTACTTTGGTTCACCGTCTTCGCGGCCCCCTGGGTCAGCCTTCGTTGGCGTCCACTCAGCCACGAAGTCAGCCAGTGCTTGGCTCTTGGCTGTCTGACGTGGTCGGGAGCCCAGCTTGAACTCCGCCGTCTTCGGGCTGTCTTCTGGCTTCGGAAGCTGGCAGTGAGTGCCAGCTCCGCCCACCGGCTGCTCTGGCGCACTTGTCCGCCAGGCTGAAGTGCTCAGAGGCATCGCAGACCTCTTTGGTCGCAAGCTTCTCAAGCATCTTCTCGTCTCGGACACTGTCGAAGTGCCACCACCATAGAAGCACTTTGAATATGCGGGATGGTGTTGCGTACCTGGGAGAACCGCTGGATGAAGGAGCGCAGCGACTCCCCAGGTTGTTGCTTGATGGCGTGGAGGTCAAGCTCCGTGCCGGGACGGTTGTAGGAGCTGCCGAAGTTGGCGATGAACTGCCGACAGAGCTCTCCCCAGGAAGTCATGGAACCCCGAGGGAGGTTCATGAGCCAAGACCGGGTCGGGCCGGTCAAGGCGGCGGGGAAGTAGTTGGCCATGACGGACTCATCCCCTCCTGCGGCAAGTACGGCGGTGGAGTAGATCTGAAGGAACTCCGCCGGGTTGACGCAGCTGTCGAACGTTTCGGGCAGGTGCGGCCAAAACCGGAGCCTGGTGTAGCTGGAATCTGCCGTGTGTTCACCAACCATTGGCGTGCGCATCAGCGACACGGCCGGTTGGCCGGAGCGTTGTCCCCACCGAAGTCGAGGGTTTGCAGCTGCGACGACAAAACGGTCTACCTCGCGAATCCGCTGCTGGGTCGCTGCCTGAGGCGCGTCCCCAGCAGGCGGATTGAGTAGCAGCGCTCTTGCTGCGGCTAGCGCACCCCTGCCGGGTACGCCCAGCGCTACTGAAGACCTGACGCTGGTCGGAGCCTGCATTGCCGGGGCCGACGCTGCCAGAGCCGGTTGCTGGCTCCCAGTGCAGGTATTGGTGCCGCGAACGCTTGGTTCGCCGCTGGCACAGTGTGCCCCGGTATGGGCAAGGCTGCTCCATAGACCGTGGACGACGTTTGCGGGGCATATGGTTGTGGCATATGCTGCGCGGCGTATGCCTGGGGCAGAGCTCGCGTGGCGAAGATCTGCCCTTCAGGCTGGGTTGAGGCCGACGTCATACTGTCGCCAGCCTCTTAGTTGCGACGCCTTTCTCGACGTCGCTCGAAGAACACTCGGGCATCTTGGCCCAAGTGGCATCGCTGGTGCTCTGCCCCCAGGTCCGTCGACGGAAGCCTGGTGGAACCGGGGTCCGCCGTCTGCTCGCCAACCATTGGCGTGCGCGTCAGCGGCACGGCCGGTTGGCCGGAGCGTCGTCCCCGCCAAAGTCGAGGGTTTGCGGCGGCGACGACGAGACGGTCTATCTCTCGAATCCACTGCTGGGTCGCTGCCTGAGGCGCGTCCCCAGCAGGCAGATTGCGCAGTAGCGCTCTTGCTGCGGCTGGCGCACCTCCGCCGGGTACGCCCAGCGCTACTGAAGACCTGACGCTGGTTGAGCCTGCATTGCCGGGGTCGGCGCTGCCAGAGCCGGTTGCTGGCTCCCAGTGCAGGTACTGGTGTCGTGAACGCTTGGTTGCGCTTGACACAGTGTACCCCGGTATGGGCAAGGTTGCGCCATAGGCCGGGGACGCCGCTTGCAGAGCACATGGTTGTGGCTTATGCTGTGCGGCGTACGCCTGGGGAAGAGCTCACGTAGCGAAAGTCGGCCCTCCAGGCTGGGTCGAGGCTGACATCATGTTGTCGCCAGCCTCTTGAGTGCGACGCCTTTCTCGACGTCGCTCGAGGAACACTCTGGCATCTTGGCCCAAGTGGCACCGTTCCAGCTCTGTCCTCAGGTCCGTCGACGGAAGCTTGGTGGAGCTGGAACCCGCCGTCTGCCCGTCAACCGTTGGCGTGCGCGTCAGCGACACAGCCGGTTGGTCGGAGCGTCGTCCCCGCCGAAGTCAATGGTTTGCGGCGGCGACGACAAGACGGTCTACCTCGTGAATCCACTGCTTGGTCGCTGCCTGAGGCGCGTCGCCAGCAGGCGGATTGTGCAGTAGCGCCCTTGCTGCGGCTAGCGCACCCCCACCGGGTACGCCCGGCGCTACTGAAGGCCTGATGCTGGATGTAGCCTGCATTGCCAGGGTCGGCGCTGCCAGAGACGGTTGCTGGCTCCCAGCTTGCCCTGACACACTCCGTCCTGAGTGTGTCATCATGTACTCTCCCCTGGTCACGGTTTGCCGCGGGCGCAGGGGGGAGAGTTTGCCGCTGAAGGAAGCTTGGTCATCTTCGTCGGCAGAAGCTCGTCGCGCAAGGGAAAAGCCCCCTACCTGGCGCGCCAAATGTCGAAGTGTTTGGTCGACACTTCCCCCGGGCCTGCACTGGGCAGCCCGCAGAGGTTCTTTTTTCGGAGGGGCTAGTTCCTAGCGGAGAGCTTGCGCAGATGGATGAGTTAGTGAGAGCTTGACACAGAGAGTTTTACGTGGTTCAGGCCGCCGGAGCGTAAAACCCTACGTCCACGGCGAGCTATGGAGCTCGCTGTATTGCTTGCTGCTCAGGGCCGGGGGGCCTGAGCTTGGGGGTGAGTTACAGCTTGAGAGTGTATGGCTAGCGTATGAGTTGCAAAATGCGAACCCTTGCTATCGACGCCTACCCGAGCCTTTTATAGTCCAAGACTCGGGCGGCTTACAAGGGGAGCCGGGACCCGATAGGTGGTCCCGGGAAGATTGTCTATTATCTACCGTATCTGCAGTTATGCAGGTAGTTGCCTCTGGTCGAAGGCTTCTGAGTTTTCATCTTGCCGCCCTGCCCATGCCGCATGCTAGTCGTAGTGGTTGATGACGGCGCAGGCGGCATGGGATGTCTTGTCGCGGCATTTAGTGGCTGGCAGGTTCTGACACCGCGCGCCAGTCTGTGATGCGACTGGGCGCAACGGCACCTGACAGAAGCGTGCTCCGTGTTTCCTCGTCTTGGGAAGACGAGGGCCTTGAATACCTTGTACGGGCAAGGTGTGGGACGCCTTTATGCCCGCTGCCTACCGCTCGGGGGCAGGCAGCACCGTTCTTCTGGCCACGTGGCGGGTCCGGAGCCCTTCTCTGAGGAGAGAAGGGTCCGGCCTGCGGGGCACGTGGAGCCTCCGCACCTCTCCCCGCGGAGGGGGAGGTCCAGCTTCTGTATGCCACGTGGCGGGCCCGGAGCTCTCCTCTGAGGAGAGGGAGGTCCGGCTCCGCTGAACGCGTGGCGTCTTCGGACCTTTCTCCCGCGGAGGAGGAGGTCCGGCTTCTGTATGCCACGTGGCGGGCCCGGAGCTCTCCTCTGAGGAGAGGGAGGTACGGCCCCGCCGGATGCGTGGCGCCTTCGGAGCTCTCCCTGCGGAGAAGGGCGAGTACCTTAGGCATTTTACCCTGTGCGCGGGGGTACCCCATATCTCAGGTACCGACACCGCTCGATCCACGAAGCTTGAGACCGCAAGAGCCTCGGAGGACCGCAAGGCTGAGAGCTCCTCCACCTCGCGGCGGGCCGCCTGCAGAGCCTCCAGGTTTCTCTCGGAGAATTCCTTCTCCTTGGCCGCCAGGGAACTCTCCCGTAGGTGGAGAGTCTTGGCTAGCCGCTCCAACTCAGCAGCCTTGAAGAAGGCAGTCAACTCCCGGTCCAAGACCGCCCGGCGATCATGGGAGACCTGTTCCTGCCTCAAGTCGAGGTCTGCCTTCTGAATCTCCAGCTCCTCCATCCGAGCTCGGAGGTCATCCTCGCCTGCGGCCAGATGCGCGGCGACCCTCTCTGCCTCAGCTGCCACGGAACGCTCCCGCTCCTCAACGGCGAGTTCACGGCGCTCCAACCGCTGCCGTATTTCCACAGCAGCAGAGAGGCTCTCTTCGGCCCGGGCGTGTGCCTCCAGGGCCCCCCTGTTGATCCGCCGTGACTTGGTGTCCATGCGGTCAACAGCCCGCTTCATCCGGTCGACGAGCGCTTCCCTGAAGTCGAGCAACTCCTGCCTGGAGTCGAGCTCACTCTTAACCTTTGCGGTCCTCTCCCGCAAAAGGTTCCCCCAGGTGAGGAGGCGATCCCGTTCAACCGTATACTCCTCCCGCTCGCGCCGCAATACAGCCAAGACTTGTCGAACGCTTGTCTCGGCAAGCGCGAAGGCATCCGCCAGAGGCAATGGAGCAACAGAGGCCGGGGCAGTCCCCCCGACCTCCTCCATTACCTCTTCCTCAGGAAGAGTCGGCGCACCAGCAACTGAGACGAGATGCCGATCAGGTGAAGCTGGCTCCGAGGCTCTTGCAGCCAGGCCTGCCGGGCCCTCTTCAGCTTCTGGCTCCTTGATCTGAGGAGAGGGGCGAACCGGGGAAGGCGGTGCTGGAGAAAAGGACGGCCCGCCTAGTCCAGGGTCGACCTGCGCCGGCTTGGGGGCCGCGGTGGCCGTCTCGGCAGGAAGAGACGATGCCGCCGCGGAGTCCGGGCACACCGGAACAGGAGAAGTTCGCGCTGGCCTGGAGGCCGCGGCAGTTGCCCCTGGCTCCGAACGCTGCGGCACAGATTCCCCGCAAGACGGGGAAGGCCGGGAAGCGCGGACGCTCCAGCGAGCTCTGAACCCCGACTTCCGAGCCGGGGTAGGACTCCCAGAGCCCGCTATCGTCACTGACGGCTGCTCCGCAGTCGCTTGTACTGGCAGAACAGGGGACGCCCCAGAAGCTTCCCCCAGCGCGTCAACCCGGGGCCTCTTCGAGTCGCCACCGGAGGGAGTGTCAGGCACCCCGGAATCCCGACTTGGCACCGACGCCGTTGCTGGGGGAGATCGAGCGCGTTTCTTCTCTGGCAGCGGGTTGGAAGCCATGGCAAGGGAGAACTCAAAAGCAAGAGAGCAAAAGCACAAGAGTCCGAGAAGAAACGCTGAGAAGTGCGAAGGGAAGCTGCAATGTGGGTAAGACCCCCTCTAAAAAGCTTCCCGGTGCAATTCCAAGCGATTCGGAACTCTTCGAATATCCCGCACCGGCAACCGCTTCGGTTCCTAGACCGAATGCCGATGACAGGTGGGCCCAAGCCGCCTAACTGAAGCGGTGGGGGCAAGGAGTCAGTCTCCTAAAAAGATGAGCCGGCAAGGCACTTCGGCGGTTCCCGAAGAAAGCGCCGCAACGTGCAGAAGTGGCAGTCTTGGGAACCGCCGCAGTAAAAGCAATCATCAAGTGGGCGCACGCTCTCACGACCCCGCGGCCGTTCGTGCTCCGGCAGCGGTCAATTCGGGACTTAGAGAAATGTAAGGGCCTCAGTTTTTGACACTCATTTGCAGTGTTCATCACCACACCACACACCTCATTTGAGGAAAAATGATGAACACAAATAAAGAGCAAGTAACAATTATCAACATGCTCATTAGGGGACAAACTCACACATTGCAAAAGTGGTACTTCCCACATGTGATATAGATGGGCTGGACATATGAAAACTCCTACACTTTGCTAAGGATGTCCATGCCAAGTTTCACCCAAATTCAAAACATTTTTGAGGTCATCTTGGGTGTAGATAGGAAAGGGGCAGTTTGAAAACATATTCAAATTCAAACTGTTTTCACCCACTGAATTTAAAAGTGGAAGGCATATTCTTGCTCAGCACATTTTTGTGAGCTCACACACCAATTTTCACTCCATTTGGAGTTGATCTTGACATGAGCTAAGGGGGAGAAATTCAAACTTTATTTGAATTTCAAACTGCACTTGTGCTGAAATTCATTCAAACCAAACATCATTTGAACTTTGATCAATTCAAATGGCTCTTGGGTGAATAATTTGAGTTGCCAAGGGTAGAATAGGGTTCACTGTTTACCACAGCTGTTAGGAATAAATTTCAGAGGTTAAAAGAGGAGTGGGACCCACATGTCAGCCTCAGCCTCAAAGCAAACCGACTGAACCACAGTTCAGTCGGTTCCCGGCTGTTGTGCGCGCGCGCCACCGAAGGGGCCGGCCGGCGCCAGCTCCTGCTGCGTGCCCCAAGCCGGAGACCAGCCGGCCGGGCTATTTATTCCCTCCCCGGCGTGCTTCAGTCACCATTTCCTCGAGCTGCCGACGCACACGACTTGTTTTTCCACTGCCATCGCCGCCGCTCGAGTTCCTGCTTGATCAAGCCGATCGCAGCCCCTTCTTTCCATTCCAAGGTCCCAGCAAGGTACTAGCAACCATCCTCCATCCTTCCCATTGATAGAAATCGATTGAAACCGAGTGATATCGGCTGTGCCGAAAGATCAAACTCGGAACTGGAAACCGCCGCACCTCGGGCTCTCGTGGACAGCCCAACCTGGGCGTTGTCACGCCCGAGCCAAGGCACCCTTGGACGCGCAAGTGATCGGTGCTGCTCATCCCCGAGCCACAGCTCGAGTGGTTGCTCACCGGCGGCGAATTTCCACTTTTCCCCTTTCTGTGTGCAGAACGACCCTCGGGTACGATTCTGTTTAATTCGTGCTCTAGAAAGGATTAGAGGGCCTCAGGCCACTCCCACACGAACTAGACACGGTGACGCACAAGTTGCCTTCACAACTCTGGGCCGGAGAACTTCTGTGCCCGGCGTAATTCAAGGTCTACTAATGGCGGAACGCACGGGGGGTATCGGGCGCACGGTGAGGACCTATTTCGGGCCTTCCCCGAGCTGCCCCGAGTTCATGTCGACCTTCTCTGAGGTCCACTGATGCTCCCCGACCGATTTCCCAAGTAGCTGAGGCACTAGGAGCGTCAGCCGACATGGCCGAAGTCGTTCCGATATGGCGGCTCGTCGCCGACCATGCTCCGGCCGTTGTCATGAGCAGCTGACCCTCGGATCATGTTCCCCAAGTAAAAGTAGGCAGGGGCGGCCAGAATCAAGAAGTTTGAAGCGGTACAGCAGCCAGCGGCGAGCTCTCCGGCGAGGTCCCTCGGCGGCGGAGCGCGGGTGTCGCGAGGTTGAAGAAGGGGGTGGACCCCAGCTGTCAGCGGCCGATATTTTGAATCGGGATCCGGCTGCGGCCGGGATCGGGTGTGCTGGCGCGCAAAAGCCTTGTGGGCCGCGGTGTGCTGTCGCTTCGGCGTGCGACGCGTGTCCCCTGGGCCCACGCGCGAGTTTAAACTTTTCCCCGATTTTCAGATTTCCTTCAAACTTCAAATCCTTATAACTTTGGCTTGAAAGCTCCAAATTGAGTGAACCAAATTTTGCTGGATTCAGCTCTTTGAGTACTTTCCAGAAAATCAAGTGTCACTTCATGAAATTCCCTAATTCTCCAGAATTAATTCCTTAATGTTTAAACTGTTAGGAATTTTAACTGGAGAATCCTTTGGCGGAAAATCCTGAAATTTTGATGAGATGTTCACCAAAATATCATTGAGCTACCATAAAAATTTCAGATCCATTTGAGCTCATTTAGTCCACCTAATGGTGTGATTAGTAAAACTGTTCCAGAGAAAATAGAAAATGTTCAGAAACATTTTCAGGATTTTCTCTGAAATTGTTTAGCTCATATCTTTAGTTAGAGACTTCCAAATTAAGTAAGACCAATTCCATTAGAACCCTCTGAAAATCTAGTTTTCAGAAAGTCATAGTTTGTTTCATGAAACTACCTAGAACACCCTAAAAGCCTTTAATTAAGGTCAAGGACATAATTATTTGTGGAGGGCTCAAATGAGCTTTGCTGCAACTAAAACTTGACCAAGTCTCTGTTTAGGTTGTAACCAAGCCACAGTAAAAGTTTCACAGTCATTAGGTCTATCTAGTAAAGGTTATAGACTTCACAACTTCAAAGTTAATACAAATGCATTTAATTAATACATACATTGTTCTTATCATGTAGTCGCTAAGGTCGAGGAGGAACCCGAAGTCCTAGACTTCGTTACTCCGGAGGAACAGCTAGTCTACGACCAAGAGCAGCAAGGCAAGCCCCGGTTTGCATTAACCTTTTTACAAATTTTTATTGTTTTGAGCACATACTTGTTTTCTTTGTTCTTTGCATTAGAGTCTTGATTGGAAACCCAACTGCACAGCCAAGAAAACCATGGGTTGGGTTTAGGATTGCAAACCTCGTTAGCCACTGCATTGCTAGGATAGAGTAGGATTCGGTACAAGTCGAGTAGTTGGAACTACTCGCGAGAATAGGCTAGAGGCACATTGCTCGGGTAGAGGTAGCACATGAAACACATGGCAAGAAAAATGAGACCGAGCGGAGAGTAAGGGCAGCAGGACTTTGGGGCCTGTGTGCTGTAGCTCCGTTTGTGTCGATTGAGGACCGAGCCGTGTGCGGGCCTGTTGAACAAGCTAGAACAGTACCGAAGACCTACCGGCTATATGGGAACCGGGAAACTGATGTAACTCGGGTAGCTGGGTATTGAGGCATTGCCCGTCGTTCAGAGGGTAGGTTGAGAGCTCGAGGTGTAAATCAGCTGGCGGCACAGAGATGCGCGTGCAGGGACCTCTTGCTCGGGACGATGGGACCGGTTCAATATTTGGCTAACGGGTGAAAGGTAGTCGCGTACGGCGTCCGTGATGGTTGTTGTAGGCAACATCGAGTACGGGCGTACGTGACGGGTTGTTCGGGTAACCCTGCAGGTGTAAATCGATTATAATCGCCGTCCCTCGCGGTCAGTGAGTACCACTTGTTCACTGTACCGTGACGTAGAAAGAACAGGCTAGTTACATGTTAAAATGTTGCTGATTGAAAGCTGGACATTGATTGTTAATGATATGTTGTAGCTTAGTGCTAACTAAAGTTCTTTTCAACTTTGGGCAAAGTACATGAGAGAAATGCGTTTCTTGTTTGATTGCGGCTCTCTCATGTGCCTTCGCGTAAAGTTCTCCACAACCTGCTGCTAAAACTTGAAAGTAAGGTTCTACTAATTAGGCGAGTCCTTGCAAATGATTTTTACCTCATGCAACCCATCACCCTCATGTAGAAGTTTCATGTTTAGGTGAGACGGGTCAGACTTGCTGAGCCTTCGTGCTCACTGCTTGTGTTTGAAGCTTTTGCAGGGTTCTATGAGGAAGGGACTCCCGAAGAGGAGACGGAACCCCAGGAGGGGAACCCCGTCGAGTGGGAGTCGTGCACGCCGCAGAGTTAGTGTGCGTGTGTGCTAGCAAGGACACGTTCGAGGGCTGAACGTGCACTTGATGCTTAGTCTACGCCCGCGAGTGTGGACTAAACTTATTTTGATGTAAACATGTTGATAAACTTGTTTATGTAATAAAGCTTCCGCTTCCGCTTTGTACCTTTGACGTGTGTTATACGGTGCTGTGCAACGCAGTACCCCTCAGCGTGATCCTGGCTCGACAGGACCCAGTGGGGTCGTGTCAGCGTGGTATCAGAGCTCGCTTGAGGTTTAACACAGTACAAAGGTCTTCTTTTTCAAAAATCCAGTGAGGAACGAGTTAGTAGCCCGTATAAGGATGTTATTAGTATATAGAAAGTGGCTTAGTAACCTATTTGTTATGTCGGAAAATCGTGCATCTCGGGACGTTCATGTCTTGGGGGGTGCACGTAAGCGCTGTCCACCAGTGCGCACAAGCTGAAGGGTGGAGCCCCACGGGTGGCAGGTAACCCGACCCGCTTTGATATCCTCTACGACTCTTCATGTCGTTTGGGGTATTCGAGCAACGTCTGTCCCTGGCGTGCGTGGTGCAACATGGGAGACCCCGTCACGTGGTCTGAAACGTGAACACGTAACTCAAGGCGTGTTTGGCTTGAGAACATCCGGGCGAGTGATGACGGCCGGATGTACCAACTGTATGGATTCCGGGCTCGGTGTGCAGCCGAGTCTGATGATTGGTTGAATTTCTGCAGGTAGCCTTACCACGAAACGGTAGACGTGTAGTATCCGTGTGCGAGTGACGAGTAGTGCCACTGAACTAACGACGCCGGCTAAGTCCGGTATAGGTTTTTCCTTTGTGAGGACGTAGTACCGACATAATCTGGTGACGCCTCGACGTCACACCCAACAAAATGAACAACTTCATTTAAAAACTTGAAGGATTTGATCCAAAGTAGTAAAACTTGATGTAACCCCTTCCCTTGAACAGGATATTCAAAGTTAATAAGTTTTCAACTTATAGGATGTTAAGGACAGAGCACTCTGTTTTCAGCTAAATCAAGGCTGAAGTTAATCAGAGGTTAGAGGTTGAGTTCTTTCGAGGTTGGGGTCGTATGATACATTTCTGGAAAGCTTTGGAGGAGCTTTACAACTTTTCTGTTGAGTTCCAGAGGTGTTTCATCCCTTAACCACTCGAAAAATGCAGTAGAGTTGAAACTGTCCAGAAAACAGGACGGAGCAAAGACTCTCTGTAGACTCTCTGTGAATTAAGCATAACTTCCTGCATAAAAATCCAAAAATAGAAAATGAGGTGGTTCTGGGAAGCTTATGAGATGGGTTACAACTTTGTAACAGAAAGTTTTGTCAGATTAGGAACAGAATTAACTGGAATTCTTGGATCAAATCAGTACCTAAGGCAGGGAGGTGCTGTCCAATTATTTCCAGAAATTCTGTTAACTTTGACATCTCATAACTTTTGAACCAGAGCAGATCTTAGGCCAACCAAATACTTTCTGGAAAGCTATTGAAGTTAACTTTAACTTTGATGTTGAGCTCCAGGACTGGTTTTGCTTTTAACCTGGCCTAAATCAGATTGTTATGGAAACTGGTCAGGGCTGTCATGGGAACAGCAGATCAGCAGTCAAATTTGTTTAAAAATTTGAACTATGTTTCCAAGTGTTAAGGGTTCAATGACATATCTTATGTTATAACTCAATGGTTTACTGTTTAAATAAATATTTGACATTTCTCAAATATATTTTTACAGATGGCAGCAGATAAACGGTTGGAGAACGGGTGGGTAGTTTCCCACTGCTCTGACCGTAGCGGCTACCCGGAAGCATTGTGGCAAATGCTCCAATATTTCGGGTATAACCAGATGCCGCAATACTTCGCCAAGGAAGAAGGCGAAGAGGGGAACAAGACGTGGACGATCCATGTCGAGGTTCCTGCAGGACCTACGCCACCCGGCTGGGTGCCCTTCACCGTCACGGTGAGAGGAAGACAACCAGAAGGGATGTGGCAAGTGGCAGCCCGTGACACTATGTCACGTTTCTGTCAACTACACGTGCAGGCTATGGAGGGAACTCCATACGCACTCGTTCCGGTGGAGGGACGAGCTCAGCATGTGTGGGAAGAAAGGTACCTGGAGGCAACAGACCCGACTTGCCCGAGGTACAACCCCGCGGAGGCAAACCTCAGCCTCCACATGAGGGCGGGAAACGCTGTGATGGACAGCCAAGCTGTTCATGCGGAGCATCTCGCCACCAAGCTCAAGGAGAGCACAAGCCGTGGAGATTATTTTGAGAGTGCTCACAGTGCACTCCGCAATGTGCTCCTTCCAACGATCAAGCGACTGAATGAACAACACAATCAGTTGCGTCGTCTGAAGAAGGCAAAGAAGAAGAGCCGTGTTGACATTGCGGCGTTGCAAGAGCTGGTGCAGACCCTAACCCAGCAGAATGAGGACCTTGCTCAAGAGCGGGACGACGCTATTGAGGAAGGACAAGGCTGGGAAGAGGACTACAACCAGGCTATGGACGAGGTGCATGCATTGCAGGACCTCGTGCCCCCGGTATTGGGCGTACCGGTAGTCTTGGGTCTTCCAGCCATGGGAGAACCTGGAATGGGAGAAGAGGTGGTAGACCCCGAGCCAACAGCAGAGGTACCGGAGGAGGACGACCCACAGGAGGTCGAGTTCTACTCCGAGTAGAGGGTTACGGTTGCCAAGTAGGGCAGCTAGGGTAGCGTAACCCAACTTTTGTAATCGGTGACATGTCGTGTAGACAGTAGCGTATGTATAGGTAGTGACGGCATGAGCACGACTTCTCGGAGGTCCGAGAATAATGTATCTTGTATAAAGTTTATGCTTTATCAATATATGTGAATGTTGTGCAAGTTAGTCATGCGTCGCTTCAATACTTACTGCTGTTTATGGAATTTTGAGTAAGACATGTGCTAATTGCTGCTGTGTTGAATTTCAGAATGACGCGTACTCGTGCCAACCCTGATGTTGGAGGTACTAGCCAAGGGGGAGAGACCTCCCAACCGCCTCCCGAGGACTCCTCGGGACAGCAGCAGCAACAGCAACAGCAAACACCGCCACCGCCACTGCCAACGGTTACATTGGCCGACATTGTCGCGGCAATGGCGGGTTCACATCAGCAGCATACAGAGCTGCTGCAAACGTTAATTGCGAATACGTCTCGCCCAGAGAGACGTCAAGATCGTGAGGAGCGCCAACAGAGCTCCTACTCCGACTTCCTGGCGACTCATCCCCCTGTATTCTCAAGGGCGGATGAACCACTTGACGCGGACAACTGGCTCCGCGCCATAGAGATGAAGTTCGGGCTGCTCCAAATCAGCGAGCAGCGCAAGACTCAGTTCGCGGTCCAGCAGCTCCAAGGATCCGCGAGCGCGTGGTGGGCCAACTTTTGTGCTTCACAACCCACCGACCGAGTGATGACCTGGGCGGAGTTCCGGACGGCCTTCCGGGCCTATCATATACCGCCCGGTTTGATGAAGAGGAAGACGCAGGAGTTCCTACACCTGCAACAAGGGAGCCGGAACGCGCTGGAGTACTCCAGGGCGTTCAACGATCTCGCACTCTACGCGTCGTATCACGCAGATACGGACGAGAAGCGGCGGGACCACTTTTACCAGGGGCTTAACCCGCTCCTGAAGGACAAGCTGGCGATGTTCAATCGCGGCAGCCTCAACGACATAATTGATGCTGCGATTGTTCAGGAAGACTCCGGCAAGGAGTTGGCGGCGGCAGAGCGAAAGCGAAGCGCGCCGCAGAGCAGCGGAGAAGGAGGCGGTCCTTCTCAGAAGTTTCGGATGGTGAATCGCCCACCATCAGGTCCGCGCTGGCAGCCACCACAGCGGTCGATGCCGTTCCGCGGTCGGCCGTATTCTTCACCGGCGTTCCGGCCGGCACTGCCAGCACCACCGCAACAACAACAGCAGCAGCGGGCGATGCCGCGTGCGTTCGCACCTCCGCAACGCATGCCGGGCTTTCGTCCCCCGAGTACTCCACCAGCAGCGGCCACATGTTACAAGTGTGGTCGTCCAGGACACTTCGCGAGCAGTTGCCCGGAGAGGCAAGGCGGCGGAGTGGCACCACAGTTTCCGGGGAGGAATCAACCCCGGAACCCTACTAATGCGCGGCGGGCAAACCCTAGGCCCGGTACTGTCCACCAGCTTGCCATTGAGGACGTGCCGGAGGGCGAGCCAATCCTTGCGGGTATGTTCCAACTCCACCAGCATCCCGCTATAGTACTATTTGATTCAGGCGCCACGCATAATTTTATTAGCCAAGCTTTCATTGCTAAACACAGCTTGCCAATACTACCCACCGATAGTCCATATTTAATTTGTTCACCGGGTGGGAAGATTTCAGCAAGCGTAATGGTCTCCAAAGCACCATTATGCTTAGCGGGTAGAGTGTACCCCACGTCTCTCATTATCTTAGAGGGACAGAAGGTCGATGTCATCCTAGGGATGTCGTGGTTAACCCGCCACGGCGCTGTTTTAGACACCGTCCTTCGAGTCGTGCACTTAAACTCAGAAGTGCACGGTTCTCACTCATTATTTCTGGACAGTCCAGAAATAAAACTTCCAAGTGTCTATCAAGCCACAACCATCAGATTGGAAGACATTCCAGTGGTCCGAGAATTCCCTGATGTATTCCCGGATGATTTGCCGGGGATGCCACCCGATAGAGAGGTGGAGTTCAAGATTGAACTTGCACCGGGAACCATGCCAATATCCCGAAGGCCGTACAAGATGGCGCCCAAGGAGTTGGCTGAACTGAAGACTCAGCTCACGGACCTTCTGGAGAAGGGTTTTATTAGGCCGAGCTCCTCGCCATGGGGCTGTTCGGCATTATTTGTCAAAAAGAAGGATGAAACGTTGCGGCTTTGCGTGGACTACCGTCCATTAAATGCCGTAACCATCAAGAACAAGTACCCGTTGCCACGGATCGACATGTTGTTTGATCAGTTGGTCGAAGCAAAGGTCTTTTCCAAGATGGATTTAAGATCCGGGTACCATCAGATTAAGATCAGGGCTGAGGACATTCCAAAGACAGCTTTTTCGACAAGGTACGGACTTTATGAGTACCTGGTCATGTCCTTCGGCCTCACCAATGCTCCAGCTCACTTCATGTACTTAATGAACTCGGTGTTCATGCCGGAGCTGGACAAGTTTGTCGTGGTCTTCATCGACGACATCCTGGTATATTCCAAGTCGGAGGAAGATCACAAGAAACATCTGCGTATAGTCTTGCAACGGCTGCGGGATCACAAGTTATACGCAAAGTTCAGCAAATGCGAATTTTGGATATCGCAAGTGCCTTTCCTCGGGCATATCATCTCGGCGGAGGGTATCGCTGTGGACCCGAGCAAAATCACGCAAGTGCTGAATTGGAAATCCCCGAGAACTGTTCATGAGGTACGGAGTTTCCTCGGACTCGCGGGATATTATCGGAGGTTCATTCCGAACTTCTCGAAGATTGCCAAGCCAATGACAGAGCTGCTAAAGAAGGCTACCAAATATGTTTGGAGTCCAGCATGTGAAGCAGCATTCAAGACTTTAGTCAAGCACCTAACATCAGCACCGGTTTTGGCGCAGCCAGACACAACAAAACCGTTCGATGTGTACTGCGATGCATCCGGCATTGGGCTCGGATGTGTGCTGATGCAAGACCGAAGAGTGGTCGCGTATGGATCACGACAGCTTAGGAACCATGAGCAAAATTATCCAACTCACGATTTGGAGCTCGCTGCCGTGGTACTTGCACTGAAAATGTGGAGGCACTACCTACTCGGTAACCTCGTACATTTATATACCGACCACAAAAGCCTCAAGTACATCTTCACTCAGAAGGAGCTGAACATGAGGCAACGAAGATGGTTGGAACTGATAAAGGATTACGAGATAGAGATCCATTATCATCCGGGCAAGGCAAACGTTGTGGCAGACGCGCTAAGCCGCAAGTCACACGTCAATAATCTGACCATCACACCGTTGGAAGAGAGCGAACCACCACTACATGTGATTCCACATGGAGCTCTCTACAACCTAGCTTTGATCCCCACCATCCGTGAAGAGATAGCGGCAGCCCAGAAGAATGACAAGGGCATGTCACATTTGCGGAGACGTGTAGACAGTGGGGAGTTGAACTGTTTCCGGAAGGACGGAGACGGCGTCCTATGGTTCAAGGACCGGATCGTCGTACCCCGAAACCCGGAGTTACGGAAGAAAATCTTTGATGAGGCTCACTTATCAAAGTTTTCTATTCACCCCGGCAGCAACAAGATGTATCAAGAACTCAGAAGCAAGTTTTGGTGGACACGGATGAAGCGAGAGACTGCAAAATACGTGTCCGAGTGTGATACATGTCGACGGGTGAAGGCAGACCACATGCGGAAACCGGGACTGCTGCAACCACTGGGCATTCCTGCCTGGAAGTGGGAGGACGTGAGCATGGATTTCGTCGTCGGTTTACCCACCACCTTACAGAAACATGATTCTGTGTGGGTGATCGTCGATCGGCTCACCAAAGTTGCCCATTTCATCCCGGTCAACACCAACTACAACGCCAAGAAGTACGCTGAACTGTACATCTCACGGATCCTATGCTTATATGGCGTACCCCGTACCATCGTATCGGACCGGGGCACTTTATTTGTGTCCCGTTTTTGGGAGCAGCTACACGCTGCCTTGGGGACGAAGCTGATCCGTAGTTCAGCCTACCACCCGCAGACGGATGGGCAAACGGAGCGGGTAAATCAAATCCTAGAAGACATGCTACGAGCTTGCGCTATCGACCACGGCAAGAATTGGGATGATCACTTGCCATTAGCCGAGTTCTCGTACAACAATGGGTACCAAGCCAGCATCAAGATGGCGCCCTACGAGGCGCTATACGGCAGGAGATGCCGCACACCACTGAACTGGTGTGAATCTGGCGAGAGGGTTACCTTCGGGATTGATCTTGTCAACAACGCGGAAGAAAAGGTTCGATTAATTCAAGCGAACCTAAAAGCCGCTCAATCCCGACAGAAACAGTATGCGGACCGGAGGAGGCGCCCATTACAATTCGAAGTTGGAGATCACGTATACCTACGAGTGTCTCCAATGAAGGGCGTAAACAGATTTGGGGTGAGAAGAAAGTTAGCACCCCGATTCATCGGTCCATTCCAGATTACCGAAAGATGTGGATCGGTGGCATACCGGCTGAAATTACCAGAAGCACTTTCCGGTGTGCACGACGTCTTTCACATTTCCCAGCTGAGGAAGTGTCTCAAGCTATCAACTACCGTTCAGCTGGAAGACATTGAAGAACTGCAACCGGATCTCACCTATCGGGAGGAACCGGTGCAGATTATTGATGAAAAGGCCCGAACCACACGCAACCGTACGTTGTGGTTCTACAAGGTTCTATGGAGTAATCACTCCATGGACGAAGCGACATGGGAGAGCAAAGAATTCCTTCGCACTAACTACCCCGACTTTTTCACGTCGCATATCCGGTAATTTTCCACCGTCCTCTCTCTCATTTTCACCTTATAATCTCGGGACGAGATTCTTTTAAGGGGGGAGGAATGTAAGGGCCTCAGTTTTTGACACTCATTTGCAGTGTTCATCACCACACCACACACCTCATTTGAGGAAAAATGATGAACACAAATAAAGAGCAAGTAACAATTATCAACATGCTCATTAGGGGACAAACTCACACATTGCAAAAGTGGTACTTCCCACATGTGATATAGATGGGCTGGACATATGAAAACTCCTACACTTTGCTAAGGATGTCCATGCCAAGTTTCACCCAAATTCAAAACATTTTTGAGGTCATCTTGGGTGTAGATAGGAAAGGGGCAGTTTGAAAACATATTCAAATTCAAACTGTTTTCACCCACTGAATTTAAAAGTGGAAGGCATATTCTTGCTCAGCACATTTTTGTGAGCTCACACACCAATTTTCACTCCATTTGGAGTTGATCTTGACATGAGCTAAGGGGGAGAAATTCAAACTTTATTTGAATTTCAAACTGCACTTGTGCTGAAATTCATTCAAACCAAACATCATTTGAACTTTGATCAATTCAAATGGCTCTTGGGTGAATAATTTGAGTTGCCAAGGGTAGAATAGGGTTCACTGTTTACCACAGCTGTTAGGAATAAATTTCAGAGGTTAAAAGAGGAGTGGGACCCACATGTCAGCCTCAGCCTCAAAGCAAACCGACTGAACCACAGTTCAGTCGGTTCCCGGCTGTTGTGCGCGCGCGCCACCGAAGGGGCCGGCCGGCGCCAGCTCCTGCTGCGTGCCCCAAGCCGGAGACCAGCCGGCCGGGCTATTTATTCCCTCCCCGGCGTGCTTCAGTCACCATTTCCTCGAGCTGCCGACGCACACGACTTGTTTTTCCACTGCCATCGCCGCCGCTCGAGTTCCTGCTTGATCAAGCCGATCGCAGCCCCTTCTTTCCATTCCAAGGTCCCAGCAAGGTACTAGCAACCATCCTCCATCCTTCCCATTGATAGAAATCGATTGAAACCGAGTGATATCGGCTGTGCCGAAAGATCAAACTCGGAACTGGAAACCGCCGCACCTCGGGCTCTCGTGGACAGCCCAACCTGGGCGTTGTCACGCCCGAGCCAAGGCACCCTTGGACGCGCAAGTGATCGGTGCTGCTCATCCCCGAGCCACAGCTCGAGTGGTTGCTCACCGGCGGCGAATTTCCACTTTTCCCCTTTCTGTGTGCAGAACGACCCTCGGGTACGATTCTGTTTAATTCGTGCTCTAGAAAGGATTAGAGGGCCTCAGGCCACTCCCACACGAACTAGACACGGTGACGCACAAGTTGCCTTCACAACTCTGGGCCGGAGAACTTCTGTGCCCGGCGTAATTCAAGGTCTACTAATGGCGGAACGCACGGGGGGTATCGGGCGCACGGTGAGGACCTATTTCGGGCCTTCCCCGAGCTGCCCCGAGTTCATGTCGACCTTCTCTGAGGTCCACTGATGCTCCCCGACCGATTTCCCAAGTAGCTGAGGCACTAGGAGCGTCAGCCGACATGGCCGAAGTCGTTCCGATATGGCGGCTCGTCGCCGACCATGCTCCGGCCGTTGTCATGAGCAGCTGACCCTCGGATCATGTTCCCCAAGTAAAAGTAGGCAGGGGCGGCCAGAATCAAGAAGTTTGAAGCGGTACAGCAGCCAGCGGCGAGCTCTCCGGCGAGGTCCCTCGGCGGCGGAGCGCGGGTGTCGCGAGGTTGAAGAAGGGGGTGGACCCCAGCTGTCAGCGGCCGATATTTTGAATCGGGATCCGGCTGCGGCCGGGATCGGGTGTGCTGGCGCGCAAAAGCCTTGTGGGCCGCGGTGTGCTGTCGCTTCGGCGTGCGACGCGTGTCCCCTGGGCCCACGCGCGAGTTTAAACTTTTCCCCGATTTTCAGATTTCCTTCAAACTTCAAATCCTTATAACTTTGGCTTGAAAGCTCCAAATTGAGTGAACCAAATTTTGCTGGATTCAGCTCTTTGAGTACTTTCCAGAAAATCAAGTGTCACTTCATGAAATTCCCTAATTCTCCAGAATTAATTCCTTAATGTTTAAACTGTTAGGAATTTTAACTGGAGAATCCTTTGGCGGAAAATCCTGAAATTTTGATGAGATGTTCACCAAAATATCATTGAGCTACCATAAAAATTTCAGATCCATTTGAGCTCATTTAGTCCACCTAATGGTGTGATTAGTAAAACTGTTCCAGAGAAAATAGAAAATGTTCAGAAACATTTTCAGGATTTTCTCTGAAATTGTTTAGCTCATATCTTTAGTTAGAGACTTCCAAATTAAGTAAGACCAATTCCATTAGAACCCTCTGAAAATCTAGTTTTCAGAAAGTCATAGTTTGTTTCATGAAACTACCTAGAACACCCTAAAAGCCTTTAATTAAGGTCAAGGACATAATTATTTGTGGAGGGCTCAAATGAGCTTTGCTGCAACTAAAACTTGACCAAGTCTCTGTTTAGGTTGTAACCAAGCCACAGTAAAAGTTTCACAGTCATTAGGTCTATCTAGTAAAGGTTATAGACTTCACAACTTCAAAGTTAATACAAATGCATTTAATTAATACATACATTGTTCTTATCATGTAGTCGCTAAGGTCGAGGAGGAACCCGAAGTCCTAGACTTCGTTACTCCGGAGGAACAGCTAGTCTACGACCAAGAGCAGCAAGGCAAGCCCCGGTTTGCATTAACCTTTTTACAAATTTTTATTGTTTTGAGCACATACTTGTTTTCTTTGTTCTTTGCATTAGAGTCTTGATTGGAAACCCAACTGCACAGCCAAGAAAACCATGGGTTGGGTTTAGGATTGCAAACCTCGTTAGCCACTGCATTGCTAGGATAGAGTAGGATTCGGTACAAGTCGAGTAGTTGGAACTACTCGCGAGAATAGGCTAGAGGCACATTGCTCGGGTAGAGGTAGCACATGAAACACATGGCAAGAAAAATGAGACCGAGCGGAGAGTAAGGGCAGCAGGACTTTGGGGCCTGTGTGCTGTAGCTCCGTTTGTGTCGATTGAGGACCGAGCCGTGTGCGGGCCTGTTGAACAAGCTAGAACAGTACCGAAGACCTACCGGCTATATGGGAACCGGGAAACTGATGTAACTCGGGTAGCTGGGTATTGAGGCATTGCCCGTCGTTCAGAGGGTAGGTTGAGAGCTCGAGGTGTAAATCAGCTGGCGGCACAGAGATGCGCGTGCAGGGACCTCTTGCTCGGGACGATGGGACCGGTTCAATATTTGGCTAACGGGTGAAAGGTAGTCGCGTACGGCGTCCGTGATGGTTGTTGTAGGCAACATCGAGTACGGGCGTACGTGACGGGTTGTTCGGGTAACCCTGCAGGTGTAAATCGATTATAATCGCCGTCCCTCGCGGTCAGTGAGTACCACTTGTTCACTGTACCGTGACGTAGAAAGAACAGGCTAGTTACATGTTAAAATGTTGCTGATTGAAAGCTGGACATTGATTGTTAATGATATGTTGTAGCTTAGTGCTAACTAAAGTTCTTTTCAACTTTGGGCAAAGTACATGAGAGAAATGCGTTTCTTGTTTGATTGCGGCTCTCTCATGTGCCTTCGCGTAAAGTTCTCCACAACCTGCTGCTAAAACTTGAAAGTAAGGTTCTACTAATTAGGCGAGTCCTTGCAAATGATTTTTACCTCATGCAACCCATCACCCTCATGTAGAAGTTTCATGTTTAGGTGAGACGGGTCAGACTTGCTGAGCCTTCGTGCTCACTGCTTGTGTTTGAAGCTTTTGCAGGGTTCTATGAGGAAGGGACTCCCGAAGAGGAGACGGAACCCCAGGAGGGGAACCCCGTCGAGTGGGAGTCGTGCACGCCGCAGAGTTAGTGTGCGTGTGTGCTAGCAAGGACACGTTCGAGGGCTGAACGTGCACTTGATGCTTAGTCTACGCCCGCGAGTGTGGACTAAACTTATTTTGATGTAAACATGTTGATAAACTTGTTTATGTAATAAAGCTTCCGCTTCCGCTTTGTACCTTTGACGTGTGTTATACGGTGCTGTGCAACGCAGTACCCCTCAGCGTGATCCTGGCTCGACAGGACCCAGTGGGGTCGTGTCAAGAAAGTGCGTGGATCGGAAGAGACGGAGGTCCCACCTCGGGCTCGCTATCTCCCCCGAGATGGGCCCGGGGGCCACTGTCGGTACCTGAGATATGGGGTACCCCCGCGCACATGGTAAAATGCCTAAGGTACTCGCCCTTCTCCGCAGGGAGAGCTCCGAAGGCGCCACGCGTCCGGCGGGGCCGGACCTCCCTCTCCTCAGAGGAGAGCTCCGGGCCGCCACGTGCCATACAGAAGCCGGACCTCCCCATCCGCGGGAGAGAGGTCCGAAGACGCCACGCGTCCAGCGGGGCCGGACCTCCCTCTCTGCAGAGGAGAGCTCCGGGCCCGCCACGTGGCATACAGAAGCTGGACCTCCCCCTCCGCAGGGAGAGGTCCGGAGGCTCCACGTGCCCCGCAGGCCGGACCCTTCTCGCCTCAGAGAAGGGCTCCGGACCCGCCACGTGGCCAGAAGAACGGTGCTGCCTGCCCCCGAGCGGTAGGCAGCGGGCGTAAAGGCGCCCCACACCTTGCCCGTACAAGGTATTCAAGGCCCGCGTCTTCCCAAGACGCGGAAACGCGGAGCACACGTCTGTCAGGTGCCGTTGTGCCCAGTCGCATCACAGACTGGCGCGCGGTGTCAGAACCTGCCAGCTAATAAACGCCGCGACAAGACATCCCATGCCGCCTGCGCCGTCATCAACCACTACGACTAGCATACGGCATGGGCAGGACAGCAAGATGAAGACTCAGAAGCCTTCGACCAGAGGCAACTACCAGCGTAACTACAGATACAGTAGATAATAGACAATCTTCCCGGGACCACCTGTCGGGTCCCGGCTCCCCTTGTAAGCCACCCGGGTCTTGGACTATAAAAGGCTCGGGTAGGCGTCGATAGCAAGGGTTCGCATTTTGCAACTCATACGCTAGCCATACACTCTCAAGCTGTAACTCACCCCCAAGCTCAGGCCCCCGGCCCTGAGCAGCAAGCAATACAGCAAGCTCCATAGCTCGCCGTGGACGTAGGGTTTTACGCTCCGGCGGCCTGAACCACGTAAAACTCGCCGTGTCAAGCTCTCACTAACTCGTCCATCTGTGCAAGCTCTCCGCTAGGAACTAGCCCCTCCGAAAAAAGAACCTCCGCGGGCTGCCCAGTGCAGGCCCGGGGGAAGTGTCGACCGAACACTTCGACAGCGCGGGTAGGAGAAGGCCTCACCTCGGGCTCGTTACCTCCCCCGAGTTGAGCCCGGGGGCCACTGTCGGTACCCGCGATATGGGGTACCCCCGCGCACAGGGGAAAATGCCTAAGGGTCTCGCCCTTCTCCGCAGGGAAAGCTCCGAAGGCGCCACGTGTCCAGTGGAGCCGGACCTCCCTCCCCTCAGAGGAGAGCTCCGGGCTTGCTACATGGCCTACAGAAGCCAGACCTCCCCCTCCGTGGGGAGAGCTCCGAAGGTGCCACATGTCCCGCGGGGCCTGACCTCCCCCTCCTTAGATGAGAGCTCCGGACCCTCCACGTGTCCAGCAGAACAGCGCTGCCTCCCCCCCCCCCCCCCCCCCCCGAGCGGTAGGCAGCGGACGTAAAGACGCCCCATACCTAGCCCGTACAAGGTATTCAAGGCCCGCGCCTTCCCAAGACGTGGAGACACGGAGCACACCTCTGTCAGGTGCCGTTGCGCTCAGTCGCATCACAGACTGGCGCGCGGTGTCAGGGCCTGCCAGCCAATAAACACAGCGACAAGACATCCCATGCCGCCCCCGCCGTCATCAACCACTACGACTAGCATGCGGCATAGGCAGGGCTGCAAGACGAAGACTCAGAAGCCTTCGCCAGAGACAACTACCGGCATAACTGCAGATACGGTAGATAATAGACAATCTCCCTTGGACCACCTGTCGGGTCCCGGGCCCCCCTTGTAAGCCACCCGAGTCTTGAACTATAAAAGGCTCAGGTAGGCAACGTTAGCAAGGGTCGAACCCTGTTGGTTCGCACTTTGCAACTCATACGCTAGCTGTCGAAGTGTTCGGTCGACACTTCCCACGGGCCTGCACTGGGCAGCCCGCGGAGGTTCTTTTTTCGGAGGGTCTAGTTCCTAGTGGAGAGCTTGCGCGGATGGACGAGTTAGCGAGAGCTTGACATGGCGAGTTTTACGTGGTTCAGGCCGCCGGAGCGTAAAACCCTACGTCCACGGCGAGCTATGGAGCTCGCTGTATTGCTTGCTGCTCAGGGCCGGAGGCCTGAGCTTGGGGGTGAGTTACAGCTTGAGAGTGTATGGCTAGCGTATGAGTTGCAAAATGCGAACCCTTGCTATCGACGCCTACCCGAGCCTTTTATAGTCCAAGGCTCGAGCGGCTTACAAGGGGAGCCGGGACCCGACAGGTGGTCCCGGGAAGATTGTCTATTGTCTACCGTATCTGGAGTTACGCCGGTAGTTGCCTCTGGTCGAAGGCTTCTGAGTCTTCATCTTGCCGCCCTGCCCATGCCGCACGCTAGTCGTAGTGGTTGATGACGGCGCAGGCGGCATGGGATGTCTTGTCGCTGCGTTTATTACCTGGTAGGTTCTGACACCGCGCGCCAGTCTGTGATGCGACTAGGCGCAACGGCACCTGACAGGCGCGTGCTCCGTGTTTCTGCGTCTTGGGAAGACGCGGGCCTTGAATACCTTGTACGGGCAAGGTGTGGGGCGCCTTTACGCCCGCTGCCTACCGCTCGGGGGCAGGCAGCAACGTTCTTCTGGCCACGTGGCGGGTCCGGAGCTCTCCTCTGAGGAGAGGGAGGTCCGGCCCCGCTGGACGCGTGGCGCCTTCGGACCTCTCTCCCACGGAGGAGGAGGTCCGGCTTCTGTATGCCACGTGGCGGGCCCGGAGCTCTCCTCTGAGGGGAGGGAGGCCCGGCCCCGCCGGACGCGTGGCGCCTTCGGAGCTCTCTCCCGTGGAGGGGGAGGTCCGACTTCTGTATGCCACGTGGCGGGCCCGGAGCTCTCCTCTGAGGAGAGGGAGGTCCGGCCCCGCCGGACGCGTGGCGCCTTCGGAGCTCTCCCTGCGGAGAAGGGCGAGTACCTTAGGCATTTTACCCTGTGCGCGGGGGTACCCCATATCTCAGGTACCGACAGTGGCCCCCGGGCCTATCTCGGGGGAGATAGCGAGCCCGAGGTGGGACCTCCGTCTCTTCTGATCCGCGCACTTCCTTTAAGTCCCGAATTGACCGTTGCCGGAGCACGAACGGCCACGGGATCGTGAGAGCGTGCGCTCACTTGATGA
Organism: Neostapfia colusana; assembly: GCA_030760725.1. NCBI lineage: Eukaryota > Viridiplantae > Streptophyta > Magnoliopsida > Poales > Poaceae > Neostapfia > Neostapfia colusana. Next base: position 11,743,242 of record JASWHV010000016.1, read on the forward strand.
TTGCTTTTACTGCAGAGACGGGGGCCCCGGCCATGTTGAACACGCAGGGCTTTCGGAGCTCTCCCACCGCGGGGGCAGGTCCGGTTTCCGCCTGCCACGTGGCGAGCCCGGAGCCCTTCTCAAGGGAGGAGAGAGTTCCGGGCCTGCTGGACACGTGGGGCCCCTGGGTCCCGCCCCCTCTAGCCCTGGGTCGAGGTAGTTGGTAGCTCCTTTCCCCCTACTTCATGCAGTCCCCGTTGCCGCAACCTGGAAGTCCTGCACACAGGTAGAGGAAACGTAATTCTCCTTGGGGGCTCCCCCCCTCTATTCCTTAGTCGTATCTGCAGCAAATTCCGACTAAAGATGAGAATGGGAACAGGGAGTTGAACGCATAGTGAGCACGCGTTAGTTGGGTAATCATAAAAACTTAATAAGTAAATTAAATGAGTACCAAAGTAGAGCAACATAGGGTAGGTTTCTTTTCATATAAATTTCCATACGGGGGAAGGCGGGCCACGTATGTAGGCCACGACCCACCTCAAGGGAAGCAAGACTCTACGCGCTTGGGGTCGGAACCAGGCGAAGCTGAACGTAGTCCTGGACCGTCCCCTGAGGCTTAGTTGCTCCAAGCCCTGTTCACGGACTTTTATGTAAATTACTACAAAAAGAAAGGCCTGCCCTATTGTTGCTCTAGGGGTAGAACTTACAGCGGTGTTCCTTGTTCCGAAGGTTCGGGAGCGGGTCCCTGTCTTTGGTTCTGGGGAATGGTCCCAGGCCCGGGATGTCCAGCCCCAGTACGGCAAATGGCCATGCGGGCTGGATCATCTGTACCGTCCAAGCCGGTGTATGGATCTGCTTGGCGTGGAACAGGCACGCTTAGCAGCTCTCGACCAGCTCGACGGCATCCTGGAGTGTTGCCGGCTAGTAGAAGCCATGCCGAAAGGCTTTACCGACAAGCGTGCGTGAGGAAGAATGACTCCCACATTCGCCTCCATGGATCTCAGCGAACAAGTCGCAGCCTTCCCCCTGGGTTATGCACCGCAATAGGATGTGGTTGGCGCCACGTCGGTAGAGATCCCCCTCTACCGCCATGTGTCTCTTAGCCATACGCGCAATCCGTTCAGCGGATACACGTTCATCAGGGAGGATATTGTCTTTCAAGTAGCCCCGGACCTCCGTGATCCATGCATCGGGTCTGACTTGAGCATCTGGATCTTGAGCGCTGGGTTGCACGGAGTCCCCAGTGACGCTTATGATCCTTGGCGGCGCTCATGGCCGCCGGGACCGCCAGCTTCGAGGTGCTGGTCTAGCCCCCATCGCCCGGCTCAGCGGGCCGTGCTGTGGGTCACGGCAACGTCCTCTCGAGGCCCCCTCCAGGCACAGTGGCTCCGGTGGCAGTGGGGGCCTCGTTGAAAGGTCGTCAGCTGCGGCCTTGCTAGGGCGCGGTACGTGGTGCAGGTCCAAGGCAAGGGGGTCTGTCTCCACTGTCTTGGTTGTTAACCAGACTGGGGATTGCCCTGAGCCAACGACTAGCGAGAAGGATGGGCACTCCATACTTTGCTATGTTGTTGGTTGCCTTGGAATTGAAACGCGCCACATACCCAGACTGCTCCCCCGATGGCGTGAGGAACAGTACGCTAGCATCGGCCCCCTGCTTTTGCAAGGAGCCGTCGACGAACATCATTCGATAAGGCCTGGTGAAGGTCTGGGCTCAGGGTACTGCTTCATCGTCTCCGTGGCCCCCTGAGCGTGCGTCTACTTCAGCCATAAGTGAACTAATGCTTTGTTAATGCCTGTACGACGGGAAAGGGAACCTAGATCAAACTTCAGTAGTTCCGCCGCCCATTTGGCGGCATCGCCCACTGCGTGGAGTTGTGGGGGGTAGCTTTTAGCCTAGGGGGATCGCTGGGTGCCCGACACTCGGGGGTCCTCAGGCTGCTTTGGACCTCGCGGGAAGCTCCGCTGATGTCCCGGGAGCTCCGGGAGGTCCTGCTGGTCCTCCGGGAGGTTGTGTCGGGGATCCGAGGTCTGGTCTTCTGGTGCTTGCTTCTCGGTAGTGAAACAGGTTACTGTGGTATGGGGTTAGAGCCATTGCGCGAAGACCGGAAATTTGCGGGACCCCTAGCTATGCCGAGTCGGTTTACGCCGGGATTAGCAGGTAAAGGGCGCCCTCCAACTACTTCAGACCCAGGGGTCTGATGGGAGTCCTAGCAAGCAGTTGGGAAGCGCAGCATATCACAGCCTGGTATCGAGTCTACTATTTGCTCTATCATAGGAAGAAAAAATAGGTCTTTAGGGCATGCCTTATTGAGACTGGTGTAGTGGATGCGCTTCCGGAGCTTCTCGCTGGCCTTCGGGATAATAACACGGTTTGCCAAGCGCCGGGAGCGGCGGACTCTCCGTCTCGTCGGACGGCTGGACGTCGGGAAAGACCTTTAAGTAGTGCTCCATTACCTCCCTAGGGATCTCTGGCCTCGGTGATGACTGTCATGCAGCACATCGACCTCATGCCGGAGGGGGGCAACGAGCGTGCCTTCCTATATGCTACCCAGGCCCCCGGCTACCCGGGTGGTCTGGGTGGCATCGGCGCTGATTCGGACGAGCCTTGTGGGGACGTCGTCCTCATCAAGGGGTTGCACGCGGGGTGCGGTGGTAGAGGCACGATGGCGTGCACTTAGGTGGAGCTGGTTTGGTTCTGTACTGCTGATGGCTGGCGCTCTAGTTGCTGTAAGCGCCTGAAGCCTTTCCAAGGCTAATACTGCGGCAGCACAGTCTCCACAAACCTTGAGGACGCCTGTTGGTGTAGGCATCTTCAGGACAAGATAGCCGTAGTGGGCTACTGCCATGAATCGGTACAGGGCTGGCCTACCGATCATGGCAATCTCGGCCACGTCGAACAGAATGTACTCCGTCCGGTAGCTGTCCGGTGCCCCAAAGGTCACCGGGAGGCTGATGCGGCCGTAGGGAATGACCTGTCCCGGCCCTACCCCTGAGAACGGGCTTGATGGGGCGAGCTTGGCCATCGGGATCTGCAGCTTCTGGAAGGCTGCGTGACTGATGAGGTTCAGTCCAGCCCCACCATCCACCAAAACGTGGTACATCTTCACGTTGGCGATGGTAAGGGCCACCACGAGCGGTAGTTGGCCGGCCCCAGCCATGTTCCTGGGGCAGTCGGTGTCATCGAAGCTGATGGGGGTTCCCATCCACCTGAGGCACGGTACTGCACCTGGGAGGGGAGCCACCGACGCTACCGCTCGGCGCAAGGCCTTAGCCATGCTTCTGGATAGGGGGGTCAGTGGACCCACCGAAGATGTCACAGGGCATCTTCCAGTGCTCGTCGTCACTGGAGATGGAGCTCCCATGATTGCGCGCTGCCTTTACGGCGCGCCGGAGCTCCTGAAAATCCACCTGGCGGTCGTCGCCGTCTCGGGCCTCGACCTTCTGGTTGCCCTCCCTTACTATAGGATGGGGCATCAGCTAGGGGCTGCTTCCCCTTCCGTAAGCGCCCCACGAGCTTCTGGATTTCCCGGCCTATGGAGGAATTCCGCCGGGTTGGTGCGGCCGTCGTACTTCTCAGGCAAGAGCGGCCAAAACTTGCGCGGCCATTTTGTGAAGCGAAGGCGGGGCGCGAGGGCCGCACACCCTGCTTCTGTCGCCGCAGGTTCAGATGCCGCGAATGCTTGGTTCGCGCTGAGCACCGCATGCTCCGGCCGCCATACGTAGGGCATTCAACTGTGGCATATTAAGTAGCAGCGCTCTTCGCTGCGGCTAGCGCACCCTCACTAGGTACACCTAGCGCTACTGAAGACCTGACGCTGGTCGGAGCCTGCATTGCCGGGGTCGGCGCTGCCAGAGCCGGTGCTGGCTCCCAGTGCAGGTATCGGCGCCGCGAACGCCTGGTTCTCCGCTGGCACAGTATGCCCCGGTATGGGCAAGGCCGCTCTATAGACCGGGGACGCCGTTTGCAGGGCATATGGTTGTGGCATATGCTGCGCGACGTATGCCTGCGGCAGAGCTCGCGTAGCGAAGATCTGCCCTTCAGGCTGGGTCGAGGCTGACGTCATGTTGTCGCCAGCCTCTTGAGTGCGACGCCCTTCTTGACGTCGCTCGAGGAACACTCGGGCATCTTGGCCTAAGTGACACCGTTCCAGTTCTGTCCTCAGGTCCGTCGACGGGAGCTTGGCGGAGCTGGAAATCCCCCGTCTGGCCGTCAACCGTTGGCGTGCGCGTCAGCGGCACAGCCGGTTGGTCGGAGCGTCATCCCCGCCGAAGTCAATGGTTTGCGTCGGCGACGACAAGACGGTCTTCCTCGCGAATCCACTGCTGGGTCGCTGCCTGAGGCACGTCCCCAGCAGGCGGATTGTGCAGTAGCGCCCTTGCTGCGGCTAGCGCACCCCCACCGGGTACGTCCGGCGCTACTGAAGGCCTGACGCTGGATGGAGCCTGCATTGCCGGGGTCGGCGCTGCCAGAGCCGGTTGCTGGCTCCCAGCTTGCCCTGTCACACTCCGTCCTGAGTGTGTCATCATGTACTTTCCTCTGTGGTCACGGTTCGCCGTGACCGCGGAGGGGGAGAGTTTGCCGCTGAAGGAAGCTTGGTCATCTTCGTCGGCGGAAACTCGTCGCGCTAGGGGAAAAGCCCCCTACCTGGCGCGCCAAATGTCGAAGTGTTGGGTCGACACTTCCCCCGGGCCTGCACTGGGCAGCCCGCGGAGGTTCTTTTTTCGGAGGGGCTAGTTCCTAGCGGAGAGCTTGCGCGGATGGACGAGTTAGCGAGAGCTTGACACGGCGAGTTTTACGTGGTTCAGGCCGCCGGAGCGTAAAACCCTACGTCCATGGCGAGCTATGGAGCTCGCTGTATTGCTTGCTGCTCAGGGCCGGAAGCCTGAGCTTGGGGTGAGTTACAGCTTGAGAGTGTATGGCTAGCGTATGAGTTGCAAAATGCGAACCCTTGCTATCGACGCCTACCCGAGCCTTTTATAGTCCAAGGCTCGGGCGGCTTACAAGGGGAGCCGGGACACGACAGGTGGTCCCGGGAAGATTGTCTATTGTCTACCGTATCTGTAGTTACGCCGGTAGTTGCCTCTGGTCGAAGGCTTCTGAGTCTTCATCTTGCCGCCCTGCCCATGCCGCACGCTAGTCGTAGTGGTTGATGACGGCGCAGGCGGCATGGGATGTCTTGTCGCTGCGTTTATTACCTGGTAGGTTCTGACACCGCGCGCCAGTCTGTGATGCGACTGGGCGCAACGGCACCTGACAGGCGCGTGCTCCGCGTTTCTGCGTCTTGGGAAGACGCGGGCCTTGAATACCTTGTACGGGCATGGTATGGGGCGCCTTTACGCCCGCTGCCTACCGCTCGGGGGCAGGCAGCAACGTTCTTCTGGCCACGTGGCGGGTCCGGAGCTCTCCTCTGAGGAGAGGGAGGTCCGGCCCCGCTGGACGCGTGGCGCCTTCGGACCTCTCTCCCACGGAGGAGGAGGTCCGGCTTCTGTATGCCACATGGCGGGCCCAGAGCTCTCCTCTGAGGGGAGGGAGGCCCGGCCCCGCCGGACGCGTGGCGCCTTCGGAGCTCTCTCCCGTGGAGGGGGAGGTCCGGCTTCTGTATGCCACATGGCGGGCCCGGAGCTCTCCTCTGAGGAGAGGGAGGTCCGGCCCCGCCGGACGCGTGGCGCCTTCGGAGCTCTCCCTGCGGAGAAGGGCGAGTACCTTAGGCATTTTACCCTGTGCGCGGGGGTACCCCATATCTCAGGTACCGACAGTGGCCCCCGGGCCTATCTCGGGGGAGATAGCGAGGTGGGACCTCCGTCTCTTCTGATCCACGCACTTCCTTTAAGTCCCAAATTGACCGCTGCCGGAGCACGAACAGCCACGGGATCGTGAGAGCGTGCGCTCACTTGATGATTGCTTTTACTGCGGAGACGGGGCCCCGGCCATGTTGAACACGCAGGGCTTTCGGAGCTCTCCCACCGCGGGGGCAGGTCCGGTTTCCGCCTGCCACGTGGCGAGCCCGGAGCCCTTCTCAAGGGAGGAGAGAGTTCCGGGCCTGCTGGACACGTGGGGCCCCTGGGTCCCGCCCCCTCTAGCCCTGGGTCGAGGTAGTTGGTAGCTCCTTTCCCCCTACTTCATGCAGTCCCCGTTGCCGCAACCTGGAAGTCCTGCACACAGGTAGAGGAAACGTAATTCTCCTTGGGGGCTCCCCCCCTCTATTCCTTAGTCGTATCTGCAGCAAATTCCGACTAAAGATGAGAATGGGAAGAGGGAGTTGAACGCATAGTGAGCACGCGTTAGTTGGGTAATCATAAAAACTTAATAAGTAAATTAAATGAGTACCAAAGTAGAGCAACATAGGGTAGGTTTCTTTTCATATAAATTTCCATACGGGGGAAGGCGGGCCACGTATGTAGGCCACGACCCACCTCAAGGGAAGCAAGACTCTACGCGCTTGGGGTCGGAACCAGGCGAAGCTGAACGTAGTCCTGGACCGTCCCCTGAGGCTTAGTTGCTCCAAGCCCTGTTCACGGACTTTTATGTAAATTACTACAAAAAGAAAGGCCTGCCCTATTGTTGCTCTAGGGGTAGAACTTACAGCGGTGTTCCTTGTTCCGAAGGATCGGGAGCGGGTCCCTGTCTTCGGTTCTGGGGAATGGTCCCAGGCCCGGGATGTCCAGCCCCAGTACGGCAAATGGCCATGCGGGCTGGATCATCTGTACCGTCCAAGCCGGTGTATGGATCTGCTTGGCGTGAAACAGGCACGCTTAGCAGCTCTCGACCAGCTCGACGGCATCCTGGAGTGTTGCCGGCTAGTAGAAGCCATGCCGAAAGGCTTTACCGACAAGCGTGCGTGAGGAAGAATGACTCCCACATTCGCCTCCATGGATCTCAGCGAACAAGTCGCAGCCTTCCCCCTGGGTTATGCACCGCAATAGGATGTGGTTGGCGCCACGTCGGTAGAGATCCCCTCTACCGCCATGTGTCTCTTAGCCATACGCGCAATCCGTTCAGCGGATACACGTTCATCAGGGAGGATATTGTCTTTCAAGTAGCCCCGGACCTCCGTGATCCATGCATCGGGTCTGACTTGAGCATCTGGATCTTGAGCGCTGGGTTGCACGGAGTCCCCAGTGACGCTTATGATCCTTGGCGGCGCTCATGGCCGCCGGGACCGCCAGCTTCGAGGTGCTGGTCTAGCCCCCATCGCCCGGCTCGGCGGGCCGGGCTGTGGGTCGCGGCAACGTCCTCTCGAGGCCCCCTCCAGGCACAGTGGCTCCGGTGGCAGTGGGGGCCTCGTTGAAAGGTCGTCAGCTGCGGCCTTGCTAGCGCGCGGTACGTGGTGCAGGTCCAAGGCGAGGGGGTCTGTCTCCACTGTCTTGGTTGTTAACCAGACTGGGGATTGCCCTGAGCCAACGACTAGCGAGAAGGATGGGCACTCCATACTTTGCTATGTTGTTGGTTGCCTTGGAATTGAAACGCGCCACATACCCAGACTGCTCCCCCGATGGCGTGAGGAACGGTACGCTAGCATCGGCCCCCTGCTTTCGCAAGTAGCCGTCGACGAACATCATTCGATAAAGCCTGGTGAAGGTCTGGGCTCAGGGTACTGCTTCATCGTCTCCGTGGCCCCCTGATCGTGCGTCTACTTCAGCCATAAGTGAACTAATGCTTTGTTAATGCCTGTACGACGGGAAAGGGAACCTAGATCAAACTTCAGTAGTTCCGCCGCCCATTTGGCGGCATCGCCCACCGCGTGGAGCTGTGGGGGGTAGCTTTTAGCCTAGGGGGATCGCTGGGTGCCCGACACTCGGGGGTCCTCAGGCTGCTTTGGACCTCGCGGGAAGCTCCGCTGATGTCCCAGGAGCTCCGGGAGGTCCTGCTGGTCCTCCGGGAGGTTGTGTCGGGGATCCGAGGTCTGGTCTTCTGGTGCTTGCTTCTCGGTAGTGAAACAGGTTACTGTGGTATGGGGTTAGAGCCATTGCGCGAAGACCAGAAATTTGCGGGACCCCTAGCTATGCCGAGTCGGTTTACGCCGGGATTAGCAGGTAAAGGGCGCCCTCCAACTACTTCAGACCCAGGGGTCTGATGGGAGTCCTAGCAAGCATTTGGGAAGCGCAGCATATCACAGCCTGGTATCGAGTCTACTATTTGCTCTATCATAGGAAGAAAAAATAGGTCTTTAGGGCATGCCTTATTGAGACTGGTGTAGTGGATGCGCTTCCCGAGCTTCTCGCTGGCCTTCGGGATAATAACACGGTTTGCCAAGCGCCGGGAGCGGCGGACTCTCCGTCTCGTCGGACGGCTGGACGTCGGGAAAGACCTTTAAGTAGTGCTCCATCACCTCCCTAGGGATCTCTGGCCTCGGTGATGACTGTCATGCAGCACATCGACCTCATGCCGGAGGGGGGCAACGAGCGTGCCTTCCTATATGCTACCCAGGCCCCCGGCTACCCGGGTGGTCTGGGTGGCATCGGCGCTGATTCGGACGAGCCTTGTGGGGACGTCGTCCTCATCAAGGGGTTGCACGCGCGGTGCGGTGGTAGAGGCACGATGGCGTGCACTTAGGTGGAGCTGGTTTGGTTCTGTACTGCTGATGGCTGGCGCTCTAGTTGCTGTAAGCGCCTGAAGCCTTTCCAAGGCTAATACTGCGGCAGCACAGTCTCCACAAACCTTGAGGACGCCTGTTGGTGTAGGCATCTTCAGGACAAGATAGCCGTAGTGGGCTACTGCCATGAATCGGTACAGGGCTGGCCTACCGATCATGGCAATCTCGGCCACGTCGAACAGAATGTACTCCGTCTGGTAGCTGTCCGGTGCCCCAAAGGTCACCGGGAGGCTGATGCGGCCGTAGAGAATGACCTGTCCCGGCCCTACCCCTGAGAACGGGCTTGATGGGGCGAGCTTGGCCATCAGGATCTGCAGCTTCTGGAAGGCTGCGTGACTGATGAGGTTCAGTCCAGCCCCACCATCCACCAAAACGTGGTACATCTTCACGTTGGCGATGGTAAGGGCCACCACGAGCGGTAGTTGGCCGGCCCCAGCCATGTTCCTGGGGCAGTCGGTGTCATCGAAGCTGATGGGGGTTCCCATCCACCTGAGGCACGGTACTGCACCTGGGAGGGGAGCCACCGACGCTACCGCTCGGCGCAAGGCCTTAGCCATGCTTCTGGATAGGGGGGTCAGTGGACCCACCGAAGACGTCACAGGGCATCTTCCAGTGCTCGTCGTCACTGGAGATGGAGCTCCCATGATTGCGCGCTGCCTTTGCGGCTCGCCGGAGCTCCTGAAAATCCACCTGGCGGTCGTCGCCGTCTCGGGCCTCGACCTTCTGGTTGCCCTCCCTTACTATAGGATGGGGCATCAGCTAGGGGCTGCTTCCCCTTCCGTAAGCGCCCCGCGAGCTTCTGGATTTCCCGGCCTATGGAGGAATTCCTCCGGGTTGGTGCGGCCGTCGTACTTCTCAGGCAAGAGCGGCCAAAACTTGCGCGGCCATTTTGTGAAGCGAAGGCGGGGCGCGAGGGCCGCACACCCTGCTTCTGTCGCCGCAGGTTCAGATGCCGCGAATGCTTGGTTCGCGCTGAGCACCGCATGCTCCGGCCTCCATACGTAGGGCATTCGACTGTGGCATATTGAGTAGCAGCGCTCTTCGCTGCGGCTAGCGCACCCTCACTAGGTACACCTAGCACTACTGAAGACCTGACGCTGGTCGGAGCCTGCATTGCCGGGGTCGGCGCTGCCAGAGCCGGTGCTGGCTCCCAGTGCAGGTATCGGCGCCGCGAACGCCTGGTTCTCCGCTGGCACAGTATGCCCCGGTATGGGCAAGGCCGCTCTATAGACCGGGGACGCCGTTTGCAGGGCATATGGTTGTGGCATATGCTGCGCGACGTATGCCTGGGGCAGAGCTCGCGTAGCGAAGATCTGCCCTTCAGGCTGGGTCGAGGCTGACGTCATGTTGTCGCCAGCCTCTTGAGTGCGACGCCCTTCTTGACGTCGCTCGAGGAACACTCGGGCATCTTGGCCTAAGTGACACCGTTCCAGTTCTGTCCTCAGGTCCGTCGACGGGAGCTTGGCGGAGCTGGAACTCCCCCGTCTGGCCGTCAACCGTTGGCGTGCGCGTCAGCGGCACAGCCGGTTGGTCGGAGCGTCATCCCCGCCGAAGTCAATGGTTTGCGTCGGCGACGACAAGACGGTCTTCCTCGCGAATCCACTGCTGGGTCGCTGCCTGAGGCGCGTCCCCAGCAGGCGGATTGTGCAGTAGCGCCCTTGCTGCGGCTAGCGCACCCCCACCGCGTACGTCCGGCGCTACTGAAGGCCTGACGCTGGATGGAGCCTGCATTGCCGGGGTCGGCGCTGCCAGAGCTGGTTGCTGGCTCCCAGCTTGCCCTGTCGCACTCCGTCCTGAGTGTGTCATCATGTACTTTCCTCTGTGGTCACGGTTCGCCGTGACCGCGGAGGGGGAGAGTTTGCCGCTGAAGGAAGCTTGGTCATCTTCGTCGGCGGAAACTCGTCGCGCTAGGGGAAAAGCCCCCTACCTGGCGCGCCAAATGTCGAAGTGTTCGGTCGACACTTCCCCCACCATTGGAGTGCATGGTTGCCATGTGCTCAGCTCCCCCTCCTTACAGTCCCCAAGCACCAAGCATATGGTTAGGGGCTATAAGTCAAATAAGACTATGTCGAAGTGTTCAGTCGACACTTCCCCCAGGCCTGCACTGGGAGCCCGCAGAGGTTCTTTTTTCGGTGGGGCTAGTCTCTAGCGGAGAGCTTGCGCAGATGGACGAGTTAGTAAGAGCTTGACACGGCGAGTTTTACGTGGTTCAGGCCGCCGGAGCGTAAAACCCTACGTCCACGGCGAGCTATGGAGCTCGCTGTATTTCTTGCTGCTCGGGGCCGGAGGCCTGAGCTTGGGGGTGAGTTACAGCTTGAGAGTGTATGGCTAGCGTATGAGTTGCAAAGTGCGAACCCTTGCTATCGACGCCTACCTGAGCCTTTTATAGTCCAAGACTCGGGCGGCTTACAAGGGGAGCCGGGACCCGACAGGTGGTCCCGGGAAGATTGTCTATTATCTACCGTATCTGCAGTTATGCCGGTAGTTGTCTCTGGCAAAGGCTTCTGAGTCTTCATCTTGCCGTCCTGCCCATGCCGCATGCTAGTCGTAGTGGTTGATGACGGCGCAGGCGGCATGGGATGTCTTGTCGCGGTGTTTATTGGCTGGCAGGTTCTGACACCGCGCGCCAGTCTGTGATGCGACTGGGCGCAACAGCACCTGACAGACGTGTGCTCCGCTTCTCCGCGTCTCGGGAAGACGCGGGCCTTGAATACCTTGTACGGGCAAGGTATTGGGTGTCTTTACGCCCGCTGCCTACCGCTCGGGGCAGGCAGCGCCGTTCTGCTGCCACGTGGCGGGCCCGGAGCCCTTCTCAGAGGAGAGGAGGGTCAGCTGCCTCCGGACCTCTCCCCGCAGAGGGGGAGGCTCGTCTTCTGTTGGCCACGTGGCGGGCCCGGAGATCTCCCCTGAGGAGAGGGAGGTCCGGCCCCGCTGGACGCGTGGCGCCTTCGGACCTCTCTCCCGCGGAGGAGGAGGTCCGGCTTCTGTATGCCGCGTGACGGGCCCGGAGCTCTCTTCTGAGGAGAGGGAGGTCCGCCCCCACCGGACGCGTGGCGCCTTCGGAGCTCTCCCTGCGGAGAAGGGCGAGTTCCTTAGACATTTTACCCTGTGCGCGGGGGTACCCCATATCTCAGGTACCGACAGTGGCCCCCGGGCCCATCTCGGGGGAGGCAGCGAGCCCGAGGTGGGACCTCCGTCTCTTTCGATCCACGCACTTTCTCTATGTCCCGAATTGACCGCTGCCGGAGCACGAACGGCCGCGGGATCTTGGGAGTGTGCGCTCACTTGATGGTTGCTTTTACTGCGGAGGGGGCCTCAGGAGCCCCCGTGTGTCACTGGTTTTTGCGCCGGTGATGAGGGAGGCGATTCCTGCGCTCTGGTCATAGAGGGAGAGAGTTCCGCCAGGGCTGAAGCCTGGTGACGCGGCCGTTGTTGCAACTTCTGGGTTCTGGTCGTGTCGGGAGACCCTTGAGACTTGTTTCTTCCTTTCATCGAGTCTGTAGTCCAGCTCATGGAGCCTCGCTTAGTTCGACTCTTTTAGATATCTGTGTCTGTGATGCTTTTTCTCTCCTTCTTGGCTTTGCCTGACTGAGTCCTTAGCTCCGCAAGGTACTCAGAGGCCATCTCCAATCTCGGAGTTCCGCATAGACACCTTCCCCGGGTCCTAACCGTGTTAGGGGCCCCCGGGGGTCTCCGGATCTCGCCCCATGGGGAGCCCCAAGTCTGCCCGCCACGTGGCGGGTCCGGAGCTCCTCCTCAAGAGGCTGGAGCTCCGGCCATGCTGGACACGTAGGGCTTTCGGAGCCCTCCCACCGGGGGGGGGGGGGGGGGGGGGGAGGTCCGGTTTCCGCCCGCCACGTGGCGAGCCCGGAGCCCTCCTTAAGGGAGGTGAGAGTTCCGAGCCTGCTGGACATGTGGGGCCCTCGGGTCCCACCCCTGCTGGAGGGGCAGGTCCCGGTCCTTCAAGTCCTAGGTCGTAGTAGTTGGTAGCTCCTTTCCCCCTGCTTCATGCAGTCCCTGTTGCCGCAACCTGGAGGTCATGCACATAGGTAGAGGAAACGTAATTCTCCTTGGGGGCTCCCCCCCTCTATCTCTTAGTCTTATCTGGCTTACGGTCCCCGTCCACTTATATGGTACTTGGGAACTACCGTGCGCGAAGTGCCGGGGGCTTGGGGCCCCCCTGGCTTTCGGCCGGTACCTCCCGCGCAACCTCCTTTGGCAGGGCAGCAAATTCCGACTAAAGATGAGAACGAGAAGAGGGAGTTGAACGCATAGTGAGCACGCGCTAGTAGGGTAATCATAATAATTTAATAAGTAAATTAAATGAGTACCAAAGAAGAGCAACGTAGGGCAGGTTTCTTTTCATATAAATTTACATATGGGGGAAGGCGGGCCGAATATGTAGGCCACGACCCACCTCAAGGGAAGCAAGACTCTACGCGCTTGGGGTCGGAACCAGGCGAAGCTGAACGTAGTCCTGGACCATCCCCTGAGGCTTAGTTGCTCCAAGCCCTGTTCTTGGACTTTTATGGAATTTATTATAAAAAGAAGGGTCTGTCCTATTGTTGCTCTAGGGGTAGAACTTACAGCGGTGTTCCGTGTTCCGAAGGTTCGGGAGCGGGTCCCCGTCCTCGGTTCTGGGGAATGGTCCCAGGCCCGGGATGTCCAGCCCCAGTATGGCAAATGGCCATGTGGGCTGGATCATCTGTACCGTCCAAGCCGGTGTATGGATCTGCTTGGCGTGGAACAGGCACGCCTAGCAGCTCTCGACCAGCTCGACGGCATCCTGGAGTGTTGCCGGCTAGTAGAAGCCATGCCAAAAGGCTTTACCGACAAGCGTGCGTGAGGAAGAGTGACTCCCACATTCGCCTCCATGGATCTCAGCGAACAAGTCGCAGCCTTCCCCCTGGGTTATGCACCGCAATAGGATGTGGTTGGCGCCACGTCGGTAGAGATCCCCCTCTACCGCCATGTGTCTCTTAGCCATACGCATAATCCGTTCAGCGGATACACATTCATCAGGGAGGATATTGTCTTTCAAGTAGTCCCGGACCTCCGTGATCCATGCATCGGGTCTGACTTGAGCATCTGGATCTTGAGCGCTGGGTTGCACGGAGTCCCCAGTGACGCTTGTGATCATTGGCAACGTCCATTGCCGCTGGGACCGCCAGCTTCGAGGTGCTGGTCTAGCCCCCTTCGTCCGGCTCGGCGGGCCGGGCTGTGGGCCGCGGCAACGTCCTCTCAGAGCCCCCTTTGGGCACAGTGGCTCCGGTGGGGGTCTTCGTTGAAAGGTCGTCAGCTGCGGCCTTGCTAACGCGCAGTACGTGGTGCTGGTCCAAGGCGAGGAGGTCTGTCTCCACCATCTTGGTCGATAACCAGACTGGGAGTTGCCCTGAGCCAACGACTAGCAAGAAGGATGAGCTCTTCATACTTTGCTATGTTGCTGGCTGCCTTGGAATTGAAACGCACCACATACCCAGACTGCTCCCCCGATGGCGTGAGGAACAGTACGCTAGCATCGGCCCCCTGCTTTCGCAAGGAGCCGTCGACGAACATCATTCGGTAAGGCCTGGTGAAGGTCAGGGCTCAGGGTCCTGTTTCATCGTCTTCGTGGCCCCCTGAGCGTGCGTCTACTTCAGCCACAAGTCAACTAGTGCTCGGTTAATGTCTGCATGACGGCAAACGGAGCCTAGGTCAAACTTCAGTAGCTCCGCCGCCCATTCGGCGGCATTGTCCGTCGCGTGGGGGCTGTGGAGGATAGCTTTTTGCCTGGAGAGACCGCCGGGTGCTCGATACTCGGAGGTCCCCAGGCTGCTTTGGACCTTCCGGGAAGCTCCGCTGATGTCCCAGGAGCTCCGGGGGGTCCTGCTGGGCCTCCGGGGAGGGGTCCCATTGCACCTCCGGGAGGTCCTGCAGGTCCTCCGGGAGGTTGTGTTGGGGATCCGAGGTCCGGTTTGGGCCTCCGGGTTTTTTTGGTGCTTGCTTCTTGGTAGCGAAACAGGTTACGGTGGTATGGGGTTAAAGCCATTGGCGCGAAGACCAGAAATTCGCGGGACCCCTAGCTACGCCGAGTCTGTTTATGCCGGGGTTAGCAGGTAAAGGGTGCCCTTCAACTACTCCAGACACAGGGGTCTGATGGGAGACCTAGCAAGCATTTGGGAAGCGCAGCATATCACAGCCTGGCATCGAGTCTACTATTTGGTCTATCATAGGGAGAGAAAATAGGTCTTTAGGGCATGCCTTATTGAGGCTGGTGTAGTGGATGCGCTTCCGGAGCTTCTCGCTGGCCTTCGGGATAAGAACACGGTTTGCCAAGCGCCGGGAGCGGCGGACTCTCCGTCTTGTCGGACGGCTGGACGTTGGGAAAGACCTTTAAGTAGTGCTCAATCACCTCCCTAGGGATCTCTGACCTCAGCGACGGCTGTCATGCAGCACATCGACATTGTGCCGGAGGGGGGCAACGAGCGCGCCTTCCTATTTGCTATCCAGGCCCCCGGCTACCCGGGTGGTCTGGGTGGCATCGGCGCTGATTCGGACGAGCCTTGTGGGGACGTCGTCCTCATCGAGGGGTTGCACGCGGGGTGCTGTGGTAGAGGCACGGTGGCGTGCACTTGGGTGGAGCTGGTTTGGTTCTGCGCTGCCGAGGGTTGGCGCTCTAGTCGCTGTAAGCGCCTGAAGCTTTTCCAACGCTAACACTGCGGCAGCACGGTCTCCACAAACCTTGAGGACGCCTGTTGGTGTAGGCATCTTCAAGACAAGGTAGCCGTAGTGGGCTACTGCCATGAATCGGTACAGGGCTGGCCTGCCGATTATGGCGTTGAAGGGGAGGTCAATCTCGGCCACGTCGAACAGAACGTACTCTGTCCGGTAGCTGTCCGGTGCCCCAAAGGTCACCGGGAGGCTGATGTGGCCGTAGGGAACGACCTGTCCCGGTCCCACCCCTGAGAACAGGCTAGATGGGGCGAGCTTGGCCATCAGGATCTGCAGCTTCTGGAAGGCTGCGCGACTGATGAGGTTCAGCCCAGCCCCGCCATCCACCAAAACGTGGTACATCTTCATGTTGGCGATGGTGGGGGCCACCACGAGCGGCAGTTGGCTGGCCCCAGCCATGTTCCTGGGGCAGTCGGTGTCATCGAAGCTGATGGGGGTTCCCATCCACCTGAGGTGCGGTGCTGCACCTGGGAGGGGAGCCACCGACGCTACCGCTCGACGCAAGGCCTTAGCCATGCTCCGGGACGGGGGGTCAGCGGACCCACCGAAGATGACATAGAGCATCTTCCGGTGCTCGTCATCACTGGAGCTGGAGCTCCCATGACTGCGCACTGCCTTTACGGCGTGCTGAAGCTCCTGGAACTCCACCTGGCGGTCGACGCCGTCTCGGGCCTCGACCTTCTGCTTGCCGCGCCTTTGATCATTGGGTGGGGCATCAGTTAGAGGCTGCTTCCCTTTCCGGAAGCTCTCCGCGAGCTTCTGGATTTCCCGGCATTCGGTAGTGGTATGATAACTGGTGCCATGCACAGGGCATAATTCATGCTGGCCCCCGTCTGGGGCCCGTGATTGTCGCGGCCTCTTGTCAGGGCGTGGCCCCCGAGCTCCACTGGGCGCCGCCGTTGCGGCAACAGGGACCGCGGCTGATGATTTTATGCTACTTCCGTACGAAGCGCCACCGGATCCCGGCTGACCCCCTGGCTTGAGGGCCGGCAGAGAGTGCCAGTTCCGCCCTTCGGCTGCTCTGGCACACTTGTCCGCCAGGTTGAAGAGTTCTGAGGCATCGCGGACCTCCCTGGTCGCGAGCTTCTCGAGCATCTTCCTGTCCCGAACGCCTTGCCGGAACGCCACCACCACAGAAGCGTTCTGAATATGCGGGGTGGTGTTGCGTACCTGGGAGAACCGCTGGATGAAAGAGCGCAGCGACTCCCCAGGCTGTTGCTTGACTGCGTGGAGGTCAAGCTTCGTGCCGGGACGGGTATAGGAGCTGCCGAAGTTGGCGACGAATTGCCGGCAGAGCTCTCCCCAGGAGGTTATGGACCCCTGAGGTAGATTCATGAGCCAAGACCGAGCTGGGCCGGTTAAGGCGACGGGGAAGTAGTTGGCCATGACAGCCTCGTCCCCTCCTGCAGCAAGTACGGCGGTGGAGTAGATCTGGAGGAACTCCGCCGGGTTGACGCTACCGTCGTACTTTTCGGGCAGGTGCGGCCGGAACTTGCGCGGCCACCTCGCGAAGCGAAGGTGGGGTGCAAGGGCCGCACATCCTACACCTGCTGCTGCAGGTACTGGCGCTGCGAACGCTTGGTTCGCACTTGGCACCGCGTATCCCGGCGTGGGCAAGGCTGCACCATAGACCGGGGCCGCTGCTTGTGGCGCATATGGTTGTGGCATATGCTGCGCAGCATATGCCTGAGGCAGGGCTCGCGTGGCGAAGACCTGCCCTTCAGCTTGTGTCGAGGCCGACGACATGCTGTCGCCAGCCTCATGGTTGCGACGCCTTTCTCGGCGTCACTCGAGGTACACCCGGGCATCCTGGCCCAAGTGGCATCATTCCAGTTCCCTTCGCAGGTCCATCGACAGGAGCCTGGAGGAGCTGGAATCCCCCGTTAGCCCATCAACCGTGGGTGTGCGCGTCAGCGACACAGCCGGTTGTCCTGGGCGCCGTCCTTGCCGAAACCGAGGGTTCGCGGCGGCGACGACGAGGTGGTCCACCTCGCAGACCCATTGCTGGGTCGCTGAATGGGGCGCACCCCCCGCAGGTTGGTTGCGCAGCAGCGCTCTTGCTGCAGCTAGCGCACCTCCATGGTGTACGCTCAGCGCTGCAGAAGATCTCACACTGGTCGGGGCCTGCATAGCCGGAGTCGGCGTTGCCGGAGTCGGCTGCTGGCTACCAGCTTGTGTCGACACACTCCGTCCTGAGTGTGTCGACTTGTACTCCCCAGTGGTCACGGTTCGCCGTGAACACGGAGGGGGAGAGTTTGCCGCTGAAGGAAGCTTGGTCATCTTCGTCGGCGGAAACTCGTCGCGCTAGGAGAAAAGACCCCTACCTGGCGCGCCAAATGTCGAAGTGTTCAGTCGACACTTCCCCCGGGCCTGCACTTGGCAGCCCGCGGAGGTTCTTTTTTCCCGTGGGGCTAGTCTCTAGCGGAGATCTTGCGCAGATGGACGAGTTAGTAAGAGCTTGACACGGCGAGTTTTACGTGGTTCAGGCCGCCGGAGCGTAAAACCCTACGTCCACGGCGAGCTATGGAGCTCGCTTTATTTCTTTCTGCTCGGGGCCGGAGGCCTGAGCTTGGGGGTGAGTTACAGCTTGAGAGTGTATGGCTAGCGTATGAGTTGCAAAGTGCGAACCTTTGCTATCGACGCCTACCCGAGCCTTTTATTGTCCAAGACTCGGGTGGCTTACAAGGGGAGCCGGGACCCGACAGGTGGTCCCGGGAAGATTGTCTATTATCTACTGTATCTGCAGTTATGCCGGTAGTTGTCTCTGGCAAAGGCTTCCGAGTCTTCATCTTGCCGTCCTGCCCATGCCGCATGCTAGTCGTAGTGGTTGATGACGGCGCAGGCGGCATGGGATGTCTTGTCGCGGTGTTTATTGGCTGGCAGGTTCTGACACCGCGCGCCAGTCTGTGATGTGACTGGGCGCAACGGCACCTGACAGACGTGTGCTCCGCGTCTCCGCGTCTCGGGATGACGCGGGCCTTGAATACCTTGTACGGGCAAGGTATTTGGTGTCTTTACGCCCGCTGCCTACCGCTCGGGGCAGGCAGCGCCGTTCTGCTGCCACGTGGCAGGCCCGGAGCCCTTCTCAGAGGAGAGGAGGGTCAGTTCCGCGGGGCACGTGGAGCCTCCGGACCTCTCCCCGCGGAGGGGGAGGCTCGCCTTCTGTTGGCCACTTGGCGGGCCCGGAGCTCTCCCCTGAGGAGAAGGAGGTCCGGCCCTGCTGGACGTGTGGCGCCTTCGGACCTCTCTGCCCCGGAGGGGGAGGTCCGGCTTCTGTATGCCGCGTGACGGGCCCGGAGCTCTCCTCTGAGGAGAGGGAGGTCCGCCCCTGCTGGACTCGTGGCGCCTTCGGAGCTCTCCCTGCGGAGAAGGGCGAGTTCCTTAGGCATTTTACCCTGTGCGCGGGGGTACCCCATATCTCAGGTACCGACAGACAATGAGATAAGGGAGGGGGAGCCCCCAAGGAGAATTACGTTTCCTCTACCTGTGTGCAGGACCTCCAGGTTATGGCAACAGGGACTACATAAAGCGGGGGGAAAGGAGCTATCAACAGCACCGGCCCAGGACTGGAAGGACCGGGCCCCGCCCCTTCAGCAGGGGCGAGGCCCGAAGGCCCCACGCGTCCAGCAGGTCCGGAGCTCCCGCCTCCCATGAGAGGGGCTCCGGGCTTGCCACGTGGCAGGCTGAAACCGGACCTAGCCCCCCCCCCGGTGGGAGGGCTCCGAAAGCCCTACGTGTCCAGCATGGCCGGAGCTCCCGCCTCATGAGGAGGGGCTCCGGACCCGCCACGTGGCAGGCAGATTTGGAGCTCCCCATAGCGCGAGTTCCGGAGACCCCCGGGGGCCCCTAACACGGTTAGGACCCGGGGAAGGTGTCTACGCAGAGCTCCGAGATTGGAGATGGCCTCTGAGTACCTTGCGGAGCTAAGGACTCGGACAGGCAAAGCCAAGAAGGAGAGAAAGAGCGTCACAGACACAAATATCTAAAAGAGTCAAACTATGCGAGGCTCCTTGAGCTGGACTACAGACTCGATAAAAAGAAAGAAACAAGCCCCAAGGGTCTCCTGACATGACCAGAATCTAGAAGTTGCAAGGACGGCCGCGTCACCAGGCTTCAGCCCTGGCGGCACTCTCCCGCTCCATGACCCGAGCGCAGGAATCGCCTCCCTCATCACCGGCGCAAAAGCCGGTGTCACCAAGGGAGCTTCTGGGGCCCCCTCCGCAGTATTCAGCGGTCTTCCTGGAGACTCTGCCGTCTGGGATCCTCCATGGTGCATCGGCGGCTTCCTTCTCCTGAAGTTCCCTCATCACCGGCGCAAAAGCCGGTGTCATCAAGGGTGCCCATGGAGCTTTCTTCCCTCATCACCTGCGCAAAAGCCGGTGTCATCAAGGGTGCTCCTGAGGCCCCCTCTCCGCAGCTTCAGTGGCCTTCTCGGGGACTCTGCCGCCTGGGATTCTCCTCGGTGCTTCAGTGGTTTCTTTGAAGACTCCACCACCTGAGAAGGGACGCAAAGCCAAGGAGCTTTCTGCCTGCCGTCACCAAGGAAGGGCCCTGTCGAAGTGTTCAGTCGACACTTCCCCCGGGCCTGCACAGGGCAGCCCGCGGAGGTTCTTTTTTCGGTGGGGCTAGTCTCTAGCGGAAAGCTTGCGCAGATGGACGAGTTAGTAAGAGCTTGACACGGAGAGTTTTATGTGGTTCAGGCCGCCGGAGCGTAAAACCCTACGTCCACGGCGAGCTATGGAGCTCGCTATATTTCTTGCTGCTCGGGGCCGGAGGCCTGAGCTTGGGGGTGAGTTACAACTTGAGAGTGTATGGCTAGCGTATGAGTTGCAAAGTGCGAACCCTTGCTATCGACGCCTACCCGAGCCTTTTATATTCCAAGACTCGGGCGGCTTACAAGGGGAGCCGGGACCCGACAGGTGGTCCCGAGAAGATTGTCTATTATCTACCGTATCTGCAGTTATGCCGGTAGTTGTCTCTGGCGAAGGCTTCCGAGTCTTCATCTTGCCGTCCTGCCCATGCCGCATGCTATTCGTAGTGGTTGATGACGGCGCAGGCGGCATGGGATGTCTTGTCGTGGTGTTTATTGGCTGACAGGTTCTGACACCGCGCGCCAGTCTGTGATGCGACTGGGCGCAACGGCACCTGACAGAAGCGTGCTCCGCGTCTCCGCGTCTTGGGAAGACGCGGGCCTTGAATACCTTGTACGGGCAAGGTATGGGGCGTCTTTACGCCCGCTGCCTATCGCTCGCGGCAGACAGCGTCGTTCTGCTGCCACGTGGCGGGCCCGGAGCCCTTCTCACAGGAGAGAAGGGTCAGTCCCGTGGGGCACGTGGAGCCTCCGGACCTCTCCCCGCGGAGGGAGAGGCTCGGCTTCTGTTGGCCACGTGGCGGGCCCGGAGCTCTCCTCTGAGGAGAGGGAGGTCCGGCCCCGCTGGACATGCGGCGCCTTCGGACCTCTCTCCCGCGGAGGGGAGGTCCGGCTTCTGTATGCCACGTGGCGGGCCCGGAGCTCTCCTCTGAGGAGATGGAGGTCCGGCCCCGCCGGACGCGTGGCGCCTTCGGAGCTCTCCCTGCGGAGAAGGGCGAGTTCCTTAGGCATTTTACCATGTGCGCGGGGGTACCCCATATCTCAGGTACCGAAAGTGGCCCCCGGGCCCATCTCGGGGGAGATAGCGAGCCCGAGGTGGGACCTCCGTCTCTTCCGATCCGCGCACTTTCTCTATGTCCCGAATTGACCGCTGCCGGAGCACGAACGGCCACGGGATCGTGGGAGCGTGCGCTCAATTGATGGTTGCTTTTACTGCGGCGGTTCCCAAGACCACCACTTCTGCATGTTGCAGCTCTTTCTTCGGGAACTGCCAAAGTGCCTTGCCGGCTTGCCTTCTGGGGCGTCTGACTCCTTGACCCACCACTTCATTTGGGCGGCTTGGGTCCACCTTTCATCGGTGCCCGGTCTCGGAGCCAACGAGGTCACCGACGCGATGTTTCCGGAGGTTTTCGAATTACCTCGATCCATCCCTGGAAAGTTTTAAAATGGGGTCTCACCCGCATCGCGGCTTCCCTTCGCATTGCGCTCGTACTTCCCTTGAACTCTTGCGCCCCGGCTCTCCTGCCCTTGCACCCTCTTTCGCCATGGCTTCCAACTTGCTCCCGACGCGGCTCGTTCGCTCTTCCGAGCTCGGGCCAGTGTGCAGTCTGCTGGGCTGGCGCTCAGAAGAGCAGAAACATCGGCTTCGCCGAGGATCTCTCCCCCTGGTCCTGGAAAAGGGGGAGATAGTCTTCTTCACCTCTTATGCTCTGGCAGGGTTCATTCCGCCGATTTCTTCCTTCTTTGTCACCCTGCTGGAGACATACGGTCTCCAGCTCCACCATCTTTCCCCCAATTCCTTCGCAATGCTGCTGTTTTTGTCCACTTCTGCGAGATGTTCGTGGGGGTGCACGCCACCGTGACGCTCATCCACCACTTCTTTGTGCTGCGGACGACTGGGCGCGGCTCAAAGACTCAGATGGGGGCATACTACTTCCAGCATCGCTGCAAAGACCCCAAGGTCTCCGGATACCTCCTGCCCTTCAGCGCATCAAGGTGGGAAAACTGGAGGGAGAGCTGGGTGGTAGTGCAGACCGACGAGCACGATCGCCTACAACTCCCAACCGCCAGCCCAACCACCGATCGCCGCTTCTGGGAGGAGATCCCTGAGCTGGAGCAGGAGTACACCCCGGTCTTGGAGCGGATCCGGTTCTTGGCCAACGAGGGGCTGACGTCTCTAATGGTGCTGATGGACTTTGTGTCACGCCATATTGCTCCCCTGCAGCAGCGTAGCCGCCCAGCGTGGTACTACACCGGCGAGCAGGACTGTACCAGGCTGGAGAGAGGCCCCGGTTCTGAACCTTCCGACGAGGAGCTGAACGAGATGGTGAGCAAGGTGAGCGGTGACTACATTCCCAGTGGCGACCCCGCCCTTCCGCCCTCTGCCACCCCCCTCTTCTTGGAGCCTCAGAGGAGGTCAGAGCTCCTGCGGAAGATGCCGAACCTTGATGATATCGGGATCGCCGTCCGGCAGGTCGGGGATGCCTTCCGGGGTATCACTGTCGGTACCCTCGATATGGGGTACCCCCGCGCACAGGGGAAAATGCCTAAGGATCTCGCCCTTCTCCGCAGGGAGAGCTCCGAAGGCGCCACGCGTCCAGCGGGGCCGGACTTCCCTCTCCTCAGAGGAGAACTCCGGGCCCACCACGTGGCATACAGAAGCCGGACCTCCCCCTCCGCGGGAGAGAGGTCCGAAGGTGCCGCGTGTCCGGAGAGGCCGGACCTCCCTCTCCTCAGAGAGGAGCTCCGGGCTCGCCGCGTGGCCAACAGAAGCCGAACCTCCTCCTCCGCTGGGAGAGGTCCGAAGGCTCCACGTGTCCTGCGGGGCCGGACCCCCCCTCTCTTCTGAGGAGGGCTCCGGGCCCACCACGTGGCCAGCAGAACGGCGCTGCCTGCCCCCGATCGATAGGCAGCGGGCGTAAAGAGGCCCCATACCTTGCCCGTACATGGTATTCAAGGCCCGCGCCTTCCCAAGACGCGGAGACGCGGAGCACGCCTCTGTCAGGTGCTGTTGCGCCCAGTCGCATCACAGACTGGCGCGCAGTGTCAGAGGCTGCCCGCCAATAAACGCAGCGACAAGACATCCCATGCCGCCCCCGCCGTCATCATCCACTATGACTAGCATGCGGCATGGGCAGAGCTACAAGACGAAGACTCAGAAGCCTTCGGCAGAGACAACTACCGGCATAACTGCAGATACGGTAGATATCAGTCAATCTCCACGGGACCACCTGTCGGGTCCCGGACCCCCTTGTAAGCCACCCGAGTCTTGGACTATAAAAGGCTCGGGTAGGCGACGTTAGCAGGGGGGGCGCACTCTAGCCATTAGCACCCTGGGATCGCATTCTGCAACTCATACGCTAGCCATACACTCTCAAGCTGTAACTCACCCCAAGCTCAGGCCCCCGGCCCTGAGCAGCAAGCAATACAGCGAGCTCCATAGCTCGCCGTGGACGTAGGGTTTTACTCTCCGGCGGCCTGAACCACGTAAAACTTCCCGTGTCAAGCTCTCACTAACTCGTCCATCCGCGCAATCTCTCCGCTAGGAACTAGCCCCTCCGAAAAAAGAACCTCCGCGGGCTGCCCAGTGCAGGCCCGGGGGAAGTGTCGATCGCACACTTCGACATTTGGCGCGCCAGGTAGGGGTTTTTCTCCTAGCGCGACGAGTTTCCGCCGACGAAGATGACCAAGCTTCCTTCAGCGGCAAACTCTCCCCCCCTGCATCCGCGGCAAACCGTGACCAGGGGAGAGTACATGATGACACACTCAGGACGGAGTGTGTCAGGGCAAGCTGGGAGCCAGCAACCGGCTCTGGCAGCGCCGACCCCGGCAATGCAGGCTCCAACCAGCGTCAGGCCTTCAGTAGCGCCGGGCGTACCCGGTGGGGGTGCGCTAGCAGCAGCAAGGGCGCTACTGCACAATCCGCCTGCTGGGGACGCGCCTCAGGCAGCGACCCAGCAGTGGATTCACGAGGTAGACCGTCTTATCGTCGCCGCCGCAAACCATTGACTTCGGCGGGGACGACGCTCCGGCCAACCGGCTGTGTCGCTGACGCGCACGCCAACGGTTGACGGGCAGACGGCGGGTTCCAGCTCCACCAAACTTCCGTCGACGGACCTGAGGACAGAGCTGGAACGGTGCCGCTTGGGCCAAGATGCCCGAGTGTTCCTCGAGCGACGTCGAGAAAGGCGTCGCACTCAAGAGGCTGGCGACAACATGACGTCGGCCTCGACCCAGCCTGGAGGGCAGACCTTCGCTACGCGAGCTCTGCCCCAGGCGTACGCCGCAGAGCATAAGCCACAACCATGTGCTCTGCAAGCGGCGTCCCCGGCCTATGGCGCAACCTTGCCCATACCGGGGTACACTGTGCCAGGCACAACCAAGCGTTCGCGGCACCAGTACCTGCACTGGGAGCCAGCAACCGGCTCTGGCAGCGCCGACCCCGGCAATGCAGGCTCCAACCAGCGTCAGGTCTTCAGTAGCGCTGGGCGTACCCGGCGGGGGTGCGCCAGCCGCAGCAAGAGCGCTACTGCGCAATCCGCCTGCTGGGGACGCGCCTCAGGCAGCGACCCAGCAGTGGATTCGCGAGATAGACCGTCTCGTCGTCGCCGCCACAAACCCTCGACTTCGGCGGGGACGAGCTCCGGCCAACCGGCTGTGTCGCTGATGCGCACGCCAATGGTTGCCGAGCAGACGGCGGACTCCAGCTCCACCAGGCTTCTGTCGACGGACCTGAGGGCAAAGCCAGAGCGATGCCACTTGGGCCAAGATGCCCGAGTGTTCTTCGAGCAACGTCGAGAAAAGCGTCACAACCAAGAGGCTTGCGTCAGCATGACGTCGGCCTTGACCCAGCCTGAAGGGCAGATCTTCGCCACGTGAGCTCTGCCCCAGGCATACGCCGCGCAGCATATGCCACAACCATATGCCCCTCAAACGGCGTCCCCGGTCTAGGGAGCAGCCTTGCCCATACCGGGGTACACTGTGCCAGCGGCGAACCAAGTGTTCGCGGCACCAATACCTGCACTGGGAGCCAGCAGCCGGCTCTGGCAGCGCCGACCCCGGCAATGCAGGCTCCAACCAGCGTCAGGTCTTCAGTAGCGCTGGGCGTACCCGGCGGGGGTGCGCTAGCAGCAGCAAGAGTGCTACTGCACAATCCGCCTGCTGGGGACGCGCCTCAGGCAGCGACCCAGCAGTGGATTCGCGAATTATACCGTCTTGTCGTCGCCGCCGCAAACCCTTGACTTCGGCGGGGACGACGCTCCGGCCAACCGGCTGTGTCGCTGACTCGCACGCCGACGGTTGACGGACAGACGGCGGATTCCAGCTCCACCAGGCTTCCGTCGATGGACCTGAGGACTGAGCTGGAACGAGGCCACCTGGGCCAAGACGCCCGAGTGTTCCTCGAGCGGCGATGAGAAAGGCATCGCAGCCAAGAGACCGGTGTCAGCATGATGACTGCCTCAACCCTGCCTGAGGCGCAGACTTTCGCCACGCGAACTCTGCCCCAGACATACGCCACGCAGCATATGCCACAGCCATATGTCCTGCAAACGGCGCCCCCGGTCTATGGCGCAGCCTTGCCCATACCGGGGTACACTGTGCCAGCGGCGAACCAAGCGTTCGCGGCACCAACGCCTGCAGCAACAGGGGCAGGATGTACGGCACTGGAGCCCCACCTCCACTTCACGAGGTGGCCGCGCAAGTTTCGGCCGCACCTGCCCGAGAAGTACGACGGCAGCATCAACCCGGCGGGGTTCCTCCAGATCCACTCCACCGCCGTACTTGCCGCAGGAGGGGATGAGGCCGTCATGGCCAAACTACTTCCCCGTCGCCTTGACCGGCCCAGCCCGGTCTTGGCTAATGAACCTCCCTCAGGGTTCCATAACTTTCTGGGGAAAGCTCTGCCGGCAGTTCATCGCCAACTTTGGCAGCTCCTACACCCGTCCCGGCACGGAGCCTGACCTCCACGCCATCAAGCAACAACCTGGGGAGTCGCTGCACTCCTTCATCCAGCAGTTCTCCCAGGTACGCAACACCATTCCGCATATTCAAAGTGCTTCTGTGGTGGCGGCACTTCGACAGTGTCCGGGACGAGAAGATGCTTGAGAGGCTTGCAACCATAGAGGTCTGCGATGCCTCCGAGATCTTCAGCCTGGTGGACAAGTGCGCCAGAGCAGCCGGAGGGCGGAGTTGGCACTCACTGCCAGCTTACGAAGCCGGAAGACAGCCCGAAGACGGCGGAGTTCAAGCTGAGCTCCCGACCACATCAGACAGCCAAGAGCCAAGCACTGGCTGACTTCGTGGCTGAGTGGACGCCAACGAAGGCTGACCCAGGTGGCCGCGAAGACGGTGAACCAAAGTACCGAGCTCCGGTCTTCACCGGGCCTCACTGGACGCTCTTCTTTGACGGCTCCTCGCGAAAGCAGGGGGCCGGTGCCGGCGTACTGCTCCTCATGCCATCAGGGGAGCAGTCTGGGTACATGGTGCGTCTCAATTCCAAGGCAACCAACAACTTGGCAGAGTATGAAGCACTCATCTTTGGCCTAAAAGACGGTCCTGTCTCTGGGCGCTCGCCAGTTGTTGGCGCAGGGCGACTCCCAGCTAGTTATCAAGCAAGTTAAGGGTGAATGCCCCTGCAATGACCCATGGCTAGCTGCTTATCTGCTCCACGTGCGGATGTTGGAGAAAGACTTCCTCGCCTTGGACCTGCGCCATGTACCACGCGCTGGCACGGCCGCAGCTGACGACCTCTCAACGAAAGCCTCCATCAGAGCCCCTGCGCATGAAGGAGTCTTCGAGAGGACGTTGCTGCGGTCCACAGCCCGGCCCGCCGAGCTGGGCGAAGGGGGCTGAACCAGTGCCTCGAAGCTAGGCAGTCCCGGCGGCCCTGGATGCCGCCATAGGATCGTAAGAGTCACTGGGGACTCCGTGCAACCCATCGTTCAAGATCCAGAAGCTCAAGTAGTCCCGATGCATGGACCACGGAGGTCCGGGACTCCTTGAAGGACATCCTTCCTGATGAACGTGCATCCGCTGAACCGGTGGTGCGGATGGCTAAGTGCTACGCGCTGGTATCTTTACTGGCGTGGCGCCACGACATCCTATTGCGGTGCATAACCCAGGAGGAAGGCTGCGATTAGCTCGCAGTAGTCCAAGGAGGCGAGTGCTGGGAACGCTCATCGTCCCGCACGTTGGTCGGTTAAGCCACCCGGCATGGCTCCTACTGACCGAGAGCCACCTGGACGCTGTCAAACCAGTTAGGGATGCAATGCGTGCCAGGTCCACGCCAAGCAGACCCACACAACCGGTGCAGACGCGCACCCAGAGCCGTCGGGGGATACCGGCTCCTCCATGTCGAGGACCAGCCGGACTTTCCAGGGCCGGGTCACGGGAACTACCCTTCCACATGATATGCGGGGCCGAAGCCATGCTTCCCCCTGATATAGCCATGGGGGTCCCCCCGTGTCCGGCGTACGACGAAGCCACGCATGACCCGCTCTGCGTGAAGACAGGCGCTCCGACGCTACCCAGTAAGTTCACCATGCTTACTTAGGTGTTTATTTAAATTACGCATTAATTTATATGAACACCTCCCCATGCTCTAGACAGTGTGTGTCCATTGTACACTCGGCTCCTCTTTCCGGCTCTTATGCATAGTCGATATTTGCCGTGCTGCCGAAGGCGGTAGTGCTTGGTGTACCTGCCAGAGGCCCGGTGGCCTTTTGGATCTCCCCCTATAATGGTACTGCACCGCCAGTTGGTCTCCTCCGAGAAAAGACCTACGCTAGAACGGGGGGTCAGGAGCCTTGCTTTGCCTGGTCTTGCACCCAAAGCATGCGCACTCTGCCTCCCGGCGCTACGGTCTGAGTACCAGGGGGCCGGGCAGTTACACCCTAACTGGGGCTGGGGCCAGACCTCTGGGACCAAGTGCACTGGATTACCCAAGCCCCGTATTCTGGCCTGTGACAGTAAGCCAAATGAGACTAAGGGATAGGAAAGGGGGGACGACTGAGCAGTTCCGGACCTCCGCCCCCACAGCTGGGCCGAGCTCCGAGGCCAGCCCTCGCCCTCCTTTCAGAGGCGAGCGCTGATGCCGGACCTCACGCCCTTCGCTGGCCTGAGCTCCGATGACTTCCGGACTCCGCCTCCACAGCCAGGCCGAGCTCCGAGGCCAGCCCTCGCCCTCCTTTCAGAGGCGAGCGCTGATGCCGGACCTCACGCCCTTCGCTGGGCTGAGCTCCGATGACTTCCGGCCTCCACCCCCATAGCTGGGCCAAGCTCCGAGGCCAGCCCTCGCCCTCCTTTCAGAGGCGAGCGCTGATGCCGGACCTCACGCCGTTCGCTGGCCTGAGCTCCGATGACGTCCGGACCTCACGCCCTTCGCTGGCCTGAGCCCCGATGACTTCCGGACTCCGCCCCCATAGCTGGGCCGAGCTTCGAGGCCAGCCCTCGCCCTCCTTTCAGAGGCGAGTGCTGACGCCGGACCTCACGCCCTTCGCTGGCCTGAGCTCCGATGACTTCCGGACTCCGCCTCCACAGCCAGACCGAGCTCCGAGGCCAGCCCTCGCCCTCCTTTCAGAGGCGAGCGCTGATGCCGGACCTCACGCCCTTCGCTGGCCTGAGCTTCGATGACTTCCGGACCTCCGTCCCCACAGCCGTGCCGAGCTCCGATGCCAGGCTGCACCCTCTCCGAAGAGGCTGAACACCGAAGCCGTCAAGACCCTGCCAGCACAGGGAGTACTCAAGACAAGAAAGTGCGTGGATCAGAAGAGACGAAGGTCCCACCTCGGGCTCGCTATCTCCCCCGAGATGGGCCCGGGGGCCACAAATGTCGAAGTGTGCGATCGACACTTCCCCCGGGCCTGCACTGGGCAGCCCGCGGAGGTTCTTTTTTCGGAGGGGCTAGTTCCTAGCGGAGAGCTTGCGCGGATGGACGAGTTAGTGAGAGCTTGACACGGGAAGTTTTACGTGGTTCAGGCCGCCGGAGCGTAAAACCCTACGTCCATGGCGAGCTATGGAGCTCGCTGTATTGCTTGCTGCTCAGGGCCGGGGGCCTGAGCTTGGGGTGAGTTACAGATTGAGAGTGTATGGCTAGCGTATGAGTTGCAGAATGCGAACCCAGGGTGCTAATGGCTAGAGTGCGCCCCCCTGCTAACGTCGCCTACCCGAGCCTTTTATAGTCCAAGACTCGGGTGGCTTACAAGGGGGTCCGGGACCCGACAGGTAGTCCCGGGGAGATTGACTGATATCTACCGTATCTGCAGTTATGCCGGTAGTTGTCTCTGCCGAAGGCTTCTGAGTCTTCGTCTTGTAGCTCTGCCCATGCCGCATGCTAGTCGTAGTGGATGATGACGGCGGGGGCGGCATGGGATGTCTTGTCACTGCGTTTATTGGCGGGCAGCCTCTGACACTGCGCGCCAGTCTGTGATGCGACTGGGCGCAACGGCACCTGACAGAGGCGTGCTCCGCGTCTCCGTGTCTTGGGAAGGCGCGGGCCTTGAATACCTTGTACGGGCAAGGTATGGGGCGTCTTTAAGCCCGCTACCTATCGCTCGGGGGCAGGCAGCGCCGTTCTGCTGGCCACGTGGCAGGCCCGGAGCCCTCCTCAGAAGAGAGGGGGGTCCGGCCCCGCAGGACACGTGGAGCCTTCGGACCTCTCCCCGTGGAGGGGGAGGCTCGGCTTCTGTTGGCCACGCGGCGAGCCCGGAGCTCCTCTCTGAGGAGAGGGAGGTCCGGCCTCTCCGGACACGCGGCACCTTCGGACCTCTCTCCCGCGTAGGAGGAGGTCCGGCTTCTGTATGCCATGTGGTGGGCCCGGAGCTCTCCTCTGAGGAGAGGGAGGTCCGGCCCCGCTGGACGCGTGGCGCCTTCGGAGCTCTCCCTGCGGAGAAGGGCGAGATCCTTAGGCATTTTCCCCTGTGCGTGGGGGTACCCCATATCGAGGGTACCGACAGGTGACCCAAAGGTCACCGGGATGCTGATGTGGCCGTAGGGAACGACCTGTTCCGGTCCCACCCCTGAGAACGGGCTCGATGGGGCGAGCTTGGCCATCGGGATCTGCAGCTTCTGGAAGGCTGCGCGACTGATGAGGTTCAGCCCAGCCCCGCCATCCACCAAAACATGGTACATCTTCATGTTGGCGATGGTGGGGGCCACCACGAGCGGCAGTTGGCCGGACCCAGCCATGTTCCTGGGGCAGTCGGTGTCATCGAAGCTGATGGGGGTTCCCATCCACCTGAGGTGCGGTGCTGCACCTGGGAGGGGAGCCACCGACGCTACCGCTCGACGCAAGGCCTTAGCCGTGCTCCGAGACGGGGGGTCAGCGGACCCGCCGAAGATGACATAGAGCATTGTCGATGTGTGCGATCGACACTTCCCCTGGGCCTGCACTGGGCAACCCGCGGATGTTCTTTTTTCGGAGGGGCTAGTTCCTAGAAGAGAGCTTGCGCGGATGGACGAGTTAGTGAGAGCTTGACACGGGGAGTTTTACGTGGTTCAGGCTGCCGGAGCGTAAAACCCTACGTCCACAGCGAGCTATGGAGCTCGCTGTATTGCTTGCTGCTCAGGGCCGGGGGCCTGAGCTTGGGGGTGAGTTACAGCTTGAGAGTGTATGGCTAGCGTATGAGTTGCAGAATGCGAACCCAGGGTGCAAATGGCTAGAGTGCGAACCCCTGCTCACGTCGCCTACCCGAGCCTTTTATAGTCCAAGACTCGGGTGGCTTACAAGGGGGGCCGGGACCCGACAGTTGGTCCCGGGGAGATTGACTGATATCTACCGTTGTCGAAGTGTGCGATCGACACTTCCCCCGGGCCTGCACTGGGCAGCCCGCGGAGGTTCTTTTTTCGGAGGGGCTAGTTCCTAGCGGAGAGCTTGCGCGAATGGACGAGTTAGTGAGAGCTTGACACGGGGAGTTTTACGTGGTTCAGGCCGCCGGAGCGTAAAACCCTACGTCCACGGCGAGCTACGGAGCTCGCTGTATTGCTTGCTGCTCAGGGCCGGGGGCCTGAGCTCGGGGGTGAGTTACAGCTTGAGAGTGTATGGCTAGCGTATGAGTTGCAGAATGCGAACCCTTGCTATCGACGCCTACCCGAGCCTTTTATAGTCCAAGACTCGGGCGGCTTACAAGGGGTGCCGGGACCCGACAGGTGGTCCCGGGGAGATTGTCTATTATCTACCGTATCTGTAGTTATGCCGGTGGTTGCCTCCGGTCGAAGACTTCTGAGTCTTCCTTTAGCCACCCTGCCCATGCCGCATAGTGGTTGATGACGGCGTGGGCGGCATGGGTTGTCTTGTCGCGGCGTTTATTACCTGGCAGGTTCTGACACCGCGCGCCAGTCTGTGATGCGACTGGACGCAACGGCACCTGACAGGCGCATGCTCCGCGTTTCCGCGTCTTGGGAAGACGCGGGCCTTGAATACCTCGTACGGGCAAGGTGAGGGGCGCCTTTACGCCCGCTGCCTACCGCTCGGGGGCAGGTTGCCACATGGCGGGCCCGGAGCTCACCTCTGAGGAGAGGGAGGTCCGGCCCCGCTGGACGCGTGGTGCCTTCGGACCTCTCTCCCGCGGAGGGGGAGGCCCTGCTTCTGCATGCCACGTGGCGGGCCCGGAGCTCGCCTCTGAGGAGAGGGAGGTCCGGCCCCGCTGGACGCGTGGCGCCTTCGGACCTCTCTCCCGTGGAGGGGGAGGTCCGGCTTCTGTATGCCACGTGGCGGGCCCGGAGCTCTCCTCTGGGGAGAGGGAGGTCCGGCCCCGCCGAACGCATGGCGCCTTCGGAGCTCTCCCTGCGGAGAAGGGCGAGCACCTTAGGCATTTTACCCTGTGCGCGGGGGTACCCCATATCTCAGGTTCCGACAGTGGCCCCCGGGCCCATCTCGGGGGAGATATCGAGCCCGAGGTGGGACCTCCGTTTCTTCCGTTCCGCGCACTCCCTCTAAGTCCCGACTTGGCCGCTGCCGGAGCACGAACGGCCGCGGGGTCGTGAGAGCGTGCGCTCACTTGATGACTGCTTTTACTGTGGCGACGGGAGCCCCGGCCATGTTGAATTCGCAGGGCTTTCGGAGCTCTCCCACCGTGGGGGTAGGTCTGGCTTCCTCCTGCCACGTGGCTAGCCCGGAGCCCCTCTAAAGGAAGGAGAGAGTTCCGGGCCTGCTGGACACGTGGGGCCCCCGGGTCCCGCCCCCTCTAGCCCCGGGTCGCAGTAGTTGGTAGCTCCTTTCCCTCTACTTCATGCAGTCCCCGTTACCGCAACCTGGAAGTCCTGCACACAGGTAGAGGAAACGTAATTCTCCTTGGGGGCTCCCCCTCCCTTGTCTCACAGTCTTATTTAACTTACTGCCCCCAACCATATGCTTGATGCTTGGGGATTTGTAGAGAGGGGGAGCTGAGCACATGGCAACCATGTACTGCAAGGGTGATAAAAAAATAACTCAATTCACAATTCAAATGAGTAAAGGAAAGAGCAAAGTAGGGCAGACTTTTTTTCGTACAACCTTCCATAGGAGGAAGGCAGGCTACACATGGAGGCCACGACCCACCCCATTAAGAGGGGAAGCAAGACTCTACGCGCTTGGAGTCGGAACCAGGCAAAGCTGAACGTAGTCCTGGACCGTCCCCTGGGGTTTAGCTGCTCCGAGCGCTGCTCCTGGACTCTATGGGGTTTATTACGAAAAGAAAGTACTGACCTATTTTTGCTCTCAGGGGTAGAACTTACGGAGGTGTTCTATATTCCAAGGATTCGGGAGCAGGTCCCCATCCTCGGTGGAAAGGCGCACACACCCGGGGCGGCATACTTTTGTGACTCGGAAGGGGCCTTCCCAACTAGGGGAGAGCTTGTGGGCCCCTTCGCGAGAAAGTATGCGCCGCAACACCAGGTCACCTTCCAGCAGCTCCCGGGCACGCACAGACCTCTGGTGGTAGCGCCGAAGCGCCTGTCTGTACCGCGCATTACGGAGTGCCGCATGTAATCGGACCTCGTCGACGAGGTCGATTTCTCCACGCCGGAGGTTGTCCTGCGCGGATTCGTCGTAAGCCCGGACACGGTGAGACTTCATGGTGACTTCTGGAGGAAGTACAGCTTCGGCCCCGTACACCATGAAGAAGGGTGTCTCCCCGGTGGCCCGGCTCTGGGATGTCCGGTTAGCCCATAGTGTGCTCGGAAGTTCATCTACCCAATTGGCACCATGTTTCTTCAGGTTGGCGAAGGTACGAGTCTTGAGGCCCCGGAGAATCTCCGCATTGGCCCTCTCGACTTGCCCATTGCTCTTCGGATGAGCGACAGAGGCATAGCATACCTGAATGCCAAGGTCCTCGCAGTAGTCTTGGAACGCTGCGCTGGTGAACTGGGTCCCATTGTCAGTGATGATCCTGTTTGGGACCCCGAACCGGCAGACAATGGACCTGATGAATTTTACTGCTGATTGTTTATTGATGGTGACAACTGGTGTAGCTTCCGGCCACTTGGTGAACTTGTCGATAGCGACATAGAGGTACCGGAACCCCCCGACGGTTCTGGGGAATGGTCCCAGGATGTCCAGCCCCCACACGGCAAACGGCCACGAGGGCGGGATCATCTGTACCGCCTGAGCCGGTGTGTGGATCTGCTTGGCGTGGAACTGGCACGCCTTGCAGCTCTCGACCAGCTTGACGGCATCCTGGAGTGCTGTCGGCCAGTAGAAGCCATGCCGGAAGTCTTTACCGACAAGCGTGCGTGAGGAAGAATGACTCCCACATTCGCCTCCATGGATCTCAGCGAGCAAGTCGCAGCCTTCCCCCTGGGTTATACACCGCAATAGGATGTGGTTGGCGCCACGCCGGTAGAGATCCCCCTCTACCAGTGCGTATCTCTTAGCCATACGCACGACCCGTTCAGCGGTTGCATGCTCATCAGGGAGGATATTGTCTTTCAAGTAGTCCCGGATCTCCGTGATCCATGCATTGGGTCTGACTTGAGCGTCTGGATCTTGAGCGCTGGGTCGCACGGAGTCCCCAGTGACGTTTACGATCCTTGGCGGCGCCCACGGTTGTAGGGCCACCGGGACCGCCAGCTTCGAGGTGCTGGTCAAGCCCCCTTCACCCGGCTCGGCGGGCTGGGCTGTGGGCCGCAGCAACGTCCTCTCGAAGACTCCTTCGGGCGCAGGGGCTCCGGTGGAAGCCTTCGTTGAAAGGTCATCGGCTGCGGTATTACCGGCGCGTGGTACGTGGTGCAGGTCCAAGGCGAGGAATTCTTTCTCCAACATCTGCACGTGAAGCAGATATGCAGCTAGCTGGGGGTCATTGCAGGAGCATTCGCCCTTGACATGCTTGATGACCAGCTGGGAGTCGCCCCGTGCCAACAACTGGCGAGCGCCTAGAGACAGGGCTGTCTGCAGGCCAAAGATGAGTGCTTCATACTCCGCCATGTTGTTGGTTGCCTTGAAATTGAGACGCACCATATACCCAAACTGTTCCCCCGATGGCATGAGGAGCAGTACGCCGGCTCCGGCTCCCTGCTTTCGCGAGGAGCCGTCGAAGAAGAGTGTCCAGTGGGGTTCGGTGAAGACCGGAGCTTGGTGCTCCGGTTCTCCGCCCCCATGGCCCCTTGGGTCAGCCTCCGTTGGTGTCCACTCCGCCACAAAGTCAGCCAGTGCTTGGCTCTTGACTGTATGGCGTGGGAGGAAGTCCAGCTCAAACTCCGCCAGCTCCGCCGCCCATTTAGCAACGTTGCCAGTTGCATGGGGGCTGTGAAGAATTGTCTTCAGTGGATACGAGGTGACTACCGAGACCCTGTGGGCCTGGAAGTAATGGCGGAGCTTTCTGGAGGCAACGAGCACTGCGTACAGCAGCTTGTGGACTTCCAGGTACCTTGTCTTGGCATCATGAAGTACTTCGCTGATGTAGTAGACAGGCCTTTGTACGGTTCGGACCCTCTTTCTCAGGCCTGGGAGGTCTTCGTCCATTGGCCCACTGGAGGTGGGCGGACCCACGGGGGCCTCCGGGAGCTGGGACCCGGAGGCCCTTAAGCTATCTTGATTGTCCGGGAGCTCCGGGGGGTCTTGGGGGACCTCTGGGAGGTCCCATTTGGCCACCGGGGGGTCCCGCGGGGCCCCCGGGGGTTTACCTTGGAGGTCCGGGAGACTGCCCAGGGCTTCCGGGAGTCCGACCTGGACCTCCGGGAGGTTGCCTTGGAGGTCCGGGAGACCGTCTTGTTCCTGCGGGGCCTCCTGGCGTCTATCTTCTGCTACCGGAGCAGGTTGTGAAGATGAGGGGTCAGGCCGCTCTGCGACGAGGACCATACTCACTACTTCAGTTGTCGCCGCGATGTAGAGCAACAGGTGCTCTCCGGGCTCAGGGGCTACCATGATTGGTAGGGTCGTCAGGAGTCACTTCAACTCCTGGAAAGCTTCTTCTGCTTCGTTAGTCCAGGCAAAAGGACCTGACTTGCGCAGGAGCTTAAAGAAAGGGAGTGCCCGCTCTGCTAGCCTCGGTATAAACCGACTCAGCGCGGCTAGACATCCTGTGAGTTTCTGGACATCCTTGACGCGGGCAGGGGGCCGCATCAAGTCGATGGCCTTGATCTTCTCTGGGTTGGCCTCAATCCCCCGGTGTGAGACCAGGAACCCTAAGAGCTTCCCAGAGGACACGCCGAACACACATTTATCTGGGTTCAGCTTGGTGCGCGTAGAGCGCAACTTGTCAAAGACTAAGGCTAGGTTATCTAGCAGGGACGGACCCTGCTTGACCTTGACAACTATGTCATCGACATACACCTCAACCAGGTCTCTTATTAACTCCCCAAAGGTTTTGTGCATTGCCCGCACAAAGGTGGGGAGTGCATTCTTTAGGCCGTAAGGCATAGACACATAGCAATAAAGGCCGTCTACTGTGATGAAGGAGGTGTGCTCCTCATCCTCCCTAGACATGGGGATCTGATGGAAACCCGAGTAGGCGTCTAGGAAGCACAGCATATCACAGCCTGACGTTGAGTCTACTATTTGATCTATTCTAGGGAGAGAGAATGGATCTTTAGGACATGCCTTTTTGAGACTGGTGTAGTCGATGCACATCCGGAGCTTCCCGCCAGCCTTCGGGACAACGACGGGGTTCGCCAACCATCCAGGGTGGTGGACCTCCCGTATGAAGCCAGTGTCCAGCAGCTTCTTGACTTCTTCACGGATGAAGTTCTGCCGCTCGATGGACTGCTTGCGGGGCTTCTGTTGAACCGGCCGGGCGTCGGGGAAGACTTTCAAGTGGTGCTCGATCACCTTCCTGGGGATCCCCGGCATCTGTGACGGCTGCCATGCAAACACGTCAACGTTGTGCCGGAGGAAGGTGACGAGCGCGCCTTCCTATTTACTATCCAGGCCCCCGGCTACCCGGGTGGTCTGGGTAGCTTCGGCACCGACTTGGACGACCTTTAAGGGGACGCGGCCCTCGTCGAGAGGTTGCACCCGGGGTGTTGTGGTGGAAGCACGGTGACGTGCGCACGGGCGGAGCTGGTCCGGTTCCGTGTTGCTGGGGGCTGAGGCCCCAGCTGTCGCGAGTGCTTGGAGCTTCTCCAGGGCCGACACTGCAGCAGTGTGGTCCCCACGAATCCTGAGAACACCTGTCGGTGTTGGCATCTTCAGGACAAGGTAGCCGTAATGGGCTACAGCCATGAACTGGTACAGGGCTGGCCTGCCGATTATGGCGTTAAAGGGGAGGTCTATCTCCGCTACGTCGAACAGAATGTACTCTGTTCGATAGCTGTCCGGAGCACCGAAGGTCACCGGGAGACTAATGTTGCCGTAGGGGATAACCTGTCCCGGCCCTACCCCTGAGAACGGACTCAACGGGGTGAGCTTGGCCATCGGGATTTGCAGCTTCTGGAAAGCTGCACGGCTGATGAGGTTCAGCCCAGCCCCTCCATCCACCAAAACGTGGTACATTCTTACGTTGGCGATGGTAGGGGCTACCAGGAGCGGTAGTTGGCCGGCCCCAGCCATGTTCCTGGGGCAGTCGGTGGCATCAAAGCTGATGGGGGTCCCCATCCACTTTAGGTGCGGCGCAGCACTCAGGAGTGGCGCCACCGACGCTACCGCTCGGCGCAGGGTCTTGACTGCGCTTCGGGACGAGGGGTCGGCGGACCCGCCGTATATGACGTAGAGCTTCTTCCGACGCTCATCGCCGCTGGAGCCGGAATCCTCGTGATTGCGTGCCGCCTTCACGACACGCGGAGGCTCCTGGATCTCCTCTGGGTGGTCGATGTTGTCTGGAACATCCACCCTCTGCTCATCTTCCTTTGGGCGGAAGGGCAGGTCATCAGCTCGCTGCCGCTTCTCCTTGCGGAAGCGCTCTGCGAGCCTTCGGATCTCCCGGCACTCGGCAGCATTGTGGCGACAGCTGCCGTGCACGGGGCACATGTTGTCTTTATCACCTTCTGGGATTGGTGATCTTCGCTGCTTCTTGTCAGGGCGCGGCCCCCGAGCCCCACCGAGCGTCGCTGCAGTGACGACGGGGGCTGCGGTCGGTGACTCTATCTTGCTTCTGCCTCGGTTCTTGGCCTTCCTGCTGCCTCCACAGGGAGTAGGACTGGATCCGGGCAGTCCCCCTGATTCGGAGGATGGCAGCGAGTGCCAGTTCCGTCCTTCGGCAGCTCTGGCGCATTTGTCTGCCAAGCTGAAGAGCTCTGAGACGTCGCGGACCTCCCTGGTCGCGAGCTTCTCGAGCATCTTCCTGTCCCGGACGCCCTGCCGGAACGCCACCACCACAGAAGCATTTTGAATGTGTGGGATGGTGTTCCGCACCTGGGAGAACCGCTGGATGAAAGAGCGCAGCGACTCCCCAGGTTGCTGCTGGACGGCGTGGAGGTCGAGCTCCGTGCCAGGCCGGGTGTAGGAGCTGCCGAAGTTGGCCACGAACTGCCGGCAAAGCTCTCCCCATGAGGTGACGGAACCTTGTGGGAGGTTCATGAGCCAAGACCGGGCTGGACCGGTCAAGGCGACAGGGAAGTAATTGGCCATGACGGCTTCATACCCTCCTGCGGCAAGTACGGCGGTGGAGTAGATCTGGAGGAACTCAGCCGGGTTGACGCTGCCGTCGTACTTCTCGGGCAGGTGTGGCCGAAACTTACGCGGCCACTTTGCAAAGCGAAGATGGGGCGCGAGGGCTGCACACCCTGCTTCTGTCACCGCAGGTTCTGGTGCCACGAACGCTGAGTTCGCACCAGGCACAGTGTACCCCGGTACGGGCAAAGCTGCACCATAGGCCGGGGGTGCCATCTGCAGTACATATGACTGCGGCATATTCTGCACGGCGCAGGCCTGGGGCAGAGATCGCATGACGAATGTCTGCTCTTCAGGCTGGGTCGAGGCCGACGTCATGCTGTCGTCAGCTTCATGGTAGCGACGCCTTTCTCGGCGTTGCTCGAGGTATACCCGGGCATCTTGACCCGAGCGACACCGCTCCAGCTCTGTCCTCAGATCCATCGATTGAGGGCTGGCAGAGCTGGAATCTGCCGTCTGTTCATCAACCATCGGCGTGCGCATCAGCGACACAGCCGGCTGGTTAGAGTGTCGTCTCTGCCGGAGTCGCGGGCTTGCAGCAGCGACGACAAGACGGTCTACCTCGAGAATCCACCGCTGGGTCGCTGCCCGAGGCGCGTCTCCAGCGGGTGGATTGTGCAGTAGCGCTCTTGCTGCAGCTAGCGCACCCCTTCCGGGTACGCCCGGCGCTACTGGAGATATGACGCTGGTTGGAGCCTGCATTGCCGGGGTCGGCGCTGCCAGAGCCGGTTGCTGGCTCCCAGCTTGTACTGAAACACTCCGTCCTGAGTGTGTTGGCTTGTACTCCTCCCTGGCCGCGGCTCGCAGCGGAGGCGGGGGAGGTGAGCTTGCCGCTGAATGGAGCTTGGTCATCTTCGCCGGCAGAAACTCGTCGCGCTAGGGGAAAAGCCCTCTTCCTGGCGCGCCAAATGTCGAAGTGTGCGATCGACACTTCCCCCGGGCCTGCACTGGGCAGCCCACGGAGGTTCTTTTTTCAGAGGGGCTAGTTCCTAGCGGAGAGCTTACGCGAATGGACGAGTTAGTGAGAGCTTGACATGGGGGGTTTTACGTGGTTCAGGCCGCCGGAGCGTAAAACCCTACGTCCACAGCGAGCTACGGAGCTCGCTGTATTGCTTGCTGCTCAGGGCCGGGGGCCTGAGCTCGGGGGTGAGTTACAGCTTGAGAGTGTATGGCTAGGGTATGAGTTGCAGAATGCGAACCCTTGCTATCGACGCCTACCCGAGCCTTTTATAGTCCAAGACTCGGGCGGCTTACAAGGGGTGCCGGGACCCGACAGGTGGTCCCGGGGAGATTGTCTATTATCTACCGTATCTGTAGTTATGCCGGTGGTTGCCTCCGGTCGAAGGCTTCTGAGTCTTCCTTTTGCCGCCCTGCCCATGCCGCGTAGTGGTTGATGACGGCGTGGGCGGCATGGGTTGTCTTGTCACGGCGTTTATTACCTGGCAGGTTCTGACACTGCGCGCCAGTCTGTGATGCGACTGGACGCAACGGCACCTGACAGGCGCGTGCTCCGCATTTCCGCGTCTTGGGAAGACGTGGGCCTTGAATACCTTGTACGGGCCAGGTGAGGGGCGCCTTTACGCCCGCTGCCTACCGCTCGGGGGCAGGTTGCCACGTGGCGGGCCCGGAGCTCACCTCTGAGGAGAGGGAGGTCCGGCCCCGCTGGACGCGTGGCGCCTTCGGACCTCTCTCCCGCGGAGGGGGAGGCCCTGCTTCTGCATGCCACGTGGTGGGCCCGGAGCTCGCCTCTGAGGAGAGGGAGGTCCGGCCCCGCTGGACGCGTGGCGCCTTCGGACCTCGCTCCCGCGGAGGGGGAGGTCCGGCTTCTGTATGCCACGTGGCGGGCCCGGAGCTCTCCTCTGGGGAGAGGGAGGTCCGGCCCCGCCGAACGCGTGGCGCCTTCGGAGCTCTCCCTGCGGAGAAGGGCGAGCACCTTAGGCATTTTACCCTGTGCGCGGGGGTACCCCATATCTCAGGTACCGACAACCGTATCTGCAGTTATGCCGGTAGTTGTCTCTGCCGAAGGCTTCTGAGTCTTCGTCTTGTAGCTCTGCCCATGCCGCATGCTAGTCATAGTGGATGATGACGGCGGGGGCGGCATGGGATGTCTTGTCGCTGCGTTTATTGGCTGGCAGCCTCTGACACTGCGCGCCAGTCTGTGATGCGACTGGGCGCAACGGCACCTTACAGAGGCGTGCTCGGCGTCTCTGCGTCTTGGGAAGGCGCGGGCCTTGAATACCTTTTACGGGCAAGGTATGGGGCATCTTTACGCCCGCTGCCTATCGCTCGGGGGCAGGCAGCGCCGTTCTGCTGGCCACATGGCAGGCCCGGAGCCCTCCTCAGAAGAGAGGGGGTCCGGCCCCGCAGGACACGTGGAACCTTCGGACCTCTCCCCGCGGAGGGGGAGGTTTGGCTTCTGTTGGCCACGTGGCGAGCCCGGAGCTCCTCTCTGAGTAGAGGGAGGTCCGGCCTCTCCGGACACGCGGCACCTTCGGACCTCTCTCCCGCGGAGGGGGAAGTCCGGCTTCTGTATGCCACGTGGTGGGCCCGGAGCTCTCCTCTGAGGAGAGGGAGGTCTGGCCCCGCTGGACGTGTGGCGCCTTCGGAGCTCTCCCTGCGGAGAAGGGCGAGATCCTTAGGCATTTTCCCCTGTGCGCGGGGGTACCCCATATCGAGAGTACCGACAGTGGCCCCCGGGCCCATCTCGGGGGAGATAGCGAGCCCGAGGTGGGACCTTCGTCTCTTCTGATCCGCGCACTTTCTTGTCTTGAGTACTCCCTGTGCTGGCAGGGTCTTGACGGCTTCGGTGTTCAGCCTCTTAGGAGAGGGTGAAGCCTGGCATCGGAGCTCGGCCCGGCTGTGGGGGCGGAGGTCCGGAAGTCATCGGAGCTCAGGCCAGCGAAGGGCGTGAGGTCCGGCATCAGCGCTCGCCTCTGAAAGGAGGGCAAGGGCTGGCATCGGAGCTCGGCCCAGCTGTGGGGGCGGAGTCCGGAAGTCATCGGAGCTCAGGCCAGCGAAGGGTGTGAGGTCCGGCATCAGCGCTCGCCTCTGAAAGGAGGGCGAGGGCTGGCATCGGAGCTCCGCCCAGCTGTGGGGGCGGAGGTCCGGAACTGCTCAGCGGTCCCCCCTTTCCTGTCCCTTAGTCTCATTTGGCTTACTGTCCCAGGCCGGAATACGGGGCCTGGGTAATCCAGTGCACTTGGTCCCGGAGGTCTGGCCCCAGCCCCAGTCAGGGTGTAACCGTCCGGCCCCCTGGTACTCAGACCGCAGCGCCGGGGGGCAGAGTGCGCATGCTTTGGGTGCAAGACTGGGCAAAGCAAGGATCCTGAACCCCCGGTTTAGCATAGGTCTTTTCTCAGAGGAGACCAACTGGCGGTACAGTAGCCTTACAGGGGGAGACCCAGAAGGCCACCAGGCCTCTGGCAGGTACCCCAAGCACTACCGCCTTCGGCAGGACGGCAAATATCGACTATGCATGAGAGCAGGAAAGAGGAACCGAGTGTACAATGGACGCACACTGTCTAGAGCGTGGGGAGGTGTTCATATAAATTAATGCGTAATAAATAAACACCTATGTAAGCATGGTGAACTTACTGGGGTGGCGTCGGAGCGCCTGTCTTCACGCAGAGCGGGTCATGCGTGGCTTCGTCGTACGCCGGACACGGGGGGACCCTCCATGGCTATATCAGGGGGAAGCATGGCTTCGGCCCTGCATAACATGTGGAAGGGTAGTTCCCGTGACCCGGCCCTGGGAAGTCCGGCTGGCCCTCAACATGGAGGAGCCGGTATCCCCCGACGGCTCTGGGTGCGCATCTGCACCGGTTGTGTGGGTCTGCTTGGCGTGGACCTGGCACGCATTGCATCCCTAACCAGTTTGACAGCGTCCAGGTGGCTCTCGGTCAGTAGGAGCCATGCCGGGTGGCTTATCTGACCAACGTGCGGGACGATGAGCGTTCCCAGCACTCGCCTCCTTGGACTACTGCGAGCTAGTCGCAGCCTTCCTCCTGGGTTATGCACCGCAATAGGATATCGTGGCGCCACGCCAGTAAAGATACCAGCGCGTAGCACTTAGCCACCGCACCACCCGTTCAGCGGATGCATGTTCATCAGGAAGGATGTCTTTCAAGGAGTCCCAGACCTCCGTGGTCCATGTATCGGGGCTACTTGAGCTTCTGGATCTCGAGCGCCGGGTTGCACGGAGTCCCCAGTGACTCTTACGATCCTTTGGCGGCATCCAGGGCCGCCGGGACTGCCTAGCTTCATGGCACTGGTTCAGCCCCCTTCGCCCGGCTCGGCGGGCTGGGCTGTGGACCGCAGCAATGACCTCTCGAAGACTCCTTCGTGCGCGGGGGCTCCGATGGAGGTCTTCGTTGAGAGGTTGTCCGCTGCGGCGGTGCCAGCGCGTGGTACATGGCGCAGGTCCAAGGCGAGGAATTCTTTCTCCAACATCCGCACGTGAAGCAGATAAGCAGCTAGCTGTGGGTCTTTGTAGGAGCATTCACCCTTAACTTGCTTGATAACTAGCTGGGAGTCGCCCTGTGCCAACAGCTGGCGAGCGCCCAAAGACAGGACTGTCTTTTAGGCCAAAGATGAATGCTTCATACTCTGCCAAGTTGTTGGTTGCCTTGGAATTGAGACGCACCATGTACCCAAACTGCTCCCCCGATGGCATGAGAAGCAGTACGCCGGCACCGGCCCCCTGCTTTCGCGAGGAGCCGTCGAAAAAGAGCGTCCAGTGAGGCCCGGTGAAGACCGGAGCTTGGTACTTTGGTTCACCGTCTTCGCGGCCCCCTGGGTCAGCCTTCGTTGGCGTCCACTCAGCCACGAAGTCAGCCAGTGCTTGGCTCTTGGCTGTCTGACGTGGTCGGGAGCTCAGCTTGAACTCCGCCGTCTTCGGGCTGTCTTCCGGCTTCGGAAGCTGGCAGTGAGTGCCAGCTCCGCCCACCGGCTGCTCTGGCGCACTTGTCCGCCAGGCTGAAGTGCTCAGAGGCATCGCAGACCTCTTTGGTCGCAAGCTTATCAAGCATCTTCTTGTCCTGGACACTGTCGAAGTGCCACCACCATAGAAGCACTTTGAATATGCGGGATGGTGTTGCATACCTGGGAGAACCGCTGGATGAAGGAGCGCAGCGACTCCCCAGGTTGTTACTTGATGGCTTGGAGGTCAAGCTCCGTGCCGGGACGGTTGTAGGAGCTGCCGAAGTTGGCGATGAACTGCCGGCAGAGCTCTCCCCAGGAAGTTATGGAACCCCGAGGGAGGTTCATTAGCCAAGACCGGGTCGGGCCGGTCAAGGCGACGGGAAGTAGATTGGCCATGACGGCCTCATCCCCTCCTGCGGCAAGTACGGCGGTGGAGTAGATCTGGAGGAACCCCGCCGGGTTGACGCTGCCGTCGTACTTCTCGGGCAGGTGCGGCCGAAACTTGCGCGGCCACCTCGTGAAGCGGAGGTGGGGCTCCAGGGCCATACATTCTGCTCCTGTCTATCTC
The DNA here is from genome assembly GCA_030760725.1 of Neostapfia colusana. NCBI lineage: Eukaryota > Viridiplantae > Streptophyta > Magnoliopsida > Poales > Poaceae > Neostapfia > Neostapfia colusana. The sequence goes on from JASWHV010000016.1 coordinate 11,786,624, forward strand.
GCGAATCCACTGCTGGGTCGCTGCCTGAGGCGCGTCCCCAACAGGCGGATCGTGTGGTAGCGCTCTTGCTGCGGCTGGCGCACCCCCGCTGGGTACGTCCAGCGCTACTGAAGACCTGACACTGGCCGGAGCCTGCATTGCCGGGGTCGGCGCTGCCAGAGCCGGTTGCTGGCTCCCAGTGCAGGTATTGGTGCCGCGAACGCTTGGTTGCGCCTGACACAGTGTACCCCGGTATGGGCAAGGTTTCGCCATAGGCCGGGGACGCCGCTTGCAGAGCACATGGTTGTGGCTTATGCTGCGCGGCGTACGCCTAGGGCAGAGCCCGCGTGGTGAAGGTCCGCCCTTCAGGCAGGGTCGAGGCCGACGTCATGTTGTCGCCAGCCTCTTGAGTGCGACAACTTTCTGGACGTCGCTCGAGGTACACCCAGGTATCCTGGCCCAAGTGACACCGTTCCAGCTCTGTCCTCAGATCTGTCGACTGGGGCCTGGTAGAGCTGGAATCTGCCGTCTGCTCGTCAACCATTGGTGTGCGCATCAGCGGCACAGCCGGTTGGCCGGAGCATCGTCCCCGCTGAAGTCGAGGGTTTGCGGCGGCGACGACGAGACGGTCTACCTCGCGAATCCACTGCTGGGTCGCTGCCTGAGGCGCATCCCCAGCAGGCGGATTGTGCAGTAGCGTCCTTGCTGCTGCTAGCGCACCCCCACCGGGTACGCCCGGCGCTACTGAAGGCCTGATGCTGGTTGGAGCCTGCATTGCCGGGGTCGGCGCTGCCAGAGCCGGTTGCTGGCTCCCAGCTTGTACCGACACACTCCGTCCCGAGTGTGTCGACATGTACTCCCCCCTGGTAGTGGTTTGCCGCTGAGGCGAGGGGGGAGAGTTCGCCGCTGAAGGAAGCTTGGTCATCTTCGTTGGCGGGAACTCGTCGCGCTAGGGGAGAAGCCCCAAACCTGGTGTGCCAAATGTCGAAGTGTGCGATCGACACTTCCCCCGGGCCAGCACTGGGCAGCCCGCGGAGGTTCTTTTTTCGGAGGGGCTAGTTCCTAGCGGAGAGCTTGCGCGGATGGATGAGTTAGTGAGAGCTTGACACGGGGAGTTTTACGTGGTTCAGGCCGCCGGAGCGTAAAACCCTACGTCCACAGCGAGCTATGGAGCTCGCTGTATTGCTTGCTGCTCAGGGCCGGGGGCCTGAGCTTGGGGGTGAGTTACAGCTTGAGAGTGTATGGCTAGCGTATGAGTTGCAGAATGCGAACCCAGGGTGCGAATGGCTAGAGTGCAAACCCCTGCTCACGTCGCCTACCCGAGCCTTTTATAGTCGAAGACTCGGGTGGCTTACAAGGGGGGCCGGGACCCGACAGTTGGTCTCGGGGAGATTGACTGATATCTACCGTATCTGCAGTTATGCCGGTAGTTGTCTCTGCCGAAGGCTTCTGAGTCTTCGTCTTGTAGCTCTGCCCATGCCGCATGCTAGTCGTAGTGGATGATGACGGCGGGGGCGGCATGGGATGTCTTGTCGCTGCATTTATTGGCTGGCAGCCTCTGACACTGCGCGCCAGTCTGTGATGCGACTGGGCGCAACGGCACCTTACAGAGGCGTGCTCCGCGTCTCCGCGTCTTGGGAAGGCGCGGGCCTTGAATACCTTGTACGGGCAAGGTATGGGGCATCTTTACGCCCGCTGCCTATCGCTCGGGGGCAGGCAGCGCCGTTCTGCTGGCCATGTGGCGGGCCCGGAGCCCTCCTCAGAAGAGAGGGGGGTCCGGCCCCGCAGGACACGTGGAGCCTTCGGACCTCTCCCCGCGGAGGGGGAGGTTCGGCTTCTGTTGGCCACGTGGCGAGCCCGGCGCTCCTCTCTGAGGAGAGGGAGCTCCGTCCTCTCCGGACACGCGGCACCTTCGGACCTCTCTCCCGCGGAGGGGGAGGTCCGGCTTCTGTATGCCACGTGGTGGGCCCGGAGCTCTCCTCTAAGGAGAGGGAGGTCCTGCCCCGCTGGACGCGTGGCGCCTTCGGAGCTCTCCCTGCGGAGAAGGGCGAGATCCTTAGGCATTTTCCCCTGTGCGCGGGGGTACCCCATATCGATGGTACCGACAAGCATCTTCCGGTGCTCGTCATCACTGGAGCTGGAGCTCCCATGACTGCGCACTGCCTTTACGGCGTGCTGAAGCTCCTGGAACTCCACCTGGCGGTCGACGCCGTCTCGGGCCTCGACCTTCTGCTTGCCGCCCCTTTGATCGTTGGGTGGGGCATCAGTTAGAGGCTGCTTCCCTTTCCGGAAGCGCTCCGCAAGCTTCTGGATTTCCCGGCATTCGGTAGCAGTATGACAACTGGTGCCATGCACAGGGCATAATTCATCCTGGCCCCCGTCTGGGGCCGGTGATTGTCGCGGCCTCTTGTCAGGGCGCGGCCCCCGAGCTCCACTGGGCGCCGCCGTTGCGGCAACAGGGACCGCGGCTGATGATTTTATGCTACTTCCGTACGAAGCGCCGCCGGATCCCGGCTGACCCCCTGGCTTGGGGGCCGGCAGAGAGTGCCAGTTCCGCCCTTCGGCTGCTCTGGCACACTTGTCCGCCAGGTTGAAGAGTTCTGAGGCATTGCGGACCTCCCTGGTCGCGAGCTTCTCGAGCATCTTCCTGTCCCGAACGCCTTGCCAGAACGCCACCACCACCGAAGCGTTCTGAATATGCTGGATGGTGTTGCGTACCTGGGAGAACCGCTAGATGAAAGAGCGCAGCGACTCCCCAGGCTGTTGCTTGACGGCGTGGAGGTCAAGCTCCGTGCCGGGACGGGTGTAGGAGCTGCCGATGTTGGCGATGAATTGCCGGCAGAGCTCTCCCCAGGAGGTTATGAACCCCTGAGGTAGATTCATGAGCCAAGACCGAGCTGGGCCGGTCAAGGCGACGGGGAAGTAGTTGGCCATGACAGCCTCGTCCCCTCCTGCGGCAAGTACGGCAGTGGAGTAGATCTGGAGAAACTCCGCCGGGTTGACGCTACCGTCGTACTTTTCGGGCAGGTGCGGCCGGAACTTGCGCGGCCACCTCGCGAAGCGAAGGTGGGGTGCAAGGGCCGCACATCCTGCACCTGCTGCTGCAGGTACTGGCGCTGCGAACGCTTGGTTCGCACTTGGCACCGTGTAACCCGGTGTGGGCAAGGCTGCACCATAGACCGGGGCCGCTGCTTGCGGCGCATATGGTTGTGGCATATGCTGCGCAGCATATGCCTGAGACAGGGCTCGCGTGGCGAAGACCTGCCCTTCAGGTTGTGTCGAGGCCGACGACATGCTGTCGCCAGCCTCATAGTTGCGACGCCTTTCTCGGCGTCGCTCGAGGTACACCCGGGCGTCCTGGCCCGAGTGGCACCGTTCCAGTTCCCTTCGCAGGTCCGTCGACAGGAGCCTGGAGGAGCTGGAATCTGCCGTTAGCCCGTCAACCGTGGGTGTGCGCGTCAGCGACATAGCCGGTTGTCCTGGGCGCCGTCCTCGCCGAAACCGAGGTTTCGCGGCGGCGACGACGAGGCGGTCCACCTCGCGGACCCATTGCTGGGTCGCTGAATGGGGCGCATCCTCCGCAGGTGGGTTGCGCAGCAGCGCTCTTTCTGCAGCTAGCGCACCTCCATGGTGTACGCTCAGCGCTGCAGAAGATCTCACACTGGTCGGGGCCTGCATAGCCGGAGTCGGCGTTGCCGGAGTCGGCTGCTGGCTACCAGCTTGTGCCGACACACTCCGTCCTGAGTGTGTCGACATGTACTCCCCAGTGGTCACGGTTCGCCAAGAACGCGGAGGGGGAGAGTTTGCCGCTGAAGGAAGCTTGGTCATCTTCGTCGGCGGAAACTCGTCGCTCTAGGAGAAAAGCCCCCTACCTGGCGCGCCAAATGTCGAAGTGTTCAGTTGACACTTCCCCCGGGCCTGCACTGGGCAGCCCGCGGAGGTTCTTTTTTCACTGGGGCTAGTCTCTAGCGGAGAGCTTGCGCAGATGGACGAATTAGTAAGAGCTTGACACGGCAAGTTTTACGTGGTTCAGGCCGCCGGAGCGTAAAACCCTATGTCCACGGCGAGCTATGGAGCTCGCTGTATTTCTTGCTGCTCGGGGCCGGAGGCCTGAGCTTGGGGGTGAGTTACAGCTTGAGAGTGTATGGCTAGCGTATGAGTTGCAAAGTGCGAACCCTTGCTATTGACGCCTACCCGAGGCTTTTATAGTCCAAGACTCGGGCGGCTTACAAGGGGAGCCGGGACCCGACAGGTGGTCCCGGGAAGATTGTCTATTATCTACCGTATCTGCAGTTATGCCGGTAGTTGTCTCTGGCGAAGGCTTCCGAGTCTTCATCTTGCCGTCCTGCCCATGCCGCATGCTAGTCGTAGTGGTTGATGACGGCGCAGGCGGCATGGGATGTCTTGTCGTGGTGTTTATTGGCTGGCAGGTTCTGACACCGCGCGCCAGTCTGTGATGCGACTGGGCGCAACGGCACCTGACAGAAGCATGCTCCACGTCTCCGCGTCTTGGGAAGACGCGGGCCTTGAATACCTTGTACGGGCAAGGTATGGGGCATCTTTACGCCCGCTGCCTATCGCTCGGGGCAGGCTGCGTCGTTCTGCTGCCACGTGGTGGGCCCGGAGCCCTTCTCAGAGGAGAGAAGGGTCAGTCCTGCGGGGCACGTGGAGCCTCCGGACCTCTCCCCGCGGAGGGAGAGGCTCGGCTTCTGTTGGCCACGAGGCGGGCCCGGAGCTCTCCTCTGAGGAGAGAGATGTCCGGCCCCCCTGGACACGCGGCGCCTTCGGACCTCTCTCCCGCGGAGGGGGAGGTCCGGCTTCTGTATGCCACGTGGTGGGCCCGGAGCTCTCCTCTGAGGAGACGGAGGTCCGGCCCCGCCGGATGCGTGGCGCCTTCGGAGCTCTCCCTGCGGAGAAGGGCGAGTTCCTTAGGCATTTTACCCTGTGCGCGGGGGTACCCCATATCTCAGGTACCGACAGGCCCCGTCGGGAGGACGAACCAGAGACCCCTTGGTGGCGCCACCCTCAGAGGCAAGGCAGGCAGGCTCCCTGAGTCCCAGGCTTGGTGTAGACGCCATCGCTGGAGGAAATCGAGAGCGATTCTCCCCGCATAAGGCGGGTTAAGAGCCATGGAAGAAGACAAGACTGCAGAGACTCGAGGGAAGCACAGGGGCTGGAAGCCTTATAAGGAGAGCGTACCCACATGGGGGTTTCATTTCACACCTCCCCGGGTGCAATCCCAAGCGATTCGGAACTCTTCGGATACACTGCATCGGCAACCGCTTCGGCTCCTAAACCGAGTGCCGATGACGGGTGGGCCCAAGCCGCCCAACTGAAGCAGTGGGTCAAGAAGTCAGTCTCCTGAGAAGATGAGAGAGCAAGGCACTTCGGCGGTTCCCGAAGAAAGCGCCGCAACGAGCAGAAGTGGCAGTCTGGGGAACCGCCGCAGTAAAAGCGACCATCAAGTGAGCGCACGCTCCCACGATTCCGCGGCCGTTCGTGCTCCGGCAGCGGTCAATTCGGGACTTAGAGAAAGTGCGCGGATCGGAAGAGATGGAGGTCCCACCTCAGGCTCGCTATCTCCCCCGAGATGGGACCGGGGGCACTGTCGGTACCTGAGATATGGGGTACCCCCGCGCACAGGGGAAAATGCCTAAGGAACTCGCCCTTCTCCGCAGGGAGAGCTCCGAAGGCACCACGGGTCCAGCGGGACCGGACCTCCCTCTCCTCAGAGGAGAGCTCCGGGCCTGCCACGTGGCATACAGAAGCCGGACCTCCCCCTCCGCGGGAGAGAGGTCCGAAGGCGCCACGCGTCCAGCGGGGCCGGACCTCCCTCTCCTCAGAGGAGAGCTCCGGGCCCGCCACGTGGCCGACAGAAGCCGAGCCTCCCCCTCCGCGGGGAGAGGTCCTGAGGCTCCACGTGCCCCGCAGGCCGGACCCTCCTCTCCTCTGAGAAGGGCTCCGGGCCCGTCACGTGGCCAGAAGAACGGTGCTGCCTGCCCCCGAGAGATAGGCAGCGGGCGTAAAGACGCCCCATACCTTGCCCGTACAAGGTATTCAAGGCCCGCGTCTTCCCAAGACGCGGAAACGCGGAGCACGCCTCTGTCAGGTGCCGTTGCGCCCAGTCGCATCACAGACTGGCGCGTGGTGTCAGAACCTGCCAGCCAATAAACACCGTGACAAGACATCCCATGCCGCCTGCGCCGTCATCAACCACTACGACTAGCATGCGGCATGGGCAGGGCGGCAAGATGAAGACTCAGAAGCCTTCGACCAGAGACAACTACCGGCATAACTGCAGATACGGTAGATAATAGACAATCTTCCCGGGACCACCTGTCGGGTCCCGTCTTCCCTTGTAAGCCGCCCGAGTCATTGACTATAAAAGGCTCGGGTAGGCGATGATAGCGAGGGTTCGCACTCTGCAACTCATACGCTAGACATTCACTCCCAAGCTGTAACTCACCCCCAAGCTCGGGACTCCGGCCCCGAGCAGCAAGCAATGCAGCGAGCTCCATAGCTCGCCGTGGACGTAGGGTTTTACGCTCCGGCGGCCTGAACCACGTAAAACTAACCGCGTCAAGCTCTTACTAACTCGTCCATCCGTGCAAGCTCTCCGCAAGGGACTAGCCCCACCGAAAAAAGAACCTCCGTGGGCTGCCCAGTGCAGGCCCGGGGGAAGTGTCGACCGAACACTTCGACATTTGGCGCGCCAGGTAGGGGGCTTTTCCCCTTGCGCGACGAGTTTCCGCCGACGAAGATGACCAAGCTTCCCTCAGCGGCAATCTCTCCCCCTCCGCGTTCACGGCGAACCGTGACCAGTGGGGAGTACATGTCGACGCACTCGGGACGGAGTGTGTCGGCACAAGCTGGTAGCCAGCAGCCGACTCCGGCAACGCCGACTCCAGCGATGCAGGCTCCGACCAGTGTGAGATCTTCTGCGGCGCTGAGCGTACACCATGGGGGTGCGCTAGCTGCAGCAAGAGCACTGCTGCGCAACCCACCTGATGGGGATGCGCCCCATTCTTTGACCCAACAATGGGTCCGCGAGGTGGACCACCTCGTCGTCGCCGCCGCGAACCCTCAGTTTCAGCGAGGGCGACGCCCCGGTCAACCGGCTGTGTCGCTGACACGCACGCCCACGGTTGATGGGCAAACGGCGGATTCCAGCTCCTCCAGGCTCCCGTCGATGGACCTGAGAAGGGAGCTGGAATGGTGCCACTTGGGCTAGGATGCCCGTGTGTACCTCGAGCGACGTCAAGAAAGGCATCGCAACCATGAGGCTGGCGATAGCATGACGTCGGCCTCGACACAACCTGGAGGGCAGATCTTCGCCACGCGAGTCCTGCCTCAGGCATATGCCGCGCAGCATATGCCACAACCATATGTGCCGCAAGCAGCGCCCCCGGTCTATGGTACATGCATGCCCATACCGGGGTACACGGTGCCAAGTGCGAACCAAGCGTTCGCAGCGCCAATACCTGCGGCAGCAGGAGCAGGATGTGCGGCCCTGGCACCCCGCCTTCACTTCATGAGGTGGCCGCGCATGTTTCGGCCGCACCTGCCCGAGAAGTACGACGGTAGCGTCAACCCGGCGGAGTTCCTTCAGATCTACTCCACCGCCGTACTTGCCACAGGAGGGGATGAGGCTGTCATGGCCAACTACTTCCCCGTCGCCTTGACCGGCCCAGCTCGGTCTTGGCTCATGAATCTCCCCCAGGGGTCCATAACCTCCTGGGGAGAGCTCTGCCGGCAGTTCGTCGCCAACTTCGGCAGCTCCTACACCTGTCCCGACATGGAGCTTGACCTCCACGCCGCCAAGCAACAACCTGGGGAGTCGCTGCGCTCTTTCATCCAGCGGTTCTCCCAGGTACGCAACACCATCCCGCATATTCAAAGTGCTTCGGTGGTGGTGGCGTTCCGACAGGGTGTCTGGGACAAGAAAATGCTTGAGAAGCTCGCGACCAGAGAGGTCCGCGACGTCTCCGAGCTCTTCAGCCTGGCGGACAAATGCGCCAGAGCAGCTGAAGGGCGGAACTGGCACTCCCTGCCAACCTCTGAGTCAGGAGGACAGCCCGGGTCCGGCGCTGCTGCATATGGGGGTGGCAAGAAGGCCAAGAACCGGGGGAGTGGCAAGATGAAGTCATCGTTCGCGGCTCCCGTCGCCGCAGCAGCGACGACTAGTGGAGCACAGGGGCCGCGCCCTGACAAAAGGCAGCGGCAGTCACCGGCCCCAGATAGTGACCAGGGCGGGCTATGCCCCGTGCATGGCACCGGCAACCATACAGCTGCCAAGTGCTGGGAAATCCAGAGGCTCGCAGAGCGCTTCGGCAAAGGAAGACAGCAGAGAGCTGAAGCACCGCCGTACCTTCAGAGGGATGGCAAGCAGAAGGTCGATGCCCCAGTCACCGCCGCCCATCAGGTGGCGTTTCAGGAGCCTCAGCGTGTCATAAAGACAGTGCATAACGGTGAGGACTCCAGCTCCGACGGTGATGGGCCAGGGCGGTAGCCGGCCGCGGCTGGCGTTCCGGGTCAGTGGAGGCTGCACTGTTGCGGTGTCAACCTTGGAGAAGCCCCAAGTAGTCGCAGCAGCCCAAGTACCGACCACAATTGTGCAAGGTCGGGCCAGCCTCACCCGAGAGCACGCCTCCGTGCCTCGGACATACCTCCCGGGGGCCGCCCAAGGTCTACCAACCCCTTGAAGGCCTTGCCAGAAGGGGAAGACGCCTTAGGTCATCTAAGATGAGCACGGGTTCACCTACCCCTTGAAGGCCTTAGCCAGAAGGGGAGAACTCCCCGGGGGCCCCCAGGAGAAGCCGCGCAGGACCTGATCCAGCGTGAAGATAACAACCTCGTCGACGAGACTCGGCTGCAGGTAACACCCCACAATGCAAGGTCTCGGCTGATGCTCTAAGCACTATCGCCAAAGAACCAAACACATCAGGGACCTGCAGAAGGGCAACCTGGTGTCGAGGCACGCTCTTTCCCGAGAAGGACCCATAAACTCTCCCCCAGCAGGGAAGGTCCCTTCCGAATCATGAAAGCTGCCGCCCCAGGTACACATGCCTTTCAACCGAGAGTGGGATCCGTTCCCAAAATCCTTGGCATGGAGCAACACTGTAAGTCCTCCTCCCTGAGCATCAGTAGAACAGGGTCATTCCCTTCTGTAATGAATCCCATAGAATCTAGGAACAGAGCTTGGGGCATCTAAGTCTCAAGGGACGGTACAGGACTAGGTCCAGTTTAGCCTGGTTCCAACCCTAAGCGCGTAGAGTCTTGCTTCCCTTGTAGACGAGGCGGAATATTGCCTCCATGTACAGCCAGAATTCCACCTATGGGCATGAACACAGAACCCTGTTCTACTTAGCTCTCTCTCATGCGCTCATTTAAATTATGCATTAATTTTTATGATCGCACTATCTATGTATGTTCATCGTACACCTAGCTCCCCCTCTCCCGCGCTCATCCATAGTCAGCATTCGCTATCCTACCGAGGGCGGCTGCACTTGAGGCACCTGCCGATGGCCGAGTGAGTCTCTCGGGCCTCCCCCAGTCAGGTGTTGCGGTGCCAGTTGGTCACCTCCAGGAAAGGCCTGCGTTGTGCATGGGCGGTCCAGGGTGCGTATCCAGCTTAGCAGGCCTTGAGCCCAAAGCATGCGCATCCTGCCCTCCGGAGGTACAGGGGAGTACAACCGCTTTGCCTGGTCATGAACCCAAAGCACGTGCACTCTGCTTCCCCAGCGCATGGCCCGGTACTAGGGATCGGACGACCGTACCCGGACCTCGGAGGGAGCCGGAGCTCCAGCGCCTCGAGCACAGAATTGCCCAAGCCCCGTATAACGGATCAGGATCGTAAGACGAATAAGACTAGGAGACGGGAGGGGAGGACCCCCCGAGGAGAATTACGTTTCCTCTGCCTGTGTGCAGGACCTCTAGGTTACGGCAACGGGGACTGCATGAAGCGGGGGGAAAGGAGCTATCAACTACTCCGGCCTAGGATTGGAAGGGCCGGGTCCCGCCCCTTCAGCAGGGGCGAGGCCCGAAGGCCCCACGTGTCCAACGGGCCCGGAGCTCCCGCCTCCCCTGAGGTAGGCTCCGGACTCGCCACGTGGCAGGCGGAAACCGGACCTCCCCCCTGGTTGGAGGGCTCCGAAAGCTATACGTGTTCAACAGGGCCAGAGCTCCCGCCTCCTAAGGAGGGGCTCCGGACCCGCCACATGGCAGGCAGATCTGGAGCTCCCCATAGGGCGAGAACCGGAGACCCCCGGGGGCCCCTAACACAGTTAGGACCCGGGGAAGGTGTCTGTGCAGAGCTCCGAGATTGGAGAAGGCCTCTGAGTACCTTGCGGAGCTAAGGACTCAGTCAGGCAAAGCCAAGAAGGAGAGAAAAGGCATCACAGACACAAATATTTAAAAGAGTCAAATTATGCGAGGCTCCATGAGCTGGACTACAGACTCGATACAAAGAAAGAAACAAGTCCTAAGGACCTCCCGGCTCACGCCGGAACCTAGTGGCTACAAGGGCGGCCACATCCTCGACTTCAGCCCTGGCAGCTTCCTCCCGCTCCGCGGCTGGGCCCTCTCTCGCTGGTTCCAGCGAGAAAGAGGGGTCGCGGCTCTTGAAGCATGCCAGCACATGTGAGGCGACCTCTAAGGCTAGGCCGCGTCCCTCGGCCTCAAGCTCGCTGGCGACCACCGAGTCTAGCCTGTCCAGCTTGGCGCCGATCGACTCCAGCGCGGGGATCACCTCCGCCACCTTCAACGCAGGAGCCGCTGCCCTCACCGGACTGAAACCAAGAGGGATCAGAGCGGACCCCGCTCGATCAACGAAGCTTGAGACCGCATGAGCCTCGGAGGACCGCAAGGCCGAAAGCTCCTCTACCTCGCGGTGGGCTGCCTGCAGGGCCTCTAAGTTTCTCACGGAGAATTCCTTCCCCTTGGCCGCCAGGGAGCTCTCCCGAAGGTGGAGAGTCTTGGCGAGCCGTTCCAACTCAGAAGCCTTGAAGTCGGCAGCCAACTCCCGTTCCAAGACCGCCCGACGTTCACGGGAGACCTGTTCCTCCCTCAAGTCGAGGTCTGCCTTCAGAATCTCCAACTCCTCGATCCGAGCTCGAAGGTCATCCTCGCCCGCCACCAGCTGCGCGGCGACCCTCTCCGCCTCGGCTGCCGTGGAACGCTCCCATTCCTCAACGACGAGTTTACGGTGCTCCAACCGCTGCCGTATCTCCTCAGCGGCAGAGAGGCTCTCCTCGGCCCGGGCGTGTGCCTCCAGGGCCTCCCTATTGATCCGCCGCGATTCGGCATCCATGCGGTTGACAGCCCGCTTCAGCCGGTCGAGGAGCACTTCCCTGAAGTCGAGCAACTCCCGCCTGGAGTCGAGCTTGCTCTTGACCTTCGCGGTCCGCTCCCGCAAAAGGTTCCCCCAGGTGAGGAGGCGATCCCTTTCAACTGTATACTCCTTCTGCTCGCGACCTAGTGCAGCCAAGACCTGCCGGATGCTCGTCTCGGCAAGCGCGAAGGCATCTGCCATGGGCAATGGAGCAGCAGAGGCCGGGGTAGTTCCCCCGACCTCCTCCATCACCTCGTCCTCAAGAGGAGTCGATGCACCAGCGACCGAGACGAGGCGCCGGTCAGGAGAAGCTGGCACCGGGGCTCTGGCAGCCAGACCTGCCGGGCCCTCTTTAGCTTTTGGCTTCTTGACTGTGGAGAAGGGCGAGCCGTGGAAGGCGGCGTTGGAATAAAGGCCGGGGCGCTTGGTGCAGGGCCGATCTGCACTGGCCTGGGGGCCGCGGTGGCCGTCTCGGCAGGAAGAGATGACGCCGCCGCGGAGTCCGGGCACGCCGGAACAGGAGAAGCACGCGCTGGCTTGGGGGCCACGGCAGTTGTCCCGGTTTCCGAGCGCAACGGCACATACTCCCCGCCAGTCGGGGATGGCCGGGAAGCGCGGACACTCCAGCGGGCTCTGAACCCCGACTTCCTAGCCGGGGTAGTACTCCCAGAGCCCGCTGCTGTCACTGACGGCCGCTCCGCAGTCGCCTGAACTGGCGGAGCAGGGGACGCCCCAGAAGCTCCCCCCAACGCATCAGCCCGGGGCCTCTTCGAGTCGCCACCGGAAGGAGTGCCAGGCACCCCAGATTCCCGACTTGGCACAGACGCCGCCGCTGGAGGAGATCGAGCGCGCTTCTTCTCTGGTGGCGGGTTGGAGGCCATGGCAAGGGAGGACTCAAGAGCAAGAGGGCAAAAGCACAAGAGTCCGAGAAGAAACGCTGGGAGGTGCCAAGGGAAGCCACAATGCGGGTAAGATCCCCTCTAAAAACCTTCCCAGGTGCAATTCCAAGCGATTCGGAACTCTTCAAATACACTGCATCGGCAACCGCTTCGGCTCCTAGACCGAGCGCCGATGACAGGTGGACCCAAGCCGCCCGACTGAAGCGGTGGGTCAAGGAGTCAGTCTCCTAAGAAGACAAGCCGGCAAGGCACTTCGGCGGTTCCCGAAGAAAGCACTGCAACATGCAGAAGTGGCAGTCTTGGGAACCGCCGCAGTAAAAGCAACCATCAAGTGGGCGCACGCTCCCGCGATCCTGCGACCGTTCCTGCTCCGGCAGCGGTCAATGCGGGACTTAGAGAAAGTGCGCGGATAAGAAGAGACGAAGGTCCCACCTCGGGCTCGCTATCTCCCCCGAGATGGGCCCGGGGGCCACTGTCGGTACCTGCGATATGGGGTACCCCCGCGCACAGGGGAAAATGCCTAAGGAACTCGCCCTTCTCCGCAGGGAGAGCTCCGAAGGCGCCACGCGTCCGGCGGGGCCGGACCTCCCTCTCCTCAGAGGAGAGCTCTGGGCCCGCCACGTGGCATACAGAAGCCGGACCTCCCCCTCCGCGGGCGAGGGGTCCGAAGGTGCCACGTATCGGGCGGGGCCGGACCTCCCTCTCCTCAGAGGGGAGCTCTGGGCCCGCCACGTGGCCGACAGAAGCCGAACCTCCCCCTCCGCGGGGAGAGGTCCGGAGGCTCCACGTGCCCCACGGGCCGGACCCCCCTCTCCTCGTAGAAGGGCTTTCGGGCCCGCCACGTGGCCAGCAAAACGGCGCTGCCTGCCCCCGAACGATAGGCAGCGGGCGTAAAGACGCCCCATACCTTGCCCGTACAAGGTATTCAAGGCCCGCGTCTTCCCAAGACGCGGAGACGTGGAGCGCGCCTCTGTCAGGTGCCGTTGCGCCCAGTCGCATCACAGACTGGCGCGCTGTGTCAGAACCTGCCAGCCAATAAACACCGCGACAAGACATCCCATGCCGCCTGCGCCGTCATCAACCACTACGACTAGCGTGCGGCATGGGAAGGGCGGTGTCGAAGTGTTCGGTCGACACTTCCCCCGGGCCTGCACTGGGCAGCCCGCGGAGGTTCTTTTTTCGGAGGGGCTTGTTCATAGCGGAGAGCATGTGCAGATGGACGAGTTAGTGAGAGCTTGACACAGAGAGTTTTACGTGGTTCAGGCCGCCCGAGCGTAAAACCCTACATCCACGGCGAGCTATGGAGCTCGCTGTATTGCTTGCTGCTCAGGGCCGGGGGGCCTGAGCTTGGGGATGAGTTACAGCTTGAGAGTGTATGGCTAGCGTATGAGATGCAAAATGCGAACCCAGGGGTGCGGATGGCTAGAGTCCGAACCCCTGCTAACGTCGCCTACCCGAGCCTTTTATAGTCCAAGACTCGGGTGGCTTACAAGGGGGGCCGGGACCCGACAGGTGGTCCCAGGGAGATTGACTGATATCTACCGTATCTGTAGTTACGCCGGTAGTTGCCTCTGGTCGAAGGCTTCTGAGTCTTCATCTTGCCGCCCTGCCCATGCCGCATGCTAGTCATAGTGGTTGATGACGGCGCAGGCGGCATGGGATGTCTTGTCACGGCGTTTATTGGCTGGCAGGTTCTGACACCGCGCGCCAGTCTGTGATGCGACTGGGCGCAACGGCACCTGACAGACGCGTGCTCTGCGTTTCCGCGTCTTGGGAAGACGCGGGCCTTGAATACCTTGTACCGGCAAGGTGTGGGGCGCCTTTACGCCCGCTAACTACCGCTCGGGGGCGGGCAGCACCGTTCTTCTGGCCACGTGGCGGGTCTGGAGCCCTTCTCTGAGGCGAGAAGGGTCCGGCCTGCGGGGCACGTGGAGCCCCCGGACCTCTCCCCGCGGAGGGGGAGGTCCAGCCTCTGTATGCCACATGGCGGGCCCGGAGCTCTCCTCTGCGGAGAGGGAGGTCCGGCCCCACTGGACGCGTGGCGTCTTCGGACCTCTCTCCCACGGAGGGGGAGGTCCGGCTTCTGTATGCCACATGGCGGGCCCGGAGCTCTCCACTGAGGAGAGGGAGGTCCGGCCCCGCCGGACGCGTGGCGCCTTCGGAGCTCTCCCTACGGAGAAGGGCGAGTACCTTAGGCATTTTACCCTGTGCGCGGGGGTACCGCATATCGAGGGTACCGACAGTGGCCCCCGGGCCCATCTCGGGGGAGATGGCGAGCCCGAGGTGGGAACTTCGTCTCTTCTGATCCGCGCACTTTCTTGTCTTGAGTACTCCCAGTGCTGGCAGGGTCTTGACGGCTTCGATGTTCAGCCTCTTAGGAGAGGGTGAAGCCTGACATCGGAGCTCGGCCCGGTTGTGAGGGCGGAGTCCGGAAGTCATCGGAGCTCAGGCCAGCGAAGGGTGTGAGGTCCGGCATCAGCGCTCGCCTCCGAAAGGAGGGCAAGGGCTGGCCTCGGAGCTCGGCCTGGCTGTGGAGGCGGAGTCCGGAAGTCATCGGAGCTCAGGCCAGCGAAGGTCGTGAGGTCCGGCATCAGCGCTCGCCTCTGAAAGAAGGGCGAGAGCTGGCCTCGGAGCTCGGCCTGGATGTGGAGGCGGAGTCCGGAAGTCATCGGAGCTCAGGCCAGCGAAGGGCATGAGGTCCGGCGTCAGCGCTCGCCTCTGAAATGAGGGCGAGGGCTGGCCTCGGAGCTCGCCCTGGCTGTGGAGGCGGAGTCCGGAAGTCATCGGAGCTCAGGCCAGCGAAGGGCGTGAGGTCCGGCATCAGCGCTCGCCTCTGAAAGGAGGGCAAGGGATGGCCTCGGAGCTCGGCCCAGCTGTGGGGGCGGAGGTCCGGAACTGCTCAGTGGTCCCCCCTTTCCTATCCCTTAGTCTCATTTGGCTTACTGTCCCAGGCCGGAATACGGGGCTTGGGTAATCCAGTGCACTTGGTCCCGGAGGTCTGGCCCCAGCCCCAGTCAAGGTGTAACCGCCCGGCCCCCTGGTACTCAGACCATAGCGCCGGGAGGCAGAGTGCGCATGCTTTTGGTGCAAGATCGGGCAAAGCAAGGCTCCTGACCCCCTGTCCTAGCGTAGGTCTTTTCTCGGAGGAGACCAACTGGCGGTGCAGTACCCTTATAGAGGGAGATCCAAAAGGCCACCGGGCCTCTGGCAGGTACCCCAAGCACTACCGCCTTCGGCAGGACGGCAAATATCGACTATGCATGAGAGCAGGAAAGAGGAACCGAGTGTACAATGGACGCACACTGTCTAGAGCGTGGGGAGGTGTTCATATAAATTAATGCGTAATTTAAATAAACACCTAAGCAAGCATGGTGAACTTACTGGGGAGGCGTCGGAGCGCCTGTCTTCATGCAGAGCGGGTCATGCGTGGCTTCGTCGTACGCCAGACACGGGGGGACCCCCATGGCTATATCAGGGGGAAGCATGGCTTCGGCCCTGCATACCATGTGGAAGGGTAGTTCCCGTGACCCGGCCCTTGGAAGTCCGGCTGGCCCTCGACATGGAGGAGCTGGTATCCCCCGACAGCTCTGAGTGCGCGTCTGCACCGGTTGTGTGGGTCTGCTTGGCGTGGACTTGGCACTCATTGCATCCCTAACCAGTTTGATGGCGTCCAGGTGGCTCTCGGTCAGTAGGAGCCATGCCGAGTGGCTTATCTGACCAACGCGCGGGACGATGAGCGTTCCCTGCACTCGCCTCCTTGGACTACTGCGAGCTTGTCGCAGCCTTCCTCCTGGGTTATGCATCGCAATAGGATGTCGAGGCGCCACGCCAGTAAAGATACCAGTGCGTAGCACTTAGCCGTCCACACCACCCGTTCAGCGGATGCACGTTCATCAGGAAGGATGTCCTTCAAGGAGTCCCGGACCTCCGTGGTCCATGCATCGGGGCTACTTGAGCTTCTGGATCTCGAGCGCTGGGTTGCACGGAGTCCTCAGCGACTCTTACGATCCTTTGGCGGCATCCAGGGCCGCCGGGACTGCCGTGGCGTCGGTTCAGCCCCCTTCGCCCGGCTCGGCGGGCCGGGCTGTGGACCGCAGCAACGTCCTCTCGAAGACTCCTTCGTGCACGGGGGCTCCGATGGAGGTCTTCATTGAGAAGTTGTCGGCTGCGGCCGTGCCAGCGCGCGGTTCATGGTGCAGGTCCAAGGCGAGGAATTCTTTCTCCAACATCTGCACGTGAAGCAGATAAGCAGCTAGCTGTGGGTCATTGCAGGGGCATTCACCCTTAACTTGTTTGATAACTAGCTGGGAGTCGCCCTGTGCCAACAACTAGCGAGTGCCCAAAGACAGGACTGTCTTTTAGGCCAAAGATGAGTGCTTCATACTCTGCCAAGTTGTTGGTTGCCTTGGAATTGAAACGCACCATGTACCCAGACTGCTCCCCCGATGGCATGAGAAGCAGTACGCCAGCACCGGCCCCCTGCTTTCGCGAGGAGCCGTTGAAGAAGAGCGTCCAGTGAGGCCCGGTGAAGACCGGAGCTCGGTGCTTTGGTTCACCGTCTTCGCGACCCCCTGGCTCAGCCTTCGTTGGCGTCCACTCAGCCACGAAGTCAGCCAGTGCTTGGCTCTTGGCTGTCTGACGTGGTTGGGAGCTCAGCTTGAACTCCGCCGTCTTCGGGCTGTCTTCCGGCTTCGGAAGCTGGCAGTGAGTGCCAGCTCCGCCCACCGGCTGCTCTGGCTCACTTGTCCGCCAGGCTGAAGTGCTCAGAGGCATCGCAGACCTCTTTGGTCGCAAGCTTCTCAAGCATCTTCTCGTCTCGGACACTGTCGAAGTGCCACCACCATAGAAGCACTTTGAATATGCGGGATGGTGTTGCATACCTGGGAGAACCGCTGGATGAAGGAGCGCAGCGACTCCCCAGGTTGTTACTTGATGGCTTGGAGGTCAAGCTCCGTGCCGGGATGGTTGTAGGAGCTGCCGAAGTTGGCGATGAACTGCCGGCAGAGCTCTCCCCAGGAAGTTATGGAACCCCGAGGGAGGTTCATGAGCCAAGACCGGGTCGGGCCGGTCAAGGCGTCGGGGAAGTAGTTGGCCATGACGGCCTCATCCCCTCCTGCGGCAAGTACGGCGGTGGAGTAGACCTGAAGGAACTCCGCCGGGTTGACGCTGCTGTCGAACTTTTCGGGCAGGTGCGGCCAAAACCGGAGCCTGGTGTAGCTGGAATCTGCCGTGTGCTCACCAACCATTGGCGTGCGCATCAGCGACACGGCCGGTTGGCCGGAGCGTTGTCCCCGCCGAAATTGAGGGTTTGTGGCGGCGACGACGAAACGGTCTACCTCGCGAATCCGCTGTTGGGTCGCTGCCTTTGGCGCGTCCCCAGCAGGCGGATTGAGTAGCAGCGCTCTTGCTGCGGCTAGCGCACCCCCGCCGGGTACGTCCAGCGCTACTGAAGACCTGACACTGGTCGGAGCCTGCATTGCCGGGGTCGGCGCTGCCAGAGCCAGTTGCTGGCTCCCAGTGCAGGTATTGGTGCCGCGAACGCTTGGTTCGCCGCTGGCACACTGTGCCCCGGTATGGGCAAGGCTGTTCCATAGACGGGGGACGCCGTTTGCAGGGCATATGGTTGTGGCATATGCTGTGCGGCGTATGCCTGGGGCAGAGCTCGCGTGGCGAAGATCTGCCCTTCAGGATGGGTCGAGGCCGACGTCATACTGTCGCCAGCCTCTTAGTTGCAACGCCATGCTCGACGTCGCTCGAAGAACACTCGGGCATCTTGGCCCAAGTGGCATCGCTCCGGCTCTGCCCCCAGGTCCGTCGACGGAAGCCTGGTGGAGCTGGAGTCAAACGTCTGCTCGCCAATCATTGGCGTGCGCATCAACGGCACGGCCGGTTGGCCGGAGCGTCGTCCCCGCCGAAGTCGATGGTTTGCGGCGGCGACGACAAGACGGTCTACCTCTCGAATCCACTGCTGGGTTGCTGCCTGAGGCGCGTCCCCAGCAGGCAGATTGCAGTAGCGCTCTTGCTGCGGCTGGCGCACCCCCGCCGGGTACGCCCAGCGCTACTGAAGACCTGACACTGGTTGGAGCCTGCATTGCAGGGGTCGGCGCTGCCAGAGCCGGTTGCTGGCTCCCAGTGCAGGTACACAGTGTACCCCGGTATGGGCAAGGTTGCACCATAGGCCGGGGACGCCACTTGCAGAGCACATGGTTGTGGCTTATGCTGTGCGGCGTACGCCTGGGGCAGAGCTCACGTAGCGAAGGTCTGCCCCCCAGGCTGGGTCGAGGCCGACGTCATGTTGTCGCCAGCCTCTTGAGTACGACGCCTTTCTCGACGTCGCTCGAGGAACACTCGGGCATCTTGGCCCAAGTGGCACCGTTCCAGCTCCGTCCTCAGGTCCGTTGACGGAATCTTGGTGGAGCTGGAACCCACCGTCTGCCCGTCAACCGTTGGCGTGCGCGTCAGCGACGCAGCCGGTTGGTCGGAGCGTCGTCCCCGCCGAAGTCGATGGTTTGCGGCGGCGACGACAAGACAGTCTACCTCGCGAATCCACTGCTGGGTCGCTGCCTGAGGCGCGTCCCCAGCAGGTGGATTGTGCAGTAGCGCCCTTGCTTCGGCTAGTGCACCCCCACCGGGTACGCCCGGCGCTACTGAAGGCCTGACGCTGGATGGAGCCTGCATTGCCGGGGTCGGCGCTGCCAGAGCCGGTTGCTGGCTCCCAGCTTGTCCTGACACACTCCGTCCTGAGTGTGTCATCATGTACTCTCCCCTGGTCACGGTTCGCCATGAGCACGGAGGGGGAGAGTTTGCCGCTGAAGGAAGCTTGGTCATTTTCGTCGGCGGAAACTCGTCGCGCTAGGGGAAAAGCCCCCTACCTGGCGCGCCAAATGTCGAAGTGTTCGGTCGACACTTCCCCCGGGCCTGCACTGGGCAGCCCGCGGAGGTTCTTTTTTCGGAGGGGCTAGTTCCTAGCGGAGAGCTTGCGCAGATGGACGAGTTAGTGAGAGCTTGACACAGAGAGTTTTACGTGGTTCAGGCCGCCGGAGCGTAAAACCCTACATCCACGGCGAGCTATGGAGCTCGCTGTATTGCTTGCTGCTCAGGGCCGGGGGGCCTGAGCTTGGGGGTGAGTTACAGCTTGAGAGTGTATGGCTAGCGTATGAGTTGCAAAATGCGAACCCAGGGGTGCGGATGGCTAGAGTCCGAACCCCTGCTAACGTCGCCTACCCGAGCCTTTTATAGTCCAACACTCGGGTGGCTTAGAAGGGGGGCCGGGACCCGACAGGTGGTCCCGGGGAGATTGACTGATATCTACTGTATCTGTAGTTACGCCGGTAGTTGCCTCTGGTCGAAGGCTTCTGAGTCTTCATCTTGCCGCCCTGCCCATGCCGCATGCTAGTCGTAGTGGTTGATGACGGCGCAGGCGGCATGGGATGTCTTGTCGCGGCGTTTATTGGCTGGCAGGTTCTGAAACCGCGCGCCAGTCTGTGATGCGACTGGGCGCAACGGCACCTGACAGACGCGTGCTCCGCATTTCCGCGTCTTGGGAAGACGCGGGCCTTGAATACCTTGTACGGGCAAGGTGTGGGGCTCCTTTACGCCTGCTACCTACCGCTCGGGGGCGGGCAGCACCGTTCTTCTGGCCACGTGGCGGGTCCGGAGCCCTTCTCTGAGGCGAGAAGGGTCCGGCCTGCAGGGCACGTGGAGCCCCCGGGCCTCTCCCCGCGGAGGGGGAGGTCCAGACTCTGTATGCCACATGGCAGGCCCGGAGCTCTCCTCTGCGGAGAGGGAGGTCGGGCCCCGCTGGACGCGTGGCGTCTTCGGACCTCTCTCCCACGGAGGGGGAGGTCCGGCTTCTGTATGCCACGTGGCGGGCCCGGAGCTCTCCTCTGAGGAGAGGGAGGTCCGGCCCCGCCGGACGCGTGGCGCCTTCGGAGCTCTCCCTGCGGAGAAGGGCGAGTACCTTAGGCATTTTACCCTGTGCGCGGGGGTACCCCATATCGAGGGTACCGACAGGCGGCAAGACGGAGACTCGAAAGCCTTCGCCAGAGACAACTACCGGCATAACTGCAGATACGGTAGATAACAGTCAATCTCCCCGGGACCACCTGTCAGGTCCCGGGCCCCCTTGTAAGCCACCCGAGCCTTGGACTATAAAAGGCTCGGGTAGGCGACGATAGCAAGGGTTCGCACCTCTGCAACTCATACGCTAGCCATTCACACCCAACCTGTAACTCACCCCCAAGCTCAGGACACCGGCCCTGAGCAGCAAGCAATACAGCGAGCTCCATAGCTCGCCGTGGACGTAGGGTTTTACGCTCCGGCGGCCTGAACCACGTCCATCCGCGCAAGCTCTCCGCAAGGGACTAGCCCCACCCGGAAAAAGAACCTCCGCGGGCTGCCCAGTGCAGGCCCGCGGGAAGTGTCGACCGAACACTTCGACAGGCATCTTCCGCAGGAGCTCTGACCTCCTCTGTGGCTCCAAGAAGAGGGAGGTGGCAGAGGATGGAAGGGCGGGGTCGCCACTGGGAATGAAGTCGACTCTCACCTTGCCCACCATCTCGTACAGCTCCTCGTCGGAAGGATCAGAGACGGGACCCCTCTCCAGCCTGGTACAGTCCTGCTCGCCATTATAATACCACGCTGGGCGACTGCGCTGCTGCAAGGGCGCAATACGGCGCGACATGAAGTCCATCAGCACCATCAGGGACGTTAGCCCCTCGTTGGCCAAGAACCGGATCCGCTCCAAGACCAAGGCGTACTCCTGCTCCAACTCTAGGACCTCCTCCCAGAAGCGACGCTCGGTGGTTGGGCCAGCGGTCGGGAGTTGTAGGCGATCGTGCTCGTCGGTCTGCACTACCACCCAGCTCTCCCTCCAGTTTTCCCACCTTGACGCGCTGAAAGGCAGAAGGTACCCAGAGACCTTTGGGTCCTTGCAGCGATGCTGGAAGTAGTACGCCCCCATCTGGGTCTTCGAGCCGCGTCCAGTCGTCCGCAACACGAAGAAGTAACAAAAGAGTGTCACAGAAGCGTGCACCCCCACGAACATCTCACAGAAGTGGACGAAGACAGCGGCCATTGCGAAGGAGTTGGGAGAGAGGTGGTGAAGCTGGAGCCCATACGTCTCCAGCAATGTGACAAAGAAAGAAGAAATTGGCGGGACGAACCCCGCCAGAGCATAGGCAGTGAAGAAGACCATCTCCCCCTTTTCCAGGAGCAGGGGGAGAGATCCCCGGCGGAGCCGGAGTTTCTGTTCCTCCGTGTGCCAGCCCAGAAGCCTGCGCACTGGCCCAAGCTCAGCGGAACGAACGAGGCGCGTCGGGAGCAAGTTGGAGGCCATGGCGGAGGAGAGCTCAGGGACAGGAAGACCAAGGCGCAAGAGTTCAAGGAAAGAGCGAGCGCTAGGAAATGCGAAGGGAAGCCGCGATGCGGGTAAGATCCCCTTTTAAAACTTTCCAGGAACGATTCGAGGTGATTCAAAAACCTTGGAATACTCCGCAACGGCAACCACATTGGCTCCGAGACCGAGCGCCGGTGACAGGTGGACCCAAGCGGCCCAGCTGAAGCGATGGGTCAAGGAGTCAGTCGCCCAAGAAGATGAGCCGGCAAGGTGCTTCGGCAGTTCCCGAAGAAAGCGCCGCGACGTACAGAAGTGGAAGCCTTGGGAACCGCCGCAGTAAAGGTAACCATCAAGTGGGCGCGCTCCCACGATCCCGCGACTGTTCGTGCTCCGGCAGCAGTCAATGCGGGAATTGGAGAAAGTGCGCGGAACAGAAAAGACGGAGGTCCCACCTCGGGCTCGCTATCTCCCCTGAGATGGGCCCGGCGGCCACTGTCGGTACCCGCGATATGGGGTACTCCCGCACAGGGGAAAATGCCTAAGGATCTCACCCTTCTCCGCAGGGAGAGCTCCGAAGGTGCAACGCGTCCAGCGGGGCCGGACCTCCCTCTCCTCAGAGGAGAGCCTCCGGGCTCGCCACGTGGCCTGCATAAGCCGGACCTCCCCCCTCCGTCGGGGAGAGGTCCGAAAGCGCCACGTGTCCAGCGGGGCAGGACCTCCCTCTCCCCAGTGGAGAGCTCCGGGCCCGCCACGTGACCAACAGAAGACGGACCTCCCCCTCTGCGGGGAGAGGTCCGAAGGCTCCACGTGTCCTGCGGGACCGGACCTCCCCCTCCTCTGAGGAGGGCTCCGGGCCCGCCACGTGTCCAGCAGAAGAGCGCTGCCTGCCCCCGAGCGGTAGGCAGCAGGCCTAAAGACGCCCCATACCTTGCCCGTACAAGGTATTCACGGCCCGCACCTTCCCAAGACGCGGAGACGCGGAGCACGCCTCTGTCAGATGCCGTTGCGCCCAGTCGCATCGCAGACTGGCGCGCGGTGTCAGAACCTGCCAGCCAATAAACACAGCAACAAGACATCCCCTGCCTCTCCCGCCGTCATCAACCACTACGACTAGCAGGCGGCATGGGCAGGGCGGCAAGATGAAGACTCAAAAGCCTTCGCCAGAGACAACTACCGACATAACTGCAGATACGATAGTCGGCAGGCAATCTCCCCGGACCACTTGTCGGATCCCGGGCCCCCCTTGTAAGCCACACGAGCCTTCGACTATAAAAGTCTCGGGTAGCCAACGTTAGCAAGGATTGGCACTCCAGCAACTCATACCCTAGGCGTAACTCATCCTCAAGCTCAGGACTCCGGTTCTGAGCAACAAGCAATACAGCGAGCACCTCAGCTCACCGTGGACGTAGGGTTTTACGCTCCGGCAGCCCAAACCACGTAAAACTCGCCGTGTCAAGCTCCTCCCTAACTCGTCCCTACGCTCAAGATTTCCGCAAGTGACTAGCCCCTCCTAAAAAGAACCTCCGCGGGCTGCCCAGTGCAGATCCGGGGGAAGTGTCGACCACACACTTCGACATTCTTATTTAGCACATTTTTATGAGCTCACACACCAATTTTCACTCCATTTGCAGTTGATCTTGACATGAGCTAAGTGGGACAAATTCAAACTTTATTTGAACTCAAAACTGATCTTGTGCTGAAATTCATTCAAACCAAACCCAATTTGAATTCTACTCAATTCAAATGGCTCATGGGTGAATAATTTGAATCACCAGGGGTATTTTGGAGCTCACTGTTTACAACAGTAATTAGGAGTAAATTTCAGAGGTTAAAACCCCGGGTGGGACCCACATGCCATAGAGAGAAGGAGGCACAACTTGCACACAAAGTCACAGCCTCGGTGGGAAATTCCACCGAGCAGCTGTCGGCTGTGCCACCGAGCAGCTGCCGGCGCCACCAGCTGCTTCCCCTCTCCGCGCGCTGGTGCCCAGGGAGGTTGCTCACGCCCCACGCGACCGTCACTGCCTCAACGGGGTGAATACCGGGTGCCTTCTTATCCCCGTGAGCGACACCGGGCGGCGCCATTCCTTTTCATCCCGAGCTCTCGGTCGATCGGGAAAAACACAGCAAACAATCGTGTCCTCGCCCCTCCGAGTTGCCAGGCAACATCCTGAGCTCGAGCACCACCCTCCCAACGCCTGAACCACCGGGTTTTGGCCCCTGTTCCCGTGATCAACGACGACCGCCACAGTTTAGCTGAAGGACGACGATCGGTCTCACGTGGGCAGCACACTACAGCCACTTCCACGGCCGAGCAAGGGCGGCAACAGGAGCGCACAGACTCCACGCTGCTTCCAACTGAAGCTCAAGCCACGCCGTGAATTCTCGCCGGCAAATTCTCAGTTTTTGCTCCGGCAATCGTAAACCGAGCTTCTGGTATGGTTTCTTTAAATTCTCGCTCTATGATCTTTCGGAGGTCATCAAATCTTGCACATAGACGCTGGACTAGCCGGCGATCAAGTTATTTTCTGCACCCGTGGCGTGAAACTGTCTAGGAGTGACGAATATCGAGCTCGATCGAGGGCGGTCATGGCGGGCACGATCGGTCACACGGTGCCAACCGACTTGCCGCCATCCCTGAACCCTTTTGACACCTTGTCGAGCTTCCTAGAGGTACACTGATGCTGTAGGACCGTTTGTTCGAGGTGTTGGCGGGTTAGAACCCATGGTCGACGGTGCCGAACCTCAACCGAGGCCGCGGCACGTCGCCGGGATATTTCCGGTCACCCCCAGCCCAACCTGACACCACCGACATGTTCCTCGACATCGACAACCCCCTGGCGGCGAGTTTCAGACCATGGGAGGTCCGGCAGCGGCGAGCCGGCGAGCCCCGAGTCTGCTCCGGCGAGGTTGGCGGCGCGGGCGCGAGAGAACGGCGGGAGGAAGACGAAGCCGGCTGGCCCACGTGTCAGCGGCTGAAGAATTTAAATCGGGATCGGGTGTGGCCGGGATCGGCTGTGCTGGCGCGCAAATACCCTGTGAGCCCTGGTGTGCCGGACACCTCCGCCCTCGACACGTGTCCCCGCGGGCCCCCGAGAGTTTAAACTTTTTCCCCGATTTTCAGAATTCTTCCAAACTTCAAATCCTCATAACTTTAGCTAGAAAGCTCCAAATTGAGTAAAACGAATTTTATTGGATTCAGCTCTCTGAGCACTTTCCAGCAAATCAAGTTTCCACTCATGAAAATCCTTATTTATCCAGAATTAATTCCTCAAAGTTTAAACTGTTTGGAATTTTAAATGGAGAATCCTTTGGAGGAAAATCCTGAAATTTTGCTGGGATGTTCACCAAAATATCCCTGAACTACCATAACAATTTCAGATCCATTTGAGCTCATTTGATCCACCTAATGGTGTGATTAGTGAAACTGTTCCAGAGAAAATAGAAAATGTTCAGAAACATTTTCAGAATTTTCTCTGGAATTGTTTAGATCCTATCTTTAGTTAGGGACCTTCAAATTAAGTAAGACCAACTCCATTAGAACCCTCTGGAAATCTAGTTTTCAGAAAGTCATAGTTTGTTTCATGAAAATCCTTAGAACACCCTAAAAGCCTTCAATTAAGGTCAAGTGCATAATTAATTGTGGAGGGCTCAAATGAGCTTTACTGCAACTAAGATTTGACCAAGTCTCTGTTTAGGTTGTAACCAATCCATAGTAGAAGTTTCACAGTCATAGAGTCTGTCTAGTGGGACTTATAAATTAATACATGTAAATTAATACATATGTTTCTTCCATCATGTAGTCGCTAAGGTCGAGGAGGAACCCGAATTCCTAGACTTCGTTACTCCGGAGGAACAACTAGCCTACGACCAAGAGCAGCAAGGCAAGCTCCGGTTTGCATTAACCTTTTACAAGTTTTTATTGTTTTGAGCACATACTTGATTACTTTATTCTTTGCATTAGAGTCTTGTTTGGAAACCCAACTGCATAGCCAAGAAAACCATGGGTTGGGTTTAGGATGGCAAACCCCGTTAGCTACTGCAATGCTAAGATAGAGTAGGATTCGGTACAAGTCAAGTAGTTGGAACTACTCGCGAGCATAGGCTAGAGGCACTCGACTCGGGTAGTGATAGCACATGAAACACATGGCAAGAAAATGAGACCCAGCGGAGGGTAAGGGCAGCAGGACTTTGGGGCCTGTGTGCTGTAGTTCCGCTTGTGTCGATTGAGGACCGAGCCGTGTGCGGGCCTGTTGAACAAGCTAGAACAGTACCGAAGACCTACCGGCTATATGGGAACCGGGAAACTGATGTAACTCGGGTAGCTAGGTATTGAGGCATTGCCCGTCGTTCAGAGGGTAGGTTGAGAGCTCGAGGTGTAAATCGGCTGGTGGCACTGAGATGCGCGTGCAGAGACCTCTTGCTCGGGACGATGGGACCGGTTCAATATTTGGCTGACGGGCGAAAGGTGGTTGCGTACGGCGTTTGTCGGTACCTGAGATATGGGGTACCCCCGCGCACAGGGTAAAATGCCTAAGGAACTCGCCCTTCTCCGCAGGGAGAGCTCCGAAGGCGCCACGCATCCGGCGGGTCCGGACCTCCCTCTCCTCAGAGGAGAGCTCCGGGCCCGCCACGTGGCATACAGAAGCCAGACCTCCCCCTCCGCGGGAGAGAGGTCCGAAGGCGCCACGCGTCCAGCGGGGCCGGACCTCCCTTTCCTCAGAGGAGAGCTCCGGGCCCACCACGTGGCATACAGAAGCCGGACCTCCCCCTCCGCAGGAGAGAGGTCCGAAGGCTCCACGTGCCCCGCGGAACGGGCCCTCATCTCCTCTGAGAAGGGCTCCGGGCCCGCCACATGGCAGCAGAACGGCGCTGCCAGCCCCCGAGCGATAGGCAGCGGGCGTAAAGACGCCCCATACCTTGCCCGTACAAGGTATTCAAGGCCCGCGTCTTCCCAAGACGCGGAGACGCGGAGCACGCTTCTGTCAAGTGCCGTTGCGCCCAGTCGCATCACAGACTGGCGCGCGGTGTCAGAACCTGCCAGCCAATAAACACCGCGACATGACATCCCATGCCACCTGTGCCGTCATCAACCACTACGACTAGCATGCGGCATGGCAGGGCGGCAAGATGAAGACTCAGAAGCCTTCGACCAGAGACAACTACCGGCATAACTGCAGATACGGTAGATAATAGACGATCTTCCAGGGACCACCTGTCGGGTCCCGGCTCCCCTTGTAAGCCGCCCGAGTCTTGTACTATAAAAGGCTCGGGTAGGCAACGATAGCAAGGGTTCGCACTCTGCAACTCATACGCTAGCCATACACTCCCAAGCTGTAACTCACCCCCAAGCTCAGGACTCCGGCCCTGAGCAGCAAGCAATACAGCGAGCTCCATAGCTCGCCGTGGACGTAGGGTTTTACGCTCCGGCGGCCTGAACCACGTAAAACTCACCGCGTCAAGCTCTTACTAACTCGTCCATCCGCGCAAGCTCTCCGCAAGGGACTAGCCCCACAGAAAAAAGAATCTCCGCGGGCTGCCCAGTGCAGGCCCGGGGGAAGTGTCGACCGAACACTTCGACATTTGGCGCGCCAGGAAGGGGGCTTTTCACCTTGCGCGACGAGTTTCCGCCGACGAAGATGACCAAGCTTCCCTCAGCGGCAAAACTCTCCCCTTCCGCGTTCACGGCGAACCATGACCAGTGGGGAGTACATGTCGACACACTCAGGACGGAGTGTGTCGGCACAAGCTGGTAGCCAGCAGCCGACTCCGGCAACGCCGACTCCGGCGATGCAGGCTCCGACCAGTGTGAGGTCTTCTGCAGCGCTGAGCGTACACCATGGGGGTGCGCTAGCTGCAGCAAGAGCACTGCTGCGCAACCCACCTGCTGGGGATGCGCCCCATTCTGCGACCCAACAGTGGGTCCGCGAACCCTCGGTTTCGGCGAGGGCGACGCCCTGGACAACCGGCTGTGTCGCTGACGCGCACGCCCACAGTTGACGGGCAAACGGCGGATTCCAGCTCCTCCAGGCTCCCGTCAACGGACCTGAGAAGGGAGCTGGAACGGTGCCACTTGGGCCAGGATGCCCGGGTGTACCTCGAGCGACGTCGAGAAAGGCGTCGCAACCATGAGGCTGGCGACAGCATGTCGTCGGCCTCGACACAACTTGGAGGGCAGGTCTTTGCCACGCGAGCCCTGCCTCAGGCATATGCCGCGCAGCATATGCCACAACCATATGCGCCGCAAGCAGCGCCCCCGGTCTATGGTGCAGCCTTGCCCATGCCGGGATACGTGGCGCCAAGTGCGAACCAAGCGTTTGCAGTGCCAATACCTGCGGCAGCAGGAGCGGGATGTGCAGCTCTTGCACCCCACCTTCGCTTTGCGAGGTGGCCACGCAAGTTTCGCCCGCACCTGCCTGAGAAGTACGACGGTAGCGTCAACCCGGCGGAGTTCCTCCAGATCTACTCCACCGCCGTACTTGCCGCGGGAGGGGACGAGGCTGTCATGGCCAATTACTTCCCCGTCGCCTTGACCGGCCCAGCTCGGTCTTTGCTCATGAACCTACCTCAGGTGTCCATAACTTCCTGGGGAGAGCTCAGCCGGCAGTTCGTTGCCAACTTCGGCAGCTCCTACACCCGTCCCGGCACGGAGCTTGACCTCCACGCCGTCAAGCAACAACCTGGGGAGTCGCTGCGCTCTTTCATCCAGCAGTTCTCCCAGGTACGCAACACCATCCTACACATCCAGAACGCTTCTGTGGTGGTGGCGTTCCGGCAAGGCGTTCGGGACAAGAAGATGCTCGAGAAGCTCGCGACCAGGGAGGTCCGTGATGTCTCAGAACTCTTCAGCCTGGCAGACAAGTGTGCCAGAGCAGCCGAAGGGCGGAACTGGCACTCTCTGCCGGCCCCCAAGCCAGGGGGTCAGCCGGGATCCGGCGACGCTTCATACGAAAGCAGCAGGAAGATCAAGAGCAGAGGCGGAGGCAAGATAAAGTCATCAGCCGCGGTCCCCGTTGCCACAACGGCGGCGCCCAGTGGAGCTCGGGGGCCGCGCCCCGACAAGAGGCCGTGACAATCACCGGCCCCAGACGGGGGCCAGGATGAATTATGCCCTGTGCATGGCACCAGTAATCATACCGCTGCCGAATACCAGGAAATCCAGAAGCTCGCGGAGCGCTTCCGGAAAGGGAAGCAGCCCCTAACTGATGCCCCACCCTACAGTCAAAGGGAGGGCAAGCAGAAGGTCGAAGCCCGAGACGGCGTCAACCGCCAGATGGAGTTCCAGGAGCTTCAGCGCGCCGTAAAGGCAGTGCGCAATCATGGGAGCTCCAGCTCCAGTGATGACGAGCACCGGAAGATGCTCTATGTCATCTTCGGCGGGTCCGCTGACCCCCCGTCCCGAAGCACGGCTAAGGCCTTGCGCCGAGCGGTAGCGTCGCTGGCTCCCCTCCCAGGTGCAGCACCGCACCTCAGGTGGATGGGAACCCCCATCAGCTTCGATGACACCGACTGCCCCAGGAACATGGCTGGGGCCGGCCAACTGCCGCTCGTGGTGGCCCCCACCATCGCCAACGTGAAGATGTACCACGTTTTGGTGGATGGCGGGGCTGGACTGAACCTCATCAGTCGCGCAGCCTTCCAGAAGCTGCAGATCCCGATGGCCAAGCTCGCCCCATCGAGCCCGTTCTCAGGGGTAGGGCCGGGACAGGTCGTTCCCTACGGCCACATCAGCCTCCCGGTGACCTTTGGGGCACCGGACAGCTACCGGACAGAGTACATTCTGTTCGACGTGGCCGAGATTGACCTCCCCTTCAACGCCATAATCGGCAGGCCAGCCCTGTACCGATTCATGGCAGTAGCCCACTACGGCTACCTTGTCTTGAAGATGCCTACACCAACAGGCGTCCTCAAGGTTTGTGGAGATCGTGCTGCCGCAGTGTTAGCCTTGGAAAAGCTTCAGGCGCTTACAGCAACTAGAGCGCCAGCCCTCGGCAGTGCAGAACCAAACCAGCTCCACCCAAGTGCACGCCACCGTGCCTTTACCACAGCACCCCGCGTGCAACCCCTCGACGAGGACGACGTCCCCACAAGGCTCGTCCGAATCAGCGCAGATGCCACCCAGACCACCCGGGTAGCCGGGGGCCTGGATAGCAAATAGGAAGGCGCGCTCGTTGCCCCCCTCTGGCACAATGTCGATGTGCTGCATGACAGCCGTCGCGGAGGCCAGAGATCTCTAGGGAGGTGATTGAGCACTATTTAAAGGTCTTTCCCGACGTCCAGCCAGTCCGACAGGACGGAAAGTCCGCCACCCCCGGTGCTTGGCGAACCATGTTGTCATCCCGAATGCCGGCGAGAACCTCCGTAAGCGCATCGACTACACCAGCCTCAATAAGGCATGTCCTAAAGACCTATTTTCTCTCCCTATGATAGACCAAATAGTAGACTCGATGCCAGGCTCTGATATGCTGTGCTTCCTAAATGCTTACTCGGGTTCCCACCAGACCCCTGTGTCTAGGGAAGTTGAAGGGCACCCTTTACCACAGTAGTCGCCCTGTACTGTTATGCCTCTATGCCTTATGACCTAAGGAATGCTCTCCCTACCTTCGTACGTGCAATGCACAAGACCTTAGGAGAGCTAATGGGAGACTCAGTTGGGGTGTGTGTCGAAGGCATTGATTGTCAAGATCAGACAGGGTTCGTCCCTACTAGATAACCTGGCCTTAGTCTTCATCCGTCCGACAAATGTGAGCTTAGTATACCCTCTGGAAAACCCTTAGAATACCTGGCCTCACGCCGAGGAGCTGAGGCTAACCCAGAGAGGGTCAAAGCCATTGGCGCGAAGACCAGAAATTCGCGGGATCCCTAGCTGCGCCGAGTCGGTTTATGCCGGGGTTAGCAAAGCGAAGCTTCTCTAAAGCCCCTACGTAAATCCGGCCCCGCCCGTAATAGGAGCCCACGAGCCCGAAGAGCATCTCCTGCTCTGCATCACGGCGATGGCTGCAGAAGTGAGTGTGGTCCTCACCGCAGAGTGGCTGGACCCCATACCACCGTAACCTGTTTTGCTGCCAAGAAACAAGTACCAAGAAAACCCGGAGGCCCAACAGAACCTCCCGGACGCCCAACGGGACCCCCCGGAGCTCCCGGGACATCAGCGGAGCTTCCCGGAAGGTCCAAGGCAGCCTGGGGGACCTCCGAGTATCAAGCACCCGACGATCTCCCCAGGCTGAAAGCTATCCTCCACAGCCCCCACGCGACGGACAATGCCGCCAATTGGGCGGCGGAGCTACTGGAGTTTGAGCTAGGCTCCCTTTCCCGTCATGCAGACATCAGCCGAGCACTAGCTGACTTGTGGCTGAAGTAGACGCCAACGCAGGCTCAGGGGGCCACGAAGACGGTGAACCAGGACCCTGAGCCCTGGCCTTCACCAGGCCTTACTGAATGCTGCTCGTCGACGTCTCCTTGCGAAAGCAGGGGGCCGGTGCTAGCGTACTTTTCCTCACGCCATCGGGGGGCAGTCTGGGTATGTGGTGCGTTTCAATTCCAAGGCAACCAACAACATAGCAGAGTATGAAGTGTTCATCCTTCTTGCTAGTCGTTGGCTCAGGGCGACTACCAGTCTGGTTATCAACCAAGATGGTGGAGACAGACCTCCTCGCCTTGGACCTGCACCACGTACCGTGCGCTAGCAAGGCCGCAGCTGGCGACCTCTCAACGAAGACCCCCACCGGAGCTACAGTGCCTGAAGGGGGTTTCGAGAGGATGGTACCGCGGCCCACAGCCCGGCCCACCGAGCCGGGCGAAGGGGGCTAGACCAGCACCTCGAAGCTGGCGGTCCCGGCGCCCATGGACGCCGCCAAGGATCATAAGCGTCACTGGGGACTCCGTGCAACCCAGCGCTCAAGATCCAGATGCTCAAGTCAGACCCGATGCATGGATCACGGAGGTCCGGGACTACTTGAAAGACAATATCCTCCCTGATGAACGTGTATCCGCTGAACGGATTGTACGTATGTCTAATAGACACATGGCGGTAGAGGGGGATCTCTACCGACGTGGCGCCAACCACATCCTATTGCGGTGCATAACCCAGGGGGAAGCCTGCGACTTGTTCGCTGAGATCCATGGAGGCGAATGTGGGAGTCACTCTTCCTCACGCACGCTTGTCGGTAAAGCCTTTTGGCATGGCTTCTACTAGCCGGCAACACTCCAGGATGCCATCGAGCTGGTCGAGAGCTGCCAGGCGTGCCTGTTCCACGCCAAGCAGATCCATACACCGGCTTGGACGGTACAGATGATCCAGCCCGCATGGCCATTTGTCATACTGGGGCTGGACATCCTGGGCCTGGGACCATTCCCCAGAACTGAGGATGGGGACCCGCTCCCGAACCTTCGGAACACAGAACACCACTGTAAGTTCTACCCCTAGAGCAACAATAGGACAGACCCTTCTTTTTATAATAAATTCCATAAAAGTCCAGGAACAGTTTTTGGAGCAGCTAAGCCTCAGGGGACGGTCCAGGACTACGTTCAGCTTCGCCTGGTTCCGACCCCAAGCGCGTAGAGTCTTGCTTCCCTTGAGGCGGGTCGTGGCCTACATATTCAGCCCGCCTTCCTCCTATGGAAATTTATATGAAAAGAAACCTGTCCTACGTTGCCCTTCTTTGGTACTCATTTAGTTTACTTATTAAATTTTTATGATTACCCTGCTAGCGCGTGCTCACCATGCGTTCAGCTCCCTCTTCTCATTCTCATCTTTACTCGGCATTTGCTGCCCTGCCAAAGGCGGTTGCGTGGAAGGTACCGGCCGAGAGCCGGGGGGGCCCAAGCCCCTGGCACTTCGCGCACGATAGTTCCCAAGCACTGTATAAGTGGACGGGGACCGTAAGCCAGATAAAACTAAGAGATAGAGGGGGGGAGCCCCCAAGGAGAATTACGTTTTCCTTAATTGTGTGCAGGACCTCTCGGCCTCAGCTCCCCGCAGGAGTATGGTAGGCACATCCATCCAATGGAACGCACCTACCAGGGGGCCGCTACGGGATCGCGCAAGACCGAAACCCCATGGTAAGATCAAAGAACTAGACCTCACAGGGGCGAGGCCCGAAGGTCCCACGTGTCCAGCAGGGTCAGACCTTCCACATCCTTGAGGGGAGCTCCGGGCCCGCCGCGTGGTCTACAGAAGCCGGACCTCCCCCCTCTGCGGGGAGAGGCCCGAGGACTCCACGTGCCCCGCAAGCCCGGACCTCCCCTCAGGCGGGAGCTCCGGGCCCGCCACGTGACCAACAGGCCCGGAACCCCCTTCTGATCTCTTGAGGCGGGTCCTGGAGACCTCTGGAACCCTTAGTATACAGTGAGGACCCGGAGAAGGTGTCTATGCAGAGCTTCGAGATTGGAGATGGCCTCTGAGTACCTTGCGGAGCTAAGGACTCGGCCAGGAAAAGCCAAGAAGAAGACTAGGACATGCAGACACAAAAAGAAACAGGAGTCTGTCCATACGAAGGCTCCACGAGCTGGGCTACAGACTCAACAAAAATAAAAAAGGAAGTACAGGGCCTTGTGGCCACGGGGGCAGATGCCTAAGAGTCCCCGGACTCCCGATGAAACCTAGAGGCCATGAGGGCAGCTAAGTCCTCGACTTCAGCCCTGGCAGCTTCCTCCCGATCGGCGACGGGTCCTAGACGAACCGGCCCCAGAGAAAAGGAAGGGTCTCGGCTCAGGAAGCATGACAGAACATGCATAGCAACCTCCTTCGCAAGGCTTCGACCTTCCACTTCCAGCTCGTCGGCGATCACTGATTCGAGCCGACCTAGCTCGTCGCCGATAGACTCAAGGGCCGGGATCGCTTCGGACATCGGCCACGCCGGAGCCTCCACCTGCACAGGGCTGAAACAAAGAGGAGCCAAGGCAGACCCTGCCTTGGCAATAAAGCCCCAGACTGCCTGGGCCTCGGCAGTCCGCAAGGACTGGAGCTTCTCTATCTCCTGTCGAGCCGCCAGCTCGCGATCCATCGCCACCTGGCGCTCCTTGGAGAACTGCTCCTCCCTCGCGGCGACAGCCGACTCACGGAGCTCCAGCTCCTCAGACCGAGCCCTTAGCTCCTCCACTTTGGCCCTCAGCCGGGCGGTGGTCTTCTCCAACTCGGCCGCAGCGGCATGTTCCCGATCGGTGACGGCGCGCTCTCGACGGGCTACCTGCAGCTGCAGCTCCTCCGCGGCGGCAGAACGCTCCTTGGCTTTGGCTTCAGCGTGGGCCAGATCCTCGCGGTAGGTGGCACGAACCCGCTGGGCCTCTGACTCCAAGCGGCTAATGGCCTTCTTCTGAGTGCCAAGCAGAGCACTCAAGGCCTCAAGCCTTGACTGCCTCGAGTCAAGGTCCGCCTTAGCCTCCCGGGCCTGCTGCTGCCAGCTGAGAAGGCGTTCCCTCTCGCCGGCCAGCGCCCCCGCTCCTGCTCAAAGGCAGATTGGAGCTGCCGGGCGCTGGTCTGGACACGTCCCAGGGCGTCCCACACGGGCGCCGGAGCAGGGGGGACAGGAGTTGCACCGCTGGACCCCCCTGACGAGTCTAAGACCGGCGGAGGCGCCGGCGCCCCAACAACTAGGGTGGGGCGCTGTCCTAAGGAGGCCAGGGGGCCAGCAGGCGCACCTACAGCAGCCCTCCCGGTCTCAGGACCGGACTTTTGCACTGGTGAAGGAGGGCGGATAGGAGCAGATGCGGCCACCGCGGAAAGTGAACCCGCTGGCGCAGAGGGTGCCCCCGTCGATTTGGGGGCCATGGGAGCCACCACGGTCCCCAGGTGCTGAGGCGCGGAGCTTCCGTCGGTTGAAGGCGGCCGGATAAGAGGGCCGCCCCCGGCAGCTGGTCGGTCCCTGCAAGAAGAGAAAGCCCTCAGGATAAGAGAAGAGACAAGAGCTCTGCTCCTACAAGCCAGAAAGAGCAACACTTACTGGGCGGCATGAGCGCTCCAACGGGCTTGCAGCACTGGCCTCTGGGCTGTAGCTGAACCGCCGAGACCAGCGGCTGGAACGGCCGCTGAATGGGACGCCTGGATCCCCGGCACACTCGCCGGCGTCGCCCCACCAACATCCGTCCTGGAAACCCCTCCGCTTGAGGAAGGATGGCGAGGTACTTGGGCTGATTCTGACGGCCGCTGTCTGGGGAGAGACCCGCCGGGGAGGGACACTCGGGGCCTCTTCGGGTCGCCACCCGATGGACCAGCACCCCCGGGAGATGGGGGCAAAGTAGCTCCGGCACCCTGACTCGGCGCAGGCGGCGCCCTCGGAGGAGACCGGGCGCGTTTCTTCTCTAGATGCCCGGGGGCCGGCTCCTTTCCTTTCCCTTTGTCGACGGGTTGGGTTCCGTCGGCTCTGGGGGAGGGTTTGACAGCGGCATATGCCTCATGCCCTGACCCGGAGTGCTCGGTTCCTGGAATGGTGATACCCCGGAAGGCATCCCCGACCTGCCGGATGGCGATCCCGATGTCGTCAAGGTTCGGCATCTTCCGCAGGAGCTCTGACCTCCTCTGAGGCTCCAAGAAGAGGGGGGTAGCAGAGGGCGGAAGGGCGGGGTCGCCACTGGGAATGTAGTCACCGCTCACCTTGCTCACCATCTCGATCAGCTCCTCGTCGGAAGGGTCAGAGCCGGGGCCCCTCTCCAGCCTGGTACAGTCCTGCTCGCTGGTGTAGTACCACGCTGGGCGGCTACGCTGCTGCAAGGGTGCAATACGACGCGACATAAAGTCCATCAGCACCATTAGAGACGTCAGCCCCTCGTTGGCCAAGAACCGGATCCGCTCCAAGACCGGGGAGTACTCCTGCTCCAGCTCAGGGATCTCCTCCCAGAAGCGGCGATCGGTGGTTGGGCTGGCGGTTGGGAGTTGTAGGCGATCGTGCTCGTCGGTCTGCACTACCACCCAGCTCTCCCTCCAGTTTTCCCACCTTGATGCGCTGAAGGGCAGAAGGTATCCGGAGACCTTGGGGTCCTTGCAGCGATGCTGGAAGTAGTATGCCCCCATCTGAGTCTTCGAGCCGCGCCCAGTCCTCCGCAGCACAAAGAAGTGGCGGAAGAGCGTCACGGAGGCGTGCACCCCCACAAACATCTCGCAGAAGTGGACAAAAACAGCAGCCATTGCGAAGGAGTTGGGGGAAAGATGGTGGAGCTGGAGACCATATGTCTCCAGCAGGGTGACAAAGAAGGAAGAGATCGGCGGAACGAACGCCGCCAGAGCATAAGCGGTGAAGAAGACTATCTCCCCCTTTTCCAGGACCAAGGGGAGAGATCCTCGGCGAAGCCGATGTTTCTGCTCTTCTGAGCGCCAGACCAGCAGCCTGCGCACTGGCCCGAGCTTGGAAGAACGAACGAGGCGCGTCGGGAGCAAGTTGGAAGCCATGGCGAAAGAGGGCGCAAGGGCAGGAAAGCCGGGGCACATGAGTTCAAGGGAAGTACGAGCGCAATGCGAAGGGAAGCCGCGATGCGGGTGAGATCCCCTTTTAAAACTTTCCAGTGATGGTTCGAGGTAATCCGAAAACCTCCGGAAACATCGCATCGGCGACCGCGTTGGCTCCGAGACCGGGCGCCGATGAAAGGTGGACCCAAGCCGCCCAACTGAAGCGGTGGGTCAAGGAGTCGGACGCCCCAGAAGACAAGCCGGCGAGGCACTTCGGCGGTTCCCGAAGAAAGAGCCGCAGCGTGCAGAAGTGGTAGTCTTGGGAACCGCTGCAGTAAAAGCAACCATCAAGTGAGCACACACTCCCACGATCCCGCGGCCGTTCGTGCTCCAGCAGCGGTCAATTCGGGACATAGAGAAAGTGCGCGGATCGGAAGAGACGCAGGTCCCACCTCGGGCTTGCTATCTTCCCCGAGATGGGCCCGGGGGCCACTGTCGGTACCTGAGATATGGGGTACCCCCGCGCACAGGGGAAAATGCCTAAGGAACTCGCCCTTCTCCGCAGGGAGAGCTCCGAAGGCGCCACGCGTCCGGCGGGGCCGGACCTCCCTCTCCTCAGAGGAGAGCTCCGGGCCCGCCACGTGGCATAAAGAAGCCGGACCTCCCCCTCCGCGGGAGAGAGGTCCGAAGGCGCCACGCGTCCAGCGGGGCCGGACCTCCCTTTCCTCAGAGGAGAGCTCCGGGCCCACCATGTGGCATACAGAAGCCGGACCTACCCCTCCGCGGGAGAGAGGTCCGAAGGCTCCACGTGCCCCGCGGAACGGGCCCTCCTCTCCTCTGACAAGGGCTCTGGGCCCGCCACGTGGCAGCAGAATGTAAGGGCCTCAGTTTTTGACACCCATTTGCAGTGTTCATCACCACACCACACACCTCATTTGAGGAAGAATGATGAACACAAATGAAGAGCAAGTAACAATTATCAACATGCTCATTAGAGAACAAACTTACATATTGCAAAAGTGGTATTTCCCACATGTGATATAGATGGGCTGGACATATGAAAACTCCTACACTTTACTAAGGATGTCCATGCCAAGTTTCACCCAAATTCAAAACCTTTTTGAGGTCAGTTTGGGTATAGTTAGGAATAGGGCAGTTTGAAACCATATTCAAATTCAAACTGTTTTTATCCAATGAATTTAAAAGTGGGGGGCATATTCTTACTCAGCACATTTTTGTGAGCTCACACACCAATTTTCACTCCATTTGGAGTTGATCTTGACATGAGCTAAGTGGGAGAAATTCAAACTTTATTTGAATTTCAAACTGAACTTGTGCTGAAATTCATTCAAACCAAACCTCATTTGAACTTTGATCAATTCAAATGGCTCATGGGTGAATAATTTGAATTGCCAAGGGTAGTATGGGGTTCACTGTTTACAACAGTGATTAGGAGTAAATTTCAGAGGTTAAAACTGGAGGTGGGACCCACATGTCAGCCACTGCTCAGATCAAACCGACTGAGACTTTTTCACTCGGGTCGCCGAGCCGCAGCGGTGATCGCCACCGAGGCCAGCCGCTGCGCCACCAGCTGCTTGCCCACGCGCGGGCATGAGGCGGTGCAGAGCCTTCTTAAGGCGCCTGCCCCCTCCTCGGCCGAGGCACCGTCGTTCTTCCCCGCAAGAACTCAGCGCCGGCCAAAAACTTCCGCAGCTCGGACTTGATCGGAGAACGCCGATCACAGCTCCCTCCTTCCACTCCAGAGCCCCAGCAAGGTACTAGAGACCTTCCTCCATCCTCCCCGTTGCTAGAATTCGGTTGAAACCGATTGATATCGGCTGTGCCGAAAGATCAAACTCGGAACTTGGAACCGCCGCACCTCGGGCTCTCGTGGACAGCCCAACCAGGGCGTTGTCACGCCCGATCCAAGGCACCCTTGGACGCGCAGGTGACCGGTGCTGCTCATCCCCGAGCCACAGCTCGAGTGGTTGCTCACCGGCGGCGAATTTCCACTTTTCCCCTTTCTGTGTGCAGAACGACCTTCGGGTACGATTCTGTTTAATTCGTGCTCTAGAAGGGATTAGAGGGCCTCAGGCCGCTCTCACACGAGCTAGACACGGTAACGCACAAGTTGCCTTCACAACTCTGGGCCGGAGAACCTCTGTGCCCGGCGTAATTTGAGGTCTACTAATGGCGGAACGAACGGGCGGCATCGGGCGCACGGTGAGGACCTATTTCGGGCCTTCCCCGAGCTGCCTCGAGCTCATGTCGACCTTCTCTGAGGTCCACTGATGCTCCCCGACCGATTTCCCAAGTAGCTGAGATGCTAGAGAAGTCAGCCGACATGGCCGAAGTCATTCCGAGGTGGCGGCTCGTCGCCGACCATGCTCCGGCCATTGTCATGAGCAGCTGACCCTCGGATCCTGTTCCCCGAGTAAAAGTAGGCAGGGGCGGCCAGAATCAAGACGTTTGGAGCTGTACAGCAGCCGGCAGCGAGCTCTCCGGCGAAATCCCTCGGCGGCGGGGCGCGGGTGTCGCGAGGTTGAAGAAGGGGGTGGACCCCAGCTGTCAGCGGCCGATATTTTGAATCGGGATCCGGCTGCGGCCGGGATCGGGTGTGCTGGCGCGCAAAATCCTTGTGGGCCGCGGTGTGCCATCGCCTCGGCATGCGACGCGTGTCCCCTGGGCCCACGCGCGAGTTTAAACTTTTCCCCGATTTTCAGATTTCCTTCAAACTTCAAATCCTCATAACTTTGGCTAGAAAGCTCCAAATTGAGTGAACCAAATTTTGCTGGATTCATCTCTCTGAGTACATTCCAGAAAATCAAGTTTCACTTCATGAAATTCCTTATTTCCCCAGAATTAATTCCTCAAAATTTAAACTGTTAGGAATTTTAACTGGAGAATCCTTTGGAGGAAAATCCTGAAATTTTGCTGATATGTTCACCAAAATATCCTTGAACTACCATAAAAATTTCAGATCCATTTGAGCTCATTTAATCCACCTAATGGTGTGATTAGTGAAACTGTTCCAGAGAAAATAGAAAATGTTCAGAAACATTTTCAGAATTTTCTCTGAAATTGTTTAGCTCATATCTTTAGTTAGAGACTTCCAAATTAAGTGAGACCAACTCCATTAGAACCCTCTAAAAATCTAGTTTTCAGAAAGTCATAGTTTGTTTCATGAAAATCCTTAGAACACCCTAAAAGCCTTTAATTAAGGTCAAGGACATAATTAATTGTGGAGGGCTCAAATGAGCTTTGCTGCAACTAAAACTTGACCAAGTCTCTGTTTAGGTTGTAACCAAGCCACAGTAAAAGTTTCACGGTCATTAGGTCTGTCTAGCAAGGGTTATAGACTTCACAACTTCAAAGTTAATACAAATGCATTTAAAATTGATACATATGTTTCTTATGTCATGTAGTCGCTAAGGTCGAGGAGGAACCTGAAGTCCTAGACTTCGTTACTCCGGAGGAACAGCTAGCCTACGACCAAGAGCAGCAAGGGAAGCCCCGGTTTGCATTAACCTTTTTACAAATGTTTATTGTTTTGAGCACATCTTTGAATATTGTTCTGTGCATTAGAGTCTTGATTGGAAACCCAACTGCATAGCCAAGAAAACCATGGGTTGGGTTTAGGGTTGAAAACCTCGTTACCCACTGCATTGCTAGGATAGAGTAGGATTCGGTACAAGTCGAGTAGTTGGAACTACTCGCGAGAATAGGCTAGAGGCACATTGCTCGGGTAGAGATAGCACATGATATACCTGGCAAGAAAATGAGACCGAGCGGAGAGTAAGGGCAGCAGGACTTTGGGGCCTGTGTGCTGTAGCTCCGCTTGTGTCGATTGAGGACCGAGCCGTGTGCGGGCCTGTTGAACAAGCTAGAACAGTACCGAAGACCTACCGGCTATATGGGAACCGGGAAACTGATGTAACTCGGGTAGCTGGGTATTGAGGCATTGCCCGTCGTTCAGAGGGTAGATTGAGAGCTCGAGGTGTAAATCGGCTGGCGGCACGGAGATGCGCGTGCAGAGACCTCTTGCTCGGGACGATGGGACCGGTTCAATATTTGGCTAACGGGTGAAAGTAGTCGCGTACGGCGTCCGTGATGGTTGTTGTAGGCAACATCGAGTACGGGCGTACGTGACGGGTTGTTCGGGTAACCCTGCAGGTGTAAATTGATTATAATCGCCGTCCCTCGCGGTCAGTGAGTACCACTTGTTCACTGTACCGTGACGTAGAAAGAATAGGCTAGTCACATGTCAAAAT
This sequence comes from Neostapfia colusana, assembly GCA_030760725.1. Lineage (NCBI taxonomy): Eukaryota > Viridiplantae > Streptophyta > Magnoliopsida > Poales > Poaceae > Neostapfia > Neostapfia colusana. The sequence continues at coordinate 11,826,819 of JASWHV010000016.1, forward strand.
GTTGCTGATTGAAAGCTGGACATTGATTGTTAATGATATGCTGTAGCTTAGAGCTAACTAAAGTTCTTTTCAACTTTGGGCAAAGTACATGAGAGAAATGCGTTTCTTGTTTGATTGCGGCTCTCTCATGTGCCTTTGCGTAAGGTTCTCCACAACCTGCTGCCAAAACTTGAAAGTAAGGTTCTACTAATTAGGTGAGTCCTTGCAAATGGTTTTACCTCATGCAACCCATTCCCCTCATGTAGAAGTTCCATGTTTAGGTGAGACGGGTCAGACTTGCTGAGCCTTCGTGCTCACTGCTTGTGTTTGAAGCTTTTGCAGGGTTCTATGAGGAAGGGACTCCCGAAGAGGAGACGGAACCCCAGGAGGGGAACCCCGTCGAGTGGGAGTCGTGCACACCGCAGAGTTAGTGTGCGTGTGTGCTAGCAAGGACACGTTCGAGGGCTGAACGTGCACTTGATGCTTAGTCTACGCCCGCAAGTGTAGACTGAACTTATTTTGATGTAAACATGTTCATAAACTTGTTTATGTAATAAAACTTCCGCTTCCGCTTTGCACCTTTGACGTGTGTTATACGGTGCTGTGCAACGCAGCACCCCTCAGCGTGATCCTGGCTCGACAGGACCAATGGGGTCGTGTCAGCGTGGTATCAGAGCTCGCTTGAGGTTTAACACAGTACAAAGGTCTTCTTTTTCAAAAATCCAGTGAGGAACGAGTTAGTAGCCCGTATAAGGATGTTATTAGTATATAGAAAGTGGCTTATTAACCTATTTGTTATGTCGGAAAATCATGCATCTCGGGACGTTCATGTCTTGGTGGGTGCACGTAAGCGCTGTCCACCAGTGCGCACAAGCTGAAGGGTGGAGCCCCACGGGTGGCAGGTAACCCGACCCGCTTTGATATCCTCTACGACTCTTAATGTCGTTTGGGGTATTCCAGCAACGTCTGTCCCTGGCGTGCGTGGTGCAACATGGGAGACCCCGTCACGTGGTCTGAAACGTGAACACGTAACTCAAGGCGTGTTTGGCTTGAGAACAACCGGGTGAGTGATGACGGCCGGGTGTACGAACTGTATGGATTCAGGGCTCAGTGTGCAGCCGAGTGTGACGATTGATTGAGTTTCTGCAGGTAGCCTGACCACGAAACGGTAGACGTGTAGCATCTGTGTGCGAGTGACGAGTAGTGCCACTGAAATAACGAAGCCGGCTAAGTCCGGTATAGGTTTTTCTTTGTGAGGACGTAGTACCGACATAATCTGGTGACGCATCGACGTCACATCCAACTAAATGAACAACTTCATTTAAAAACTTGAAGGTTTTGATCCAAAGTAGTAAAACTTGATGTAACTCCTTCTCTTGAAGAGGATATTCAAAGTTAACAAGTTTTCAACTTATAGGATGTTAAGGACAGAGCACTCTGTTTTCAGCTGAATCAAGGCTGAAGTTAATCAGAGGTTAGAGGTTGAGTTCTTTCGAGGTTGGGGTCGTATGATACATTTCTGGAAAGCGTTGGAAGAGCTTTACAACTCTTCTGTTGAGGTCCAGAGGTGTTTCATCCCTTAACCACTCGAAAAATGCAGTAGAGTTGGAACTGTCCAGAAAACAGGACAGAGTAAAGACTCTCTGTAGACTCTCTGTAAAATTAAGCATAACTTCCTGCTTCAAAATCCAAAAATAGGAAATGAGGTACTTCTGGAAAGCTTATGAGATGGTTTACGACTTTGTAACAGAAAGTTTTGTCAGATTCGGAACAGAATTGACTGGGATTCTTGGATCATTTCAGTACCTAAGGCAGGGAGGTGCTCTCCAATTGTTTCCAGAAATTCTGTTAACTTTGACATCTCATAACCTTTGAACCAGGACAGATCTTAGGCCAAGCAAATACTGGCTGGAAAGCTATTGAGGTTAGCTTCAACTTTGATGTTGAGCTCCAGGACTGGTTTTGCTTTTAACCTTGCCTAAATCAGATTGAAATGGAATTTTAAGTAAGACATGTGCTAATTGCTGCTGTTTTGAATTTCAGAATGACGCGTACTCGTGCCAACCCTGACGTTGGGGGTACCAGTCAAGGGGGAGAGACCTCCCAACCACCTCCCGAGGACTCCTCGGGACAGCAGCAGCAACAGCAACAGCAAACACCGCCACCGCCACTACCAACGGTTACATTGGCCGACATTGTCGCGGCAATGGCGGGCTCGCATCAGCAGCACATAGAGTTGCTGCAGACTCTCATCGCCAATACGTCTCGCCCAGAGAGACGTCAAGATCGTGAGGAGCGCCAACAGAGCTCCTACTCCGACTTCCTGGCGACTCATCCCCCTGTATTCTCCAGGGCGGATGAACCTCTTGACGCGGACAACTGGCTCCGCGACATAGAGATGAAGTTCGGGCTGCTCCAAATCAGCGAGCAGCGCAAGACTCAGTTCGCGGTCCAGCAGCTCCAAGGATCCGCGAGCGCGTGGTGGGCCAACTTCTGTGCTTCACAGCCAACCGACCGAGTGATGACCTGGGTGGAGTTCCGGACGGCCTTCAGGGCCTATCATATACCGCCAGGTCTGATGAAGAGGAAGACGCAGGAGTTCCTACACCTGCAACAAGGGAGCCGGAACACGCTGGAATACTCCAGAGTGTTCAACGATCTCGCGCTCTACGCGTCGTATCATGCGGATACAGACGAGAAGCGGCGAGACCATTTCTACCAGGGGCTTAACCCGCTCCTGAAGGACAAGTTGGCGATGTTCAATCGCGGCAGCCTCAACGACATCATTGATGCTGCGATTGTTCAGGAGGACTCCGGCAAGGAGTTGGCGGCGGCAGAGCGAAAGCGAAGCGCGCCGCAGAGCAGCGGAGAAGGAGGCGGTCCTTCTCAGAAGTTTAGGATGGTGAATCGCCCACCATCAGGTCCACGCTGGCAGCCGCCACAGCGGTCGATGCCGTTCCGCAGTCGGCCGTACTCTTCACCGGCATTCCGGCCGGCACTGCCAGCACCACTGCAACAACAACAGCAGCAGCGGGCGATGCCGCGTGCGTTTGCACCTCCGCAACGCATGCCGGGCTTTCGTCCACCAAGTACTCCACCAGCAGCGGCCACATGTTACAAGTGTGGTCGTCCAGGACACTTCGCGAGCAGTTGCCCGGAGAGGCAAGGCGGCGGAGTGGCACCACAGTTTCCGGGGAGGAATCAACCCCAGAACCCTACTAATGCGCGGCGGGCAAACCCTAGGCCCGGCACTGTCCACCAACTTGCCATTGAGGACGTGCCGGAGGGCGAGCCAATCCTTGCGGGTATGTTCCAACTCCACCAGCATCCCGCTATAGTACTGTTTGATTCAGGCGCCACGCATAATTTTATTAGCCAAGCTTTCATTGCTAAACACAGTTTGCCAATACTACCCACCGATAGTCCATATTTAATTTGTTCACCGGGTGGGAAGATTTCATCCAGCGTAATGGTCTCCAAAGCACCATTATGCTTAGCGGGTAGAGTGTACCCCACGTCTCTCATTATCTTAGAGGGACAGAAGGTCGATGTCATCCTAGGGATGTCGTGGTTAACCCGCCACGGCGCTGTTTTAGACACCATCCTTCGAGTCGTGCACTTAAACTCAGAAGTGCACGGTTCTCGCTCATTATTTCTGGACAGTCCAGAAATAAAACTTCCAAGTGTCTATCAAGCCACGACCATCAGTGCTGCTGTGCTGCGAACAGTGTCTTCTGCCGCTCCATACACTGGAGCAGCCCGAACTTGGACTCGATAGTCCGCAGCCAGTTGTCCGCCTCCAGTGGTTCTTCAGCTTCGGTGAACACTGGAGGGTGCGTACTCATGAAATCCGAGTACGACACTTCGCGGGGCTCACGAGGCCCTCGCTCTTGACGTCCTCCTGCCTGGGACGTATTCTGCACGATCGTGCGGAGCAGGTCGGTCTGCTCCTCACGACCTCCCACCAATGCCGCTATCACATCCGCTAGAGTAAGCGGAGGCGGCGGTGGTGGCTGCTGCTGCGGGGTGCTGTCGTAGGCCGGTGGCTGGGAGTCATCACCTCCCTGTTGGCTAGAGCCACCAACCTCGTGCGTGGTCCTAGTACGAACCATCTGCAACCACACGACATTAAACATCAGTCCCGCAACATTTTGCATGCAGTCTAAATGAAATAGGTGTAAAACATAATGACAATGAAAATATGCGATACATCTCGTAAGTAGATAGTGTAATAACTTTGCACAAGCTACACCATTACCAGACCAAACACAAGCTAGTTTAATCCAACTTGATGAACCTCCACTTTGGAAGCTCAACATAACTAGGTTTGGTCACTACGAGACATTACTATCGCGTTGTCATCACGCATACCACCCTTAGGGTACAACACCCTCTCCAATGAGCTCAACTGTCATTCTTCTGTCAGAATGACCAGTTTCTACCTATTCCAAGTTTTGATCTGGTTCTGTGCATTTTAATGACTCAAGTTGAATACCAAAGTTCAAGTTAACTTCAGTATCTTTCCAACGAGTACTCATTTGCCCCCAGATCAGCTTTGATTAAAAAGTTATGCTAATTCAAAGTTAGCAGAATTTCTGGAAGAATTTTAACAGCACCTCCCTTGGAAGTGGCTGTTTTCAACCCTGATTTCCACTAAATTCTGTGCTGAAACTTCAGAAACTTTGAATTGCAAAGATGTCACACATCTTCTACTCTTTCTAAGGATGTATTATATGACAATTTTAGATTTTTCTACTGGGAGTTATATTTGAAAAACAGATCAGTTCAGAGGATGTTTTACTCTGCCCTGGTTCTGGACAGTTTACATTTCTCTGGGCTTTAAGCCATCTTAAGGTGAGTTTCAGCTCTGGAAGTCTACAACAAAGTTGTAGAGTACTTCAATACCTTTCCAGAGCTATGTAGCACCCCCTCTTGGCTAAAAGACCGGTGAGTTACGCCCTGTTGAAGATCAGCAAACATGCTGCCCAAAACAGAGCACTCTGTTTTTCAGTCTTTTTGGAACTACAATCATCACTATCCCATTCTTATACCCAACCAGGGTCCTAAATGTTGAACCTATAGATTTTAATTCTTTGTTATCATTATACTCATGCATATGCCTACAATATCTCGGTACTACGTTCCTCACAAAAGAAAATCCTAACCGGATCATACCGGCATATACGTCTCGAGTGTGGCACTAAACGGTCTCTCGCACACGTTTTCTACACGGATACATACGTGGTTAGTACCTGCAGAAGACCACACAATGATGGTGCACTCAAAGGTTGTTCATTTCAGGCAGTTCCATATTTAAAAGTAAATACAAACGCCCGTATCATTGTCATACGGCCGTCCTTGAGCTAAGTCACGTCTCAAGGCACGTGATCGTGTTTCAACACCACACGACGGGGAACCCGAGTATGTCATGAACGGGTCGTCACGGTTGGGAATGTTATCAACCCAAGAGATACCACCTACTGCCCTGCAGGGCACGCCGATGGCAAGCGCTGCGTATGTCCTCCTGGGCTATTTCCAGATGAACACACTCTCGCATTACTGACTACGCGATGGGGTCTCCGCACCACACCCATTTGCAGTGTTCATCACCACACCACACACCTCATTTGAGGAAGAATGATGAACACAAATGAAGAGCAAGTAACAATTATCAACATGCTCATTAGAGAACAAACTTACATATTGCAAAAGTGGTATTTCCCACATGTGATATAGATGGGCTGGACATATGAAAACTCCTACACTTTACTAAGGATGTCCATGCCAAGTTTCACCCAAATTCAAAACCTTTTTGAGGTCAGTTTGGGTATAGTTAGGAATAGGGCAGTTTGAAACCATATTCAAATTCAAACTGTTTTTATCCAATGAATTTAAAAGTGGGGGGCATATTCTTACTCAGCACATTTTTGTGAGCTCACACACCAATTTTCACTCCATTTGGAGTTGATCTTGACATGAGCTAAGTGGGAGAAATTGAAACTTTATTTGAATTTCAAACTGAACTTGTGCTGAAATTCATTCAAACCAAACCTCATTTGAACTTTGATCAATTCAAATGGCTCATGGGTGAATAATTTGAATTGCCAAGGGTAGTATGGGGTTCACTGTTTACAACAGTGATTAGGAGTAAATTTCAGAGGTTAAAACTGGAGGTGGGACCCACATGTCAGCCACTGCTCAGATCAAACCGACTGAGACTTTTTCACTCGGGTCGCCGAGCCGCAGCGGTGATCGCCACCGAGGCCAGCCGCCGCGCCACCAGCTGCTTGCCCACGCGCGGGCATGAGGCGGTGCAGAGCCTTCTTAAGGCGCCTGCCCCCTCCTCGGCCGAGGCACCGTCGTTCTTCCCCGCAAGAACTCAGCGCCGGCCGAAAACTTCCGCAGCTCGGACTTGATCGGAGAACGCCGATCGCAGCTCCCTCCTTCCACTCCAGAGCCCCAGCAAGGTACTAGAGACCTTCCTCCATCCTCCCCGTTGCTAGAATTCGGTTGAAACCGATTGATATCGGCTGTGCCGAAAGATCAAACTCGGAACTTGGAACCGCCGCACCTCGGGCTCTCGTGGACAGCCCAACCAGGGCGTTGTCACCCCCGAGCCAAGGCACCCTTGGACGCGCAGGTGACCGGTGCTGCTCATCCCCGAGCCACAGCTCGAGTGGTTGCTCACCGGCGGCGAATTTCCACTTTTCCCCTTTCTGTGTGCAGAATGACCTTCGGGTACGATTCTGTTTAATTCGTGCTCTAGAAGGGATTAGAGGGCCTCAGGCCGCTCTCACACGAGCTAGACACGGTAACGCACAAGTTGCCTTCACAACTCTGGGCCGGAGAACCTCTGTGCCCGGCGTAATTTGAGGTCTACTAATGGCGGAACGAACGGGCGGCATCGGGCGCACGGTGAGGACCTATTTCGGGCCTTCCCCGAGCTGCCTCGAGCTCATGTCGACCTTCTCTGAGGTCCACTGATGCTCCCCGACCGATTTCCCAAGTAGCTGAGATGCTAGAGAAGTCAGCCGACATGGCCGAAGTCATTCCGAGGTGGCGGCTCGTCGCCGACCATGCTCCGGCCATTGTCATGAGCAGCTGACCCTCGGATCCTGTTCCCCGAGTAAAAGTAGGCAGGGGCGGCCAGAATCAAGAAGTTTGGAGCTGTACAGCAGCCGGCGGCGAGCTCTCCGGCGAAATCCCTCGGCGGCGGGGCGCAGGTGTCGCGAGGTTGAAGAAGGGGGTGGACCCCAGCTGTCAGCGGCCGATATTTTGAATCGGGATACGGCTGCGGCCGGGATCGGGTGTGCTGGCGCGCAAAATCCTTGTGGGCCGCGGTGTGCCATCGCCTCGGCATGCGACTCGTGTCCCCTGGGCCCACGCGCGAGTTTAAACTTTTCCCCGATTTTCAGATTTCCTTCAAACTTCAAATCCTCATAACTTTGGCTAGAAAGCTCCAAATTGAGTGAACCAAATTTTGCTGGATTCAGCTCTCTGTGTACTTTCCAGAAAATCAAGTTTCACTTCATGAAATTCCTTATTTCCCCAGAATTAATTCCTCAAAATTTAAACTGTTAGGAATTTTAACTGGAGAATCCTTTGGAGGAAAATCCTGAAATTTTGCTGAGATGTTCACCAAAATATCCTTGAACTACCATAAAAATTTCAGATCCATTTGAGCTCATTTAATCCACCTAAAGGTGTGATTAGTGAAACTGTTCCAGAGAAAATAGAAAAAGTTCAGAAACATTTTCAGAATTTTCTCTGAAATTGTTTAGCTCATATCTTTAGTTAGAGACTTCCAAATTAAGTGAGATCAACTCCATTAGAACCCTCTAAAAATCTAGTTTTCAGAAAGTCATAGTTTGTTTCATGAAAATCCTTAGAACACCCTAAAAGCCTTTAATTAAGGTCAAGGACATAATTAATTGTGGAGGGCTCAAATGAGCTTTGCTGCAACTAAAACTTGACCAAGTCTCTGTTTAGGTTGTAACCAAGCCACAGTAAAAGTTTCACGGTCATTAGGTCTGTCTAGCAAGGGTTATAGACTTCACAACTTCAAAGTTAATACAAATGCATTTAAAATTGATACATATGTTTCTTATATCATGTAGTCGCTAAGGTCGAGGAGGAACCCGAAGTCCTAGACTTCGTTACTCCGGAGGAACAGCTAGCCTACGACCAAGAGCAGCAAGGCAAGCCCCGGTTTGCATTAACCTTTTTACAAATGTTTATTGTTTTGAGCACATCTTTGAATATTGTTCTGTGCATTAGAGTCTTGATTGGAAACCCAACTGCATAGCCAAGAAAACCATGGGTTGGGTTTAGGGTTGAAAACCTCGTTAGCCACTGCATTGCTAGGATAGAGTAGGATTCGGTACAAGTCGAGTAGTTGGAACTACTCGCGAGAATAGGCTAGAGGCACATTGCTCGGGTAGAGATAGCACATGATACACCTGGCAAGAAAATGAGACCGAGCGGAGAGTAAGGGCAGCAGGACTTTGGGGCCTGTGTGCTGTAGCTCCGCTTGTGTCGATTGAGGACCGAGCCGTGTGCGGGCCTGTTGAACAAGCTAGAACAGTACCGAAGACCTACCGGCTATATGGGAACCGGGAAACTGATGTAACTCGGGTAGCTGGGTATTGAGGCATTGCACGTCGTTCAGAGGGTAGGTTGAGAGCTCGAGGTGTAAATCGGCTGGTGGCACGGAGATGCGCGTGCAGAGACCTCTTGCTCGGGACGATGGGACCGGTTCAATATTTGGCTAACGGGTGAAAGGTAGTCGCGTACGGCGTCCGTGATGGTTGTTGTAGGCAACATCGAGTACGGGCGTACGTGACGGGTTGTTCGGGTAACCCTGCAGGTGTAAATTGATTATAATCGCCGTCCCTCGCGGTCAGTGAGTACCACTTGTTCACTTTACCGTGACGTAGAAAGAATAGGCTAGTCACATGTTAAAATGTTGCTGATTGAAAGATGGACATTGATTGTTAATGATATGCTGTAGCTTAGAGCTAACTAAAGTTCTTTTCAACTTTGGGAAAAGTACATGAGAGAAATGCGTTTCTTGTTTGATTGCGGCTCTCTCATGTGCCTTTGCGTAAGGTTCTCCACAACCTGCTGCTAAAACTTGAAAGTAAGGTTCTACTAATTAGGCGAGTCCTTGCAAATGGTTTTACCTCATGCAACCCATTACCCTCATGTAGAAGTTCCATGTTTAGGTGAGACGGGTCAGACTTGCTGAGCCTTCGTGCTCACTGCTTGTGTTTGAAGCTTTTGCAGGGTTCTATGAGGAAGGGACTCCCGAAGAGGAGACGGAACCCCAGGAGGGGAACCCCGTCGAGTGGGAGTCGTGCACGCCGCAGAGTTAGTGTGCGTGTGTGCTAGCAAGGACACGTTCGAGGGCTGAACGTGCACTTGATGCTTAGTCTACGCCCGCGAGTGTAGACTGAACTTATTTTGATGTAAACATGTTCATAAACTTGTTTATGTAATAAAACTTCCGCTTCCGCTTTGCACCTTTGACGTGTGTTATACGGTGCTGTGCAACACAGCACCCCTCAGCGTGATCCTGGCTCGACAGGACCAATGGGGTCGTGTCAGCGTGGTATCAGAGCTCGCTTGAGGTTTAACACAGTACAAAGTCTTCTTTTTCAAAAATCCAGTGAGGAACGAGTTAGTAGCCCGTATAAGGATGTTATTAGTATATAGAAAGTGGCTTATTAACCTATTTGTTATGTCGGAAAATCGTGCATCTCGGGACGTTCATGTCTTGGGGGGTGCACTTAAGCGCTGTCCACCAGTGCGCACAAGCTGAAGGGTGGAGCCCCACGGGTGGCAGGTAACCCGACCCGCTTTGATATCCTCTACGACTCTTAATGTCGTTTGGGGTATTCCTGCAACGTATGTCCCTGGCGTGCGTGGTGCAACATGGGAGACCCCGTCACGTGGTCTGAAACGTGAACACGTAACTCAAGGCGTGTTTGGCTTGAGAACATCCGGGCGAGTGATGACGGCCGGGTGTACGAACTGTATGGATTCAGGGCTCGGTGTGCAGCCGAGTCTGACGATTGATTGAGTTTCTGCAGGTAGCCTGACCACGAAACGGTAGACGTGTAGCATCCGTGTGCGAGTGACGAGTAGTGCCACTGAAATAACGAAGCCGGCTAAGTCCGGTATAGGTTTTTCTTTGTGAGGACGTAGTACCGACATAATCTGGTGACGCATCGACGTCACATGCAACTAAATGAACAACTTCATTTAAAAACTTGAAGGTTTTGATCCAAAGTAGTAAAACTTGATGTAACTCCTTCTCTTGATGAGGATATTCAAAGTTAACAAGTTTTCAACTTATAGGATGTTAAGGACAGAGCACTCTGTTTTCAGCTGAATCAAGGCTGAAGTTAATCAGAGGTTAGAGGTTGAGTTCTTTCGAGGTTGGGGTCGTATGATACATTTCTGGAAAGTGTTGGAAGAGCTTTACAACTCTTCTGTTGAGGTCCAGAGGTGTTTCATCCCTTAACCACTCGAAAAATGCAGTAGAGTTGGAACTGTCCAGAAAACAGGACAGAGTAAAGACTCTCTGTAGACTCTCTGTAAAATTAAGCATAACTTCCTGCTTCAAAATCCAAAAATAGGAAATGAGGTACTTCTGGAAAGCTTATGAGATGGTTTACGACTTTGTAACAGAAAGTTTTGTCAGATTCGGAACAGAATTGACTGGGATTCTTGGATCAAATCAGTACCTAAGGCAGGGAGGTGCTGTCCAATTGTTTCCAGAAATTCTGTTAACTTTGACATCTCATAACCTTTGAACCAGGACAGATCTTAGGCCAAGCAAATTCTGGCTGGAAAGCTATTGAAGTTAGCTTCAACTTTGATGTTGAGCTCCAGGACTGGTTTTGCTTTTAACCTGGCCTAAATCAGATTGAAATGGAATTTTAAGTAAGACATGTGCTAATTGCTGCTGTTTTGAATTTCAGAATGACGCGTACTCGTGCCAACCCTGACGTTGGGGCTACCAGTCAAGGGGGAGAGACCTCCCAACCACCTCCCGAGGACTCCTCGGGACAGCAGCAGCAACAGCAACAGCAAACACCGCCACCGCCACTACCAACGGTTACATTGGCCGACATTGTCGCGGCAATGGCGGGCTCGCATCAGCAGCACATAGAGTTGCTGCAGACTCTCATCGCCAATACGTCTCGCCCAGAGAGACATCAAGATCGTGAGGAGCGCCAACAGAGCTCCTACTCCGACTTCCTGGCGACTCATCCCCCTGTATTCTCCAGGGCGGATGAACCTCTTGACGCGGACAACTGGCTCCGCGCCATAGAGATGAAGTTCGGGCTGCTCCAAATCAGCGAGCAGCGCAAGACTCAGTTCGCGGTCCAGCAGCTCCAAGGATCCGCGAGCGCGTGGTGGGCCAACTTCTGTGCTTCACAGCCCACCGACCGAGTGATGACCTGGGCGGAGTTCCGGACGGCCTTCAGGGCCTATCATATACCGCCAGGTCTGATGAAGAGGAAGACGCAGGAGTTCCTACACCTGCAACAAGGGAGCCGGAACGCGCTGGAATACTCCAGAGTGTTCAACGATCTCGCGCTCTACGCGTCGTATCATGCGGATACAGACGAGAAGCGGCGAGACCATTTCTACAAGGGGCTTAACCCGCTCCTGAAGGACAAGTTGGCGATGTTCAATCGTGGCAGCCTCAATGACATCATTGATGCTGCGATTGTTCAGGAGGACTCCGGCAAGGAGTTGGCGGCGGCAGAGCGAAAGCGAAGCGCGCCGCAGAGCAGCAGAGAAGGAGGCGGTCCTTCTCAGAAGTTTAGGATGGTGAATCGCCCACCATCAGGTCCACGCTGGCAGCCACCACAGCGGTCGATGCCGTTCCGCAGTCGGCCGTACTCTTCACCGGCATTCCGGCCGGCACTGCCAGCACCACCGCAACAACAACAGCAGCAGCAGGCGATGCCGCGTGCGTTTGCACCTCCGCAACGCATGCCGGGCTTTCGTCCACCAAGTACTCCACCAGCAGCGGCCACATGTTACAAGTGTGGTCGTCCAGGACACTTCGCGAGCAGTTGCCCGGAGAGGCAAGGCGGCGGAGTGGCACCACAGTTTCCGGGGAGGAATCAACCCCGGAACCCTACTAATGCGCGGCGGGCAAACCCTAGGCCCGGCACTGTCCACCAACTTGCCATTGAGGACGTGCCGGAGGGCGAGCCAATCCTTGCGGGTATGTTCCAACTCCACCAGCATCCCGCTATAGTACTGTTTGATTCAGGCGCCACGCATAATTTTATTAGCCAAGCTTTCATTGCTAAACACAGTTTGCCAATACTACCCACCGATAGTCCATATTTAATTTGTTCACCGGGTGGGAAGATTTCATCCAGCGTAATGGTCTCCAAAGCACCATTATGCTTAGCGGGTAGAGTGTACCCCACGTCTCTCATTATCTTAGAGGGACAGAAGGTCGATGTCATCCTAGGGATGTCGTGGTTAACCCGCCACGGCGCTGTTTTAGACACCATCCTTCGAGTCGTGCACTTAAACTCAGAAGTGCACGGTTCTCGCTCATTATTTCTGGACAGTCCAGAAATAAAACTTCCAAGTGTCTATCAAGCCACGACCATCAGATTGGAAGATATTCCGGTGGTCCGAGAGTTCCCTGATGTATTCCCGGATGATTTACCGGGAATGCCACCCGATAGAGAGGTGGAGTTCAAGATTGAACTTACACCAGGAACCATGCCAATATCCCGAAGGCCGTACAAGATGGCGCCCAAGGAGTTGGCTGAACTGAAGACTCAGCTCACGGACCTTCTGGAAAATGGTTTTATTAGGCCGAGCTCCTCCCCATGGGGCTGTTCGGCATTATTTGTCAAGAAGAAGGATGAGACGTTGCGGCTTTGCGTGGACTACCGTCCATTAAATGCCGTAACCATCAAGAACAAGTACCCGTTGCCACGGATCGACATGTTGTTTGATCAGTTGGTCGAAGCAAAGATCTTTTCCAAGATGGATTTAAGATCCGGGTACCATCAGATTAAGATAAGGGCTGAGGACATTCTGAAGACGGCTTTCTTGACGAGGTACGGACTTTATGAGTACCTGGTCATGTCCTTCGGCCTCACCAATGCTCCAGCTCACTTCATGTACTTAATGAACTCGGTATTCATGCCGGAGCTGGACAAGTTTGTCGTGGTCTTCATCGACGACATCCTGGTATATTCCAAGTCGGAGGAAGATCACAAGAAACATCTGCGTATAGTCTTGCAACAGCTGCGGGATCACAAGTTATACGCAAAATTCAGCAAATGCGAGTTTTGGATATCGCAAGTGCCTTTCCTCGGGCATATCATCTCAGCGGAAGGTATCGCTGTGGACCCGAGCAAGATCACTCAAGTGCTGAATTGGAAATCCCCGAGAACTGTTCATGAGGTACGGAGTTTCCTCGGACTCGCGGGATATTATCGGAGGTTCATTCCGAACTTCTCGAAGATTGCCAAGCCAATGACAGAGCTGCTGAAGAAGGCTACCAGATATGTTTGGAGTCCAGCATGTGACGCAGCATTCAAGGCTTTAGTCAAGCACCTGACATCAGCACCGGTTTTGGCGCAGCCAGACACAACAAAACCGTTCGATGTGTACTGCGATGCATCCGGCATTGGGCTCGGATGTGTGCTGATGCAAGACCAAACAGTGGTCGCGTATGGATCACGGCAGCTTAGGAACCATGAGCAGAATTATCCAACTCACGATTTGGAGCTCGCTGCCGTGGTACTTGCACTGAAGATGTGGAGGCACTACCTACTCGGTAACCTCGTACATTTATATACCGACCACAAAAGCCTCAAGTACATATTCACTCAGAAGGAGCTGAACATGAGGCAACGAAGATGGTTAGAACTGATAAAGGATTACGTGATAGAGATCCATTATCATCCGGGCAAGGCAAACGTTGTGGCAGATGCGCTGAGCCGCAAGTCACACGTCAATAATCTGACCATCACACCGTTGGAAGAGAGCGAACCACCACTCCATGTGATTCCACATGGAGCTCTCTACAACCTAGCTTTGATCCCCACCATCCGTGAGGAGATAGCGGCAGCCCAGAAGAATGACAAGGGCATGTCACATTTACGGAGACGTGTAGACAGTGGGGAGTTGAAATGTTTCCGGAAGGACGGAGACGGCGTCCTATGGTTCAAGGACCGGATTGTCGTACCCCGAAACCCGGAGTTACGGAAGAAAATCTTTGATGAGGCTCACTTATCAAAATTTTCTATTCACCCCGGCAGCAACAAAATGTATCAAGAACTCAGAAGAAAGTTTTGGTGGACACGGATGAAGCGAGAGACTGCAAAATACGTGTCCGAGTGTGATACATGTCAAAGGGTGAAGGCAGACCACATGCGGAAACCGGGACTGCTGCAACCACTGGGCATTCCTGCCTGGAAGTGGGAGGACGTGAGCATGGATTTCGTCGTCGGTTTACCCACCACCTTACAGAAACATGATTCTGTGTGGGTGATCGTCGATCAGCTCACCAATGTTGCCCATTTCATCCCGGTCAACACCAACTACAACGCCAAGAAGTACGCTGAACTGTACATCTCACGGATCTTATGCTTATACGGCGTACCCCGTACCATCATATCGGACCGGGGCACTTTATTTGTGTCCCATTTTTGGGAGCAGCTGCACGCTGCCTTGGGGACGAAGCTGATCCGTAGTTCAGCCTGCCACCCGCAGACGGATGGACAAACCGAGCGGGTAAATCAAATCCTAGAAGACATGCTACGAGCTTGCGCTATCAACCATGGCAATAATTGGGATGATCACTTGCCGTTAGCCGTGTTCTCGTACGACAATGGGTACCAAGCCAGCATCAAGATGGCGCCCTACGAGGCGCTATACGGAAGAAAATGCCGCACACCATTGAACTGGTGTGAGTCTGGCGAAAGGGTTACCTTCGGGATTGACCTTGTCAACAACGCGGAAGAAAAGGTTCGACTAATTCAAGCGAACCTAAAAGCCGCTTAATCCCGTCAAAACAGTATGCGGACCAGAGAAGGCGCCCATTACAATTCGAAGTTGGGGATCACGTATATCTACGGGTGTCCCCAATGAAGGGCGTAAACAGATTTGGGGTGAGAGGAAAGTTGGCACCCCGATTCATCGGTCCATTCCAGATTACCGAAAGATGTGGATCGGTGGCATACCGGCTGAAATTACCAGAAGCACTTTCCGGTGTGCACGACGTCTTTCATATTTCCCAGCTGAGGAAGTGTCTCAAGCTATCAACTACCGTTCAGCTGGAAGACATTGAAGAACTGCAACCGGATCTCACCTATCGGGAGGAACCGGTGCAGATTATTGATGAAAAGGCCCGAACCACACGCAACCGTACGTTGTGGTTCTACAAGGTTCTATGGAGTAATAACTCCATGGACGAAGCGACATGGGAGAGTGAAGAATTCCTTCGCGCTAACTACCCCGACTTTTTCACGTCGCATATCCGGTAATTTTCCACCGTCCTCTCTCTCATTTTCACCTTATAATCTCGGGACGAGATTCTTTTAAGGGGGGAGGAATGTAAGGGCCTCAGTTTTTGACACCCATTTGCAGTGTTCATCACCACACCACACACCTCATTTGAGGAAGAATGATGAACACAAATGAAGAGCAAGTAACAATTATCAACATGCTCATTAGAGAACAAACTTACATATTGCAAAAGTGGTATTTCCCACATGTGATATAGATGGGCTGGACATATGAAAACTCCTACACTTTACTAAGGATGTCCATGCCAAGTTTCACCCAAATTTAAAACCTTTTTGAGGTCAGTTTGGGTATAGTTAGGAATAGGGCAGTTTGAAACCATATTCAAATTCAAACTGTTTTTATCCAATGAATTTAAAAGTGGGGGGCATATTCTTACTCAGCACATTTTTGTGAGCTCACACACCAATTTTCACTCCATTTGGAGTTGATCTTGACATGAGCTAAGTGGGAGAAATTCAAACTTTATTTGAATTTCAAACTGAACTTGTGCTGAAATTCATTCAAACCAAACCTCATTTGAACTTTGATCAATTCAAATGGCTCATGGGTGAATAATTTGAATTGCCAAGGGTAGTATGGGGTTCACTGTTTACAACAGTGATTAGGAGTAAATTTCAGAGGTTAAAACTGGAGGTGGGACCCACATGTCAGCCACTGCTCAGATCAAACCGACTGAGACTTTTTCACTCGGGTCGCCGAGCCGCAGCGGTGATCGCCACCGAGGCCAGCCGCCGCGCCACCAGCTGCTTGCCCACGCGCGGGCATGAGGCGGTGCAGAGCCTTCTTAAGGCGCCTGCCCCCTCCTCGGCCGAGGCACCGTCGTTCTTCCCCGCAAGAACTCAGCGCCGGCCGAAAACTTCCGCAGCTCGGACTTGATCGGAGAACGCCGATCGCAGCTCCCTCCTTCCACTCCAGAGCCCCAGCAAGGTACTAGAGACCTTCCTCCATCCTCCCCGTTGCTAGAATTCGGTTGAAACCGATTGATATCGGCTGTGCCGAAAGATCAAACTCGGAACTTGGAACCGCCGCACCTCGGGCTCTCGTGGACAGCCCAACCAGGGCGTTGTCACGCCCGAGCCAAGGCACCCTTGGACGCGCAGGTGACCGGTGCTGCTCATCCCCGAGCCACAGCTCGAGTGGTTGCTCACCGGCGGCGAATTTCCACTTTTCCCCTTTCTGTGTGCAGAACGACCTTCGGGTACGATTCTGTTTAATTCGTGCTCTAGAAGGGATTGGAGGGCCTCAGGCCGCTCTCACACGAGCTAGACACGGTAACGCACAAGTTTCCTTCACAACTCTGGGCCGGAGAACCTCTGTGCCCGGCGTAATTTGAGGTCTACTAATGGCGGAACGAACGGGCGGCATCGGGCGCACGGTGAGGACCTATTTCGGGCCTTCCCCGATCTGCCTCGAGCTCATGTCGACCTTCTCTGAGGTCCACTGATGCTCCCCGACCAATTTCCCAAGTAGCTGAGATGCTAGAGAAGTCAGCCGACATGGCCGAAGTCATTCCGAGGTGGCGGCTCGTCGCCGACCATGCTCCGGCCATTGTCATGAGCAGCTGACCCTCGGATCCTGTTCCCCGAGTAAAAGTAGGCAGGGGCGGCCAGAATCGAGAAGTTTGGAGCTGTACAGCAGCCGGCGACGAGCTCTCCGGCGAAATCCCTCGGCGGCGGGGCGCGGGTGTCGCGAGGTTGAAGAAGGGGGTGGACCCCAGCTGTCAGCGGCCGATATTTTGAATCGTGATCCGGCTGCGGCCGGGATCTGGTGTGCTGGCGCACAAAATCCTTGTGGGCCGCGGTGTGCCATCGCCTCGGCATGCGACGCGTGTCCCCTGGGCCCACGCGCGAGTTTAAACTTTTCCCCGATTTTCAGATTTCCTTCAAACTTCAAATCCTCATAACTTTGGCTAGAAAGCTCCAAATTGAGTGAACCAAATTTTGCTGGATTCAGCTCTCTGAGTACTTTCCAGAAAATCATGTTTCACTTCATGAAATTCCTTATTTCCCCAGAATTAATTCGTCAAAATTTAAAATGTTAGGAATTTTAACTGGAGAATCCTTTGGAGGAAAATCCTGAAATTTTTCTGAGATGTTCACCAAAATATCCTTGAACTACCATAAAAATTTCAGATCCATTTGAGCTCATTTAATCCACCTAATGGTGTGATTAGTGAAACTGTTCCAGAGAAAATAGAAAATGTTCAGAAACATTTTCAGAATTTTCTCTGAAATTGTTTAGCTCAAATCATTAGTTAGAGACTTCCAAATTAAGTGAGACCAACTCCATTAGAACCCTCTAAAAATCTAGTTTTCAGAAAGTCATAGTTTGTTTCATGAAAATCCTTAGAACACCCTAAAAGCCTTTAATTAAGGTCAAGGACATAATTAATTGTGGAGGGCTCAAATAAGCTTTGCTGCAACTAAAACTTGACCAAGTCTCTGTTTAGGTTGTAGCCAAGCCACAGTAAAAGTTTCACAGTCATTAGGTCTGTCTAGCAAGGGTTATAGACTTCACAACTTCAAAGTTAATACAAATGCATTTAAAATTGATACATATGTTTCTTATATCATGTAGTCGCTAAGGTCGAGGAGGAACCCGAAGTCCTAGACTTCGTTACTCCGGAGGAACAGCTAGCCTACGACCAAGAGCAGCAAGGCAAGCCCCGGTTTGCATTAACCTTTTTACAAATGTTTATTGTTTTGAGCACATCTTTGAATATTGTTCTGTGCATTAGAGTCTTGATTGGAAACCCAACTGCATAGCCAAGAAAACCCTGGGTTGGGTTTAGGGTTGAAAACCTCGTTAGCCACTGCATTGCTAGGATAGAGTAGGATTCGGTACAAGTCGAGTAGTTGGAACTACTCGCGAGAATAGGCTAGAGGCACATTGCTCGGGTAGAGATAGCACATGATACACCTGGCAAGAAAATGAGACCGAGCGGAGAGTAAGGGCAGCAGGACTTTGGGGCCTGTGTGCTGTAGCTCTGCTTGTGTCGATTGAGGACCGAGCCGTGTGCGGGCCTGTTGAACAAGCTAGAACAGTACCGAAGACCTACCGGCTATATGGGAACCGGGAAACTGATGTAACTCGGGTAGCTGGGTATTGAGGCATTGCCCGTCGTTCAGAGGGTAGGTTGAGAGCTCGAGGTGTAAATCGGCTAGCGGCACGGAGATGCGCGTGCAGAGACCTCTTGCTCGGGACGATGGGACCGGTTCAATATTTGGCTAACGGGTGAAAGGTAGTCGCGTACGGCGTCCGTGATGGTTGTTGTAGGCAACATCGAGTACGGGCGTACGTGATGGGTTGTTCGGGTAACCCTGCAGGTGTAAATCGATTATAATCGCCGTCCCTCGCGGTCAGTGAGTACCACTTGTTCACTGTACCGTGACGTAGAAAGAATAGGCTAGTCACATGTTAAAATGTTGCTGATTGAAAGCTGGACATTGATTGTTAATGATATGCTGTAGCTTAGAGCTAACTAAAGTTCTTTTCAAATTGGCTCTTCTATCGGGATTGAGCGTCCTTCAAATTGGCTTGAATTGTCCGAACGCGCTCTTCGGCGTCGTTCACCACATCAACTCCGAATGTGACCCTTTCACCGGACTCGCACCAATTTAATGGGTGCGGCATTTACGACCGTAGAGAGCTTCGTAGGGTGCCATCTGGATACTCGCCTGATAACCGTTGTTGTACGAGAATTCCGCCAATGGTAGGTGATCATCCCAGTTCCTACCATGGTGGATGGCACATGCTCTCAACATGTCTTCCAGAACTTGATTCACCCTCTCTGTCTGGCCATCTGTTTGAGGGTGATAAGCGGAGCTCCTGATCAACTTAGTACCCAATGCAGCGTGTAGCTGCTCCCAAAAGCGAGATACAAATAATGCACATCGATCTGAGACAATGGTCTTGGGTACCCCGTATAGGCATAGAATCTTCGCTATGTATAGCTCCGCATATTTGCCGGCATTGTAACGTGTATTCACCGGAATGGAGTGAGCCGTCTTGGTTAACCGATCAACGATTACCCATATGGAATCATGCTTGTTGGCTGTTAGGGGTAATCCCACAATGAAATCCATGCTCACATCTTCCCATTTCCATGCCGGGATCTTCAGGGGTTGCAACAGCCCTGATTTCTTCATGTGATCAGCTTTCACTCGTCTACACGTATCGCACTCGGATACGTACTTAGCTACCTCCCGCTTCATCCGTGTCCACCAAAATTTCTTTTTCAAATCTTGGTACATTTTGTTGCTGCCCGGATGAATGGAGTATTTGGACAAGTGAGCTTCATAGAGGACTTTTTCCTCAACTCCATATCTCGGGGTACGACTATGCGGTCATTGAACCACAGCGTCCCCTCACCATCTTTCCGGAAACATTTAATTTCTCCATTGTCTATCCGTCTCCGGAGATGTGCCATGCCTTTATCCGTTTTCTGAGCTGCAATGATGTCCTCCCTAATAGTAGGGATGAGGGCATGGTTGTACAGCGATCCATAAGGAACCAAGTATAAACTTGGCTCTTCCTCCTCCACCGGTGTAATGGTGAGGTGATGGACATGCGATTTCCGACTCAGCGCGTCGGCAACCACATTCGCCTTGCCGGGGTGGTAATGGATTTCAATCTCATAATCTTTGATCAGTTCTAACCACCTCCTCTGCCTCATGTTCAGCTCCTTCTGGGTGAAAATGTATTTCAAGCTCTTGTGGTCGGTGTAGAGATGCACCAAGTTCCCCAGGAGATAGTGCCTCCACATTTTTAGCGCCAAAACCACGGCAGCAAGTTCAAGATCGTGAGTCGGGTAGTGCTGCTCATGGTTCCGAAGTTGGCGTGAGCCATAAGCGACCACACGTCCTTCCTGCATCAACACGCAGCCGAGCCCAATACCGGACGCGTCACAATACACGTCGAAGGGCTTTGTTGTATCCGGCTGAGCTAATACCGGGGCTGTTGTGAGATGCTTCACCAGTGTTCGGAACGCTCCTTCACACGCCGTGTTCCAAACATATTTTGTCCCTTTCTTCAGCAACTCTGTCATCGGCTTAGCGAGCTTGGAGAAGCTTGGAATGAATCTCCGGTAGTATCCCGCTAACCCGAGGAAGCTTCTGACTTCATGAACTGAAGTGGGAGCTTTCCATTTCAACACTTGCTCTATTTTACTTGGGTCAACCGCAATGCCTTCAGCTGAGATGATATGTCCCAAGAATGGCACTTGGCTGATCCAAAATTCGCATTTGCTGAACTTGGCGTAGAGCTTGTGGTCTCGCAATCGTTGAAGAACGATCCGTAAGTGTTCGGCATGCTCGGCTTCTGTCTTGGAGTAAACCAAGATATCGTCGATGAACACTACCACGAACTTGTCCAGCTCCGGCATGAACACCGAGTTCATGAGATACATGAAATGGGCTGGAGCATTTGTGAGACCAAAGGACATGACGAGATATTCATACAATCCGTATCTCGTCGAGAACGCCGTCTTCGGGATATCCTCCGCCCGGATCTTGATCTGGTGATATCCAGAGCGAAGGTCCATCTTTGAGAATACACTTGCCCCCACAAGTTGATCAAACAAGATGTCAATACGGGGCAGCGGGTCCTTATTCTTGATGGTGACGGCGTTGAGCGGCCGGTAATCCACACACAGTCTCAGGGTTTCATCCTTCTTCTTTACAAATAGCGCTGAGCATCCCCAAGGCGAGGAACTCGGCCTAATGAAACCCTTGCTCAACAGATCATTGAGCTGTTCTTTCAGTTCCGCCAGCTCATTTGGAGCCATCTTGTATGGTCTCCGTGATATGGGCGTAGTCCCGGGTGCGAGCTCGATCTTGAACTCGACAGCCCGCTCAGGTGGCATGCCCGGAAGATCATCCGGGAACACATCAGGATACTCCCGGACTACGGGGATGTCTTCTAACTTGAGAACTTCAGCATTATTAATTGCTAAAACTTCCCGGACTGGCGTGTCTAACACCATGGAATGCGGACGGTGGAATGGAGAATTTAAGTGAACCGTCCGTGTCCGAGTCTCTAGGACAGCGCCATGGTATTGCAGCCATGACATCCCTAAGATTGCATCAATCTTTTGTCCCATAAGGATTATCAAGGTGGTGGGATATAGTTTCCCACCTAAGCACAGAGGTGCCTTTGGAATCATCATATTAGCTGAAATCTTCCCTCCCGGTGAGCATATCATATAAGTGCAGTCGGTTGGGAAGACTTGCAATTGATGTTTAGCCACATAGGATGCACTTATAAAGCTGTGGGTTGCACCAGAATCAAATAATATGACGATGGCTTGATTGTTGAGAGTAAACGTACCCGCCAGCACGTTGTCTCCCTCTGGGGCGTCCTCACTGTCGAGGTTGCGGACACCCCCAGTCCATTGACCAACCCTCTTCACCGGAGGTCGGCCTCGAGCACCGCCCTGGAGCTGGGCTTGCCCGCTGCTCTGCTGCCCCTGGGGGCAGTCCTTCGCGAAGTGGCCCGTCTGGCCACACGTGAAGCAGGTGAAACGGGGTGGTCCCCCGCTAATCGGTGGACGGAATCCCGGGGCACGTTTTGGCGGTGGAAACGCCCGGGGTACCGTCTGCTGCTGCTGCTGTCTTGGTGGTGGCATCGGCGGACGGAACGGGGGTGCTTGGAACGAACGTCCCCCGAACTGTTGAGGTCGCGCCGGTGGAGGCCACTGCTGCCCGGATGGTGTCCGATACACCATACGGTACTTCTGGGGAGCGCCACTCCCACCGCTGGGTGGAGCGCTGCGCTTCCGCTGCTCAGCTGCCAACTCCCGCTGAGCATCCTCTTGCATGATCGCGGCATTGACTAAGTCGTTGAATGTGCCGCGGTTCCACTGTATGAGGTGGGTCTTCATTTCGGGGTGTAACCCCGATAGAAGTGTTCCCTCTTCTTCTCCTCCGTGGAGATGTAGTCTGACGCATACTGCGCCAGATGATTGAAGGCACGGGAGTAGTCGTGGGCACTCCTCCCGCCCTGCTTCAGTTCCAAAAATTCTTGGAACTTCCTCTTCATTATTCCGGGAGGAATGTGATAGGCGCGGAACGCCTCCCGGAACTCTTGCCATTCCACGGCATGGCCAGCCGGACGTGAGGCGACATAATTCGCCCACCACGCACCAGCGGCACCGTGGAGCTGCTGTGCTGCGAACAGTGTCTTCTGCCGCTCCGTACACTGGAGCAGCCCGAACTTGGACTCGATAGTACGCAGCCAGTTGTCCGCCTCCAGTGGTTCTTCAGCTTCGGTGAACACTGGAGGGTGCGTACTCATGAAATCCGAGTACGACACTTCGCGGGGCTCACGAGGCCATCGCTCTTGACGTCCTCCTGCCTGGGACGTATTCTGCACGATCGTGCGGAGCAGGTCGGTCTGCTCCTCACGACCTCCCACCAATGCCGCTATCACATCCGCTAGAGTAAGCGGAGGCGGCGGTGGTGGCTGCTGCTGCGGGGTGCTGTCGTAGGCCGGTGGCTGGGAGTCATCACCTCCCTGTTGGCTAGAGCCACCAACCTCGTGCGTGGTCCTAGTACGAACCATCTGCAACCACACGACATTAAACATCAGTCCCGCAACATTTTGCATGCAGTCTAAATGAAATAGGTGTAAAACATAATGACAATGAAAACATGCGATACATCTCGTAAGTAGATAGTGTAATAACTTTGCACAAGCTACACCATTACCAGACCAAACACAAGCTAGTTTAATCCAACTTGATGAACCTCCACTTTGGAAGCTCAACATAACTAGGTTTGGTCACTACGAGACATTACTATCGCGTTGTCATCACGCATACCACCCTTAGGGTACAACACCCTCTCCAATGAGCTCAACTGTCATTCTTCTGTCAGAATGACCAGTTTCTACCTATTCCAAGTTTTGATCTGGTTCTGTGCATTTTAATGACTCAAGTTGCATACCAAAGTTCAAGTTAACTTCAGTATCTTTCCAACGAGTACTCATTTGCCCCCAGATCAGCTTTGATTAAAAAGTTATGCTAATTCAAAGTTAGCAGAATTTCTGGAAGAATTTTAACAGCACCTCCCTTGGAAGTGGCTGTTTTCAACCCTGATTTCCACTAAATTCTGTGCTGAAACTTCAGAAACTTTGAATTGAAAATATGTCACACATCTTCTACTCTTTCTAAGGATGTATTATATGACAATTTTAGATTTTTCTACTGGGAGTTATATTTGAAAAACAGATCAGTTCAGAGGATGTTTTACTCTGCCCTGGTTCTGGACAGTTTACATTTCTCTGGGCTTTAAGCCATCTTAAGGTGAGTTTCAGCTCTGGAAGTCTACAACAAAGTTGTAGAGTACTTCAATGCCTTTCCAGAGCTATGTAGCACCCCCTCTGGGCTAAAAGACCGGTGAGTTACGCCCTGTTGAAGATCAGCAAACATGCTGCCCAAAACAGAGCACTCTGTTTTTCAGTCTTTTTGGAACTACAATCATCAGTATCCCATTCTTATACCCAACCAGGGTCCTAAATGTTGAACCTATAGATTTTAATTCTTTGTTATCATTATACTCATGCATATGCCTACAATATCTCGGTACTACGTTCCTCACAAAAGAAAATCCTAACCGGATCATACCGGCATATACGTCTCGAGTGTGGCACTAAACGGTCTCTCGCACACGTTTTCTACACGGATACATACGTGGTTAGTACCTGCAGAAGACCACACAATGATGGTGCACTCAAAGGTTGTTCATTTCAGGCAGTTCCATATTTAAAAGTAAATACAAACGCCCGTATCATTGTCATACGGCCGTCCTTGAGCTAAGTCACGTCTCAAGGCACGTGATCGTGTTTCAACACCACACGACGGGGAACCCGAGTATGTCATGAACGGGTCTTCACGGTTGGGAATGTTATCAACCCAACAGATACCACCTACTGCCCTGCAGGGCACGCCGATGGCAAGCGCTGCGTATGTCCTCCTGGGCTATTTCCAGATGAACACACTCTCGCGTTACTGACCACGCAATGGGGTCTCCGCTTACTTGCCTAATGCACGCTAGGGATCAGCGTTTCATATGAACTCAGGGACATGAAGAGTCCAAGAGATTCATGTTGACATCTCACACCAATCTGTGAGACTCTATCCCTGAGCCACGTTCCTCGTCAGGGGGAGCTAACCGAAATTGAACCGCTTTCGGTGGCGTTCCTTACCATACTTACCAGAGCGTAGGTGCGTCGTTACCTAATTGAAATTCAGAATTATAACACATAAGTTAGTCTTTGCCACTTTAAGTAACTATGCTAATATAGTCCTTACTTGGGCAACTACCGAATCCTCACCGTATACCTAAGTTTTTCCCATAATGCAGTCCTTTAGTACTGTGCTATCCCCACTGCAGCTCTGATACCAGGCTGTGGCGGACCGGAATCCGCTCATCCAGGATCGCAGAGGGTGGTGCCGCGCGATGCGACACCCGACAGCACACGTCATAAGAACATAATATATTACATGGGAAACAACTGAAACTGTACAAACAGGTACAAACTTCAGTTACAACTATTGTTTATGTTACACAGCGGAAGTCTACACTACACAACTCGTGCCCGCCTATCTAGCAAAAGTTGGTTGCCCAGCCCTAGGGCAGCCCACACTAGCTGCACTCCTCAGCTCAGCGCGGTGTGTACGGCTCCCACTCAGCCGTGGTCCCCGACGGAGGGTAACCCTCGCCGGTGGACTCGTACTCCGAGTCCGTGGGTGGCTCCTCACCTGAAAAAAACACTTAAGCAGCAACCATGAGCACGAAGGCTCAGCAAGGCTTAACCGACTCACCTAAGCATGAAACTCTACATGAGGTATACCAAGGCATAGGTTAGTAACATTTCAGCAAAATGACACGCCTACAAGTTCATCCTTAGTTCATCTTTTAGCAACAAGTTAACAGTTCATGAAATCTGAAATTTAGTAAGCAGTATTTGGTGGCACACATGTAGCAATAAAATTATATCAATCAGCATCATTGAATCAACATATTTCATCCATTAGTCTACGTTACGACGCAGTGAACAAGCGGTACTCGTCACCGCGAGGGACGGCGAATCGACTCAATATACACCTGCAGGGAAAACCCAAAGAGCACGTCACGTACGCCCACCCGTGGAGCTGCACAGCACGCTCACTCGATGTCGTACGGGACAACCTTTCACCCAACAGCCCGAACGTCGAACCGGTCGCACCGAAACGAGCAGGAGGTTCCCCACACGGAGCATCTCTCTATGCCCGTTGGCAGATTTCCACCTTGCTGCCCTCAACCTACACCTATAAATCGGTGTGCTATGCCTCGACGCCCGGAGGTTTAGGCTACATCGGTTTATCGGGGCCCATATATCCGATATGCCTTCGGTACGTTCAATACTTGTTCAGCAGGGCCGCACACGGATCGGTCCTCAATCGACACGGGCAGGGCTGCGCACACAAGACTCACTCTTGCTGCGCCCTAGCCCCTGCCTAGTCTCATTTTTATTACTAAAGTGATCTCACATCACTCAACCGAACCCGTATGTCCCAATGCCTATCTCGCGAGTAGATTCCAACTACTCGACTTGTACCGAAGTCCTATGACTCATTAAGCATAGCCTGTCTACTTTGAGGTCCTTGACACTACCCTCACTCTCTTAGGAACCTTTGGTTATGCAAGTGGGGTTTCATTCATCATATACCTAATGCACATACATACTTCATATGACACATGTAAACAAAGTAAGACTTATAAAAAGGTTAATGCAAACCGGGGCTTGCCTTGTTGCTGCTGGTCAGTAGTTAGTTCCTCGTCCGGAAGAAGGAAGTCCAGCACTTCCGGAGTCTCTTCTTCAACGGCTACACGTTAATGAAATACTACATGTTAATTTAGATGCAAATGTGAGTTTTAGAGTAAGACTTCTACTATTAGTTCTAATAACCAGCCTCTAACACCTGGAACTTTGTTTAAGAATTTAAAGATGAACTGGTGTTGGTGGTTTGGCTTGGACTTAATCACATGGTTAAATGCTAAGTGGTTTTCCCCCCTTTTCCACATTAATCCCTTAAGTGGTTAAACAGGACAGGGGTGATCTAGAGCTCCAATGGAGCTGAGAATTTTTGTGTGAGTTCCTTGTCACAAGAAAACTCTCTGGACCAAACATTAGCACTTTTCATGGAGTGGTTTGCTCAGAATAATTCTCTTGGCAAATCAGCAATGAAGAATTTATTCTGAGGTAATACCCCTGTTCATGCTCAACTTAATGAACTACAATTTCAATTATAGCTCATAGAGTTTGCATGAATTTTCCTAACATTTTTGGGGTTAAGATTTGCCCAGAACTGAATTTCCAAGTTTTGGAAATTCTCTGAAAATGTTTCTGTATTCAAAGGAACACATCACCTTCCAATTTGAATTGCTCTGACCAAATCAACTCCAAATGGTCTGAAACTTTTACAGGGGTTTACTAATGTCCTAAAGAACATTCTGGTAAAATTTGGGGATTTTTGGATGAACCAAACTCCCTCTAAAATTCTTTTTTTGCTGAAAAGCTTTAAAGAATTTTCCAGAATTAATTAATGGGTTTCATATAAATTGGGTTGTATATCTGGACAGAGCTAGGCAAGATGAATCCAACCAAATTTGAATCACTAAATTTGGAGCTTCCTAGCCAAGGTTATGGATTTCTAAAGTTTGAGCTAATCCCTGAATTATTTTCCTACAGAAAATCCCCTCCCGCGCTAAACCGGAGGCTGACAGCGGGGCCCGCCCGTTTAAATTGAACTAACCGCGCGCTCGCGCGCGATTAACACAGGGGCTGACAGGTGGGGCCGCGCCCTTCGTCTACCTCCCGACGTCGCCGCCCCTGAGCCGCCGGAGCTCCGGCGAGGTCAGCGTTCCCGGCGATCTAGCTCACCGGAGCCGACGAGACTCGCCGCCCCCACGTAATCTCAGGTGCTGAACCCGCTGGACACCATGTCGCCGCCGGCTAACCGCCATAGCTCGCCGGCGACGAGCCCTATGCCTCTGTGCTACCTCGGCAACGTGTTCCCGCCCTTCTGACCATCTTCTTCGTGCGCTAATTGCGTCGCCACACTCAGGGAAACCTCGGGAAACTCGGCATGAGCTCTGTTGGGCCCTAAACGGCCGGCAACCCAGACCTCACCGGCGACCCCCTCCTCCGCCATACTGTCCTAGGGTGAACTTAGGGTTCCGGCGGTGATTTCCTTCCGGTTTTTGATCGAGAAGGGTCGCCAGAACCTCTAGATGCTCTCTCACAGCTCCGTTCGACCTCCCACCCACTAAGCTTCCCGAATTTCTGCTAAACCTAATCGGGTCCCGAAAGGAGCTACTCGTCCTAAACTGGAAATTCTCCGCGCACAAAGGTCGAACCTTGGAACGATTTGCGCGGTGGTCTTGAGGACGAGCTAGCGCTTCACTTTCCTATGGAGGTCAAAGCCGGAAGATGATCACAGCTGGGGTGGCATACGATCGGAGCTCGGGCGACTAGGCTGCTGGTTACGGAACTCGCGAAAATCAGTAACTCGCCGGCGGTCTCGGGCCTTTTATAGGCCCCTGAGGCCAGTGGAGAGCGCGAACCTGCTGTGCCACCTCCTCTGCCGAAGCAGGAGTTGGCCGGCCGAGGTGGTCGGGCGCCGACGCTGGCTGCAGCTGGCGAGCGCGCTCGGTCGAGGAAGTCGGCTGAGGAGACTTCTGTGCTAAGTCTACTGACCAGTGGGCCTCCCCTCTAACTCTTTTGTTTTTCCAATTTTCTGAATTCTGTTGTGCCAAAATATCCTCAGCTACTCACAATTTAATGTGAGACTTAGTCACCAAGTCTTTGTTTGAATTTGAATTCTCAAATTCAAACTTTGTTTGGTTAAATTTGCTTCATATTTAAACTGAAATTCAAATTCAGTTTTGAATCCTTGCAAATTTAGCTCTTGACAAGATGAGCTCCAATGGAGATGAAAATTGGTGGGTTTACTCAGAAAAATGTGCTGAGTATAGATATGGAGCTAACTTTTGAATTTGGGTGATGAAAGTTGCTGCAATTTGAATTTACATTCAAATTGGCCTCTTTTTGAAATAACCCAAAAGTGCCTCAAAAAGTGTTGAATTTGCATGAGCTTTGGACTGAACCTTCCCAAGATTTTTTAAATTCTAGGGGTGATCTCAACCTCTCATGTTCATGTGTCGAAACCCTACTTTGTGAAAGTGAAGGCTTTCCCCTCTAATCATTCTTTTGATGGAGGTTACATGCTCTTCACAATATTTCCTAAGATTCCCACAATAAAAACTGTGGTGTTGTCAGGTGAAGAAAAAGTTTTTGCAAGTCCCTTTTCTTGGGCTTTTACAGTAACTGGTCTTTACCGGAAGAAAATGGGCGGTTTTCGTTAACCGGTCCACAATGACCCAGATGGAGTCATAACCTGACTGAGTACGTGGCAATCCGACGATGAAGTCCATACTGATGTCCTCCCATTTCCATTCAGGTATTTTTAGAGGTTGCAACAATCCAGCGGGTTTTTGATGTTCGGCTTTTACCCGTTGGCATGTGTCGCATAGGGCAACGTATTCGGCTATATCCCTTTTCATACCATCCCACCAATAGCAAGTTTTCAAGTCCTTGTACATTTTGGTGCTCCCTGGATGTATGGAATAGGGTGAATCATGTGCCTCCCTAAATATCATGTCGCGAAGGTGTCTTAGGTTTGGCACACAAATCCTTTTTCCTAGCCAAAGCGTACCCTTTTCATCCTCCTTGAAATCCTTCTCTACCCCTTGTCAAATTCTTTCCTTGATTTCCTTGATCCCCTCGTCCATTGCTTGGACCCTTCTTATTTCTTGCTCCAATGGGGAGTGGATCTCTATTATCTCCACGTTATTCGAGAATCCGAGGTGTAACCGTTCGAACTCCTTTCGTAGTTCGGGTGGTAGCTCCCGAACCGTGAGTTGGTGGCATGCTCCCTTTCTGCTCAATGCATCAGCTACTACATTGGCCTTCCCGGGGTGGTAGTTGATTCCCACATCATAATCCTTTATAAGTTCTAACCATCGACGTTGCCTCAAATTCAAGTCCGTTTGTGTAAATATGTACTTGAGGCTTTTATGATCCGTATAGATCTCACATCGATGACCAAGGATATAATGTCTCCAAATCTTCAATGCATGCACCACTGCTGCTAACTCCAAGTCGTGCGTAGGATAGTTAAGCTCGTGCTTCTTTAATTGTCGTGAGGCATAGGCTACCACTTGTCCTTCCTGCATGAGTACACATCCGAGCCCTTGTCTGGATGCGTCACAATATATGTCAAAACTCTTGCTTACGTCTGGTAATACCAGAACCGGTGCTGTGGTTAGCCTTTTCTTGAGCTCCTCAAAACTTTCTTGGCACGCTTGTGTCCATTGAAAGACTTTCCCCTTCATTAACAACTCCGTCATAGGTTTTGCTATCTTGGAGAAGTCTTTAATGAAGCGCCGATAGTATCCTGCCATTCCAAGGAAACTTTGAATATCCCTCACGCTCCTCGGTTGGTCCCACTTTAGAAAATCTCTCACCTTTCCAGGATCAACCGATACCCCTTCCTTGGAGATGATGTGGCCTAGGAAAGATATCTCCTTTAGCCAAAATTGACACTTGTTGAGCTTGGCATACAATTGATGCTCACGCAACTTCTACAAGGTCAATTTCAGATGTTCTTCATGCTCCTCCTCACTTTTTGAATACACCATAATGTCGTCGATGAAAACCATGACGAACTTGTCCAAGTACTCCATGAAAACCTTATTCATAAGGTACATGAAGTATGCGGGTGCATTCGTCAATCCAAAAGACATAACGGTATATTCATATGAACCATACCGTGTCCGAAAGGCTGTCTTAGGTATATCGGAGGGCTTAATCTTCAGCTGGAAATATCCCGACCGAAGATCAATATTGGAGAACACTTGGGCTCCCTTCATTTGATCGAACAGGTCCTCTATACAGGGCAGAGGGTATTTATTCTTGATTGTTACCTCGTTGAGAGACCTGTAGTCCACGCACATTCTTTGGGTTCCGTCCTTCTTGTCCATGAAGAGTACCGGGGCTCCCCATGGTGACGAACTTGGACGGATAAAACCCTTCTCCAACTGTTCTTGAATTTGCTTCTTGAGTTCAACTAACTCGTTGACGGGCATCCTATATGGTCTCTTAGCTATGGGTGCAGTTCCAGGTACCAAATCTATGGCAAACTCAATGTCCCGGTCAGGTGGCATACCTGGAAGTTCTTCCGGGAACACATCAGAAAATTTCTGAACCACTGGAATGTTGTCCAATGCTACTCCTTCAATATGGTTCAAATCCGCCCGTTCGGTTGCTTGCTGGGCTGACTCAAACTCGACACGGATACCGTGTTCGTTTGTCAACTGCACGCTTTTCTCAGCGCATTGGATTACTCCTTTGTGCTTGCTTAACCAGTCCATTCCGAGTATGATGTCAATTCCGTGGAGGTCCAAGACAATAAGGTCGGCAAGGAAGTCTACACCCCTTATTTTAAGGCTTACTTTAGGACATACTATATTAGTCCTCATTTCTCCTCCGGGAGAATTAACTAACATAGCACATTCTAAGTGGGATACGGGTGGATGATGTTTGGCAACATATTTGGATGATATGAAGGAATGTGATGCTCCGGAATCAAATAAAATGGTGGCTGGGTTGGAGTTGGCAAGGAACATACCAATTGCGACGTCCTCAGCCTGTTGTGCTTCCTCAGCAGTGACATGGTTAACGTGGCCACGAGCATAGTTCTGCGGTCCACGGTTCCCTTGGTGGTCCCCTCCGTTTGGTCGCTGGTTCTGCTTGGGCACGTTACCTTGCTGTCCAGGGCCTCTCTTCGGGCACTGGTTAGCGAAGTGGCCTACTTCCCGACATGCAAAGCATGCCCTGTTGCCTATGGCAGCAGGTGCGTTGGGGCGGGGGTTTTGAACAGGAGCGCCTTTGTTAGGCCGGGGCGCAGGAGGCATGGGCACACGAGGTGCCGGTGCAACGAGCCGTTGCTGTGGTGGCTGACCAGGGCGGTACGTAGGAGTGGTCGATCCATACCACGGTGCAGGGGGCATGTATCTAGGTCGTACGTTGCTCCCTTGGGGCTGGTATGGCATCTTCCTTTTGCACTCGCGCTCAATCTCTCGGATCTTGTTTTCCACCACAATAGCCTTATCAACCAGCTTCTGGAAGCTTACGTAGTCATTGTTGAGGAGCTGAACTTGGATCTCATTGTTCAACCCTCTCATGAACAGGTACTGCTTCCTCTGATCTGAGTTGACATCTTCGGGGGCATACCGAGACAGTTGTATGAACTTGTTGATATATTCGTTCACACTTTTCTGTCCTTGACGGAGACCTTCAAACTCCTGCCTCTTGAGCATCATTACACCAACAGGGATGTAGTGGGAGCGGAAACTTTCCTTGAACTCAGTCCAAGTGATTGTCTCCGGGTTGGCATGGGCGTTGCTCAAGGCATCCCACCAGTCAGCAGCTGCTCCCATCAGTTGGTGCGATGCAAAGAGAACCTTCTCTCGGTCGTTGCACTGTACAATGGCAAGCTTCTTCTCCATGGATTTCAACCAGTCATCGGCCTCCATTGGATCGCTTGCTTGCGCAAAGGTGGGTGGTCGAGTCCTCATGAACTCTCCCAGCCTGTTATGAGCCGGCGGTGGTGGTGGCGGTGGTGCCGGAACGGGGTGTTGGTTGGCCTGCAACTGACCCAAAGTTTGGATCATGGTTTGCATAAGCTGGTTTTGCATGGCCATCAACCTTTCTAGGTTGTCTTCGCCAGCTCCAGGGTTAGCAGGAACTTCTTCGTGGTCATTTTCCTGGACGTTCCTTCGGCTGTAGTTTCCTCTCACCATCTGTGAGAGAGAACGAAATAGAATAGAAGGTTAGAAGGTTAGATAGGTCCTTTCAACTATATGCATCAAGGGGAGTTGGACTATATATATTAGTCCTTATGAGGATGTGATCAAGTGCCGAAGCATTTCACTCCTCTTTCTTCTTACGTGTGGATATGGGCAACGTTGTTGAGACGTCCCACAACTCACACTAAGCACATATTCACAAATAATCATCACAAGGGCCCACTCAACTCCTATTCAAGGATGGTTTCCTATGTCAAGGTGGTTTTAAAGGCCAATCTAGGCTATTCACCCTAGGGCGCTTCCTTTGGTCAGCGTGGCTTAGCTACCTGTGACTCCTATTTAGGGGTGTAACTTGCTGTTAACCCGTGGCTCTAATATCAATCTAAGGTTTCTATTTAGGCGTGTAACCTACTGTCAACCCGTGGCTCTGATACCAATCTGTGACGCCCTCAATTCTGTGGAAAACCACGGAACCGAGAACTAATGCATATGTGTGCCCAGGATTTTCATCACACATACACATACACATACATTCCACAAACTGAATTCAGATTATATATTACCACGAATAACAGAGTTTATTACAACACCTCATGAGTCTTGGGCTCATGCTCACAGCGGAAGTCTTTATTTCTACGCAGCGGAAATCTTTATTTAAATGCGGAAGCAAAAACTAATGCGGAAGCAAAACTAAGCAGAAGTGGCTCCATCTCTACTCCCTCCACAGGCAAGGTTGAGAACAGATCACACGCCATAATGTCCCACTTGTTCTTCATAATAGGTTTCTCCTGCTGCTGATGAAGAAATAATAATGCAAGGTTGAGTACAATGATGTACTCAGCAAGTGCGGGAATAACACATGATATGCAGCTCATAAACAAGGTAGGTAATAAAAGGCTTATTTGCAGAAAAGCAGATTTATAAAAAACGTGATAAAACAGCAACTTAACTTTAGATGAATGTAATCCCAGCAGGTGTTAAATTACCAACATACCTCCATCGCTTTTCATGTTCCACCCGAACATTAACCAATCTTTTATTCATACTCACGAATACCTCCTCGTATTCGCTACCATCTCACCTCATAAAACAACCACATCTCACACCGAGACCAATCTCATGTCATGACCCATCAGTCATGCAACCATCTTGTCTCCCGGACTCAACAGTTCCAAACCAATAACCATAACCGATAACCATAACCAAGAACCTTCCCAATAACCATTCCAATAACCATTCCAATAATCGTCCCATCTAATCATGGCAGTTTAGTCAGGTGCTCGTGACCGTAAGCTCGGCTATCATGATAGTTTTAATAACTCTGCAGAGTTTGTACCTCTTTACCCACAAGTTTGTGATTTCGTCACCCGTCGGCGACTGCAGAACCTCCATTATACCAGTACACATCCGTCGGTGTATGGCCAAGAGATCACAAAATAGCCTTTACAAAGGGGTTACTAGATGTATGGACTCACTGAGGTTTCACCGGCAGGCTAGAATCTCCAATTCTCCCACCCACGGGCCCCCTCTTGTGCCATGCAGTTCCCAGGGCAGTCCTCACTCGACTCCCATTCCCCGCGCCTTCCACAGTCCATAACACCCTAGCAACTTACCTAATTACTCAGCTAAGCCGCACCCATATTTGGCCTTGTGGTGGCACTGTTATCCTGGCATGTGCATGCATGAACCGGTCCTTAGATCTACGGCAAGCAAAACCACCATCTCATGCTACCTCATTCACAAACCCAGGCTTGCCTAGATCTCCCCCTGATCCATGTCCATTATTAACATCAGTTTCTCATTATTATTACGAGTGCAGTTAGCTAGACACATCTATCTCGTATTTCCAATCCCATGGACTCAGCGAAGCATAAAGCGAAAACCATACCCGACTCATAAACTTCCAAGGCGACAAGGGTGGTTTAATTAAAACTAGTAAACTCCTATAAAAAGGGTTTTCCCATCATGTTTGACTCAACACACACACCTTTTCGCAAAACAAAATAGTTTTACCCAGAACATAGGATCAACATGGTCAAGGAGCACTTGCCTTGTTCTTGCGGTTCCGGTTGTTCTTGATTCTCAAAACCTGGTTGCTGTAGTTCGTCGTAGACAGCGTCCTGAGCCTGTCCTGCTATGTAGGATTCACGTGCATACAAGATTCACAGCAATCAATATTATGCGCAAACCTTAAACTAGATGCGACGATGCATATGCATGCTATCCTATGATTTTTATTAGATTGGTGTGCTCTTGCATGGCTTGCATGGACAGAGGTGTTCGGATCAAAGGTGGTCGTGGCGATGATCTTGTCTTTAGATCAAACTGATCATCGAGTGATCTGCCCACGAGAAAGCTTCTGTTCGAAAGGAATTGAAGAACAGATGCAAGAGATGAACATCATGATGTCGTAAGGTGGTATTGAAGTCCTACCTCACGCTCTTCTTGTCTTCGAGGTCCTCCTCAGACCGCTTGGTTCTTCTCCGATGATCTCCCTTGTTGTGCTTTCGGCGATGTTTTGCTCGGCGAGTTAGGGCTAGGGCTCTAAGTCGTCGGCTCAGGAGTTGAAAGAGAAGTTCGTGGTTTCGGCCAGAGGTTTCGGGTTCTATTTATAATCGAGAAGAGAAGAGTCCTAATCTAATTGGATCCCGAATAAAAGTCTTGTTCAGATCTTGTTGGATCCTGACGTCTTATCTTTGGTAACATCGTGGAGTTTAGATCGGTTTCTGTTGCGTACCGGTATTTTTACGCGTAAAAACCGCTCCAAACTAGTTACCTTCGTGATGATGAGTTCCGGAAGCTCCACGTGTCCTCCGGGCCTGGTATCTCCTTATCCGCAGAAACAAGCTCCGGTTGTGCCGCGTGTCAATCGATCGAGACCTCCCTCTTCTTCGGAGACGAGCTCCGCGCACGCCACGTGTGGGTGCCGGTCTTTCCGCTCTCCTTTCCTCAGGGACATGACCCGAGGTCGACACGTATTTAGCTGCGACGGACCTTCCGGTGATAAGCTCCGGTGGCGACACGTGTTCGATAGATCCGGACTTCTCTGAGATGAGCTCCGAGATTGACACGTATCCCCCGCGACGGGTCCTCTTATTTCCGCGAGGACTAGCTCCGAGGATGACACGTGTCCTATGAAAAATGCCTTTGCTTCTTCCGCAGAGGCTAGCTCCGCGGCAGCACGTGTCCACAGGGTCGGACTTCTTTCCAATTGCGGAGGTGACCCCCGAGCCTGCCACGTAGCTAGTTTAGCGGCGGACCTCTCCCAAATTTCTCGGGGATGAGCTCCGAACACGCCACGTGGTCTGCTGGCAATGGAAGTTTTCCTTCGATGCTTTCGGAGAGCATTATTGGCTATCCTTTTGATACTTGTCTCTGTTTCTACTTTTCTTAAAATGTTTTTCTTCTTCATAAAACATGAACATATGCTGACACCCGAGATGAGGGTGTCACAGGTAAGGGCAGCAGGACTTTGGGGCCTGTGTGCTGTAGCTCCGCTGGTGTCGATTGAGGACCGAGCCGTGTGCGGGCCTGTTGAACAAGCTAGAACAGTACCGAAGACCTACCGGCTATATGGGAACCAGGAAACTGATGTAACTCGGGTAGCTGGGTATTGATGCATTGCCCGTCGTTCAGAGGGTAGGTTGAGAGCTCAAGGTGTAAATCGGCTGGCGGCACTGAGATGCGCGTGCAGAGAACTCTTGTTCGGGACGATGGGACCGGTTCAATATTTGGCTGACGGGCGAAAGGTGGTTGTGTACGGCGTCCGTGATGGTTGTTGTAGGCAACATCGAGTACGGGCGTACGTGACGGGTTGTTCGGGTAACCCTGCAGGTGTAAATCGATTATAATCGCCGTCCCTCGCGGTCAGTGAGTACCACTTGTTCACTGTACCATGACGTAGAAAGAACAGGCTAGTTACATGTTAAAATGTTGCTGATTGAAAGATGGACTTTGCTTGTTAATGGTTTGTTGTAGTTTAGAGCTAACTAAAGTTCCTTTCAACTTTGGGCAAAGTACATGAGAGAAATGCGTTTCTTGTTTGATTGCAGCTCTCTCATGTGCCTTAGCGTAAGGTTCTCCACAACCTGCTGCTAAAACTTGAAAGTAAGGTTCCACTAATTAGACGAGTCCTTGCAATTGATTTTTACCTCATGTAACCCATCACCCTCATGTAGAAGTTCCATGTTTAGGTGAGACAGGTCAGACTTGCTGAGCCTTCGTGCTCACTGCTTGTGTTTGAAGCTTTTGCAGGGTTCTATGAGGAAGGGACTCCCGAGGAGGAGACGGAACCCCAGGAGGGGAACCCCGTCGAGTGGGAGTCGTGCACGCTGCAGAGTTAGTGTGCGTGTGTGCTAGCAAGAACACGTTCAAGGGCTGAACGTGGACTTGATGCGTAGTCTACGCCCACGAGTGTAGACTGGACTTATTTTGATGTAAACATGTTCATAAACCAGTTTATGTAATAAAATTTTGCTTCCTCTTTGTACCTTTGATGTGTGTTATCCGGTGCTGTGCAACACAGCACCCCTCAGCGTGATCCTGGCTCGACAAGACCGTGGGGTCGTGTCAGGAACCGCCGCAGTAAAAGCAACCATCAAGTGGGCGCACGCTCACACAATCCCGCGACTGTTCGTGCTCTGGCAGCGGTCAATGCGGGACTTAGAGAAAGTGCGCAGAACAGAAGAGACGGAGGCCCCACCTCAGGCTCGCTATCTCCCCCGAGATGGGCCCGGGGGCAACTGTCGGTACCCGCGATATGGGGTACCCCCGTGCACAGGGGAAAATGCCTAAGGATCTCGCCCTTCTCCGCAGGGAGAGCTCCGAAGGCACCACGTGTCCAGCAGGGCCGGACCTCCCTCTCCTCAGAGGAGAGTTCCGGGCCCGCCACGTGGCCAGCGGCAGCCGTACCTCCCCCCTCCGTGGGGAGGGCTCCGAAGGCGCCACGTTTCCCGCGGGGCCGGACCTCCCCCTCCTCAGAGTAGAGCTCCGGGCCCGCCACATGGCCGACAGAAGCCGGACCTCCCCCCTCCGCGGGGAGAGGTCCGAAGGCTCCACGTGTCCTGCGGGGCCGGACCTCCCTCTCCTCAGAGGAGAGCTCTAGGCCCGCCACGTGTCCAGCAGAACTTTTGATAAGGATCCAATGAGGGGAGTAGCAGGGACTGTGGTATCGAATTTTTTCATTCGAGTATCTATTAGAAAAAAAAATTCTCCACCATTTGATTTCTTACTAAGAAAGTTTGCCTGCCACCGCGCGGTAGGCAGCGGGCGTAAAGACGCACCATACCTTGCCTGTACAAGGTATTCAAGGCTCGCGCCTTCCCAAGACGCGGAGACGCGGAGCACACCTCTGTCAGGTGCCGTTGCGCCCAGTCGCATCGCAGACTGGCGCGCAGTGTCAAAACCTGCCAGCCAATAAACACAGCGACAAGACATCCCCTGCCGCCCCCGCCGTCATCAACCACTACGACTAGCTTGCGGCATGGGCAGGGCTGCAGAACGAAGGCACGGAAGCCTTCGCCAGAGACAACAACCAACATAACTGCGGATACGATAGTCGGCAGGAAATCACCCCGGGACCACCTGTCGGGTCCCGGGCCCCCCTTGTAAGCCACACGAGCCTTGGACTATAAAAGGCTCGGGTAGGCAACGTTAGCAGGGGTTCGCACTCCAGAAACTCACACCCTAGGCATAACTCACCCTCAAGCTCAGGACTCCGGTTCTGAGCAACAAGCAATACAGCGAGCACATCTGCTCACCGTCGACGTAGGGTTTTACGCTCCGGCGGCCCAAACCACGTAAAACTCGCCGTGTCAAGCTCCTCCCTCACTCGTCCCTACGCTTAAGCTCTCCGCAAGCGACTAGCCCCTCCGAAAAATAACCTCCGCGGGCTGCCCAGAGCAGGTCCAAGGGAAGTGTCGACCACACACTTCGACAGGGACGACTTGTCCTGGCCCTACCCCTGAGAACGGGCTCGATGGGGTGAGCTTGGCCATCGGGATCTGCAGCTTCTGGAAAGCTGCGCGGCTGATGAGGTTCAGCCCAGCCCCGCCATCTACCAAAACGTGGTACATCTTCATGTTGGCGATGGTGGGTGCTACCAAGAGCGGTAGTTGGCCGGCCCCAGCCATGTTCCTGGGGCAGTAGGTGGCATCGAAGCTGATGAGGGTTCCCATCCACTTGAGGTGCGGCGCAGCACTTGGGAGAGGCGCCACCGACGCTACCACTCGGCGCAGAGTCTTAACCGTGGTTCGGGACGCGGGGTCAGCGGACCCGCCGTAGATGACGTAGAGCATCTTCCGGCGCTCGTCATCGCTGGAGCTGGAGTCCTCATGGTTGTGCACCGCCTTCATGGCGCGCTGAGGCTCCTGGTACTCCACCTGGTGGTCGACGTTGTCTTGGGTGTCGACATTCTGTTTGCCCTCCCTTGGACGGAAGGGAGGGGAGTCAGCACGCGATTGCTTCCCCTTGCGGAAGCGCTCCGCGAGCTTCTGAATCTCCCGGCACTCAGCAGCAGTATGGCTGCTGGTGTCGTGCACGGGGCACAGCTCGCCTTGGTCACCATCTGGAGCTGGTGACCGTCGCTGCCTTTTGTCGGGGCGTGGCCCCCGAGCTCCGCTGGGTGCTGCTGCTGCAGCAACGGGAGCTGTGGTCGGTGGTTTCATCTTGCCACCGCCCCGGTTCTTCATCTTCTTGCCGCTTCCATGGGAAACAGCGCCAGATCCGGGCTGTCCTCCTGACTCGGAGGCTGGCAGTGAGTGTCAGTTCCGCCCTTCTGCTGCCCTGGCGCACTTGTCCGCCAGGCCGAAGAGCTCTGAGACGTCGCGAACCTCTCTGGTCGCAAGCTTCTCAAGCATCTTCTTGTCCCGTACACCCTGCCGGAACGCCACCACCACAGTAGCATTTTGGATATGCGGGATGGTGTTCCGTACCTGGGAGAACCGCTGGATGAAGGAGCGCAGCGTCTCTCCAGGTTGTTGCTGGATGGCGTGGAGATCGAGCTCCGTGCCAGGCCGGATGTAGGAGCTGCCGAAGTTAGTAGTGAACTTCTGGCAGAGCTCCCCCCTGGAGGTTATGGAACCCTGGGGAAGATTCATGAGCCAAGACCGGGCTGGGCCAGTCAAGGCGACGGGGAAGTAGTTGGCCATGACGGCCTCGTCCCCTACTGCAGCAAGGATGGCGGTAGAGTAGATCTGGAGGAACTCCGCCGGGTTATGCTGCCATCGTACTTCTCGGGCAGGTGCGGCCGGAACTTGCGCGGCCACTTCGTGAAGCGAAGGTGTGGTGCCAGGGCCGCACATCCTGCTCCTGTTGCTGCAGGTGTTGGTGCCGCGAACGCTTGGTTCGCTGCTGGCACTGTGTACCCCGGTATGGGCAAGGCTGCACCATAGACTGGGGGCACCATTTGCAGGGCATATGGCTGGGGCATATGCTGCGTGGCGTATGCCTGGGGCAGAGATCGCGTGGCGAACGTCTGCGGCCCAGGCTGGGTTGAGGCGGTCGACATGCTGTCGCCGGCCTCTTGGTTGCGACGCCTTTCTCGTCGTCGCTCGATGACCACTCGGGCATTGTCGCCCAAGTGGCGTTGTTCCAGCTCCGACCTCATGTCCGCCGACGGGAGCCTGGTGGAGCAGGAATCTGCCGTCTGCCTGTCAACCGTTGGTGTGCGCGTCAGCGACACAGCCGGTTGACTGGGACGTCGTCCCCGCCGAAGTTGAGGGTTGGCGGCGGCAACGATGAGACGGTCTACGTCGCGAATCCACTGCTGGGTCGCTGACTGAGGCGTGTCCCCAGCAGGTGGATTGCGCAGTAGCGCTCGTGCTGCAGCTAGTGCGCCCCCGTGGGAGATGCTCAGCGCTGCAGAAGATCTCACGCTCGCTGGAGCCTGCGCTGCCGGAGTCAGCGCTGCCGGAGTCGGCTGCTGGCTTCCAGCTTGCGCCGACACACTCCGTCCTGAGTGTGTCGAGACGTAGTCCCCGCTAGTCACCGTTCGTCGTGAACGTGGGCGGGGAGAGCTTGCCGCTGAAGGAAGCTTCGTCATCTTTGTTGGCAGAAACTCGTCGCGCAAGGGAAAAGCCCCCTACCTGGCGCGTCAAATGTCGAAGTGTGTAGCCGACACTTCCCCCGGGCCTGCTCTGGGCAGCCCGCGGAGGTTCTTTTTCGGAGGGGCTAGTCACTCGCGGAGAGCTTACGCGTTAGGGACGATTGAGGGAGAAGCTTGACAGGGATTTTTACGTGTTCAGGCCGCCGGAGCGTAATACCCTACGTCCACGGTGAGCTGTGTTGCTCGTTGTATTGCTTGCTGCTCAGAACCGGAGTCCTGATCTTGAGAGAGTGAGATGTCGAATGGCTAAAGTGCAAACCCCTGCTAACGTTGCTGTCGAAGTGTGTAGCCGACACTTCCCCCGGGCCTGCACTGGGCAGCCAGTGGAGGTTCTTTTTCGGAGGGGCTAGTCACTCGCGGAGAGCTTTAGCGTTAGGGGCGATTGAGGGAGAAGCTTGACACGGGGAGTTTTACGTGGTTCAGGCCGCCAGAGCGTAAAACCCTACGTCCACGGTGAGCAGAGATGCTCGCTGTATTGCTTGTTGCTCAGAACCGGAGTCCTGAGCTTGAGGATCAGTCGAACCTAAGGGTGTGAATGGCTGGAGTGCGAACCCTTGCTAACGTCGCCTACCCGAGCCTTTTATAGTCCAAGGCCCGAGCGGCTTACAAGGTGGGCCCGGGGCCTGACAGGTGGTCCTGGGGAGATTGCCTGCTGT
Source organism: Neostapfia colusana (assembly GCA_030760725.1). NCBI lineage: Eukaryota > Viridiplantae > Streptophyta > Magnoliopsida > Poales > Poaceae > Neostapfia > Neostapfia colusana. Next base: position 11,868,056 of record JASWHV010000016.1, read on the forward strand.
CGAAGTGTTCGGTCGACACTTCCCCCGGGCCTGCACTGGGCAGCCCGCAGAGGTTCTTTTTTCGGTGGGGCTAGTCCCTTGCGGAGATCTTGCGCGGATGGACGAGTTAGTAAGAGCTTGACACGGTGAGTTTTACGTGGTTCAGGCCGCCGGAGCGTAAAACCCTACGTCCACGGCGAGCTATGGAGCTCGCTGTATTGCTTGCTGCTCAGAACCGGAGTCCTGAGCTTGGGGGTGAGTTACAGCTTGGGTGTGAATGGCTAGCGTATGAGTTGCAGAGGTGTGAACCCTTGCTATCGTCGCCTACCCGAGTCTTTTATAGTCCAAGACTCGGGTGGCTTACAAGGGGGGCCCGGGACCCGACAGGTGGTCCCGGGGAGATTGACTGTTACCTACCGTATCTGCAATTATGCCGGTAGTTGTCTCTGGCGAAGGCTTCTGAGTCTTCGTCTTGCAGCCCTGCCCATGCCACATGCTAGTCGTAGTGGATGATGACAGCGGGGCGGCATGGGATGTCTTGTCGCTGCGTTTATTGGCTGGCAGGCTCTGACACCACGCGCCAGTCTGTGATGTGACTGGGCGCAACGGCACCTGACAGAGGCGTGCTCCGCGTCTCCGCGTCTTGGGAAGGCGCGGGCCTTGAATACCTTGTACGGGCAAGGTATGGGGCGTCTTTACGCCCGCTGCCTACCGCACGGGGGCAGGCAGCGCTGTTCTGCTGGACACGTGGCGGGTTCGGAGCCCTCCTCAGTTGAGAGGGAGGTTCGGCCCCGCAGGACACGTGGAGCCTTCAGACCTCTCTCTGCGGAGGGGGAGGTCCGGCTTCTGCCGGCCACGTGGCGGGCCCGGAGCTCTCCTCTGAGGAGAGGGAGGTCCGGCCCTGCGGGACATGTGGCACCTTCGGAGCTCTCCCCACGGAGGGGGGAGGTCTGGCTGCTGTAGGCCACGAGGCGAGCCCGGAGCTCTCCTCTGAGGAGAGGGAGGTCCGGCCCCTCTGGACACGTGGTGCTTTCGGAGCATTCCCTGCGGAGAAGGGCGAGATCCTTAGGTATTTTCCCCTGTGCGCGGGGGTACCCCATATCGCGGGTACCGACAGTGGCCCCCGGGCTCTCCTCGGGGGAGGTAACGAGCCCGAGGTGAGGCCTTCTCCTACCCGCGCACTTTCTTGTCTTGAGTATTCCCTGTGCTGGCAGGGTCTTGACGGCTTCGGAGTTCAGCCTCTTAGGAGAGGGTGAAGCCTGGCATCGGAGCTCGGCCCGGCTGTCGGGGCGGAGGTCTCGAAGTCATTGGAGCTCTGGTCCACGAAGGGCGTGAGGTCCGGCATCAGGGCTCGCCTCTGAAAGGAGGGCGAGGGTTGGCATCGGAGCTCGGCCCAGCTGTGGAGGCGGAGATCCAGAAGTCATCGGAGCTCAGGCCAGCGAAGGGCGTGAGGTCCGGAGGTCATCGGAGCTCAGGCCAGCGAAGGGCGTGAGGTCCGGCATCAGCGCTCGCCTCTAAAGGATGGCGAGGGCTGACCTCGGAACTTGGCCCAGCTGTGGGGGCGAAGGTCCGGAAGTCATCGGAGCTCAGGCCAGCAAGGGCGTGAGGTCCGGCATCAGCACTCGCCTATGAAAGGAGGGCGAGGGCTGGCCTCGGAGCTCGGCCCGGCTGTGGAGGAGGAGTCCGGAAGTCATCGGAGCTCAGGCCAACGAAGGGCGTGAGGTCCGGCATCAGCGCTCGCCTCTGAAAGTAGGGCGAGGGCTGGCCTCGGAGCTCGGCCCAGCCGCGGGGGCGGAGGTCCGGAAGTCATCGGAGCTCATGCCAGAGAAGGGCGTGAGGTCCGGCATCGGCGCCCTCCTCTGAAAGGAGGGCGAGGGCTGGCCTCGGAGCTCGGCCTAGCTGTGGAGGCGGAGGTCCCGAAGTCATCGGAACTCAGGCCAGCGAAGGGCGTGAGGTCCGGAGGTCATCGGAGCTCAGGCCAGCGAAGGGCGTGAGGTCCGGCATCAGCGCTCGCCTCTGAAAGGAGGGCGAGGGCTGGCATCGGAGCTCGGCCCAGCTGTGGGGGCGAAGTCCGGCACTGCTCAGTGGTCCCCCCTTTCCTGTCCTTTAGTCTCATTTGGCTTACTGTCCCAGGCCGGAATACGGGGCTTGGGTAGTCCAGTGCACTTGGTCCCGGAGGTCTGTCCCCAGCCCCAGTTAGGGTGTAACCGTCCGGCCCCCTGGTACTCAGACCGTAGCGCTTGTGGGAAGAGTGCGCATGCTTTGGGTGCAAGACCGTGCAAAGCAAGGCTCCTGACCCCCCGGTCTAGCGTAGGTCTTTTCTCGGAGGAGACCAACTGGCGGTACAGTACCCTTACAGGGGGAGATCCAAAAGGCCACCGGGCCTCTGGCAGGTATCCCAAGCACTACCGCCTTCGGCAGGACGGCAAATATCGACTATGCATGAGAGCAGGAAAGCGGAACCAAGTGTACAATGGACGCACACTGTCTAGAGCGTGGGGAGGTGTTCATATAAATTAATGCGTAATTTAAATAAACACCTAAGTAAACATGGTGAACTTACTGGGGTAGCGTCGGAGCGCCTGTCTTCACGCAGAGCGGGTCATGCGTGGCTTCGTCGTACGCCGGACACGGGGGGGCTCCCAAGGCGATCTCAGGGGGAAGCTTGGCTTCGGCCCCGCATACCTTGTGGGAGGGTAGTTCCCGTGACCCGGCCCTGGGAAGTCCGGCTGGCCCTCGACATGGAGGAGCCAGTATCCCCCGACGGCTCTGGGTGCGCGTCTGCACCGGTTGCGTGGGTCTGGTTGGCGTGGACCTGGCACGCATTGCATCCCTAACCAGTTTGACGGCGTCCAGGTGGCTCTCGGTCAGTAGGAGCCATGCCGGGTGGCTTAACCGACCAGCGTGCGGGACGATGAGCGTTCCCAGCACTCGCCTCCGTGGACTACTGCGAGCTAGTCGCAGCCTTCCTCCTGGGTTATGCACCGCAATATGATGTCGTGGCGCCACGCCAGAAAAGATACCAGCGCGTAGCACTTAGCCATCCGCACCACCCATTCAGCGAATGCACGTTCATCAGGAAGGATGTCCTTCAAGGAGTCCCGGACCTCCGTGGTCCATGCATCGGGACTACTTGAGCTTCTGGATCTTGAGCGCTGGGTTGCACGGAGTCCCCAGTGACGCTTACGATCCTTTGGCGGCATCCATTGCTACAGGGCCGCCGGGACTGCCTAGCTTCGAGGCACTGGTTCAGCCCCCTTCGCCCGGCTCGGCGGGCCGGGCTGTGGACCGCAACAACATCCTCTCGAAGACTCCTTCGGGCGCAGGGGCTCCGATGGAGGCCTTCATTGAGAGTTCGTCAGTTGCGGCCTTGCCAGCGCGCGGTACATGGCGCAGGTCCAAGGCGAGGAAGTCTTTCTCCAACATCCACACGTAGAGCAGATAAGCAGCTAGCTGTGGGTCATTGCAGGGGCATTCACCCTTAACTTGCTTGATAACTAGCTGGGAGTCGCCCTGCGCTAACAACTGGCGAGCGCCTAGAGACAGCACTGTCTTTTAGGCCAAAGATAAGTGCTTCATACTCTGCCAAGTTGTTGGTTGCCTTGGAATTGAGACGCACCATGTACCCAGACTGCTCCCCCGATGGCATGAGAAGCAGTACGCCGGCACCGGCCCCCTGCTTTCGCGAGGAGCCATCGAAGAGGAGCGTCCAGTGAGGCCCGGTGAAGACCGGAGCTCGGTACTTTAGTTCACCGTCTTCGCGGCCCCCAGGGTCAGCTTTCGTTGGCGTCCACTCAGCCACGAAGTCAGCCAGTGCTTGGCTCTTGGCTGTCTGACGTGGTCGGGAGCTCAGCTTGAACTCCGCCGTCTTTGGGCTGTCTTCCGGCTTCGGAAGCTGGCAGTGAGTACCAATTCCGCCCTTCGGCTGCTCTGGTGCACTTGTCCGCCAGGCTGGAGAGCTCAGAGGCATCGCAGACCTCTCTGGTCGCAAGCCTCTCAAGCATCTTCTCGTCCCGGACACCCTGCCGGAACGCTACCACCACAGAAGCACTTCGAATGTGCGGGATGGTGTTGCATACCTGGGAGAACCGCTGGATGAATGAATGCAGTGACTCCCCAGGTTGTTGCTTGATGGCGTGGAGGTCAAGCTCCGTGCCGGGACGGGTGTAGGAGCTGCCGAAGTTGGCGATGAACTGCCGGCAGAGCTCTCCCCAGGAAGTTATGGAACCGTGAGAGAGGTTCATTAGCCAAGACCGGGCTGGGCCGGTCAAGGTTACGGGGAAGTAGTTGGCCATGACAGCCTGATCCCCTCCTGCGGCAAGTACGGCGGTGGAGTAGATCTGGAGGAACTCCGCCGGGTTGACGCTGCCGTCGTACTTCTCGGGCAGGTGCGGCCGAAACTTGCGCGGCCACCTCGCGAAGCGAAGGTCGGGTGCAAGGGCTGCACATCCTGCTCCTGTTGCCGCAGGTATTGGTGCCGTGAACGCTTGGTTCGCACCTGGCACAGTGTACCCTGGTATGGGCAAGGCTGCGCCTAAGACCGGGGACGCCGTTTGCAAAGCATATGGCTGTGGCATATGCTGCACGGCGTATGCCTGCGGCAGAGTCCGCATGGCGAGGATCTGCTCTTCAGGCTGGGTTGACGCTGACGTCATGCTGTCGCCAGCCCCTTGGATGCGACGCCTTTCTCGACGTCGCTTGAGGAACACTCGGGCATCTTGGCCCAAGTGGCATCGCTCCAGCTCTGCCCTCAGGTTCGTTGACGAAAGCCTGGTGGAGCTGGAGTCCGCCGTCTGCCCGTCAACCGTTGGTGTGCGCATCAGCGACACAGCCGGTTGGTCGGAGCGTCGTCCCCGCCGAAGTCGAGGGTTTGCGGCGGTGACGACGAGACGGTCTACCTCGCGAATCTACTGCTGGGTCGCTGCCTGAGGCGCGTCTCCAGAAGGCGGATTGTGCAGTAGCGCTCTTGCTGCAGCTAGCGCACCCCCGCCGGGTACGCCCAGCGCTACTGAAGAACTGAGGCTGGTTGAAGCCTGCATTGCCGGGGTCGGCGCTGCCAGAGCCGGCTGCTGGCTCCCAGCTTGCACCGACACACTCCGTCCTGAGTGTGTCGACATGTACTCCCCCCTGGTCACGGTTCGCCGCGAACGTGGGGGAGGAGAGTTTGCCGCTGAAGGAAGCTTGGTCATCTTCGTTGGCGTGCGCATGAGCGACACAGCCGGTTGGTCAGAGCGTCATCCCAGCCGAAGTCGAGGGTTTGCGGCGGCGACGACGAGACGGTCTACCTCGCGAATCCACTGCTGGGTCGCTGCCTGAGGCGCGTCCCCAGCAGGTGGATTATGCAGTAGCGCTCTTGCTGCAGCTAGCGCACCCCCGCCGGGTACGCCCAGCGCCACTGAAGACCTGACGCTGGTTGGAGCCTGCATTGCCGGGGTAGGCGCTGCCAGAGCCGGCTGCTGGCTCCCAGCTTGCGCCGACACACTCCGTCCTGAGTGTGTCGACATGTACTCCCCCCTGGTCATGGTTCGCCACGAACGCGGGGGAGGAGAGTTTGCCGCTGAAGGAAGCCTGGTCATCTTCGTCGGCGGAAACTCGTCACGCAAGGGAAAGCCCCCTACCTGGCGCGCCAAATGTCGAAGTGTTCGGTCGACACTTCCCCGGGCCTGCACTGGGCAGCCCGCAGAGGTTCTTTTTTCGGTGGGGCTAGTCCCTTGCGGAGAGCTTGCACGGACGGACGAGTTAGTAAGAGCTTGACACGGTGAGTTTTACGTGGTTCAGGCCGCCGGAGCATAAAACCCTACGTCCACGGCGAGCTATGGAGCTCGCTGTATTGCTTGCTGCTCAAAACCGGAGTCCTGAGCTTGGGGGTGAGTTACAGCTTGGGTGTGAATGGCTAGCGTATGAGTTGCAGAGGTGCGAACCCTTGCTACCGTCGCCTACCCGAGTCTTTTGTAGTCCAAGACTCGGGTGGCTTACAAGGGGGGCCGGGACCCGACAGGTGGTCCCGGGGAGATTGACTGTTACCTACCGTATCTGCAATTATGCCGGTAGTTGTCTCTGGCGAAGGCTTCTGAGTCTTCGTCTTGCAGCCCTGCCATTCCACATGCTAGTCGTAGTGGATGATGACAGCGGGGCGGCATGGGATGTCTTGTCGCTGCGTTTATTGGCTGGCAGGCTCTGACACCGCGCGCCAGTCTGTGATGTGACTGGGCGCAACGGCACCTGACAGAGGCGTGCTCCGCGTCTCCGCGTCTTGGGAAGGTGCGGGCCTTGAATACCTTGTACGGGCAAGGTATGGGGCGTCTTTACGCCCGCTGCCTACCACACAGGGGCAGGCAGCGCTGTTCTGCTGGACACGTGGCGGGCCCGGACCCTCCTCAGTGGAGAGGGAGGTCCGGCCCCGCAGGACACGTGGAGCCTTCGGACCTCTCTCTGCGGAGGGGGAGGTCCGGCTTCTGCCGGCCACGTGGCGGGCCTGGAGTTCTCCTCTGAGGAGAGGGAGGTCCGGCCCCGCGGGACATGTGGCACCTTCGGAGCTCTCCTCACGAAGGGGGGAGGTCTGGCTGCTGTAGGCCACGTGGTGAGCCCGGAGCTCTCCTCTGAGGCCACGTGGCTGCTGTAGGCCACCGTGCTTCTACCGCAGCACCCCGTGTGCAACCCCTCTACAAGGGCGACGTCCCCCTCAAGGTCGTCCAAGTCGGTGCTGATGCTGCCCAGACCACCCGGGTAGCCGGGGGCCTGGATATCAAATAGGAAGGCGCGCTCGTCACCTTCCTCCGGCACAACGTCGACGTGTTTGTATGGCAGCCGTCACAGATGCCGGGGATCCCTAGGGCGGTGATCAAGCACCACTTAAAGGTCTTCCCAGATGCCCGGCCAGTCCAACAGAAGCCTCGCAAGCAGTCCATCGAGCGGCAAAACTTCATCCGAGAAGAAATCAAGAAGCTGTTGGATGCTGGCTTCATACAGGAAGTCCACCACCCCCGGTAGTTGGCGAACCCCGTTGTTGTCCCGAAGGACGGTGGGAAGCTCCGGATGTGCATCGACTACACCAGTCTCAATAAGGCATGTCCCAAAGATCCATTCCCTCTCCCTAGAATAGATCAAATAGTAGACTCGACATCAGGCTGTGATATGCTGTGCTTCCTAGACGCTGTCGGTACCCTCAATACCGGGTACCCCCGTGCACAGGGTGAAACCACCTAAGGACCTCGCCCCCTCCGCAGGGGCGAGCTCCGAAGGCACCACGTGTCTGGCAGGGCCGGAGCTCTCCCCTCCTCAGATGATAGCTCCGGGCCTGCCACGTGGCCTAGAAGGCCGGACCTCGCCTCTTCCGCGGGGGAGAGCTCCGAAGGCGCCACGTGTCCAGCGGGGCCAGACCTCCCTCTCCTCAGAGGAGAGCTCCGGACCTGCCATGAGGCCAACTGAGCCAGACCTCCCCCCTCCGCAGGGAGAGCTCCAAAGGCTCCACGTGTCCCGCGGGGCCGGACCTCCCTCTCCTCAGAGGAGAGCTCCGGGCCCGCCACGTGGCCAGCAGCAGCCGGACCTCCCCCCTCCGCGTGGAGAGCTCCGAAGGCTCCAGTGTCCCGCGGGGCCGGATCTCCCTCTCCTCAGAGGAGAGCTCCGGGCCTGCAACGTGGCCAGCAGAGCAATGCTGCCTGCCCCTGCGCGGTAGGCAGAAGGAGTAAATACGCGCCATGCCTTGCCCGTACAAGGTATTCAAGGCCCCGCGCCTTCCCAAGGTGCGGAGACGCGGAGCACGCCTCTGTCATGTACCGTTGCGCCCTGTCGCATCACAGACTGGCGCGCCGTGTCAGAGCCTGCCCGCCAATTAACACAGCGACAAGACATCCCCTGCCGCCCCTGCCATCATCAACCACTACGACTAGCTCGCGGCATGGGCAGGGCGGCAGAACGAAGACTCGGAAGCCTTCGCCAGAGACAACTACCGGCATAACTGCAGATACGGTAGATGGCAGGAAATCTCCCCAGGACCACCTGTCGGGTCCCGGGCCCACTTGTAAGCAGCTCGAGCCTTGGACTATAAAAGGCTCAGGTAGGCAACGTTAGCAAGGGTTCGAATGCTGTGAACTCGCACTCTAGACATCACTCACCCTCAAGCTCAGGACTCAGGTTCTGAGCAACAAGCAATACAGCGAGCACCTCTGCTCACCGTGGACGTAGGGTTTTACGCTCCGGCGGCCCGAACCACGTAAAAACTCCCTGTGTCAAGCTTCTCCCTCACTCGTCCCTAACGCTGAAGCTCTCCGCAAGTGTCTAGCCCCTCCGAAAAAGAACCTCCGCGGGCTGCCCAGAGCAGGTCTGGGGGAAGTGTCGACCACACACTTCGACTTTTGGCGCGCCAGGTAGGGGGCTTTTCCCTTGCGCGACGAGTTTTTGCCGGTGAAGATGACCAAGCTTCCTTCAGCGGCAAGCTCTCCTCCCCCGCGTTCACGACGGACCGTGACTATCGGGGACTACGTCTCGACACACTCTGGACGGAGTGTGTTGGCGCAAGCTGGAAGCCAGCAGCCGACTCCGGCAGCACCGACTCCGGCAACGCAGGCTCCAGCGAGCGTGAGATCCTCTGCAGCGCTGAGCGTCCCCCACGGGGGCGCGCTAGCTGCAGAAAGAGCGCTACTGCACAATCCGCCTGCTGGGGACGCGTCTCAGTCAGCGACCCAGCGGTGGATTCGCGAGGTAGACCGTCTTGTCGTCGCCGCCGCAAACCCTCGACTTCGGCGGAGATGACGCCGCGGCCAACCGGCTGTGTCGCTGACGCACACGCCAACGGTTGATGGGCAGACGGCGGATACCGCTCCACCAGGCCCCCATCGACGGACCTGAGGACGGAGCTGGAACGATGCCACTTGGGCCAAGATGCCCGAGTGTTCCTCGAGCGATGACGAAAAAGGCGTCGCAACCGGGAGGCCGCCAACAGCATGTCGACTGCCTCAACCCTGCCTGAGGCGCAGACTTTCGCCACACGATCTCTGCCCCAGGCATACGCCACGCAGCATATGCCACAGCCATATGCCCTGCAAACGGCGCCTCCGGTCTATGGCGCAGCCTTGCCCATACTGGGGTACACGGTGCCAGCAGCGAACCAAGCGTTCGCGGCACCAACGCCTGCGGCAACAGGAGCAGGATGTGTGGCCCTGGCGCCCCACCTTCGCTTTGCGAGGTGGCCGCGCAAGGTTCGGCCGCACCTGCCCGAGAAGTACGACGACAGTGTCAACCCGGCGGAGTTCCTCCAGATCTACTCCACTGCCGTCCTTGCTGCAGGAGGGGACGAGGCAGTCATGGCCAACTACTTCCCCGTCGCCTTGACCGGCCCGGCCCGGTCTTGGCTCATGAACCTTCCCCAGGGTTCCATAACCTCCTGGGGAGAGCTCTGCCCGCAGTTTACTGCTAACTTCGGCAGCTCCTAAACCCGGCCTGGCACGGAGCTCGACCTCTACGCCATCCAGCAACAACCAGGAGAAGCACTGCGCTCCTTCATCCAGCGGTTCTCCCAGGTACGCAAGACCATCCCGCACATTTAAAGTGCTTCTGTGGTGGTGGCTTTCCGGCAGGGTGTTCGGGATGAGAAGATGCTTGAGAAGCTCGCGACCAGAGAGGTTCGCGACGTCTCAGTGCTCTTCAGCCTGGCGTACAAATGCGCCAGGGCAGCTGAAGGGCGGAACTGGCACTCTCTGCCAGCCTCCGAGTCAGGAAGACAGCCCAGATCTGGCGCTGCTTCCTATGGAGGCAGCAAGAAGATCAAGAACCGGGGCGGTGGCAAGATGAAGCCACCGGCTGCGGCTCCCATTGCCGCAGCAGCGGCACCCAGTGGAGCTCAGGAGCCACGCCCCGACAAAAGGCAGCGACAGTCACCAGCTCCGGATGGTGACCAAGGCGAGCTATGCCCCGTGCATGGCACCAGCCACCATACTGCTGCTGACTGCCGGGACATCCAGAGGCTTGCGGAGCGCTTCTGCAAATTGAGGCAGCTACGAGCTGATGCTCCGCCCTTCCGTCAAAGGGGGGCAAGCAGAAGGTCGACGCCTCAGTCAGCGTTGGCAACCAGGTGGGGTTTCAGGAGCCTCAGCACACCATAAAGACGGTGCACAACGGTGAGGACTCCAGCTCCAGTGATGACGAGCCGGGGCAGTAGCCGACTACGGCTGCCCTGAAAAGTCAGTGGAGACTGCACTGCTGCGATATCAACCTTGGAGAAGCTCCAAGCAGTTGCAGCAGCCCAAGCACCAGCCCCGACGGTGCAGAACCGGGCCATCTCCACCCGAGTGCACATCTCTATGCCTCGGCCTTACCTCCTGGTGGCCGCCCAGGGTCTGTCAACCTCTTGACGGCCATAGCCAGAAGAGGAAAGGCGCCTTGAGTCTCCCAAGAAGAGTCCGGGTCCTCCTACCTCTTGACAGCCTTAGCCAGAAGAGGAAGGTATCCCGGGGCTCCTGGGAGAAGCCGCGCAGGACCTGCTCCAGCGTGAAGATAACGACTTCGTTGACGAGGCACGACTGCAGGTGACACCCCACAACGCACGGCCTCGGCTGGTGCTCTAGCACTACCGCCAAAGGACCAAGCGCGTCAGGGACCTGCAAAAAGGAAACCTGGTGTCGCGGCACACACTTTCCCACGAAGGACCTATAAACCCTCCCCCAGCCGGGAGGTCCCTTCCGAGTCACGAAAGTTGCCGTCCCAGGTACACATGCCTTTCAACCAAGGATGGGATCCGTTCCCGAACCCTTGGAGCATGGAACAACACAGTAAGTTCTACCTCCTGAGCATTAGTAGAACAGGGCCATACCCTTCTGTAATAAATCCCAAAGAGTCCAGGAACAGCGCTCGGAGCAGCTAAGTCTCAGAGGACGGTCCAGGACTACGTCCAGCTTGGCCTGGTTCCGACCCCAAGCGCGTAGAGTCTTGCTTCCCTTCTTAATGAGGCGGGTCATTGCCTCCATGTACAGCCTGCCTTCATCCTATGGGCATTTACACAGAAACCTGTTCTACCTCGCTCTCACTCATGTGCTCATTTAAATTACGCATTAATTTTTATGACCACACTTTCTATGTATGCTCACCGTACATTTAGCTCCCCTTTTTCCCGTGCTCATCCATAGTAAGCATTTGCTATCCTACCGAATGCGGTTGCACTTGAGGCACCAGCCGATGGCCATGGGGCCTCCGGGCCTCCCCCAGTCAGGTGTTGCGATGCCAGTTGGTCACCTCCAGGAAAGGCCTGCGCCGTGCATGGGGGGTCCAGGGTGCGTATCCCGCTCAGCCGGCTCTGTACCCAAAGCATGCGCACCCTGCCCTCCGGAGGTCCAGGGGAGTACAGCCGCTTTGCCTGGTTCCGTACCCAAAGCCTGTGCACTCTGCTTCACCGGTGTACGGTCCAGTACTAGGGGCCGGACGGTCGTACCCGGACCTTGGAGGGAGCCGGAGCCCCGGTGCCTCGCGCACAGAATTGCCCAAGCCCCATATACCGGACTAGGACCGTAAGCCGAATAAGACTAAGAGACGGGAAGGGGAGAACCCCCTGAGGAGAATTACGCTTCCTCTACCTGTGTGCAGGACCTCCAGGTTATAGCTACGGGGGCTGCATGAAGGGGGGGGCAAGGAGCTATCGACTACTCCAGCGCAAGACCGGAGGAACCGGGTTTCGCCCCTTCTGCAGGGACAAGACCCGAAGGCCCCACGTGTCCAGCGGGGCCGGAGCTCCCCACTCCTCAGGAGGGGTTCCGGGCCCGCCACGTGGCCGGCAGAAGCCGGACCTCCCCCTCCGAGGGGAGGGCTCTGAAGGCCCCACGTGTCTAGCGGTGCCGTAGCTCCCGTCTCCTCAGGAGGAGCTCCGGGCCCGCCACGTGGCCGGCAGAAGCCAGACCTCCTCCTCCGAGGGGAGAGCTCCGAAGGCTCCACATGTCCCGTGGGGCCGGACCTCCCTCTCCTTAGAGGGGAGCTCCGGGCCTGCCACGTGGCCGGCAGATCCGGACCTCCCCATTCTCATGGGGTGAGCTCCGGAGACCTCCGGGGCCCTTGATACAATAAGGACCCAGGGAAGGTGTCTGTGCAGCAGAGCTAAGGGCTTGGCCAGGCAAAACCAAGAGGAAGGCAAAAGCATAACAGGCACAAAAGGTCACAAGAGTATTTATTCATGGCTCCATGAGCTGGACTACAGACTCAATAAAAATAAAAAGAGGGAGATACAAGCTCTAGGGTCCCCCTGGCTTGCGTCGGAACCTAGAGGCTACAAGGGCAGCCACATCCCCGACTTCAGCCCTGGCGGTCTCCTCCCGCTACGTGGCAGGGCCCAGTCTCATTGGCTCCAGTGAGAAAGAAGGGTCCTGGCTCCTAAAGCATGCCAGCACATGTGTGGCAACCTCCACGGCCAGGCCCCGTCCCTCTGCCTCGAGCTCGCCGGCGACCACCGCATCTAGCCTGCTCAGCATGGCGCCGATTGACTCCAGTGTGGGGATCACTTCAGCCACCTTCAGCGCAGGAGCCACCGCCTTCACCGGGCTGAAGCCAAGGGGGACGAAGGCGGACCCTGCCTCGTCAACGAAGCTCGAGACCGCACGGGCCTTGGAAGACCGCGAGGCAAGAGCTCCTCTACCTCGCGGCGGGCTGCCCGCAGGGCGTCGCAGCTTCTGTCGGAGAATTCCTTCTCCTTGGCCGCCAGGAAGCTTTCCCGAAGGCGGAGAGTCTTGGCAAGCCGCTCCAACTCTGAAGCCCGGAAGTCGACAGCCAACTCCCAATCCAGGATCGCCTGGCGTTCCCGGGAGACCTTCTCTTCCCTCATGGCAAGGTCTGCCTTCCGGGCCTCTAGCTCCCTGAACCGAGCTCGCAGGTTGCCTTTGCCCGCCGCCAGCCGCGCAGCGACCCTCTCCGCCTCGGCCGCCACGGAGTGCTCCTGATCCTCAACGGCGCGCTTACGGCGCGCCAGCCTCTACCGTACCTCCTCAATGGTAGAGAAGTTCTCCTCGGCCCGAGCATGCGTCTCAAGGGCCTCCTTGTGGAGCCGCCGTGTCTCGAAGTCCAGATGGTCGACAGCCCGCTTCTGTCAGTCAAGGAGCGCCTCCATGATGTCAAGCGACTCCCGCCTGGAGTCGAGCTCGCACTTGACCTTCGCGGTCCGTGTGAGACCTATGTGTGCTGAATACATTGGCAATTAGGATAAAAGATAGCATTAACATTCAAAGTTTTGAATATTGCCAAAACATTCTTCTGTGGCAAGGTCCGACAAGTTCTTTGTTAGGTCCGCCAGGTGTTGGCAAGGTCCGACGCAAGGTCCGGAGAGCTCCTGCAAGGTCCGGAGAGCTTCTGTGAGGTCCGGTGCTTGTTTTTAGGGAGCTCCAGTGAAGTTCAACTTGTAGAACTGCAGCGTCTTGTTTTTGCTTTTAACTCGCAATGTTTCAAACTTGCTTTATGGGAAGGCTTGCTTAGTATTAATTTGCTAAGTTTTTGGTGTGTTTTGGTGGTTATGGCTGTTATCATTTGATATGGTTTGCAACATGCTTATGTGACGTGCTCATGTAAGGTGTTGTGGTTTTCAAACTAACGTGAGTCAAGTCGAGGACTTATGCTCGGAAGAATTGGTTGTTTATTCATGTGCAGGTGTTTCTTGAGTTCAAGACATGGCTGGTGACGGGATCCTTGGACTAGTCTCAGGGAGGAGATGAGGTTCCAACAACCAAGATCGGGAGGAGCTGTGGTTGAGTTGATCGGGAGGTCGCGCAGCATGTTTGGATCAAGGGCAGTGCATATGAAGGTTGCGTGTATGTCGTTGGAAGGTGTTTGCATGTGTGCAAGGAGTGCATGGACGTTGCAACATTGTTCCAAGGCGTGATGAAGAGAAGTGGACGTAAAGAATTGGTCGGAAAGGTCCAACCGGCTGGATTGCGTACTCAGGCTGAGGCTGAGTCGGATATGGCTCAAATATGAAAGATTTGAGTTGGTTATGATAGGATTTCGTGCTAGGCACGAAGTTGAGTTGTTTTAGGAATGTTTAGGACGTTCCTAAGGTGTTTGGAAGTCTCACGATTGCTTCTATCTGCGAATAGGAGAGTCTTGAGCAGTTATGGTAAGTTAGGATACGAGTCCAATTAGGAGTAGGAGTCCTAGATTGGATTGTTTAGCCTGAGGGCTGGCTATAAAAGCAAGAGAGGCCAGAGCTCTCGTGGGTAGAGAACTTTGGCATGTTCCTCTTGTGTTTCTATTGAATAAAGTTAATAGTTTCGATGAGCTTTTGTGCCTTGTTCGTCCGACTTGTTTTTCATCAAGTCTTTCTCGCCGAGTTTCTGGACAGACCGACGTTGCTTCGGTGTTCGTTCATAACTCGAGTTTTACAGATCCGATTGACGTGATTCTTTTTGGGTTGTCTTCACAACTCAATTATATATCATCTGTGAAATTTTCACGAGCTTCGGATCTGTAGTTTTTGATATACACTAGTTTCTTTGCAGCGTTGCAGATCTGTTTTATATCGGGTAGAACAGATTGATCTTCGTTTAATGTTTTGATCGTATCTCAAGTTTTACTTCGTGTTTTCAAGTGATTCTTGTTGCATTAGATCCGTGACTTGATTCTCTACCTCTCTACTTGATTTGTCACGGTTGAACACGTTTGAAAACACTTGCACACACGGTTTCTTTAACCGATTGATTTTTGCTGAGGAGTTTTTGTTGTTTCCGCTGCGAAAAGTTTTAATCTACCATTCACCCCCCTCTGGTAGCTTTTCACGTGCTCTTCGATCCTACAATTGGTATCAGAGCCAAGGTGCTCTAATCTTTGTGATTTGCACATGTTTTGACTAACCATCATGGAGAAGTACTCCGCAAAACCTTGTGTGTTCAATGGCATCGATTTTCAGGTTTGGAAGGTGCGGATGGAGGCCTACATACAGGCGCAAGGCTTCGCCATATGGGAAAAAGTCTACCGGAACTTCGATGTACCACCCAACGATCAAGTTACGGCTGCGAACATGAGAGATGTTGACAACAACAACAAGGCTCGCAACTTGATCATCCAAGAATTGACTCAAAGCGACTTCGACCGTGTTGCACACCTCCGATCTGCATATGATGTTTGGAAAGCTCTTTGTGACTACCATGAAGGATCCAATACAATCAAGGAGGTAAGGCAATATATGTTCAAGAAAGAATACATGCGTTTTGAGATGCAACCCGGTGAGTCAATTGACGACCTTTTTGCTCGCTTTAATAAAATTCTCAGCAACTTGCGTAGTGTCAATGTTAACTTTTCAGATGCTGAAAATGCTAGACAATTGTTAGGAGCATTAGATATGTCAACTTGGGAGATGAAAGTTACATCTATTCGTGAATCTACTGTCATGAGTTCTCTTACTTTAGACGTGCTTTATTCTAAATTGAAAACTCATGAAATTGACATCATCTCACGTAAAAACCCCAACAAGTCTATGGCATTTGTTTCGCAACGTGACATGTCTTGTTCTAGTCAATCATCATCTAGTGGTACACTCTATTTGCTGTCCTCTCTAACCCTTGAACAGATTGAAGAGTTTCTAGAGGAGGAGCTTGCACTTATCTCTACTCGGTTCTCAAAAGCATTGCAAAATGTGAGAACTAGAAGGAGAGGAAGCTCCGGACCTCAACGATGTTTTGAATGTGGTAAGACAGGACATTTTCGTACGGAGTGCCCTAACCTTTCAGGTCCGACTTCACGTGAAGAAAAGTAAACAAGGCCGAAGAAATCGTTTGCAAAGAATAAGAAGAAGAAAGATTTATCAATGCGCAACATAGTGCATAGTATGATCGCTGCACTTCAAGATTTCGGCTCAAGTGATGTGGACACCGGTAGTGATGAAGATGAAGAAGCTATGGCAAATATGTGCTGCATGGCGAGCAAGTCAAGTTCAAGCTCCGAGGAGGCAGAACACAACAGCGACGATGAAGAGGTATGTCCCACTTGCGAAGAAATGTGTGATGCTATTTCTCGTGCCACTGTTATATTAAAGAAAAAGGATAAAAAACTTAGGAACAATGCTGTTAAAATTGAATCACTAGAATCTGAAATTAATCGTTTAAAAACTTTGATTCCTAGTGATGATTCGATTTATGAACAATTATCCTCTTTAAGAAGTGCACACGCATCTACACTTGATAAACTTGAACTTGAAATTGAAAAGAACAAAGAGCTTGCTGCACTTAATGATAAAAATTTGAAAGATGCTTGTTGTTCTACAACTGATTTGCATTGTTCTTCATGTGATGATCTGAATAAGAAACTAAATGATGCTATGAATGAGATTTCTATTTTGAACAATGCTTTACGTGTGCATGAAGTTAAATATTGTTCAAATTGCAAACTAAAAGGAAAAACTTCATGTTAAAACTGCTTTGATCTGTCCAATAAACTTGATGACATGCATAGGACACTAGATCGGTTTTCTAATGCAAATAAGAACCTAAACTTGCTGCTGAATTCTTCTAAGTCTTGCAATGATAAAACTGGTTTAGGTTTTAATTCTCATGCTCACGCTAAGGCACACCCACCTAAAGTTGTAAAGTCATTAGGAAGCGGTTTGATTCAAACAGCTCCTAGACAAAAAGAGGTGATTTTCAAATCTGCAGGAGTACTGTCCCATTCGGGTTCTAATAAACGTGTTGCTTGCTCATCTAGACATGATAATAAGGTTATTTTTCATTGTACCTACTGTGGTAGAGATGGTCATGTCATGGACTTTTGTTATAGACTAGCTAAACACAATAAGAAACAAAGAATACTTGCTAGATCACATAACAACCAAGCAAAATCTGCTAGACCGAATGTTCGGAGCTTGCAACCTGCCGTAATGAGTCAAAAACTTGCTCCCGGACCTACTGTTTTTTGTGCTACATATAACACATCTTCTAAGTCAGTTGTTGGGAACAAAAATTTTTGATGTTTGGCTCATAAACCTGCTGTACCTTCTCAGCTTTCACGTGTTATTCCTGCTGGACGTCGTGTGACTCAGTACTGGATTCCTAAAAGTCTTTTAACTAACCCCAGTATTGAGTCATCGACGTATTGTGCTGCTGTGTAGGTTTAACGTTTTAGGAAGGAGAACATTTGGATTGTGGATTCAGGTTGCTCACGCCACATGACCGGTAACAAAGAATGGTTCTTCTCTCTCTCTTTTGTGTCACGTGTAGAAAATGTTACTTTCGCCGATAACTCTTCTACTACCATAATTGCCAAAGGTTCGGTTAGAGTAAACAATCTCTACACTTTGAAAGATGTGGCACTTGTTAAAAATTTGAAATACAACTTGCTTTCGGTTTCACAATTGCTAGATGAAAATCTAGAGGTTAGCTTTGCTAAAAATTGCGGCAAGGTTGTAGATTCAAAAGGTGAGCTTTTGTTTAACATGTCTAGGTTTGGAAGAGTTTTTAAAGCTGATTTTGATTTGTCAACTTCTAAGAATCGGTGTCTAGTTGCTAATGATACAAAGGATCTATATTTTTGGCATCGTAGACTTGGTCACATAGGCTTTGATCATCTCACTTGTGTTAGTGCTCTCGATCGCATACGTGGGCTGCCGAAGCTTAAAAAGGACAATGATATTGTGTGCTCTTCTTGTAGACATGCTAAGTTTGTTGCAGGTTCACATGCTCCTCTCACAATGACCATGACAGTTGAACCGGGACAACTTTTACATCTTGACACAGTAGGTCTGGCACGTGTTCAATCCTTCGGAGGTAAATGGTATGTGCTTGTGATTGTTGATGATTATTCCAGATATTCTTGGGTTTATTTTATGGCATCTAAGAATGAAGCTTTTAGTCATTTTAGAACTTTATTTATTAGATTATCTATTGATCACCCAGGATCATTAAAAGCAATTAGAAGTGATAACGGAACTGAATTTAAAAGCCAATCCTTTGATCACTTTTGTGCTGAAAATGGAATAGATCATCAATACTCTTCACCCTATGTACCACAACAAAATGGTGTCGTAGAAAGAAAGAACAGGACCTTAGTTGAAATGGCTAGGACTATTCTTGATGAATATCAAACTCCTAGGAAATTTTGGGCTGATGCAATTGCAACCGCTTGTTATGTCTCAAATCGTGTTTTCTTGCGTGCTAAGCTTGGAAAAACCCCATATGAGCTCCGGTTTGGACATAGGCCTAGTGTTACACACTTTAGGATTTTTGGTTGCAAATGCTTTGTTAAGAAACATGGTAATCTTGATAAATTTGAAGCTAGATCTGTTGATGGCATGTTTCTTGGTTATCCATCTCATACTAGAGGCTACCGTGTGCTTTTACTTGACACTAACAAAATTTTGGAGACTTGCGAGGTTTCTTTTGATGAAGCTAGCCCAAGTACTAGCTCCGATATTGCAGGTCTGGATCCATATCCGCAGGGGGAGAGTATTTTTATTGAAGAAGATGAAGAAGTGGTGCTGCTGCCCAAAAACTCGGAAGTAAATAACGATCAAGCTGCTGATTTTGCACCACAACCAGCACCAACAGTCACTACTGCTGGTTCGGACCTTCCTCAATCAACAAGCTCTCCTAATCAAAGGTCCGAACATGAAGAAGAAGGTGCTTGTGAAGTGTCTACTCCCCTCCGAGTACTCAAAAGTCATCCTCCACAACAAATCATTGGAAGCTTGCATGAACGAGTCACTCGGTCCAGGTTTTGCGATCCAAACTCTCATGCTCATTCTGCTTTTGTTGCTTCTTTTGAACCCAAGGATATATCACACGCACTCACTAATGAATCTTGGATTATTTCCATGCAAGAAGAGTTAGAAAATTTTGAAAGAAATAATGTTTGGAAACTTGTACCTCCACCTCAAGGTCACACATTAATTGGAACTAAATGGGTATTTAAAAATAAGCAAAGTGAGGATGGGGTTGTGGTTAGGAATAAAGCTAGGTTGGTTGCTCAAGGTTTCACTCAAATTGAAGGTCTATATTTTTATGAAACATTTGCTCCTGTTGCTAGATTAGAAGCTATAAGAATTTTATTAGCATTTGCTGCATCTAAAGGTTTCAAGTTATATCAAATGGATGTTAAAAGTGCTTTTCTTAATGGCTACATAGAAGAGGAGGTTTATGTTAAGCAGCCACCGGGTTTTGAAAATCCAAATTTTCCTAATCATGTTTACAAACAGTCCAAAGCCTTGTACGGTCTAAAACAAGCCCCTAGAGCATGGTATGATAGGTTAAAAACATTCTTACTTGAAAAGGGGTTTACCATGGGCAAGGTTGATAAAACTCTTTTTGTACTTAAGCATGGCAATGACTCATTATTCGTTCAAGTGTATGTGGATGATATTATCTTTGGTTGTGCTTCTCATGATCTCGTGTCCAAGTTTTCAGCTATGATGAGTTCAGAATTTGAGATGAGTACGATGGGAGAACTCACATACTTTTTGGGGCTGCAAATCAAGCAAACAAAAGAAGGAACTTTTGTGCATCAAACTAAGTATACAAAAGACCTTCTTAAGCGCTTCAACATGGACAAATGCAAGCCTCTTCGGACTCCAATGGGAACAGCAACAACACTTGAACTTGACGAAGATGGTGACCCGGTCGATAAAAAAGAATACAGAAGTATGATTGGATCACTTTTGTATCTCACGGCGTCAAGACCGGACATACAATTCAGCGTATATCTTTGTGCACGTTTTCAAGCTTCTCCACGTGCTTCACATTGCCAAGCCATCAAAAAGGATTCTCAGGTACCTACATGGAACTCAAGAATTTGGCATTTTTCTTCCGTCTTCCTCAACCGTTTCTTTGAAAGCTTTTTCGGATGCTGATTTTGGGAGTTGTAGGATTGATAGGAAAAGTACTTCGGGTGCTTGTCATTTTCTTGGTAATTCACTTGTTGCTTGGTCCTCTAGAAAAAAAAAGTTCAGTTGCACAATCCATGGCCGAATCTGAATATGTAGCTGCGGCTAGCGCTTGCTCACAAATTCTTTGGATTGTTCAAACACTTAAGGACTATGGGGTTGATTTAGATAGTGTCCCAATGTTTTGTGATAACACTAGTGCAATTTGTATTGCTAAAAACCCCGTGAAACACTCTAGAACTAAGCACATTGACATTAGGTATCACTTTCTTCGTGATAATGTTGAAAAAGGAAACATTGTGCTTCACCATGTCGATACCGAACAACAATTGGCTGATATTTTTACAAAACCTTTGGATTTCACTCGTTTTTGTTTCATTCGTAGTGAAATAGGGGTTATGCATCCTCATGGCTTAAATTGAGGGGGAGTTTTTGAAACTTTGAAAGTCTATGTGTGAATCTGAAACTAAAATAATATGAGCATAGTATTTCATACATATATGACTTTGTGATTCCTTTTACAGGCTGAAAGTTCTTACTACATTACTCATGTTATACATTTTGTAGTTTTTGCCATGACTAGTAATTGGAATAATTACTTACACTAAATCTGGTCATGATCGAACTTTCTTGCTGTTTTGAACTTGTTGCGTGCTCACAAGTGCTTTTAATCATAAAAAATTAATCAAGTGATGAGCTCACATGTTGAGTTTTCAAATAAAAAATTGAGAAAAGATCAAGAGAATATGCATGCATCGCACTTCTTCTTTTGAGATTGCTTATCATTGCACTAAGATATGAACTTGGAAGGAATTGTGTATGACTAAAACCATGTCCTTAAGCTTCTGATTGTCAAATGACATAGGCTTGGCTTGGTTGGTTAGAATAAGGCTGATGCGGCATATAATCTCTTGCAAATATCATATGATCAACTTTGTGCCTTAAATGATTATGAATAATAAAAATGCAGCAACAAGTGTCATGTTTTCAGGTTTTGAAATAGTTGAGTAAGGGAGATCATGACTTGCTTAAACTGAAAAATACATTTGATCTCTAGCATGGCTTACACTACTTTATGTATCTCATTGATGTGATAGTGTAAGTAACCTGATAGTATGACTTGGATGAGCTTTGTTTTGTATGTATATGTTATAATATGCTCATAACATTTAAAAATTTCTCTTTTGAACCTTACTGAATACATTGTCAAAGGGGGAGAAATATGTATAAGGAGAGATTTTTTTTACACTTTGCATATGTTATACACTTTCTTCCTTCTCTGATTTTAAAAAATGGGGAGAAATTAACAAAGGGGGAGAAATGAGTTTTCAAAGCTTTTCAAAACTTTTCATAAGCCAATGTTCAGATTTTAATTGGTGTTGCCAATGCATTCATCAAGGGGGAGATTGTGAGACCTATGTGTGCTGAATACATTGGCAATTAGGATAAAAGTTAGCATTAACATTCAAAGTTTTGAATATTGCCAAAACATTCTTCTGTGGCAAGGTCCGACAAGTTCTTTGTTAGGTCCGCCAAGTGTTGGCAAGGTCCTACGCAAGGTCCGGAGAGCTCCTGCAAGGTCCGGGGAGCTTCTGTGAGGTCCGCTGCTTGTTTTTAGGGAGCTCCCGTGAAGTTCAACTCGTAGAACTGCAGCGTCTTGTTTTTGCTTTTAACTCGCAATGTTTCAAACTTGCTTTATGGGAAGGTTTGCTTAGTATTAATTTGCTAAGTTTTTGGTGTGTTTTGGTGGTTATGGCTGTTATCATTTGATATGGTTTGCAACATGCTTATGTGACGTGCTCATGTAAGGTGTTGTGGTTTTTGAACTAACGTGAGTCAAGTCGAGGACTTGTGCTTGGAAGAATTGGTTGTTTATTCATGTGCAGGTGTTGCTTGAGTTCAAGACATGGCTGGTGACGGGATCCTTGGACTAGTCTCAGGGAGGAGATGAGGTTCCAACAAGCAAGTTCGGGAGGAGCTGTGGTTGAGTTGATCGGGAGGTCGCGCAGCATGTTTGGATCAAGGGCAGTGCATATGAAGGTTGCGTGTACGTCGTTGGAAGGTGTTTGCACGTGTGCAAGGAGTGCATGGACGTGGCAACATTGTTCCAAGGCGTGATGAAGAGAAGTGGACGTAAAGAATTGGTCGGAAAGGTCCAACCGGCTGGATTGCGTACTCAGGCTGAGGCTGAGTCGGATATGGCTCAAATATGGAAGATTTGAGTTGGTTATGATAGGATTTCGTGCTAGGCACGAAGTTGATTTGTTTTAGGAATGTTTAGGACGTTCCTAAGGTGTTTGGAAGTCTCACGATTGCTTCTATCTGCGAATAGGAGAGTCCTGAGCAGTTATGGTAAGTTAGGATACGAGTCCAATTAGGAGTAGGAGTCCTAGATTGGATTGTTTAGCCTGAGGGCTGGCTATAAAAGCAAGGGAGTCCAGAGCTCTCGTGGGTAGAGAACTTTGGGCTGTTCCTCTTGTGTTTCTATTGAATAAAGTTCATAGTTTCGAGGAGATTTTGTGACTTGTTCGTCCGACTTGTTTTTCATCAAGTCTTTCTCGCCGAGTTTCTGGACAGACCGACGTTGCTTCGGTGTTTCGTTCATAACTCGAGTTTTACAGATCCGATTGACGTGATTCTTTTTGGGTTGTCTTCACAACTCAATTATCTATCATCTGTGAATTTTCACGAGCTTCGAATCTGTAGTTTTTGAGATACACGAGTTTCTTTGAAGCGTTGCAGATCTGTTTTATATCGGGTAGAACAGATTGATCTTCGTTTAATGTTTTGATCGTATCTCAAGTTTTACTTCGTGTTTTGAAGTGATTCTTGTTGCATTATATCCGTGACTTGATTCTCTACCTCTCTACGTGATTTGTAACGGTTGAACATGTTTGAAAACACTTGCACACACGGTTTCTTTAACCGATTGATTTTTGCTGAGGGGTTTTTGTTGTTTCCACTGCGAAAAGTTTTAATCTACCATTCACCCCCCTCTGGTAGCTTTTCACGTGCTCTTCGATCCTACAGTCCGCTCCCGCAAAAGGTTCCCCCAGGTGAGGAGGCGATCCCTCTCAACCACCTGCTCCTCTCTCTCTCACGACCGAGCGCGGCCAAGACCTGCCGAACGCTCGTCTGGGCGAGCGCGAGAGCATCGGCCAGGGGCAGTGGGGCAGCAGAGGCTGGAGCGGCGCCCCCGACTTCCTCCATCACGTCGTCTTCAAGAGAAGACGACGCATCGGCAAGCGGGATGAGACGCCGGTCAGGAGAAGCCGGCGTCGGGACTTCGATAGCTGGAC
Organism: Neostapfia colusana; assembly: GCA_030760725.1. NCBI lineage: Eukaryota > Viridiplantae > Streptophyta > Magnoliopsida > Poales > Poaceae > Neostapfia > Neostapfia colusana. Next base: position 11,891,162 of record JASWHV010000016.1, read on the forward strand.
CCGCCGAACCCTCACCAGCAGCTGGCTCCTGAGCCGGTGGAGAAGGACGAGTGGAGGGGGTCGACGCTGCCACAGAAGCCGGGCCGCCTGGTGCAGGAGGAACCTGCGCTGGCTTGGGGGCCGCGACAACGGTCTTGGCTTCCGAGCGCTGTGGCGCAGACTCCCCATCAGTCGCGGACGGCCGAGAAACGCGAGCACTCCAACGGGCTCTGAACCACGGCTTCCGAGCCGGGGTAGGACCACTAGAGCCCACCGTCACCGCTGACGGCTGCTCTGCGGTCGCCTGGACTGACGGAGCAGGGGATGCTCCTAAAGCTCCCCTCGACACATCAGCAGTCTCCTTGGAGACTCCAGCGCCTGAAGCCCTCCTTGGCGCGTCAGCAGTTTCCTTGGAGACTCCACCGCCTGAAGCCTTCCTCAACGCATCAGCAGTTTCCTTGGAGACTCCTCCGCCTGAAAAGGGAGGACGCGACGCCCGGGAACCTTCAGCCTGTCGTCGCTCAAGAGGAGTCCTGTCGGGATGATGAGCCCGAGACCTCTTGGGGTCGCCACCGGACGGAGCGCCATCTCCAGAAGCAGGCCGTGCAGGCGCCCTGGTTCCCTGACTCGGCCCAGACGCTGCCACCGGAGGAGATCGAGCGCGCTTCTTCTCTGGAGGCGGGTTGAAAGCCATGGCAGAAGACAAAGGCGCAAGAACTCACTGAAAGTGCAAAGCGCTGGGGAGTGCGAAGGGAAGCCGCAATGCGGGTAAGATCCCCTTTTAAAACTTCCCAGGTGCGATTCAAAGCGATTCGAAACTCTTCGAATACGCATGGGCAACCGCTTCGGCTCCACGACCGAGCGTCGGTGACAAGTGGACCCAAGTCATCTAGCTGAAGCGGTGGGCCAAGAAGTCAGTCTCCCAAAGAGACGAGCCGGCAAGGCGCTTCGGCGGTTCCCGAAAAAAGCGCCGCAACGTGCAGAAGTGGCAGCCTTGTGAACCGCCGCAGTAAAAGCAACCATCAAGTGGGCTCACGCTCCCACGATCCCGCGACTGATCCTGCTCCAGCAACGGTCAATGCGGGACTTAGAGAAGGTGCGCGGAATGGAAGAGATGGAGGCCCCACCTCAGGCTCGCTATTGAGGGGGCCCGACCTCCATCACAGGGTCATGCCGCCTTGTCCGGGGATCGCATTGGGTGGTGCCGTGTTATGCGGCACCGAACATCACACATATAAGGAACAATGTATTACATAAATCAAAAGTGGAACTTACAAATTGTCCTTTGTAAATAATTTACATAAAATAGCTACAGTGGAAGTCTATAACAGCTCACGTCGATTATCTACGAAGCACTCGAGAAGGGGTCCAGCCCGTGGACTCCTCTCGCTAACAACACGAAGACACGGCAGCGGCTAGGTTCTCCAAGTGTGACATGACTCGGAAGTTTCCGAGTCTCACCGGACAACCTTCTTTATAGCGTCGTGGTTTACCTGCAAAACCACTTATATAGCAAGAGTGAGCACAAAGGCTCAGCAAGACTTAACCATATCTCCTAAAGCATGGAACTCTATATGAAAGTAACCTAAGACTTAAGCCTGTCCTTTGCGAAAAAGACTCTCCTACGAGTTCATCCTTAACTTTCAGACTTTTAGCCATAATAGTAGTGACCTTGCGCCCAGCAACATTGGAACTCCACAATCAAAAAAGAAACGCTTCATTCCAATGTTACTTGCCCCAAGGTAGAAAATAACTTTAGTTTGCTCTATTTCTACTTCAAACATGGTTTTCATGCAACTTAACATAATCATAACAGCAATTATACTTTTTGCAAACTGTTTCCACACAAGTTGATTACTACGTCACAACATGGGAGCAAGCGGTACTCAATAACCGCGAGGGACGGTGATTCGAATCAAACACTACCCGGATAACTCGACACATATGCCCGCCTCTGAAGACCCAACTCTGGTGTCCTTCATTACGTCGTATGTGGCAACCTTTCTCAGGACACTAAACTGTAGAACCGGTCGCGCCGTCTCGGGCTCATAGGTCTAACGAGACGATGTGGTATGCCTCTACAATCCAGTGAACCTGGTACATCGGTTTCCTGGTTCCCATATATCAGTAAGCATCCGGTACACAACTCAATACTTGCTCCTGGACGCGGCATACGCATCGGTCCTTAACCGACACAGGCAGAGCTACTCGACCAAGACCGCGTCTTGTCGCTGCCTAACCCCTCTTCCCGGTCTCATCTTTAGAAATGTAAACTTTAGTTTGCTTCCTTTCCCAACCACACTTATGATCTTCTGAACTATAGCTTGCAAGTAGATTCCAACTACTCGTCTTCTACTGGATGCCCTAGCCTATTTAGCACGACCTTATTCTACAGCGATGGAACCATTCTACCCTTGATCCCAGGGTTCTTTTTGGTCATGCAAGTGGAGTATAAAACATCCTTGACCTAATGCACATACAAACTTTGACTCATAGTAGTGAACAAAGTAAAAACTTTAGAAAACAACTTAAATGCAAACCGGGGCTTGCCTTGGTTTTGCAGGTAACTAAAGTCAGATAAGATAAAGTTAGTTGCTGATGATGAGTTGAAGCTTAATCCCTGCCTTCTTGCTCCTTGATCAAATCTTCACTTATCCACGTTTAATCACTACACGTTATGAATATGCATACATGTTTAGTTATAAAACTTTTTGCTAACAAATGCTAAATCCAAGTTTAAAACTGGAACTCTGTTCAAGAATTTAAAATGACACTGGGGGTGGTGGTTTGGGTTTGTGTTTAAGCACTAGGATCAAGTGATGAGTGGGATTTCATCACTTGGGTGGGGATCAACTAATGAGGTTGAACCGGGCATAATGATCCAGGGCTCCAATGGAGCTGGAAATTTTCTGGTGAGTTCCTTGTCACAAGAAAGTCCTCTGGATAAAAATTCAAAAAGTGTCACTGATTAGGTTACCCAGAACAATTCCCTAAGAATTTAGGCATAAAGGAATTAATTCTGATTAAACTTGCACTTTCATGCAAATCCAAGTGAACCATAATTTCATACCTAGCTCAGGGAGTATTCCTGAATTTTCCTAGGATTTTTTGGGGCTAAGGAATGGCTAGAACTGAATTTCCAAGTTTTTGGAAATTCTCTGAAAATGTTTCTGTATTCATTCGAATACAGAAACTTGAAATTAGAATTACCCTAACTAAATGAACTCGAAATGAGCTGAAACTTTTACAGGAGCTTCCTAATATCCAAAAGAATATCCTTGCAAAATTTGGGGAATTTTGGATGAACCACACTCCCTCTAAAATTCTTTTGCTGAAAAGCTTAAAAGAATTCTCCAGTATTTTCTATTGGTTTTCATGAAAATTGGGTTGCATATTTGGATAGAGATCTTCATCCTCAATCCAACCCAATTTGAATCACTAACTTTGGAGCTTCCTAGCAAAAGTTATGCAGTTCTAAAGTTTGAACTAAATCTGGAATTCAAATTAATTCGGGAAAAGTTCAAACTCTGCCTGTGGGTCCACCCTACACGTGTCAGCGGCTGGAATCACGCCACACGGGGCCACAGGACCCTTCCCGCGCCACCACACCGGATCCCGGGGCCGCAGTGGATCGAAGATTTAAAATATCGCCACTGACATGTGGGACCGGCCGGTCGTCTTCAACCTCGGGCCGTTCCATTTTTCCCGCGCCGCCCCCTCGCTGGAGACTCGTCGGAGCTCGCCGGAGTCGGCTTCCCGACCATCTCCCGGCTCGGTACTTGCCGCCTGGGGGTTTTGAGCCATGAGGAATCCAACGGTGCGGTGCATTCAGGCTGCCGGCGACCGGAAACCGGTCGGCGACGTGCGCACCCCTCGGTACAGCTTCGGCGCCGTGGCCCGAGCACCCTAGCCCGCCAAACGTTCGGCGGATCCGCTCTAAAGCATCAGTGGAGGTCAGGCAAGCTCGGCTCGGCCTCAACCTTGCTCGGAAACGGCGGCAAACCGGTTGTCACCGTGCGCCCGCGCGTTCCCGCCATGGCCGCCGATGGACGAACTCGAAATTAGCTGCCCCTACTCACTGCTAAGCTATAGTTGCAAAGGAAAAAGGTTCCCCTATCCTCTCTAGCTACTGTGTGCACAAAATGAACAACTTTAACCGAGAACTAAGCGTGGATTTCTGAAATTCTTACCCGCGGGTAGGTTTTCCTCGTCCGAGAGGAAAACTGGAAATTCCCGAGCTACGTTGCACGGCTCGGGCTGAAACTCGGGGGAGAGCAGCGTGAAGTCCCAGCGCGTCTCGGAGGGTGCTTGCTCGGCCGTGAAAAGCCTCGGTGTGAGCTGCCCACGGTGACCCGAGTTGCCCTTTCGCCGGTGAGCGTTAGTACCTCGCGTTGATCGTTGATTTGGGCGCCCCACGAGCCAGGAACATCGGGGCCAAGCTGTGGAGGACCTTGTACACTCGTTAGCGCTCCCTTTTCGTGTGGACGGCTCGAGCAGAAGAGGACGTGAGCTGGTGGACAACCGAAGGAAACAGAGGCGTCGCCGGCGTCTGTTTTTTGTGCGCGGAAGCAGAAGAACCCGCGAGCACGAGTGGAAGACTTCGTGTTTGCCTCGGTGGAGAGGATAAACGCCGGGTGAACCGCCTCTGGCGCCCACGCGTGGGGGGGGCAGCTCGAGCAGGAGGTGGCGGTAGCGCTCTCGGCGATGTTCGGTGCAGACCCCGTGGTGATCGAGTCAAAACAGAGAGACTTAGACAGTAAGTTATTCCCCTCACTCTATGACAATTGGGGCCCACAGCTCCTCACCCAAATATCTCCAAACTTTGACATATTGTAAATTCAGCTGTGATGGATCCAAATTCAAAGGCCATGTTTCCATTTGACAATTTGTGCCACAGTTTCAAGTTTAAAATCAAATTTGGGTGAAATTTACAAGTCCTTTGGATATTTCTATCAAAGCACCTCCAAATTTGCTCAAAACTTGGCCCCCTCATAATTTGGATCTGAGGAATTCAAATATGTCCTCTGATCTTTGAGTTGGCTATTGCAAATACACTTTTTCAAACAACAGTTTGAATTTCCTCTTTTGAAAATGTCCTCCTTCTTTTTGAAGTGACCCTCTTAATTCAAACTGAATTCCAAGTTTTTATTGCACATGCCACACTTCCATGAGTAACACAAAAGTTTTTGTAAGTCCCATTTCTTGCATATAAACTCAACTTTATTCATAGCTCAAGTTTTCTATTTACAAGTTTTGGGGACTTTTATATTCCTTCCCCCTTAAAAAGAATCTCGTCCCGAGATTCATGATTATGGACAATGTGGAGAGGACAGTTATTCAACATACGCCTCTAACAACTCCGGATGATTGTGTTGCCAATACTCCTCGCTTTCCCAGGTAGCTTCGTCGGACGCGTGATTTTCCCATAGCACCTTGAAAAATTGCAGCGTCCGGCTTCTGGTCTCGCGAGTCTTTTCATCAATTATCCGGGTTGGATGCTCAACATCGGTGAGGTCCGGCTTCAAATCTGCTACGTCATCCGTGAGAATCTCCGTTGGAACTTTTACACACTTCCGCAACTGAGATACGTGGAAGACGTTATGTACTCCGGCTAAGGCTGCCGGCAGCTCCAAACGGTATGCCACGGGTCCACATCTTTCAATGATGACGAAGGGACCGATAAAACGCGGAGCTAATTTCCCTTTCACTCTGAATCGGTGAATGCCCTTCATAGGAGATACGCGGAGGTATACGTGGTCCCCAACATGGAAATCCAGAGGACGACATCGCTTATACGCATAGCTCTTTTTTCTGGACTGAGCGGCTTTAAGATTTGCTTGAATAAGCCGTACCGGCTCTTCTGCTTCATTTACGAGATCAATCCCGTAAATCACTCTCTCGCCAGATTCACACCAGTTCAAGGGTGTGCGGCACTTTCGGCCGTAGAGAGCTTCATAAGGCGCCATTTTGATACTTGATTGATATCCGTTGTTATATGAGAACTCTGCCAACGTTAAGTGATCATCCCAGCTCTTACCGTGATGGATGACACATGCTCTCAGCATATCTTCAAGTATTTGATTCACCCTCTCAGTTTGTCCATCGGTTTGAGGGTGATACGCGGAGCTTCTAATCAATTTAGTTCCCAAGGATGTGTGTAGCTGTTCCCAGAAGCGGGACACGAACAGCGATCCTCTGTCAGAGACAATGGTTCGGGGAACTCCATGCAAGCATAAGATTCGTGCTATGTACAACTCCGCATACTGCTTGGCGCTGTAGTTGGTATGCACCGGAATGAAACGTGCCAATTTGGTTAATCGATCAACGATTACCCAAATCGAGTCACGGTGGTGGGAGGTCATCGGCAACCCAACGATGAAATCCATACTCAAGTCTCCCCACCTCCATGCCGGTATTTGTAGCGGTTGCAGCAGGCCCGACTTCTTCACATGGTCGGCCTTAACTCTTCGACACGTATCACAATAAACATCAAAAGGCTTGGTTGTATCCGGTTGAGCTAGAACCAGGGCTGTTGTGAGGTGTTTCACCAACGCTTGAAAAGCTTCCTCACATGGCTTGCTCCAATCATATTTGATGCCCTTCTTCAGTAGCTCTGTCATAGGTTTGGAGATTTTTGAGAAGCCCGGGATGAACCTCCGATAATATCCCGCCAAACCCAAGAAGCTACGAACTTCATGGACTGATGTTGGAGACTTCCACTTCAGCACTTGTTCAATCTTGATTGGATCAACAGCAATGCCTTCTGCTGAAATAATGTGCCCAAGAAATGGCACTTGGTTGATCCAAAATTCATATTTACTAAACTTTTGTAACACCCGAAAAATCTTGTTAAGAACCTAAATCTTGTTAAGAGGGGAATTTAAATTTTTTTGGACGTGTTGCATGTTTTGCAAAAATTCAAATTTAAACTGGCATTCAAATTAAACTCAAAACAGAAAATAAATAGAAAAAGAAAAAAAGAAAACAGAAAAAAACCGGCCAGTGGGCCGAAACCCACCAGCCGGCCCACCCAGCAACCGCGCCAGCCCGCAGCCGCGCGCGCTGTTTCATTCCGCTGACAGGTGGGACCTGCCAGCTCGTCTTCTACCTCGCGCCGCGCCAGACTCCCTCTCACCCGAATAAAAACAGATCGGGATTTCTGCGTATCCCTGTTGAATTCTGTTCGTAGGCGATGCAGACTTGATCTAAACCACCCCGCCGCCTTTCCCCATCTATAAAAACCCCGGCCTCGTTCTGTTTTTCCCACGCGATCCGCCGATTTTCCTCCGGTGAGAACCGAGACTTCTCCGGCGAATTCTGGCCGATCTACGCTCGGAAACTCCGATCTAACTCGCTGGTCTTGATCCACCGCCTCCGGGGAACCTTGCAGCTGCAGAAAACTCGGTGACTTGCGGTGTAAACACAGCGCCGATGAGCCTCACCGTGAATTCAACTCGGACCTCGTCGCCGATCACCTTCCAGGACCTCTGAGCTCAAGAAAACCCCCGAGGTGAGATTCCCGACCACCCCTCCACCGATCTATGCCATAAAATCACAGTTCTAGGAAGAATTCTCGAAGATCCGAAAGTCTCCGGCGAGATCGCCGCTTCCCGCCGCCATGCGCCGCCGGCAGCGCCGCCCGCGTTCGATCAGAGCGACGTGGCCGCTTGTGCGCCGTTTATTTTAAATCGCACGGTAGGGTTTAAATCCCCGCGTACCGGTTCGACATTATAATCTCAGCCGTCGGTTTAAAATCGGACGGTCCACGTCAGCCCCGCGTTATAAAGACTGGAAATCTTACGTGCTACCCCCTGGGGTTCTCGGGAAATAAGAGCTAGCCCCGGAAACTTCTGATCTAGCCCCTGGAACTTCAGAAAATCATGTAAATTCATTTAAAAATCAGTTTTAGCCCCTGGACTTAATAAAAATTAGGAAAAACTCCTCTGATAAGTGTAGCTATACCCCTGGAAATTCTGAAAATAATATTATAGACCCTGTAGTGGGGTGAGTTTACCTTTTTAGCCCTGTTTAGTATTTAATTTAGGAAATTGAATATGTGGCTAGTGTTTAAAAAAATTAAAAAGTGGGACAAACATATTGTCAAAATTTAATTAAATACTTTCTCAGTATTTAGGAAACTTTGGAGTGAGATAAAAACATATTTTGGGCTGAATTGAATCTGTTTAATTTATTATTCACATTTAGGGACACATTTTTAAGTAAAGAATAGTTCTAGGAAATAGGGAAAAATAATTGTGAAATAGTTTACATCAGAGGCCAAGGTCAAAATATGTTATTAAATTATTTAGGACCAGAACCTATTCTGTTTATATGATGTGTATTACTAATTTCATAATAAAGCACACATGTATGCATAGGAAAATAAATCTGAAAATATAGCAACTAGTAAATGATAAATGGAGTTTCTAAAATCCAAAGAATTCAGTTTAGGGTTGGTAGAAATTCTGAAGACACGTATGGAGAAGAAAAATACCTTCCATGCACACTTGGTAGCTAAAAGGTGTATCAATTGAATATAAGGAATTTATTTAAATTGGAAACTCATATATTATATAGAAAACATAAATATGAATACAAAAGTAGAAATCATATGCACATGTTTAAAAGTGCATGTAAGCCAAAATCAACACACATAGAGTAACCACAACACATAGAAATGAGAATGACTTTCATAAATATGAATGTGTGGTTTGTATGAAGTGGAAGTGTGAACCATGTCTTATGGATTGTTGTTTTTCTTTTGCTATGTGTGGTGGTATGATGTAGAACCTGCTCAAGAGCAAGTTATTCCTTTCCAAGATCAGGACTACCCATTTCAAGAGCAGCAAGAAGGAGGCAAGTGTCCTTGACCACTTTGATCCTATGCTAGGATGTGTAGATAGAATTATTTGCATTTTCAAGTTAAATATGAAACCCATGCTATGAAGTTTCCCTAGAATTGCATTACCCTGTTTCTTTGTAGCTTGGGTTGGGATTTATTTTATCATGTCATTTATTATTATGCATATGCTTAGCCATGCTTAGAATGGGATATTTGGGATATGAGATCATCAGTTTATATTACCATACTCTTGAATGAGATATTGTGAGTTATGTAGAGGTAGGGATCAAGGCAAGTTGGATGTCTTAGTTGTGTGTTGGGTGCACGAGACTCGGGTTTGTGTTTAGTACTTGCCTGGATCCTAAGGACCGGTTCATGGAGCATGTAACCTGGCTTTACAGTGCCAACCACATGCTGAGATGGGGGCAGCTTGGCCAATTAATTAGGTGTATCCCCGGCGTAGTATGGGTGTGTTGGATGGTGCGGGGAGTAGGTGTCAGCTGGACTACCATATGAACCGCAAGGCTCAAGAGGGGGCCACTGCAGCGGGGTTGGAGCCTCTTGTATGCTGTTAGGGGTGAAACCTCAGTGGGCCCACGCTCATGGGAATCCCTTTGTAAAGGCTTCGTAGTGATCTCCTGGCTACACACCTGGGAAGTGTGAATGTGGTTCGTAGCCACTGGCATAATGGAGGTTCTTTTAGTCCACCCGGCAACGGGGGATGAAATCACTACATGTGGGTACAGTGGTACAAACTCTGCAGAGTCAAAACTGTCATGACAGCCGTGCTCACGGTCAAGAGCGGCTTGGACTTATTCATGATTAGAGGATTGATTGTTTTGGAAGTTGTGGATGTTAAGCGGGGAGCTTAACATTGGAAATGATGTTATGATTATTGGATTTTGATGATGGGATGGGAGATTGGGACCATTTCACCTGTGTAGTAATGTAGGTGCTTAATAAGCTAAGGGATAGGTATTAATTGCGTAGTGCTTTAACCGTGAGTTCAACCTCTCCTTGTTCTAGCCATGCAAGATATAGGTTTCCCACACTTGCTGAGTACCATTGGTACTCAACCTTGCATATTTGTTGGTTTATATTGCTGCTCAGGTCAAGATAATGAGGTGGTGTATAATGACCAAGACTTTGGACCCGAAGAAGGTTTCTAGGTTCATGGAGACCCCCGGGCAACGCCTGTGATGGAGCCCTCAAGAATAATATTCCGCTGCTAGTTAATTTACTTGTGATGAACTTATTATTGTCCATCGAGACATTTACTATGTAAGACTTACTTATATTCGACACCTGGCTTGTAATAAATGATGCTTCACTATTTGTCATCACATGTATGAGAAAATGATCCTGGCATACATGTGATATTCACTTGGTTGTTCTTCAGAAAAACCGGGTGTGACAGAAGTGGTATCAGAGCCAAGGTTGCCCGTAGGAACGTGGACCTAGATAGAAATGGACGTATTTAAGGGCCCTATTTTCTTAAAAACTATTTACAAGGTGTGTGTTGAAAAGTGTTATTTAATGGAGTCACTTCTTTCATCTTACCCCAATTTTCATTCAAAATAGGATTTTTGTTTAAGAGTTTATCTAACCTAAGTTTAAATTCTTTTTGTTTTGGATGGTTCGCATGATTCGCACCGCTCGCAAGTCCACAGGAGGGAGAGTTCCCATAGTTGCCCTTGCCGAGAGAGAGGAGAGCCGTCCGGTGACGTACCTTTCCTACAGATTGGCAGTAGGAGGCTTATTGCGCCGTCTTCGGCGTATGCTCGAAGCCACCGGCAACACGGGCAAGCTAATCATCCACTATAACTCCACCAGGACCATCCGTGAGAAGAGGGAAGAATGGAGTTCAGAGATGAGGATTATACACGAAAATCAGCTGCTTAAGATTCACCACTCTCCAGCTTGTCGAGCAACACAGGTCGATGCGGAGAAAGATGTCACCTGGGAGGCCATCACCTGCCAGAGCCACATCTATCGTCGCCACTTGGACAAAACTGAGTACATGTATGTCCTCCAACGTGAGAGTGGTACCACGGAGTACAAGTACCCAGCAGTGCAGCAAGGGACTTCCCATGAGCAATTGGACTTGTGCTTGGAGGATGCTGCTATGCTCAGCACTCGACTGCAGGAGTGTCAACAAGAGCTTCAGGATGTCCGGGACACCCTGAAGGAAAGGGAGGCGTTGCTGCGAGCCTGCTTAAAGGCGAGAGAAAGAGGAGATGGGAATAAACTGTGTGTCACCGTGAATGATACATGGACTCCTGACTCCCCGGATCGCCGAGCGATCAGGCGTCGTCGCACTTCTCCACCAGCAGCCTCCCCACCCAAAGCAGAGTCAGAAGGAAGCCGAAATGATGAGGAAGATCCCGAGGAGCCAGCTCAAGAAAACGAGTAGTGTAGAGTCCCTCCCTTAGTCAGCAAGATGTCGAATAGGCGAGTCGTTAAGTTAAGTTAATGGTGTGATAATGCTTGGTGTGTGACGTGAGTTGTGGAAGCCATGAGCAATTGTCCACAGCCTCGTCATTAGATTGTTTTGCTTTGGTGTGTGAACCCACATGAAATAATATTGCATTTATTTTTGTGTGAAAAGTGAAACCTTAGAGAAGTATAACAAAGCCTCAACACTTCAAAGTACAAAAAAATGAAAGTAGTAAGATGATACTAAATGCTTTCAAATTAACATTGGTTGATTCTGCCAGATGGCCGGAAGAGGAAAAGGATGTGCTGCCAACCCCGCCAACAACAACGATGAGGCATGCAACCCTCATCTTTCTAGAGGCCAGGACCGGGGTGGTCGCCGTGAAGGAGTTGATCCCCTCCACCAAATGCTGGAGAATCAAAATCAGCTCATCCAGAACTTGACTCAAGTGGTGGCCAACTTGCATCAAGTTCCACCTCCACAAGTTGCACCACGCCAACCAAGGTTGAGTGAGTTTCTAGGAACTCAACCTCCAAAGTTTGAAAGTGCTGCTGAACCTCTGGAGGCAGATGATTGGCTGAAGACCATTGAAAGTAAGATGAGGATCATACAGTGCCAAGGGTATGAGAGGGTGCTGTTTGCCTCTCATCAATTGCATGGATCTGCTGCTGATTGGTGGACCGCCTATGTGGCCGCCCATCATGACCCTGAGAACATCACTTGGGAAGAGTTCAAGCGTAGCTTCCGCAACCATTACATCCCAAGAGGTGAACTCAAAAACAAGAGGAAGGAGTTTTTGGGACTGCAGCAGGGAAACATGACGGTGAGGGAATACATCACTAAATTTACTCAACTATCCCGTTATGCCCCACAGGACATAGGGACTGATGAGCAGAAACAAGATTGTTTCGTGGAAGGACTTACCGCGGAGATGCAGTGTGCAATGTCCTCAAATGAGTATGAAAGCCTCCAAAAGATGGTGGACAGAGCATTTGTGGTAGAAAGGAAGCTAAAGGCCTTGGAAAATGAGAATAAGAGGAAGGCCGGTTGGTCACATCAAGCCTCGGATAGCAACACCCGCCCACGTCTGATGCAGCAACCTACAGGGCAGACGAACCGTGCTGCGGTACCCTACTCAGCACCAAGAGGGTACAACCCGAACTACAGGCCTCCCGCAGCACCAATACAGCCACAACGTCAGTTCGTACAGCAGCCTCGCCCTGCATATCCACCTCAACCAGCAGTACAAGGACCCCCAAACCAACCCCAAGATCGCAAAGGCCAGGCACCTAAGGTTGGGGTGCAATGTTTTAGCTGCGGAGAAGTGGGGCACTACGCCCATAAGTGCCCAAAGAAGAAGCCCACGCAGCCACAACAGCAGAATGTATTGAGAGGACGGGTGAACCACGTCACTATGGAGGAAGCGCAAGAGGCACCCGACGTGTTAGTTGGTAAGTTTCCTGCCAATTTACACCTTGCAACCCTGCTGTTTGATTCTGGTGCTACCCACTCGTTCATTGCTCAAGGGTTTGTTAAGAAGCATGACCTAGCAACAACACAAATGAACCATATGCTAGCCGTAAACTCTCCAGGAAGTGTTTCCCAAAGTGAACCTAGACATTAATGGGGTTGTATTTACTGCCAACCTCATAGTGATAGATTCCCAAGGGATCGATATTATTTTGGGCATGAACTGGTTAACCAAACATAAGGGAATCATCCATTGCTCGACCAGAACGGTGGAACTAACTCACCCTAGTGGCACAAGAGTAAAGTTTATAACAATACAGGAGCCTAGGAGGGACATTAAATTAAATCAAGTTGAGGTGAAAGTGGAGGAGATCAGGATTATCCGGGAAAATCCAGATATTTTTCCGGAAGAATTGCCAGGTATGCCTCTCGATCGTGAAGTGGAATTTGCAATTGAGATAGTGCCTGGAACAGCCCCGATATACAAGAGACCTTATCGGATGGACTCCAAGCAGCTAGAAGAGCTCAAGGATCATTTGATAGAATTGACGGAGAAGGGGTATATTCGTCTTAGATCCTCACCATGGGGAGCTCCGGTGATATTTGTGCCCAAGAAGGACGGAACCCAAAGGTTATGTGTGGATTACCGTGCTTTGAATGAGGTAACCATCAAGAACAAGTACCCATGACCCCGCATTGAAGACTTGTTTGATCAGTTGAGAGGCGCTTGTGTGTTCTCGAAAATTGATCTCAGGTCGGGCTATCACCAACTCAAGATAAGGCAATCTGATATTCCCAGGAAAGCTTTCGTATCTCGGTACGGACTGTATGAATACACCGTCATGCCTTTCGGGCTGACTAATGCCCCGGCATACTTCATGTATCTCATGAACAAGGTATTCATGGAATATCTAGACAAATTTGTGGTGGTTTTCATAGATGACATTCTCGTCTTCTCCAAAGATGGAGAAGAACATGAGAAACATCTAAGGTTGGTGTTGCAGAGGCTAAGAGAACACCAACTATATGCCAAATTGAGAAAGTGTGAGTTTTGGCTGAAGAGAGTTCCTTTCTTAGGACATATAATCTCGGAGGGAGGAATCTCCGTAGATCCCGCCAAAATCGAGGATATACAGAAGTGGAAGACCCCTGAAAATGTCGGGGATGTTCGAAGCTTTTTGGGATTGGCTGGATACTATCGACGGTTTATTGAGGGATTCTCTAAGATCTCGAGACCTCTCACCAAACTATTGGAGAAGGGAATCACATTCACATGGACGCCGCAGTGCGAGACGAGTTTTCAGGAGTTAAAGGAAAGATTGACAACAGCCCCAGTGCTCGTTATGCCAGATATGCAGAAGAACTTTACGGTGTACTGCGATGCCTCTGGAAACGGGTTGGGATGTGTTCTCATGCAAGAAGGGCATGTCGTGGCATATGCATCCCGGCAGCTTCGGAAGCATGAGAAGAACTATCCTACACATGACTTAGAACTAGCCGCAGTGGTACACGCGTTGAAAATTTGGTGGCACTATTTGATGGGGAAGAGGACCGAGATATATACGGATCATAAGAGTTTGAAGTACATTTTCACACAGCCAGACCTCAACCTCAGACAAAGGAGATGGTCAGGGCTAATCAATGACTTTGATGTGGGCATCAACTATCATCCTGGGAAAGCAAACGTCGTGGCCGATGCTTTAAGTCGGAAAGTTCAGGTCAATAAGTTGAGCCTGAAAGCCATGCCTGCAGAATTGAAAAACGAGGTTATAAGGCTCAATCTATGCCTTGTGAATAGTGGTGAAGCCATAGCCATGGAAGTGGACTCCACACTAGAGCGAGACATACGCGAGGGTCAAAAGAATGACGAGAAGATACGAGAGATCAGACAACTCATCAAGGGAAATAAAGCTCCTGGTTTTAGAGAGGATGAACAAGGAACGGTGTGGCACGGGAAAAGAATCTGTGTGCCTGAAGTAAAGGAGATTCGTGAATTGATTTTGAAGGAGGCTCACAATTCTGACTATTCCATTCATCCTGGGAGTACGAAGATGTACCAGGACCTCAAAAGCAGGTATTGGTGGTATTGCATGAAGCGAGATGTCGCGGAACATGTTGCTCTATGTGACACATGTCAGTTGGTAAAAGCAGAACATCAACGACCCGCGGGATTATTGCAACCACTCAAAGTGCCTGAATGGAAATGGGAAGAAATCAGCATGGATTTCATCGTGGGATTGCCTAGGACCCAATCAGGATATGATTCGATATGGGTCATCATTGATAGGCTAACCAAGGTAGCTCACTTCATCCCCGTGAAGGAAAGCTACAGCGGATCCAAATTGGCAGAGTTGTACATGTCAAGGATCGTGTGTTACCATGGAGTGCCAAAGAAGATTGTGTCGGATCGAGGGACACAGTTCACCTCAAGGTTCTGGCAGAAGTTGCACGAAACCATGGGAACCCATCTGAACTTTAGTTCTGCCTACCATCCCCAAACTGATGGGCAGACGGAAAGAACCAATCAGATCCTTGAAGATATGCTGAGGGCATGTGCACTCAAAAACAATAGGAGTTGGGACAAGAACTTACCGTATGCGGAGTTTTCCTATAACAACAGCTATCAAGCTAGTATGAAGATGTCACCGTTTGAAGCTTTCTATGGGAGGAAGTGCAGAACTCCCCTATTTTGGAACCAAACAGGGGAAAGTAAAGTGTTTGGTCCAGAAGTACTACAAGAAGCCGAGGCGAAGGTAAGGGAAATTCGCAACAATTTGAGGATAGCACAGACACGCCAAAAGAGTTATGCTGATGTACGAAGAAGAGAGCTCGTTTTCAACGTGGGGGACTATGTCTATCTCAAGGTGTCCCCTATCCGAGGACTTCGTCAGTTCAAGGTGAAGGGGAAGTTGTCACCTCGATACATCGGACCCTTTCAAGTTCTGGAAAGGAAAGGCGAAGTGGCGTATCAACTAGAGTTACCGGCTCATCTATCGGATGTGCACGATGTATTCCATGTGTCACAACTCAAGAAATGCCTGAAGACGCCTGAGGAGGTGTTGCCCATGAATGAAGTGGACGTAGCTGAGGATTTGTCTTATGCCGAGCAACCATACAAGATTTTGGAGACAATGGAACGCCTCACCAGAAATAAAAGAATCCGGATGTGCAAGGTGCAGTGGAAGCATCACTCAGAAGAGGAAGCCACCTGGGAACGGGAAGATGAGCTCAAGGCACAATTTCCGGAATTGTTTTCTTAGAACCACCAATCTCGAGGACGAGATTTCTTTTAAGGGGGGTAGAGCTATAACACCCCAAAAATCTTGTTAAGAACCTAAATCATGTTAAGAGGGGAATTTAAAAATTTTTGGACGTGTTGCATGTTTTGCAAAAATTCAAATTCAAACTGGAATTCAAATTAAACTCAAAACAGAAAATAAATAGAAAAAGAAAAAAAGAAAACAGAAAAAAACCGGCCAGTGGGCCAAAACCCACCAGCTGGCCCACCCAGCAACCACGCCAGCCCGCAGCCGCGCGCGCTGTTTCATTCCGCTGACAGGTGGGACCCGCCAGCTCGTCTTCTACCTCGCGCCGCGCCGGACTCCCTCTCACCCGAATCAAAACCGATCGGGATTTCTGCGTATCCCCACTGAATTCTGTTCGTAGGCGACGCGGAATTGATCTAAACCACCCCGCCGCCTTTCCCCGTCTATAAAAACCCCGGCCTCGTTCTGTTTTTCCCACGCGATCCGCCGATTTTCCTCCGGTGAGAACCGAGACTTCTCCGGCGAATTCTGGCCGATCTACGCTCGGAAACTCCGATCTAACTCGCTGGTCTCGATTCACCACCTCCGGGGAACCTTGCAGGTGCAGAAAACTCGGTGACTTGCGGTGTAAACACAGCGCCAACGAGCCTCGCCGTGAATTCAACTCGGACCTCCTCGCCGATCACCTTCCAGGACCTCCGAGCTCAAGAAAACCCACGAGGTGAGATCCCCGACCTCCCCTCCACCGATCTATGCCATAAAATCACAGTTCTAGGAAGAATTCTCGAAGATCCGAAAGTCTCCGGCGAGATCGCCGCTTCCCGCCGCCGTGCGCCGCCGGCAGCGCCGCCCGCGTTCGATCAGAGCGACGTGGCAGCTTGTGCGCCGTTTATTTTAAATCGCACGGTAGGGTTTAAATCCGTGCGTACCGGTTCGACGTTATAATCTCAGCCGTCGGTTTAAAATCGGACGGTCCACGTCAGCCCCGCGTTATAAAGACTGGAAATCTTACGTGCTACCCCCTGGGGTTCTCGGGAAATAAGAGCTAGCCCCAGAAACTTCTGATCTAGCCCCTGGAACTTCAGAAAATCATGTAAATGCATTTAAAAATCAGTTTTAGCCCCTGGACTTAATAAAAATTAGGAAAACCCCCTCTGATAAGTGTAGCTATACCCCTGGAAATTCTGAAAATAATATTATAGACCCTGTAGTGGGGTGAGTTTACTTTTTTAGCCCTGTTTAGTATTTAATTTAAGAAATTGAATATGTGGCTAGTGTTTAAAAAAAATAAAAAGTGGGACAAACATATTGTAAAAATTTAATTAAAGACTTTCTAAGTATTTAGGAAACTTTGGAGTGAGATAAAAACATATTTTGGGCTGAATTGAATCTGTTTAATTTATTATTCACATTTAGGGACACATTTTTAAGTAAAGAATAGTTCTAGGAAATAGGGAAAAATAATTGTGAAATAGTTTACATCAGAGGCCAAGGTCAAAATATGTTATTAAATTATTTAGGACCAGAACCTATTCTGTTTAGATGATATTTATTACTAATTTCATAATAAAGCACACATGTATGCATAGGAAAATAAATCTGAAAATATAGCAACTAGTAAATGATAAATGGAGTTTCTAAAATCCAAAGAATTCAGTTTAGGGTTGGTAGAAATTCTGAACACACATATGTAGAAGAAAAATACCTTTCATGCACACTTGGTAGCTAAAAGGTGTATCAATTGAATATAAGGAATTTATTTAAATTGGAAACTCATATATTATATACAAACATAAATATGAATACAAAAGTAGAAATCATATGCACATGTTTAAAAGTGCATGTAAGCCAAAATCAACACACATAGAGTAACCACAACACATATAAATGAGAATGACTTTCATAAATATGAATGTGTGGTTTGTATGAAGTGGAAGTGTGAACCATGTCTTATGGATTGTTGTTTTTCTTTTGCTATGTGTGGTGGTATGATGTAGAACCTGCTCAAGAGCAAGTTATTCCTTTCCAAGATCAGGACTACCCATTTCAAGAGCAGCAAGAAGGAGGCAAGTGTCCTTGACCACTTTGATCCTATGCTAGGATGTGTAGATAGAATTATTTGCATTGTCAAGTTAAATATGAAACCCATGCTAGGAAGTTTCCCTAGAATTGCATTACCTTGTTTCCTTGTAGCTTGGGTTGGGATTTATTTTATCATGTCATTTATTATTATGCATATGCTTAGCCATGCTTAGAATGGGATATTTGGGATATGAGATCATCAGTTTATATTACCCTACTCTTGAATGAGATATTATGAGTTATGTAGAGGTAGGGATCAAGGCAAGTTGGATGTTTTGGTTGTGTGCTGGGTGCACGAGACTCGGGTTTGTGTTTAGTACTTGCTTGGATCCTAAGGACCGGTTCATGGAGCATGTAACCTAACTTTACAGTGCCAACCACATGCTGAGATGGGGCAGCTTGGCCAATTAATTACGTGTATCCCCGGCGTAGTATGGGTGTGTCGGATGGTGCGGGGAGTAGGTGTCAGCTGGACTACCATATGAACCGCAAGGCTCAAGAGGGGGCCACTGCAGCGGGGTTGGAGCCTCTTGTATGCTGTTAGGGGTGAAACCTCAGTGGGCCCACGCTCGTCGGGAATCCCTTTGTAAAGGCTTCGTAGTGATCTCCTGGCTACACACCTGGGAAGTGTGAATGTGGTTTGTAGCCACTGGCATAATGGAGGTTCTTTTAGTCCACCCGGCAACGGGGGATGAAATCACTACATGTGGGTTCAGTGGTACAAACTCTGCAGAGTCAAAACTGTCATGACAGCCGTGCTCACGGTCAAGAGCGGCTTGGACTTATTCATGATTAGAGGATTGATGGTTTTGGAAGTTGTGGATGTTAAGCGGGGAGCTTAACATTGGAAATGATGTTATGGTTATTGGATTTTGATGATGGGATGGGAGATTGGGACCATTTCACATGTGTAGTAATGTAGGTGCTTAATAAGCTAAGGGATAGGTATTAATTGCGTAGTGCTTTAACCATGAGTTCAACCTCTCCTTGTTCTAGCCATGCATGATATAGTTATCCCACACTTGCTGAGTACCATTGGTACTCAACCTTGCATATTTGTTGGTTTATATTGCTGCTCAGGTCAAGATAATGAGGTGGTGTATAATGACCAAGACTTTGGACCCGAAGAAGGTTTCTAGGTTCATGGAGACCCCCGGGCAACACCTGTGATGGAGCCCTCAAGAATAATATTCCGCTGCTAGTTAATTTACTTGTGATGAACTTATTATTGTCCATCGAGACATTTACTATGTAAGACTTACTTATATTCGACACCTGGCTTGTAATAAATGATGCTTCACTATTTGTCATCACATGTATGAGAAAATGATCCTGGCATACATGTGATATTCACTTGGTTGTTCTTCGGAAAAACCGGGTGTGACAACTTTGCATAGAGCTTGTGATCTCTCAAGCGTTGAAGCACAATATGCAAATGTTTAGCGTGTTCCTCTTCAAATTTGGAATAGACAAAGATGTCGTCGATGAATACCACGACGAACTGATCCAGCTCCGGCATGAACACCGAGTTCATAAGATACATAAAGTGGGCCGTAGCATTGGTCAACCCAAATGACATGACAAGATATTCGTAGACCCCATATCTTGTCGAGAATGCTGTTTTCGAGATATCTTCCGCTCGAATCTTGATTTGATGATATCTCGACCTTAAGTCCATCTTGGAGAAGACTTTAGCACCCACTAGCTGATCGAAAAGAATATCAATGTGTGGTAGTGGATACTTGTTCTTTATTGTCACAGCATTCAAAGGACGATAATCGACGCATAGCCTCAGCGTCTCATCCTTCTTCTTCACAAATAAAGCTGAGCAACCCCATGGTGATGAACTTGGATGAATAAACCCCTTGTCCACCAGATCTTTGAGTTGCTCCTTCAACTCGGCTAATTCATTCGGAGCAATTTTGTATGGTCTCCGAGAGATTGGCGTGGTTCCCGGTATCAACTCTATTTTGAACTCCACCTCGCGCTCAGGTGGTAGGCCTGGAAGATCTTCGGGAAACACGTCCGGATATTCACGGACTACCAGAATGTCTTCTAGCTTGCAAGCCTCGGCATTACATACTTCCGGGTCTTTGGAAACCGCTTTGCCGAGATACAAGGTTTGACGCCCGTGAAGTGGAGAGTCCAAGTGAACACTCCTGTCCTCGATGTCCAGAACAGCCTTATGGAAGGTCAACCATGATATTCCCAATATGGCATTGATTCCCTGGTCTTTGAGAATGATGAGGGTGGTAGGATAAATTTTTCCACCCAAACAAAGTGCTGCTCGAGAGATGACTTCATTAGTGGATATGTCTCCACCTGGCGAATGAATAAGGTATGAACCTTTGGTGATAGTGGTGGATATCTGATCCCGGATCACCGTCGCCCTGCTAATGAAGTTATGTGTCACACCAGAGTCGAATAAAATGACAACCGGCTTGTCATTTAAGGTGAACCTGCCGGCAAGAACAGGTCCTCCCTTTGGCAGATCATCGACTGACACATAATTAACTGTCCCCACTTTGGACATAGCTTTTCTTTGCTGCCCAAGATCGATCTGTGGAACTGGACCTGCAGACACATTGTTGCTGCTCGGTTCAGTTGCTTCATTGACCTTAAGATCATTGTCAAGCTGAAGTGGGACAGCACTTGGCTCAGCTGAGAAATCACCTTGTTCATCTTCAACCTCTTGAGGGAAATAATATTCTCATGCACCTTGTTGATACTGAGGTGCATTAGAAATCATTTTCTGCTGCGGTGGAGGTGAATATGACCTCTGTGGAGTAGAAGAGTCGTCACACTCCCAGAATGATTGCACCTCTTGTGGAATCTCTTGACCAGAAGGTGAACGGATTACCAACCGATACTTCTGGGGTAGACGATTGTCTTCATCCTGTGATGAGTCCCTCTCCCTCTTTTCTTTGAGGTAGAGGTTGGAATAATATTCTTGAGCGATAGCACAGCTCACAAACTCATCAAAATTCTCTTGGCTAACTTGAGCCAATTCACATCGCAGCCTAGCCGTCAGCCCTCGATAAAAATGATAACCCTTCATGGCTGGTGACTTCACATAGTCAGGGATATATTGAGCTAAGCGATTGAATTCTCTCGCATACTCAATAACACTACTGTCCCCTTGCTTCAGACTCCAGAAATCATCATGACTTGTCTGCATTATGCCGGCAGGGATGAAACGAGCACGGAATGCAGATTGGAATTCCGTCCATGTGACACGATGCCCTGCTGGTTGGACAGCAAGGTACTCTGCCCACCATGCTCCAGCAAAGCCGTGAAGCTGCTGAGCGGCATATAGAGTCTTCGAGAATACATCACATTGGATCAACCCAAACTTGGACTCAACGACACGTAACCAGTGATTTGCTTCACAATGGTCAGCCGCCTCAGAGAATACCTGCGGTTGTGTCGCCAAGAAATCCAGGTACGTGCTCTGGGTTGGCATGTGACGTTGAGCTTCTCGATTTATGCCTTGCTGAACTAGAGTTTGGAGAGTTTCATTCATCTTCGCCATAATTTCAGCCAATCCGGTTGGCGATGGCTCTTGTGATGAAGTCGAGTCATTCCCACCTCGACTTGAACCTCCAAGCTCCATTTGAGAATGTGTACATACCATACTGCACGAAACAAAATTTTGAGTCAATCAAAATTCTATCTCAGTAGTAAGTAAAGATAAGTAAAACATGAACATGTCATGAACTTTATGAAAGCATAACCACATTCATGTTTAAACAAATCTTATGTACGCTAAGCTAATCAGCGGGACTACCCTGACCAGCTCACACAAACTCCAAATTTTACTCAAGTAATCAACAGATTCTTGACTTCAGTTCAACACCAAAGTTTTAGTAAACTTCAGTATCTTTCCAACGAGTACTTATAGGCTTCTTAAAGATTTTTCTACAGGATGTTATGGCTTAAAAACAGAAAGTTCCAGAGAGGTTTTTGCTACTGTCCTGGTTTTGAACAATTTTCCTTCAACTGGACTTTTCACCAACTTAAAGTGTGATTTTGCTCTGGAGGTCTACAAAGAAATTGTAGAGCACTTGAAAATCTTTCCATAACTGTATCATACACCATAATTGATTAAAGCTACTCAGAGTTATGCTCTATTAAAGTCCAGCAAGAATTCCTGCCAGAAACGAAGCACTCTGTTTTTGAAAACTTTGACACCTAGTTATACTCTCATTTGAGTCTTAGCTCAAAATAAGAGTTTAGTAACTAATATTTGTTTCAAACTTCCATTTTTAGTTGCAAGTTAGTCCATGAATCATTTCTTCATAGGGAAGAGGTTATTAAGTGTAGTACGGTGTCGATGCACCGTAATAACATGTCGGTACTACGTTGCCTCACCAAAGAAAATCCTACGCCGGATCATACCGGCATATACGTATTATCAGTGGCACTAAGACGGTCTCTCGCACACGTGGACTACACGGTATACGTACGTGGTTAGTACCTGCAGAAGAACACGCAATAGTGGTGCACTCAAAGGTTGTTTCATTTCAGGCAGTTCCATAATTGAAAGTAAATACAAACGCCCATATCATTGCCATGCGGCCGTCCTTGAGTTAAGCCACGGCTCATGGTACGTGATCGTGTTTCAACACCACACGACGGGGAACCCGAGTATGTCATGAACGGGTCGTCACGGTTGGGAATGTTATCAACCCAACGGATACCACCTACTGCCCTGCAGGGCATGCCGATGGCAAGCGCTGCGTATGTCCTCCTGGGCTACTTCCAGACGGACACACTCTCGCGTTACTGACCACGCGATGGGGTCTCCACTTACTTGCCTAATGCACGCTAGGGATTAGCGTTTCATATGAACTCAGGAACATGGAGAGTCCAAGAGTTCATATTGACGTCTCACACCAAGCTATGAGACCTAGCCCTGAACCACTTTCCTCGTCAGGGGAGCTAACCGAAATTGAACTGCTTTCGGTGGCGTTCCTTACCATTCTTACCTGAGCGTAGGTGCGTCGTTACATAATGAAAGTTCAGAATTAAAACACATATGTTAGTCTTGCCACTTTAAGTAACTACACTACTATAGTCCTTACGTGGGCCTAATACCATTTCCTCACCGTATCCTAAATTTTTGTCGTAATACGGTCCTTATTCAGTGTGCCATTACCAATGCGGCTCTGATGCCACACTGAGGGGGCCCGACCTCCATCACGGGGTCGTGCCACCTTGCCCGGGGATCGCATTGGGTGGTGCCGTGTAATGCGGCACCGAACAGCACACATATAAGGAATAATGTATTACATAAATCAAAAGCGGAAGCTTACAAATTGTCCTTTGTAAATAATTTACATAAAATAGCTACAGCGGAAGTCTATAACAGCTCACGTCGAGTATCTACGAAGCACTCGAGAAGGGGTCCAGCCTGCGGACTCCTCTCGCTAGCAACACGAAGACACGGCAGCGGCTAGGTTCTCCAAATGTGACATCACTCGGAAGTTTCCGAGTCTCACCGGACAACCTTCTTTATAGCGTCGAGGTTTACCTGCAAAACCACTTATATAGCAAGAGTGAGCACAAAGGCTCAGCAAGACTTAACCGTCTCTTCTAAAGCATGGAACTCTATATGAAAGTAACCTAAGACTTAAGCCTGTCCTTTGCGAAAAAGACTCATCTACGAGTTCATCCTTAACTTTCAGATTTTTAGCCATAATAGTAGTGACCTTGCGCCCAGCAACATTGGAACTCCACAATCAAACAAGATACGCTTCATTCCAATGTTACTTGCCCCAAGGTAGAAAATAACTTTAGTTTGCTCTATTTCTACTTCAAACATGGTTTTCATGCAACTTAACATAATCATAACAGCAATTATACTTTTTGCAAACTGTTTCCACACAAGTTGATTACAACGTCACAACATGGGAGCAAGCGGTACTCAATAACCGCGAGGGACGGTGATTCGAATCAAACACTACCCGGATAACTCGACACATACGGCCGCCTCTGAAGATCCAACTCTGGCGTCCTTCATTACGTCGTATGTGGCAACCTTTCTCAGGACACTAAACTGTAGAACCGGTCGCGCCGTCTCGGGCTCATAGGTCTAACGAGACGATGTGGTATGCCTCTACAATCCAGTGAACCTGGTACATCGGTTTCCTGGTTCCCATATATCAGTAAGCATCCGGTACACAACTCAATACTTGCTCCTGGACGCGGCATACGCATCGGTCCTTAACCGACACAGGCAGAGCTACTCGACCAAGACCGCGTCTTGTCACTGCCTAACCCCTCTGCCCGGTCTCATCTTTAGAAATGTAAACTTTAGTTTGCTTCCTTTCCCAACCACACTTATGATATTCTGAACTATAGCTCGCGAGTAGATTCCAACTACTCGTCTTCTACCGGATGCTGTAGCCTGTTTAGCACGGCCTTATTCTACAGCGATGGAACCATTTTACCCTTGATCCCAGGGTTCTTTTTGGTCATGCAAGTGGAGTATAAAACATCCTTGACCTAATGCACATACAAACTTTGACTCATAGTAGTGAACAAAGTAAAAACTTTAGAAAACAACTTAAATGCAAACCGGGACTTGCCTTGGTTTTGCAGGTAACTAAAGTCAGATAAGATGAAGTTAGTTGCTGATGATGACTTGAAGCTTAATCCCTACCTTCTTGCTCCTTGATCAAATCTTCACTTATCCACGTTTAATCACTACACGTTATGAATATGCATACATGTTTAATTATAAAACTTTTTGCTAACAAATGCTAAAGCCAAGTTTAAAACTGGGACTCTGTTCAAGAACTTAAAATGACACTGTGGGTGGTGGTTTCGGTTTGTGTTTAAGCACTAGGATCAAGTGATGAGTGGGATTTCATCACTTGGGTGGGGATCAACTAATGAGGTTGAACAGGGCATAATGATCCAGGGCTCCAATGGAGCTGGAAATTTTCTGGTGAGTTCCTTGTCACAAGAAAGTCCTCTGGATCAAAATTCAGAAAGTTTCACTGATTATATTACCCAGAACAATTCCCTAAGCATTTAGGCATAAAGGAATTAATTCTGATTAAACTTGCACTTTCATGCAAATCCAATTGAACCATAATTTCATACCTAGCTCACGGAGTATGCCTGAATTTTCATAGGATTTTTTGGAGCTAAGGAATGGCTAGAACTGAATTTCCAAGTTTTTGGAAATTCTCTGAAGATGTTTCTGTATTCATTTGAATACAGAAACTTGAAATTAGAATTACCCTAAATAAATCAACTCCAAATGAGCTGAAACTTTTACAGGAGCTTCCTAATATCCAAAAGAATATCCTGGCAAAATTTGGGGAATTTTGGATGAACCACACTCCCTCTAAAATTCTTTTGCTGAAAAGCTTTAAAGAATTCTCCAGTATTTTCTATTGGTTTCCATGAAAATTGGGTTGCATATTTGGATAGAGATCTTCATCCTCAATCCAACCCAATTCAAATCACTAATTTTGGAGCTTCCTAGCAAAAGTTATGCAGTTCTAAAGTTTGAACTAAATCTGGAATTCAAATTAATTCGGGAAAAGTTAAAACTCTGCCTGTGGGTCCACCCTACACGTGTCAGCCGCTGGAATCACGTCACACGGGGCCACAGGACCCTTCCCACGCCACCACACCGGATCCCGGGGCCGCAGCGGATCGAAGATTTAAAATATCGCCACTGACATGTGGGACCGGCCGGTCGTCTTCAACCTCGGCCCGTTCCCTTTTTCCCGCGCCGCCCCCTCGCCGAAGACTCGTCGGAGCTCGCCGGAGTCGGCTTCCCGACCGTCTACCGGCTTGGTACTTGCCGCCTGGGGGTTTTCAGCCATCAGGAATCCAACGGTGCGGTGCATTCGGGCTGCCGGCAACCGGAAAACGGTTGACGACGTGCGCACCCCTCGGTACAGCTTTGGCACCGTGGCCCGAGCACCCTAGCCCGCCAAACGTTCAGCGGATCCGCTCTAAAGCATAATTGGAGGTCAGGCAAGCTCGGCTCGGCCTCAACCTGGCTCGGAAACGGCGGCAAACTGGTTGTCACCGTGCGCCCGCGCATTCCCGCCATGGCCGCCGATGGACGAACTCAAAATTAGCTGCCCCTACTCACTGCTAAGCTATAGTTGCGAAGGAAAAAGGTTCCCCTATCCTCTCTAGCTCCTGTGTGCGCAAAATGAACAACTTTAACCGAGAATTAAGTGTCGATTTCTGAAACTCTTACCTGCGGGTAGGTTTTCCTCGTCCGAGAGGAAAAACTGGAAATTCCCGAGCTACGTTGTACGGCTCGGGCTGAAACTCGGGGGAGAGCAGCGTGAAGTCCTGGCGCGTCTCGGAGGGTGCTTGCTCGGCCGTGAAAAGCCTCGGTATGAGCTGCTCACGGTGACCCGAGTTGCCCTTTCGCTGGTGAGCATTAGTACCTCGCGTTGATCGTTGATTTGGGCGCCCCACGAGCCAGGAACGTCGGGGCCGAGCTGTGGAGGACCTTGTACACTCGTTAGCGCTCCCTTTTCGTGTGGACGGCTCAAGCAGAAGAGGACGCGAGCTGGTGGACAACCGAAGGAAACAGAGCCGTCGCCGGCGGCTATTTTTCGGGCGCGGAAGCAGAAGAACCCGCGAGCACAAGTGGAAGACTTCGTGTTTGCCTCGGTGGGGAGGATAAACGCTGGGTGAACCGCCTCTGGCACCCGCGCGTGGGGGGGGGCAGCTCGAGCAGGAGGTGGCGGTAGCGCTCTCAGCGACGTTCGGTGCAGACCCCGTGGTGATCGAGTCAAAACAGATAAGAGACTTAGGCAGTAAGTTATTCCCCTCACTCTATGACAATTGGGGCCCACAGCTCCTCTCCCAAATATCTCCAAACTTTGACATCTTGTAAATTCAGCTGTGATGGATCCAAATTCAAAGGCCATTTTGCCATTTGACAATTTGTGCCACAGTTTCAAGTTTAAATTCAAATTTGGGTGAAATTTACAAGTCCTTTGGATATTTCTATCAACGCACCTCCAAATTTGCTCAAAACTTGGCCCCCTCATAATTTGGATCTGAGGAATTCAAATATGTCCTCTGATCTTTGGGTTGGCTATTGCAAATACACTTTTTCAAACAACAGTTTGAATTTCCTCTTTTGAAAATGTCCTCCTTCTTTTTGAAGTGACCCTCTTAATTCAAACTGAATTCCAAGTTTTTATTGCACATGCCACACTTCCATGAGTACCAGAAAAGTTTTTGTAAGTCCCATTTCTTGCATATAAACTCAATTTTATTCATAGCTCATGTTTTCTATTTACAAGTTTTGGGGACTTTTACAGCTATCTCCCCCGAGATGGGCCCGGGGGCCACTGTCGGTACCCTCGATATGGGGTACCCCCGCACACAGGGGAAAATGCTTAAGGACCTCGCCCTTCTCCGCAGGGAGAGCTCCGAAGGCGCCACGTGTCCAGTGGGGCCGGACCTCCCTCTCCTCAGAGGAGAGCTCCGGACTCGCCACGTGGCCAACTGAGCCGGACCTCCCCCCTCCGTAGGGAGAGCTCCGAAGGCTCCACGTGTCCCGGGGGGCCGGGCCTCCCTCTCCTCAGAGGAGAGCTCCGGGCCCGCCACGTGGCCAAAAGAAGCCAGACCTCCCCCCTCCACGGGGAGAGCTCCGAGGACTCCACGTGTCCCACAGGGCCGGACTTCCTCTTCTCAGAGGAGAGCTCCGGGCCCGCCACGTGGCCAGCTGTACAACGCTGCCTGCCCCCGCGCGGTAGGCAGCGGGCGTAAAGACGCGTCATACCTAGCCCGTACAAGGTATTCAAGGCCCGCGCCTTCCTAAGACGTGGAGACGCGGAGCACGCTTCTGTCAGGTGTCGTTGCGCCTAGTCACATCACCGACTGGCGCGCTGTGTCAGAGCCTGCCCGCCAATAAACACAACAACAAGACATCCCCTGCCGCCCCTGCCATCATAAAGCACTACGACTAGCTTGCGGCATGGGCAGGGCGGCAGAACAAAGACTCGGAAGCCTTCGCCAGAGACAACTACCGGCATAACTGCAGATGGTAGTCGGCAGGCAATCTCCCCGGGACCACCTGTCGGGTCCCGGGTCCACCTTGTAAGCCACTCGAGCCTTGGACTATAAAAGGCTCGGGTAGCCAACGTTAGCAATGGTTCGACCGTTGTGAACTCTCACTCTAGACATCACTCACCCTCAAGCTCAGGACTCCGGTTCTGAGCAACAAGCAATATAGCGAGCACCTCTGCTGACAGTGGACGTAGGGTTTTACGCTCCGGCGGCCCAAACCACGTAAAAACTCCCTGTGTCAAGCTTCTCCCTCACTTGTCCCTAACGCTGAAGCTCTCCGCAAGTGTCTAACCCCTCCGAAAAAGAACCTCCGCGGGCTGCCCAGAGTAGGTCCGGGGGAAGTGTCGACCACACACTTTTATATTTGGCGCGCCAGGTAGGGGGCTTTTCCCTTGCGCGACGAGCTTTTGCCGATGAAGATGACGAAGCTTCCGTCAGCGGCAAGCTCTTCCCGCCACGTTCACGATGAACGGTGACCAGCGGGGACTATGTATCAACACGATCAGGACGGAGTGTGTCAGTGCAAGCTAGAGGCCAGCAGAAGACTCCGGCAGCGCCGACTCCAGCAAGCCCATGATCTGCCGCAGCACCGAGTGACTCCCAAGCAAGCGCACTAGCTGCCACAGAAGTGCTTCCGGACTATCCGCCTGCTGAATACGCCCTCCACAAGGCCACCCAGCAGTGGATGCGTGACGTCAACGACCTCGACACTGCTGCCGTCGATCCTCCGCTCCAGATCGCGCGGTACCGGCAGACGCCCTGGCGCCACCGGTCCGTGCATGGGAGCCCAAGACAGACGCTCCGACGCTACCCCAGTAAGTTCACCATGCTTACTTAGGTGTTCATTTAAATTTCGCATTAATTTATATGATCACCTCACCACGCTCAAGACAGTGTACACCCATTGTACACTCAGTTCCTCTTTCCTGCTCTCGTCTATTGTAGATATTTGCCATCCTGCCGAAAGCGGTAGTGCTTGGGGTACCTGCCGGAGGCATGGGGGCCTTTTGGACCTTCCCCTGTAAGGATACTGTAACACCAGTTGGTCTCCTCCAGGAAAAGACCTACGCCAGACCGAGGGGTCAGGAGCCTTGCTTTGCCCGGTCCTGCACCCAAAGCATGCGCACTCTGCCCCCCCAGCGCTACTGTCTGAGTACTAGGGGGCCAGACGGTTACACCCTAACTAGGGTTGGGGGCCAGACCTCCGGGACCAAGTGTTGGATTACCCAAGCCCCATATTCCGGCCCGGGACAGTAAGCCAAATGAGACTAAGGGACAGGAAAGGGAGGGCCCCTGAGAAGCGCCGGACCTCACCCCCTCAGCAGGGGTGAGCTCCGAAGCCGGACCGTGTGCCCTACACTGGGCTAAGGTCCGATGCCGGACGACGCCCCTATCGCAGGGGCGATCTCCGAAGCCGGTCGCCACCCCCCAGGGGTGAACACTGAAGCCGGACCGTGTGCCCTACACTGGGCTAAGGTCTGATGCCGGACGACACCACTATCGCAGGGGCGATCTCCGAAGCCGGTCGCCACCCCCCAGGGGTGAACACCGAAGCCGGACCGTGTGCCCTACACTGGGCTAAGGTCCGATGCCGGACGACACCCCTATCGTAGGGACGATCTCCGAAGCAGGTCGCCACCCCCCAGGGGTGAACACCGAAGCTGGACCGTGTGCCCTACACTGGGCTAAGGTCCGAAGCCGGACGACACCCCTATCGCAGGGGCGATCTCCGAAGCCGGTCGCCACCCCCCAGGGGTGAACACCGAAGCCGGACCGTGTGCCCTACACTGGGCTAAGGTCCGAAGCCGGACGACGCCCCTATCGCAGGGGCAATCTCCGAAGCCGGTCGCCACCCCCCAGGGGTGAACACCGAAGCCGGACCGTGTGCCCTACACTGGGCTAAGGTACGATGCCGGACGACACCCCTATCGCAGGGGCGATCTCCGAAGCCGGTCGCCACCCCCCAGGTGTGCACACCGTAGCCGGACCGTGTGCCCTACACTGAGCTAAGGTCCGAAGCCGGACGACACCCCTATCGCAGGGGCGATCTCCAAAGTCGGTCGCCACCCCCCAGGGGTGAACACCGAAGCCGGACCGTGTGCCCTACACTGGGCTAAGGTCCGATGCCGGACGACACCCCTATCGCAAGGGCGATCTCCAAAGCCAGTAGCCACCCCCCAGGGATGAACACCGAAGCCGGACCGTGTGCGCTACACTGGGCTAAGGTCCGAAGCCGGACGACACCCCTATCGCAGGGGCGATCTCCGAAGCCGGTTGCCACCCCCCAGGGGTGAACACCGAAGCCGGACCGTGTGCCCTACACCGGACTAAGGTCTGATGCCGGACGACACCCCTATTGCAGGGGCAATCTCCGAAGTCGGTCACCACCCCGTCAGCAGGGGTGAACACCGAAGTCGGACCTTGCGCCTTACACTGGGCTGAGCTATGAAGACGCACATCACCCCTCCGCAGGGGTTAGCCCTGATGCCGGACCTCACGCCCTCCGTGGGCCTGAGCTCTGATGACTTCCGAACCTCTGCCCCCACAGCTGGGCCAAGCTCCGAGGCCAGCCCTCGCCCTCCTTTCAGAGGCGAGCCCTGATGCCGGACCTCACGCCCTCTGTGGGCCTGAGCTCCGATGACTTCCGGACCTCCGCCCCCACAGCTGGGCCGAGCTCCGAGGCCAGCCCTCGCCATCCTTTCAGAGGCGAGCCCTGATGCCGGACCTCACGCCCTCCGTGGGCCTGAGCTCCGATGACTTCCGGACCTCCGCCCCCATAGCTGGGCCGAGCTCCGAGGCCAGCCCTCGCCCTCCTTTCAGAGGCGAGCCCTGATGCCGGACGTCACGCCCTCCGTGGGCCTGAGCTCCGATGACTTCCGGACCTCCGCCCCCACAGTTGGGCCGAGCTCCGAGGCCAGCCCTCGCCCTCCTTTCAGAGGCGAGCCCTGATGCCGGACCTCACGCCCTCCGTGGGCCTGAGCTCCGATGACTTCCGGACCTCCGCCCCCACAGCTGGGCCAAGCTCCGAGGCCAACCCTCGCCCTCCTTTCAGAGGCAAGCCCTGTTGCCGGACCTCACGCCCTCCGTGGGCCTGAGCCCCGATGACTTCCGGACCTCCGCCCCCACAGCAGGGCTGAGCTCCAATGCCAGGGTTCAACCTCTCCTCAGAAGCTGGATTCCGAAGCCGTCGAGACCCTATCAGCACAGGGAATACTCAAGACAGGTAAGTGCGCGGAAAGAAGAAGGCCCCACCCCGGGATCGTTACCTCCCCCGATGTGGGCCCGGGGTCCACTGTCGGTACCCTCAATACCGGGTACCCCCGCGCACAGGGTGAAACCGCCTAAGGACCTCGCCCCCTCCGCAGCAGCGAGCTCCGAAGGCACCACGTGTCCGGCAGGACCAGAGCTCTCCTCTCCTCAGAAGATAGCTCCGGGCCTGCCACGTGGCCCAGAAGGCCGGACCTCGCCTCTTCCGCGGTGGAGAGCTCCGAAGGCGCCACGTGTCTAGCGGGGCCGGACCTCCCTCTCTTCAGAGGAGAGCTCCGGACCCACCATGAGGCCAACTGAGCCGGACCTCCCCCCTCCACGGGGAGAGCTCCGAAGGCTCCATGTGTCCCGCGGGGCCGGACCTCCCTCTCCTCAGATGAGAGCTCCGGGCCCGCCACGTGGCCAGCAGCAGCCGGACCTCCCCCCTCCGCGGGGAGAGCTCTGAAGGCTCCACGTGTGCCGCGGGGCCGGACCTCCCTCTCCTCAGATGAGAGCTCCGGGCCTGCCACGTGGCCAGCAGAGCAACGCTGCCTGCCCCTGCGCGGTAGGCAGCAGGAGTAAAGACGCGTCATGCCTTGCCCGTACAAGGTATTCAAGGCCCGCGCCTTTCCAAGGCGCGGAGACGCGGAGCACGCCTCTGTAAGGTGCCATTGCGCCCAGTCCCATCACAGACTGGCGCGCCGTGTTAGAGCCTGCCTGCCAATTAACACAACGACAAGACATCCCCTGCCGCCCCTGCCATCATCAACCACTACGACTAGCTCGCGGCATGGGCAGGGCGGCAGAACAAAGACTCGGAAGCCTTCGCCAGAGACAACTACCGGCATAACTGCAGGTACGGTAGATGGCAGGAAATCTCCCCGGGACCACCTGTCGGGTCCCAGGCCCACCTTGTAAGCCGCTCGAGCCTTGGACTATAAAAGGCTCGGGTAGGCAACGTTAGCAAGGGTTCGAACGCTGTGAACTCGCACTCTAGACATCACTCACCCTCAAGCTCAGGACTCCGGTTCTGAGCAACAAGCAATACAGCGAGCACCTCTGCTCACCGTGGACGTAGGGTATTACGCTCCGGTGGACCGAACCACGTAAAAACTCCTTGTGTCAAGCTTCTCCCTCACTCGTCCCTAACGCTGAAGCTCTCCGCAAGTGTCTAGCCCCTCCGAAAAAGAACCTCTGTGGGCTGCCCAGAGCAGGTCCAGGGGAAGTGTCGACCACACACTTCGACAGACGCCTACTCGGGTTTCCATCAGATCCCTATGTCTAGAGAAGATGAAGAGCACACCTCCTTCATCACAGTAGATGGCCTGTATTGTTATGTCTCTTCCTTATGGCCTAAAGAATGCTCTTCCCACCTTTGTCAAGGTCAGGCAGAGTTCATCCTTGTTAGATAACTTGGCCTTAGTCTTTGACAAACTGCGCTCCATGCGCACCAAGCTGAACCCCGACAAGTGTGTGTTCGGCGTATCCTCTGGAAAACTCTTAGGATTCCTGGTCTCACACCGAGGAATTGAGGCCAACCCAGAGAACATCAAGGCCATCGACCTGATGCGGCCTCCCGCCCGCATCAAAGAAGTTCAGAAACTCACGGGATGCCTAGCCGCGCTGAGTCGGTTTATACCGACGCTAGCAGAGCGAGCGCTCCCCTTCTTTAAGCTCCTGCGCAAATCCGGTCCATTTGCTTGGACCGACGAAGCAGATAAAGCTTTCCAGGAGTTGATGCAACTCCTGATGACCCTACCCATCATGGTAGCCCCCGAGCCCGAAGAGCATTTGTTGCTCTACATCGCGGCAACAACTGAAGTGGTGAGTATGGTCCTCGTCGCAGAGCAGCCGGACCTCTCGTCACCACACCCTGCTCCGGTAGCAGGAGACAAGCACCAGGAAACCCCGGAGGTCCAAGATGGCCCCCCGGACCTCCAAGACAACCTCCCGGAGGTCCAAGACGGACCCTCAGACCTCCAAGACAACCTCCCGGAGGTCCAACGGGACCTCCCAGAGCTCCCGGCAAACCAGCGGGATCTCCCGGAGGTCCAAGGCGGCTTAGGAGCCTTCGAGTCCTAGCTCCCGGAAGCCCCCCTGGACCCACCCACCTCTGGTAGGCCTGAGCCAATGGATCAAGACATCTCTGGCCTGGGAGGGAGGGTCCGGACCATCCAGAGGCCTGTCTACTACATCAGCGAAGTCCTCCACGACGCCAAGACAAGGTACCTGGAGGTCCACAAGCTGCTGTATGCAGTGCTCGTGGCATCCAGGACGCTCCGCCACTACATTCAAGCCCACAGGATCTCGGTGGTCACCTCCTATCCGCTGAAGGCGATCCTTCACATCCCTCATGCGACCGGCAATGTCGCTAAAAGGGCAGCGGAACTGGCGGAGTTTGAGCTGGACTTCCTTCCTCGCCATGCAGTCAAGAGACAAGCACTGGCTGACTTCGTGGCTGAGTGGACGCCAACGAAGGCTGACCTAGGGGGCCAAGAAGACGGTGAACCGAAGCACCGAGCTCCGGTCTTCACCGGGCCTCACTGGATGCTCTTCTTCGATGGCTCCTCGCGAAAGCAGGGGGCCCGTGCCAGCGTACTGCTTCTCATGCCATCGGGGGAGCAGTTTGGGTACATGGTGCGTCTCAACTTCAAGGAAACTAATGTGACGCCCGGCCCGGGAATCGCAGTGGGTGGTGCCGTGCGATGCGGCACCCAACAGCATGCACAAAAAGAGACGATAAGAACATAACGGAACCATTTTGTTACTCAAGATAATTTCTTTTACAACATAATGTACACACGCAGCGGAAATTAAAATTTGCTGGACACTCTACTCACTCTCGACCCTATCTACGCCGAAGAGAAGTCGTTCAGCCCGTGAACGCTTCCTACTAGCTTCACCAAAGAAAGGCAGCGGCTAGGTTTCCGATGAGTTGAATGAACCGTGAGGTTCGTCCTCTCACCGAACAACCCTCTTCATAGCAGGCATCCTGCTACCTGCAAAAACAACTCAGAAGCAACCATGAGCACTAAGGCTCAACAAGACTTACCCGTCAATCCTAAACATGCAACTCTACATGCAGGAGTAGTAAGACAGTAGGCATAGGAATTTGCAAAATGCAGCTTGACTAAACTTGATCCTTATATTCAGATTCTTTTAGCCTTCATTTTAGTGCTCCTCACGCCTTACAACATTGGAAGTCCACAATCAAACAAGAAATGCTTACCCCGATGTTGCTAGCCTAAGGTGGAAATGAAATTTAGTTGGCTCTATATTTACTTCAGTCAAGGTTCCAATACAGTGATTAATCCACAAACAGCAAGTTAAGAGACTTAGTTCCTCTTCTTACTAAGTCACGGCGCAGTGGGCAAGTATGCTCAATCCTCTTCCGCGAGCGACGGTGATTCGAATCAATAACAACCCGGAATACACGACACATACACACGCCTCGAATGACTCTCTCAAGAGCTCTTTCTTAAGTTGTATGCAGCAACCTTTCACACGACACCCCGACATAGAAAAACGCTTCGCACCGAGCAGGATGGTCCTCTACGCGGACACGTCGAAGTTGCCCGCTAAAGGATTTACACCTCCCGCCTTCTCAACGCCATTCCCACGCGAAGGATGAGTTTCTATATCACGGTCCATCGAGTTACATCGGTTTCATGGGTCCCATACCCCACTATATATCCGGTACAGCTCAATCTTGTCCAGCAGGGCCGCATACATACGGTCCTTAACCGACACGGACGGGGTTACAACCAACCTCCACATTTGCCTTACCATCTCGGTCCAGGCCAAATGTGGTCTCAAGCATTGTCATACCCATCGCAGGTCGAGACCAACCTTGAGCGCTCCATCCTACAGGAACATCCCCGTCCCCATCTCATATTCATGAGGGTGCTCTTATCATTTATCTCTGAGAAGTAACTCCATTACTCGAACTTTCTCGCGAGTAGCTTTTTATTACTCGACTTCTACCGAGCTAGCTACAACATTAGCCTAGAATCTACAACGAGGCAAAGCCTACACTAAACCTTCTAATGAGGGATGTAATAGGCATGCAAGTGGGTTTCAATCATCCTAGACATAATGCACAATATCAAGTCTAATAAACATGATGTGAAGTAAAGCAAAATTTAAAACGGTAACGATATGCAAACCGGGGCTTGCCTTGCTCAACGGTTTTGTTAGAAGCTAGTAGTTAGTCTTCCTCCGGAGAATCCGCCAAACTCGTCACGAGATGGAGATCCTCGCTGCAGAGTCGAGTCCTCGTCGAACTTCGACATCACGTGAGCTATTATATTGCAATGCACATATATTTCAAAAGCAATTTAGAAACTGTTTCAAAACTGTTGTTCAAGTTAACTCACGCCTAAAAGGAACAAACAACAGAAAGATTTCTGTTGTTGGATCTACAACCTTAGAGATGATGAAAGCTAGGGTGAAAAGAAATACTAGTAATCACCATGTGATTAAGTCCATTATATGAACACTTAAACCTAAAATATGGTAGCTCAAGTTCCACAGGTCCAATGAAGCTGAGAATTTAACCACAGCCTCTATGGAAGATATTTAGGCAGTGTGCAAAGATTGAGCTCATGAAATGGCTCAAGGTGATCACAATAATTCCTTATGTGATTTTCACTAATCTGCCTTTACCCCCTAGATATTAAGCATTCCTATGCTGCAAAGTATACTTTTTGTGAAGTACAAAATGTCCTGAGTCCATAGAAATTGGTTTTACCATTTTTGGAGTTTGCTACGTGGAAATATGGATTTTACAAGGATTGGGGAAAAGCTGAAATTGTCTCTGTTCATTTTCCCATTTTTCAGAGACATAAGAAATGAACACATCATTTGACCAAGCAAATGAGGTCCAATGCCTCTGAAACTTTTACTGACGTTCAAGGAATTTTGGAACAATGTCCTGTCCAAATTTGGGAATTTTACAATAAACAGAACTCCTGTAAAAATTCAGACAATATTTTTCTTAAATGAATTAATGAGCCAAATTCAGGGATTTTCATAAATATTGGTCTGCACCCCTGGATAGTATCCTTTGACAGGAATCCAACAAAATTTGTTTCACAATTTTTGGACATTCCTACACAAAGTTATGGCTCTCCAAAGTTTGAACTAGAGTGGGAAAATCTGGAAAATGTTTAAATGCTGACAGTGGGTCCCACCTGTCATCCCTAACCTCCAGACTCGCGCCAAACACACCAGTGGCGGCTCCCTCCGGTGAGGTCACTGGAAAACCAGTTCCCAGCCGCCTCCAGACCCCCTGCTGGCCGCCCCCCCATATTTCCCCATGCTGAACACGTTGGTGAGGTCGCCGGCGGCTGAAACTCGCCGGAAAACACGGTGCACCGGTCACAGCAAACCCTAGAGCTCCGGCGAGGTCTTGCACGGTGAATTCTTGGGCTCTACAGCTCCAGGGGATCATGTAGAAGACCGGCATGAGGTCTAAACCAGCTGGAGATGGCTCCAAACCTATCGGCACCGTGCACCCGATAGGGTCCAGCGGCATGCCCTCTAAAAGAGCTCGGATTGCTCACTCTACACCCAATTTCTTGGTCTAAAATCGATGGAGGAGGTGTGCTAGGCAGTTAACATCCTGTGTGTGAAGTTTGAGACCCAACAAACACGAATTGAGGACGAATTTTACAATTCCTTACCTCAAGGTCCGTTTCTGCCGCTCGGGACGGCGAAGGGAAGTTGACAGCCGGCTAGAGCACTCAGGGGCGAAGCTTTTCTCTGTGGGGAGCTCGAGCAAATGAGCTACGGTGGCTGTGGTTCTCGGGAGACAACAGAGCAGCGGGGTTCTGCTCGGGAGAACGAACAGAGAGTGGGAGCTCGGTTGGGAGGAAGCAAAACGGCTTGCTGCACTTGAGGGAGGTGATGAGGACGAGCACAAGAAGGAGCTGGCCTCTGGGGTACGTCAGTTGACGCCGGTGAGCAGGAGGTGGCGCACGTACAACAGCCGATGGAGTCGGTTGCAATTTTTGTGAGACTTACTGGTGGGGTCCACAGCCACAATTCTCCCTCTTTTCCCCCATTTCGATTTAAAATAGCAAACGAGCTCCGAATTTGATCAAACTTGGAGGATAGGTTAAAAGAATTATGAGGAACTCAAATCTGAAATCAGATTTTGAAATTGAGTATGTTTGGTTCAAAATTCAAATTTAAGTTTGAATTTGAACGTGCCCTCATTTAATCCTCGGAATAAATAGTATATGAAACCTAAAATTCTCCAAATTTGAAACTTAGGCTCTTGAATACATGAGAAATGCATCTATGCTCTCAAATATAGGCCTTTGTACAATCTGAATAGGAATCCTTTCAAAAGAATTCAAATTGCATTTAAATTTCCTCCACTCTACTCATAGAGAAGGTGCACATGAGTTAGAGTTTTTGGGAGTCTAATTCTTTCCCCTAGGTTAACATGTGTTGAGCATGGGCTAGAGGAAATTTTTAACTCCCTCACATGTCCATTTGTGTGTTCATCATTTCATGTGACACAATTATAGCCTTTCTTCGCCTTAACTTTGTTTTATAAGTTGAAACCAAACTTTACAAAAGCTAGGGCTGTTACATTCCTCCCCCCTTAAAAGAATCTCGTCCCGAGATTACAAAAAAAAAGAAGAAGGGAGAATGACTACTGGACATATGGTACAAACAAGTCGGGAAAGTTTAAACGGAGAAATTCCTCGCTTTCCCACGTAGCTTCATCAACGGTGTGGTTGCTCCACAAGACTTTGTAAAATCGCACTGTCTGATTTCTTGTGGCGCGAGTCTTCTCGTCAATAATCTGTATCGGGTACTCAGAATAAGTGAGATCCGGTTGAAGATCCTCAATGTTCTCCATATGAACTGTGGTTGGGTACTTAAGACATTTCCGCAGCTGAGAGACATGGAAAACATTGTGAATACCCGAAAGTGACGCCGGTAGCTCCAGACGATAGGCCACGGGTCCGAATATCTCAGTGACAGCAAACGGGCCGATGAATCGCGGAGCAAGCTTTCCCTTCACTCCAAAATGATGAAGTCCTTTCATCGGAGAGACACGAAGATAAACATGGTCCCTGATGTCAAAGTGAAGAGGTCGACGTCTTTTGTCTGCATAGCTTTTCTGCCGAGATTGAGCAGCCTTTAAATTGGCTTGGATCACTCGCACTCGTTCCTCGGCTTCATTCACAAGATCAATCCCGTAGACCACTCTCTCGCCGGACTCACACCAATTCAGGGGTGTGCGGCACTTCCGGCCGTAAAGAGCTTCATACGGGGCCATTTTGATGCTGGATTGATAACCGTTATTATATGAGAATTCTGCTAACGGTAGATGGTCATCCCAATTCTTCCCATGATTGATGACACATGCCCGTAGCATATCCTCCAGAATCTGATTTACTCTCTCTGTTTGACCATCAGTTTGCGGATGATACGCTGAACTCCGAATTAACTTGGTTCCCAAGGAAGCATGCAGTTGCTCCCAAAATGTGGATACGAACAACGCACCTCGGTCAGACACAATGGTGCGGGGAACCCCGTGTAAGCACACGATTCTCGAGATGAACAGCTCCGCATACTTCTTTGCCACATATTTAGTATGGACTGGAATAAAATGAGCGGTCTTGGTCAAACGATCAACGATTACCCAAATATAATCATGCTTGTTGCTGGTCATGGGTAAACCGACGATGAAGTCCATACTTATGTCTTCCCACTTCCATGCTGGAACCTTCAGCGGTTGAAGTGGTCCGGCTTTCCTCATATGGTCGGCTTTAACCCGCCGACACGTATCACACTCGGATACGTACTTCGCAATCTCTCTTTTCATCCGTGTCCACCATAACTTAGATTTTAAGTCCTGGTACATCTTATTGCTTCCCGGATGAATGGAGTACTTGGATAAATGCGCTTCATCCAATGTCTTCCTTCGTAATTTCATATTTTGGGGTACAACTATACGGTTGTTAAACCATAGAGTACCCTTTCTATCCTTGCGGAACATCTTCAATTCACCGCTGTCCACTCTCCTCCGGATATGAGACATACCCCTATCTCTCTTCTGAGCCTCTACAATCTCAGCTCGGATTGTAGGAATAAGAGCGAGGTTGAACAGCGATCCGTAAGGAACTAAGCGCAGGCTTTTTTCTCCTTCTTCATGTGCAGCCATGGCTAAATGGTGAATGTGGGCTTTCCGACTAAGTGCATCGGCAACCACATTCGCTTTACCCGGGTGGTAATGAATTTCAAGTTCATAATCCTTGATCAATTCAAGCCATCTTCGCTGCCTCATATTCAGTTCCTTCTGTGTGAAGATGTACTTCATGCTTTTGTGGTCAGTGTAGAGATGTACTAGATTGCCTAGTAGATAATGTCTCCACATTTTCAATGCTAAGACCACTGCAGCTAGTTCAAGGTCGTGCGTCGGGTAATTCTGCTCATGACCCCTGAGTTGCCGGGATCCATACGCGACCACACGTCCTTCTTGCATCAACACACAACCCAAACCAATGCCGGATGCATCACAATAGACATCAAAAGGCTTCGTGGTGTCCGGCTGGGCCAAAACTGGAGCTGTAGTGAGATACTTCACTAAAGTTTGAAAAGCTTGTTCGCATGAATTGCTCCAATCATACTTGGTGCTTTTCTGCAACAGCTCCATCATAGGTTTAGCAACTTTGGAGAAGTTTGGAATAAATCTCCGGTAATAACCTGCTAAACCTAGGAAACTCCTCACTTCATGAACAGATGTTGGAGATTTCCAATTCAGCACTTGCTCGATTTTACTTGGGTCCACAGCGATGCCTTCCGCTGAAATAATATGCCCAAGAAACGGCACTTTGCTGATCCAAAACTCACATTTACTGAACTTTGCATATAGATTGTGATCCCTCAAGTGTTGGAGTACAATACGCAAATGTTCAGCGTGTTCTTCTTCTGACTTTGATTAGACCAAGATGTCGTCGATGAAAACCACGACGAACTTGTCTAACTCCGGCATGAACACAGAGTTCATGAGATACATAAAGTGAGCTGGAGCATTGGTCAACCCAAAGGACATGACAAGATATTCATAAAGACCATATCTTGTCGAGAACGCCGTCTTAGGTACATCTTCTGCCCGGATCATTATCTGATGATACCCGGACAGAAGATCCATCTTGGAAAATACCTTAGCACCCACTAGTTGATCGAACAAAATATCGATGCGTGGTAGTGGATACTTATTCTTGATAGTGACAGCATTCAGTGGACGATAATCTATGCATAGTCTCAAAGTTTCGTCCTTCTTCTTCACGAAGAGTGCGGAACAGCCCCAAGGTGATGAACTTGGGCGTATAAAACCTTTGTCCATGAGGTCATTCAGCTGCTCCTTCAATTCTGCTAGCTCCTTTGGTGCCATTTTATATGGTCACCGAGAAATAGGTGTTGTTCCCGGTGCAAGTTCAATCTTGAACTCAACATCACGTTCGGGCGGCATGCCCGGCAAGTCTTCGGGAAACACATCTGGATATTCACATACCACTGGAATATCCTCAAGTTTAGGAGCTTCAATCTGATGCACTGCTGCAACTCGTTGTGAGGGATCCACAAGATTCAATGTGTTGCAACCGTGTATTGGGGAATTCAGTTGGACAGTCCGAGAGCTGATATCAAAGATAGCTCTATAATGTATCAACCATGACATCCCTAAGATAATATCAATCCTTTGGCCTTTGAGTATGATAAGGCTCGCAGGATAGATGTTTCCACCCAAACATAAAGGTGCCCGAGAGACCATTTCATCAGTTGATATCTTGCCTCCGGGTGAGCTGATATGAAACGGGTGCTTAACAGTGCTAAATGGAAGATTATTCTTCAGCACATAGTCTCTGCTAATAAAATTGTGGGTGGCTCCGGAATCAAACAACACGAAAGCGGGCTGTTCATGCAAGGTGAACATACCCGCTAAAACTGGTTCGCCTTTTGCAATGTCCTCAATAGCAGTGTAATTAACCCTGCCAGCTTTTGAAAGATTCTTCTTTGAAGGTTCACGGTGCTGATCTGAGCATTGATGAGACGACACATAATTGTGGCTCTGCTCAGCTCCACGACTGTTTCGTGCTGCAGAAAACCTCAGCTCTCTACTAACACGAGGTGGAGATAATTCGTGCGTAGCTGGTTGCGGTAGGGTTGCACGAACAATTTCTGTCCGCTGATGTTGAGGTGGAGGCTCATAAGTGATCAATTCCAGCCGTGGTTGTGAGAGTTGCACCACTAGCTGAATTTGTTGCCTAACTGGCGAGTAATACCGTACTCGATAGTTCGGACGAACCTCAATATCGCTGTCTGACGGTATACTTCTTTTCAGCTCCGCTTCACAACGAAGATGCATGTCTTCTTTAATGATAGCGACATTTACCAACTCATTGTAAATACCATTATTGAACAAGGTCACTTGTTCCCTAAGTTCGACATTCAAACCTCGGAAGAAATACTCGCACTTCAATGCTTCCGAGTCAACCATATGAGTTGCGTATTGCATCAAGTCTTCAAACTCCTTGAAGTACTTGTACGCACTCCTTTCTCCTTGCTTTAATTCCAGAAAGTCTTGATACTTTGTTCGAAGAATTCCCGAACAAATGTGGCGTGCCTGAAAAACATCCCAGAATTCATCCCACGTCACTCGATGACCTTCAGGAAGAGTAGCGATGTACTCCGCCCACCAGGCTCCAGCGGCTCCGTGGAGTTGTTGAGCGGCAAATAGAGTCTTCTGATATTCATCGCACTCAAGCGTATCGAACTTGGCTTCAACACATTGGAGCCAATGAGCCGACTCCAACGGTTCTTTCACTTCCGAGAAAACCGGTGGTTGTCTTGCTAGAAAATCCAGATAAGTGCTTGGCGGGGGATTTTGCTGTAGTGTCTCCTGTCGTATGCTTTGTCGCACCAACAGATCCAGAGACTCGGCCATCTTTGCCAAGATTTCCGCCAATCCGGTTGATGATGTCGGCACTTCTTGTCGTGGCGAATTACTTTCGCCGTGACTCGACTCACCAACCTCACTCCTGGAATGAGCACGATCCATGCTGCAAGAGTGAGCAATTTACGGTTAAAATTCAAAGTTTAAACTCAACTTGAATTGACAACATCACTGTAAAAACCTCACATCAATAATGCAGCACACATAATCTAACCAGGGTTTCGACAATTCTGAAATCTATCAAACGTGAGCAAGTTTGTCTAAACCCTTAATTCCAACAGTAGGACAAACTGAGAAATAACTCAAGAACATTTTATGGAGCTTAGAGAAGTCTAAAACATCCATGTCCACAACAAGTCTCAAGTTACATAGGCAATAAGCACTACTCTGTTCAGAATGACCAATAGGTCTTAATCCCAGAATTT
This sequence comes from Neostapfia colusana, assembly GCA_030760725.1. Lineage (NCBI taxonomy): Eukaryota > Viridiplantae > Streptophyta > Magnoliopsida > Poales > Poaceae > Neostapfia > Neostapfia colusana. The sequence goes on from JASWHV010000016.1 coordinate 11,933,952, forward strand.
GAATATGAAAACTGCAATTTCATGTCTCAAGTTGAATAATAAAGTTATAGTTAACTTCAATATATTTCCAACGAGTATTCATTTGCCCTCATATCAGTTCTGGATCAAAAGTTGTGATATTTCAAAGTCGACAGAAATCTGGAACAATTTTGACAGCACCTCCTTTAAAAGTGGCTGTTTTGTCCGCAAGATTTCATACAATTAAACTCCAAATCTGGAGAAACTTTGAACTACGAAGTCATAGCATATATCACAAGCTTTCCAACGCTGTATTACTTGACCCTTATAAAATTTTCAACAGAAAGTTATGGTCGAAATACAGAAATTTCCAGAGAGCAATTTGTGCCTGCCCTGTTTTTGGACAGTTCACACTCATCTGAGAATTTCATCCATTTGGAGGGTGATTCTGGTCTGGAGTTCTAATGAAGAGTTGTAGAATACTTCAATAGCTTTCCAGAAATGTATCACTCACCTCCATTGGTTCAACCAAACAAAAATTGTGCGCTGTTCAACTTCAGCAAAGATTCTGCCGGAGACAGGGGAGGTTTATTCCTAAGTCTTTGTGAATAAATCTATACTCCCAATTGACTCTTAGTTCAATATAGGAGTTCATCACCCCCTAATAGAATCCTAGACTCCAAATTTACCCTTTTTCTTTTCAAACCTTCATTTTCATGCAGTTCAAAACACATCACGGTACTACGTTGCCTCACCAAATTAAAATCCTAACCGGCTTTATACCGGCTTATACGTCTCAAGTGGTGGCACTAAAACGATCACTCACAAACGTTTTCTACACGACATGTTCTAACGTGGTTAATATACCTGCAGAAAATCACTCAATAATGATGCACATATTGGTTTATCATTTCAGGCAGGTCCATATCATAGTAAAAACATACGCCCCGTATCATTGCCATACGGGCCGTCCTTGAGTCAAGCCACGTCTCAAGGTACATGATCGGGTTATTCACCACCCGACGGGGGCTCCACACCTTTGCAATAAAGCACACCGGTGGAACAGTGCTTTCGTATGCCTCATAGGACATGAAGAGGCCTATAGAACACACTTCGTGTTACAAACCACACGATGGGGTCTCCTCCTCTTGCCCCTGGGTTTGCGCACTGGAGGCTAGTGCCATTCATATGTCTCTAAGACATGAAGAGTCTTAGAAAACATATTCACTTCCCGTACATTTCTGAACGGGACATCCCACACTACTTTCCTCGTATGGGTGAGCTAACCGAAATTGATCCGCTTTCGGTGGCGTTCCTTACCATTCTTACCTCCACGTAGGTGCGTCGTTACTGAATTTAAAATACTGAAGAGTAACACACTGTTAGCTTGCCACCTTAAGTAACTATGCTAATAATACACCTTATGTGTGCATACTACGTTCCTCACTCGTATACTCCTAAGTTTTTGAAAATAGACTCCTTTCATGCGTGCTATTCCCAATGCGGCTCTGATACCACGCCTGTGACGCCTGGCCCGGGAATCGCAGTGGGTGGTGCCGTGCGATGCGGCACCCAACAGCATGCACGAAAAGAGACGATAAGAACATAACGGAACCATTTTGTTACTCAAGATAATTTATTTTACAACATAATGTACACACGCAGCGGAAATTAAAATTTGCTGGACACTCTACTCACTCTCGACCCTATCTACGCCGAAGAGAAGTCGTTCAGCCCGTGAACGCTTCCTACTAGCTTCACCAAAGAAAGGCAGCGGCTAGGTTTCCGATGAGTTGAATGAACCGTGAGGTTCGTCCTCTCACCGAACAACCCTCTTCATAGCAGGCATCCTGCTACCTGCAAAAACAACTCAGAAGCAACCGTGAGCACTAAGGCTCAACAAGACTTACCCGTCAATCCTAAACATGCAACTCTACATGCAGGAGTAGTAAGACAGTAGGCATAGGAATTTGCAAAATGCAGCTTGACTAAACTTGATCCTTATATTCAGATTCTTTTAGCCTTCATTTTAGTGCTCCTCACGCCTCACAACATCGGAAGTCCACAATCAAACAAGAAACGCTTACCCCAATGTTGCTAGCCTAAGGTGGAAATGAAATTTAGTTGGCTCTATATCTACTTCAGTCAAGGTTCCAATACAGTGATTAATCCACAAACAACAAGTTAAGAGACTTAGTTCCTCTTCTTACTAAGTCACGGCGCAGTGGGCAAGTATGCTCAATCCTCTTCCGCGAGCGACAGTGACTCGAATCAAAAACAACCCGGAATACACGACACATACACCCGCCTCGAAAGACTCTCTCAAGAGCTCTTTCTTACATTGTATGCAGCAACCTTTCACACGACACCCCGACATAGAAAAACGCTTCGCGCCGAGCAGGATGGTCCTCTACGCGGACACGTCGAAGTTGCCCGCTAAAGGATTTACACCTCCCGCCTTCTCAACGCCATTCCCACGCGAAGGATGAGTTTCTATATCATGGTCCATCGAGTTACATCGGTTTCATGGGTCCCATACCCCACTATATATCTGGTACAGCTCAATCTTGTCCAGCAGGGCCGCATACATACGGTCCTTAACCGACACGGACGGGGCTACAACCAACCTCCACATTTGCCTTACCATCTCGGTCCAGGCCAAATGTGGTCTCAAGCATTGTCACACCCATCGCAGGTCGAGACCAACCTTGAGCGCTCCATCCTACAGGAACATCCCTGTCCCCATCTCATATTCATGAGGGTGCCCTTATCATTTATCTCTCGCGAGTAACTCCATTACTCGAACTTTCTCGCGAGTAGCTTTTTACTACTCGACTTCTACCGAGCTAGCTACAACATTAGCCTAGCATCTACAACGAGGCAAAGCCTACACTAAACCTTCTAATGAGGGATGTAATAGGCATGCAAGTGGGTTTCAATCATCCTAGACATAATGCACAATATCAAGTCTAATAAACATGATGTGAAGTAAAGCAAAATTTAAAACGGTAACGATATGCAAACCGGGGCTTGCCTTGCTCAACGGTTTTGTTAGAATCTAGTAGTTAGTCTTCCTCCGGAGAATCCGCCAAACTCGTCACGAGATGGAGATCCTCGCTGCAGAGTTGAGTCCTCGTCGAACGTCGACGTCACGTAAGCTATTATATTGCAATGCACATATATTTCAAAAGCAATTTAGAAACTGTTTCAAAACTGTTGTTCAAGTTAACTCACACCTAAAAGGAACAAACAACAGAAAGGTTTCTGTTGTTGGATCTACAACCTTAGAGATGATGAAAGCTAGGGTGAAAAGAAATACTAGTAATCACCATGTGATTAAGTCCATTATATGAACACTTAAACCTAAAATATGGTAGCTCAAGTTCCAGAAGTCCAATGAAGCTGATAATTTAACCACAGCCTCTATGGAAGATATTTAGGCAGTGTGCAAAGATTTAGCTCATGAAATGGCTCAAGATGATCACAATAATTCCTTATGTGATTTTCACTAATCTGCCTTTACCCCCTAGATATTAAGCATTCCTATGCCGCAAAGTATACTTTTTGTGAAGTACAAAATGTCCTGAGTCCATAGGAATTGGTTTTACCATTTTTAGAGTTTGCTACATGGAAATATGGATTTTACAAGGATTGGGGAAAAGCTGAAATTGTCTCTGTTCATTTTCCCATTTTTCAGAGACATAAGAAATGAACACATCATTTGACCAAGCAAATGAGGTCCAATGGCTCTGAAATATTTACTGAAGTTCAAGGAATTTTGGAACAATGTACTGTACAAATTTGGGAATTTTCCAATGAACAGAACTCCTGTAAAAATTCAGACAAGATTTTTCTTAAATGAATTAATGAGCCAAATTCAGGGATTTTCATAAACATTGGTCTGCACCCCTGGATAGTACTCTTTGAGAGGAATCCAACAGAACTTGTTTCACAATTTTTGGACATTCCTACAGAAAGTTATGGCTCTCCAAAGTTTTAACTAGAGTGGGAAAATCTGGAAAATGTTTAAATGCTGACAGTGGGTCCCACCTGTCATCCCTAACCTCCAGACTCGCGCCAAACACACCAGTGGCGGCTCCCTCCGGTGAGGTCGCCGGAAAACCAGTTCCCAGCCGCCTCCAGACACCTTGCTGGCCGCCCCCCCATATTTCCCCATGCTGAACACGTTGGTGAGGTCGCCGGCGGCTGAAACTCGCCGGAAAACAGGGTGCACCGGTCACAGCAAACCCTAGAGCTCCGGCGAGGTCTTGCACGGTGAATTCTCCACCAAATGGTCGGTTCTTGGGCTCTACAGCACCAGGGGATCATGTAGAAGACCGGCATGAGGTCTAAACCAGCTGGAGATGGCTCTAAACCTATCGGCACCGTGCACCCGATAGGGTCCAGCGGCATGCCCTCTAAAAGAGCTCGGATTGCTCACTCTACACTCAATTTCTTGGTCTAAAATCGATGGAGGAGGTGTGCTAGGCAGTTAACATCCTGTGTGTGAAGTTTGAGACCCAACAAACACGAATTGAGGACGAATTTTACAATTCCTTACCTCAAGGTCCGTTTCTGCCGCCCGGGAGAAAAACTTGAAATTCTCCCTCTGTGATCAATGGCTGGGGCTGAGCTTTGGGGGTGAGCAACTAGGCTTGTTGGTGCACAGATGGGGTGTCTTGCTTGAGCGTGATACCTCCTGGTTTGGGCTAGCCACGGTGATCAGTTTCCGTCCTCCGACGTGCAACACGGGAGCAGCAGAAACTTTTCTGTTTCTGGGCGCCGATGAGCTCGGGACGGCGGAGGGAAGTTGACAGCCGGCTAGAGCACTCAGGGGCGAAGCTTTTCTCTGTGGGGAGCTCGAGCAAATGAGCTACGGTGGCTGTGGTTCTTGGGAGACAACAGAGCAGCGGGGTTCTGCTCGGGAGAACGAACAGAGAGTGGGAGCTCGGTTGGGAGGAAGCAAAACGGCTTGCTGCACTTGAGGGAGGTGATGAGGACGAGCACAAGCAGGAGCTGGCCTCTGGGGTACGTCGGTTGACACCGGTGAGCAGGAGGTGGCGCACGTACAACAGCCGATGGAGTCGGTTGCAATTTTTGTGAGACTGACTGGTGGGGTCCACAGCCACAATTCTCCCTCTTTTCCCCCATTTCGATTTAAAATAGCAAACGAGCTCCGAATTTGATCAAACTTGGAGGATAGGTTAAAAGAATTATGAGGAACTCAAATCTGAAATCAGATTTTGAAATTGAGTATGTTTGGTTCAAAATTCAAATTTAAGTTTGAATTTGAACGTGCCCTCATTTAATCCTCGGAATAAATAGTATATGAAACCTAAAATTCTCCAAATTTGAAACTTAGGCTCTTGAATACATGAGAAATGCATCTATGCTCTCACATATAGGCCTTTGTACAATCTGAATAGGAATCCTTTCAAAAGAATTCAAATTGCATTTGAATTTCCTCCACTCTACTCATAGAGAAGGTGCACATGAGTTAGAGTTTTTGGGAGTCTAATTCTTTCCCCTAGGTTAACATGTGTTGAGCATGGGCTAGAGGAAATTTTTAACTCCCTCACATGTCCATTTGTGTGTTCATCATTTCATGTGACACAATTATAGCCTTTATTCGCCTTAACTTTGTTTTATAAGTTGAAACCAAACTTTACAAAAGCTAGGGCTGTTACAACTAACAACATGGCAGAGAATGAAGCGCTCATCTTTGGCCTGAACACAGCCCTGTCTTTGGGCGCTCGCCAGTTGTTGGCACAGGGTGACTCCCAGCTAGTCATCAAACAAGTTAAGGGTGAATGCTCCTGCAATGACCCACAGCTAGCTGCTTATCTGCTCCACGTGCAGATGTTGGAGAAAGACTTCCTCGCCTTGGACCTGCGCCATGTACACCGCGCTGGCAATGCCGCAGCTGACGACCTCTCAACGAAGGCCTCCACCGGAGCCCCTGTGCCTGAAGGAGTCTTCGAGAGGACGTTTCTGCGGCCCACAGCCCGGCCTGCCGAGCCAGGCGAAGGGGGCTGGACCAGCACCTCGAAGCTGGTGGTCCCGGCGGCCCTGCAGCCATGGACGCCACCAAGGATCGTAAGCATCACTGGGGACTCCATGCAACCCAGCGCTTAAGATCCAGAAGCTCAAGTCAGACCCGATGCATGGATCACGGAGATCCGGGACTACTTGAAAGACAACATCCTCCCTGATGAACGTGTATCCGCAGAACGGATTGTGCGCATGGCTAAGAGGTACGCGCTGGTAGAAGGGGATCTCTACCTGCATGGCGCCAACCACGTCCTATTGCGGTGCATAACCCAGGGGGAAGGCTGCGACTTGCTCGTTGAGATCCATGGAGGCAAATGTGGGAGTCACTCTTCTTCACACACGCTTGTCGGTAAAGCCTTCTGGCATGGCTTCTGTCGGTACCCACGATATGGGGTACCCCCGCGCACAAGGGAAAAAGCTTGAGGATCTCGCCCTTCTCCACAGGGAGAGCTCCGAAGGCGCCACGCGTCCAGCGGGGCCGGACCTCCATCTCCTCAGAGGAGAGCTCCGGGCTAGCCACGTGGCCTACAGAAGCCGGACCTCCCCCTCCACGGGGGAGAGGTCCGAAGGCGCCACGTGTCCAGCGGGGCCGGACCTCCCTCTCCTCAGAGGAGAGCTCCGGGCCCGCCACATGGCCGACAGAAGCCGGACCTCCCCCGCCGCGGGGAGAGGCCCGAAAGCTCCATGTGTCCTCCGGGGCCGGACCTCCCTCTCCTCAGAGGAGAGCTCCGGGCCCGCCACGTGTCCAGAAGAACAGCGCTGCCTGCCCCCGAGCGGTAGGCAGCGGGCGTAAAGACGCCCCATACCTTGATCGTACAAGGTATTCAAGGCCCGCGCCTTCCCAAGACGCGGATTCGCGGAGCACGCCTCTATCAGGTGCCGTTGCGCCCAGTCTCATCACAGACTGGCGCGCGGTGTCAGAACCTGCCAGCCAATAAACACAGCGACAAGACATCCCCTGCCACTCCCGCCGTCATCAACCACTACGACTAGCATGCGGCATGGGCAGCGCAGCAAGACGAAGACTCAGAAGCCTTCGCCAGAGACAACTACCGACATAACTGCGGATACAATAGTCGGCAGGCAATCACCCCGGGACCACCTGTCAGATCCCGGGCCCCTCTTGTAAGCCACACGAGCCTTGGACTATAAAAGGCTCGGGTAGGCGACGTTAGCAAGGGTTCGCACTCCAGCAACTCACACCCTAGGCGTAACTCATCATCAAGCTCAGGACTCCAGTTCTGAGCAACAAGCAATACAGCGAGCACCATAGCTCACCATGGACGTAGGGTTTTACGCTCCGGCGGCCCGAACCACGTAAAACTCGCCGTGTCAAGCTCCTCCCTAACTCGTCCCTACGCTTAAGCTCTCCGCAAGCGACTAGCCCCTCCAAAAAAGAACCTCCGCAGGCTGCCTAGAGCAGGTCTGGGGGAAGTGTCGACCACACACTTCGACATTTGGCGCGCCAGGTAGGGGGCTTTTCCCTTGCGCGACGAGTTTCTGCCAACGAAGATGACGAAGCTACCTTCAGCGGCAAGTTTTCCTCCCTTGCGTTCACGGCGAACCGTGACCAGCGGGGAATACATGTCGACGCACTCAGTACGGAGTGTGTCGGCGCGAGCTGGAAGCCAGCAGCCGACTCCGGCAATGCCGACTCCGTCAATGCCGACTCGAACCAGCGTGAGATCTTCTGCAGCACTGAGCGTACCCCACGGGGGTGCGCTGGCTGCAGCAAGAGCGCTTCTGCGCAATCCACCTGCTGGGGACGCACCCCATTCAGCGACCCAGCAGTTGATTCGCGAGGTAGACCGTCTCGTCGTCGCCGCCGCGAACCCTCGACTTCGGCGGGGACGACGCTCCGGTCAACCGGCTGTGTCGCTGATGCGCACGCCAACGGTTGACGGGCAGGCGGCGGATTCCAGCTCCACCAGGCTCCAGTCGGCGGACCTGAGGAAAGAGCTGGAACGGTGCCACTTGGGCAAGGATGCCTGGATGTACCTCGAGCGACGTCGAGAAAGGCGTCGCAACCAAGAGGCTGGCGACAGCATGACGTCTGCCTCGACCCAACCTGAGGAGCAGACCTTCGCCACGCGATCTCTGCCCCAGGCATACGCCGCGCAGCATATGCCGCAGCCATATGCCCTGCAAACGGCGTCCCCAGTCTATGGTGCAACCTTGTCCATACCGGGGTACACTGTGCCGGCGGCGAACCAAGCGTTCGCGGCACTAACGCCTGCAGCAACAGGAGAAGGATGTGCGGCCCTAGCGCCCCACCTTCGGTTCACGAGGTGGCCGCGTAAGTTTTGGCCGCACCTGCCCGAGAAGTACGACGGCAGCGTCAACCTGGCGGAGTTCCTCCAGATCTACTCCACCGCCGTACTTGCTGCAGGAGGGGATGGGGCCGTCATGGCCAACTACTTCCCCGTCGCCTTGATCGGCCCAGCCCGGTCCTGGCTCATGAACCTCCCCCAGGGTTCCATAACCTCCTGGGGAGAGCTCTGCCGGCAGTTCATCGCCAACTTCGGCAGTTCCTACACCCGGCCTGGCACGGAGCTCGACCTCCACGCCATCAAGCAACAACCTGGGGAATCACTGCGTCCTTCATACAGCGGTTCTCCCAGGTATGCAACACCATCCCGCACATTCAAAGTGCTTCTGTGGTGGTAGCGTTCCGGCAAGGTGTGCGGGACGAGAAGATGCTTGAGAAACTCGCGACCAGAGAGGTCCGCGATGTCTTCGAGCTCTTCAGCCTGGCGGGCAAGTGCGCCAGAGCAGCCGAAGGACAGAACTGGCACTCACTGCCAGCCTCCGAGTCAGGAGGACAGCCCGGATCTGGTGCTGCTTCTTATGGAGGCAACAAGAAGGCCAAGAACCGGGGGAGTGGCAAGATGAAGTCATCGGCTGCGGCTCCCGTTGCCGCAGCAGCGGCACCCAGTGGAGCTCGGGGGCCACGCCCCGACAAAAGGCAGCGGCAGTCGCCAGCCCCAGATGGTGACCAAGACGAACTATGCCCCGTGCATGGCACCAGCAATCATACTGCTGCCGAGTTCTGGGATATCCAGAGGCTAGCAGAGCGCTTCCGCAAAGGGAGGCAGCAGAGAGCTGATGCCCCGCCATTTCCTCAGAGGGAGGGCAAGCAGAAGGTCGACGCCTTAGTCAGCGTCGGTCACCAGGTGGGGTTCCAGGAGCCTCAACGCGTCGTAAAGACGGTGCACAACGGTGAGGACTCCAGCTCCGGTGATGACGAGCCGGGGCGATAGCCGACTGTGGCTACCCCGAAGAGTCAGTGGAGGCTGCACTGCTGCGGCGTCAACCTTGGAGAAGCTCCAAGTAGTTGCAGCAGCCCAAGCACCAGCCCCTACGGTGCAAAACCGGGCCAGCTCCACCCGAGAGCATGCCTCTGTGCCTCGGCCGTACCTCCTGGGGGCCGCCCAGGGTCTGTCAACCTCTTGAAGGCCTTAGCCAGAAGGGGAAAGATGCCTTGGGACTCCCAAGAAGAGTTCGGGTTCTCCTACCCCTTGAAGGCCTTAGCCAGAAGGGGAGAGCTCCCCGGGGCGCCTAGGAGAAGCCGCGCGGGACCTGATCCAGCGTGAAGATGACAGCCTCGTCGACGAGGCTCGGCTGCAGGTGACACCCCACAATGCACGGTCTCGGTTGACGCTCTAGCACTACCGCCAAAGGACCAAACGCGTCAGGGACCTTCAGGAAGGCAACCTGGTGCCGCAGCACACACTTTCCAATGAAGGACCTATAAACTCTCCCCCAGCCGGGAAGGTCCCTTCCGAGTCACGAAAGTTGCCTTCCCAGGTACACATGCCTTTCAACCGAGTATGGGATCCGTTCCCAAAACCCTTGGCATGGAACAACACTGTAAGTCCTACCTCCTGAGCGTTAGTAGAACAAGGCCATACCCTTCTGTAATAAATCCCATAGAGTCTAGGAACAGCGCTTGGGGCAGCTAAGTCTCAGGGGACGGTCCAGGACTACGTTCAGCTTGGCCTGGTTCCGACCCTAAGCGCGTAGAGTCTTGCTTCCCTTCTTAATGAGGCGGGTCGTTGCCTCCATGTACAGCCTGACTTCCCCCTATGGGCATTTACACAGAAATCTGTTCTACTTCACTCTCTCTCATGTGCTCATTTAAATTACGCATTAATTTTTATGATCGCACTCTCTATGCAAGCTCATCATACATCTAGCTCCCTCTCTCCTGCGCTCATCCATAGTCAGCATTTGCTGTCCTACCGAAGGCGGTTGCGCTTGAGGCACCTGCCGATGGCCAGGTGGGCCTCTCCGGCCTCCCCCAGTCAGGTGTTGCGGTTCCAGTTGGTCACCTCCAGGAAAGGCATGCGTCGTGCATGGGGGGTCCAGGGTGCGTATCTCGCTTAGCCGGCTCTGAACCCAAAATCGTGCGCACCCTGCCCTCCGGAGGTCCAGGGGAGTACAGCCGCTTTGCCTGGTTCCGAACCCAAAGCCTGTGCACTCTGCTTCCCCGGCGCACGGTCCGGTACTAGGGATCGGACGGTCGTACCCGGGCCTTGGAGGGAGCCGGAGCCCCGGTGCCTCGCGCACAGAATTGCCCAAGCCCCGTATACCGGACTAGGACCGTCAGCCGAATAAGACTAAGAGACGGGGAGGACCCCCCGAGGAGAATTACGTTTCCTCTATCTGTGTGCAGGACCTCCAGGATACAGCAACGGGGGCTGCATGGGGCGGGGGGCAAGGAGCTATCGACTACTACAGCACAGGACAGGAAGGTCCGGGTTTCGCCCCTTCAACAGGGGCGGGGCCCGAAGGCCCCACGTGTCCAGTGGGGCCGGAGCTCCCGCCTCCGCAGGGGGGCTCCGGACCCCCGCGTGGCCGGCAGAAGCCGAACCTCCCCCTCTGAGGGGGGCTCCAAAGGCCCCACGTGTCCAGCAGGGCCGGAGCTCCCGCTCCCTTAGGAGGGGCTCCGGACCCGCCGTGTGGTTGGCAGAAGCCGGACCTTCCTCTCCGGGGGGAGCTCAGAAGGCTCCACGTGTACCGCAGGGCCGGACCTCCTTCTCCTTAGAAGGGAGCACTGGGCCCGCCACATGGCCGGCAGATCCGGACCTCCCCATCCTCATGGGGCGAGCTCTGGAGACCTCCGGATGCCTGTGTAGAGCTTCGAGATTGGTAAAGGCCTCTGGGTGCCTTGCGGAGCTAAGGACTCGGCCAGGCAGAACCATGAAGAAGACAATAAGCATCACAGGCACAAACATTCAAGAGAGTCTATTTATTCATGGCTCCATGAGCTGGCCTACAGACTCGATAAAAAGAAAGAAGCGAGTCCTAGGGGCATCCTGGCTCGCGCCGGAACCTAGAGGCTACAAGGGCGGCCACATCCCTGACTTCGGCCCTGGCCATCTCCTCCCGCTCCGCGACAGGACCGTCTTTCACTGGCTCCAGTGAGAAGGAAGGGTCCTGGCTCTTGAAGCAGGCCAACACATGTGTGGCAACCTCCAAGGCCAGGGCCCGTCCCTCTGCCTCAAGCTCGCTGGCAACCACCGAGTCCAGCCTGCTCAGCTTGGCACCAAGTGACTCCAGTGCGGGGATCACTTCAGCCACCTTCAGCGCGGGAGCCACCGCCTTCACCGGGCTGAAGCCAAGAGGGACCAAGGCGGACCCCGCCTGGTCGACGAAGCTCGAAACTGCGCGGGCCTCGGAGGACCGCAAAGCCAAGACCTCCTCTACCTCGCGGCGGGCTGCTCGCAGGGTGTCGAGACTTCCCTCGGAAGATTCCTTCTCCTTGGCCGCCAGGGAGCTTTCCCGAAGGCGGAGGGATCGGGCAAGCCGCTCCATCTCAGAAACCCGGAAGTCGGCAGCCAGTTCCCGATCCAGGATCGCCTGGCGTTCGCAGGAGACCTGTTCCTCCCTCATGGCCAGGTCTGCCTCCCGGGCCTCTAGCTCCCTGGCCCGAGTTCGCAGGTCGGCTTCGCCCGCCGCCAGCCGCGCGGTGGCCCTCTCCGCCTCGGCTGCCATAGAGCGTTCCTGGTGCTCAAAGGCGAGCTTGCGGCGTTCCGGCCTCTGGCGTATCTCCTGAACGGCAGAGAGGCTCTCCTTGGCCTGGGCATGTGCCTCAAGGGCCTCCCTGTGAAGCCGACGCGTTTCGGCGTCCAGACGGTTGAAAGACCGCTTCAACCGGTCGAGGAGCGCTTCCCTGAAGTCAAGCGACTCCCGCCTGGAATCGAGCTCGCCCTTGACCTTCGCGGTCCGCTCCCGCAAAAGGTTCCCCCAGATGAGGAAGTGATCCCTTTCAACCGTATGCTCCTCTCGCTCACGACCAAGCGCGGCCAAGACCTGCCGGACGATCGCTTGGGCGAGCGCGAAGGCATCCGCCAGGGGCAGTGGGGCAGCAGAGGCCGGAGCGGCACCCTCGACCTCCTCCATCACATCATCCTCAAGAAAAGGCGATGCGCCAGCGACCGGGATGAGACGCCGGTCAGGAGAAGCTGTAGCCGGGACTCCGACAGCCGGACCCACCGAACTCTCACTAACTTCTGGCCCCTCAGTCCGTGGAGAGGGACGAGTGGGGGAAGTCGGCGCTGAAATAGAAGCTGGGTTGCCTGGTACAGGGTTGACCTGCGCTGGCTTGGGGGCCGCGGCAGCTGTCTCGGCAGGAGGAGATGACACTGCTGTGGAATCCGGGCATGCTGGGATAGGAGAAACTCGCGCTGGCTTGGGGGCCACGGCAGCTGTCCCTGTTTCTGAGCGCAACGGTGCTGATTCCCCACCAGCCGGGGACGGCCGAGAAGCACAAACACTCCAGCGGGCCTTGAACCCCGACTTCCGAGCCGGGGTAGGACCCCCAGAGCTCGCCGTCGTCGCTGATGGCCGCTCCGCATTCGCCTGGACTGACGGAGCAGGGGACGCTCCAGAAGCTTCCCTCGACACATCAGCAGGTTCCCCAGAGACTCCACCACTTAAGGAAGGAGGGCACGATGTCTAGGAACCTTCGGCCTGTTTCCGCTTAACAGGGGTCCCGTTGGAATAATCAGCACGGGACCTCTTCGTGTCGCCTCCGGAAGGAGTGCCATCTCCAGAAGCAGGAGGTGCAGGCACCCTAGATCCCCGGCTTGGCACAGATGCCACCACTGGAGGAGATCGAGCTCGTTTCTTCTCTGGGGGCGGGTTGGAAGCCATGGCGAGGGAGGGCTCAGAGACAAGAAGACAAAGGCACAAGAGTCCAAGGAAAAGCGCTGGGAAGTGCGAAGGGAAGCCGTAATGCGGGTAAGATCCCCTTTTAAAACTTCCCAGATGCGATTCCAAACGATCCGAAACTCTTCGAATACGCCGCATCGGCAACCGCATCGGCTCCAAGACCGAGCGCCGATGACAGGAGGGTCCAAGCTGCCCAGCTGAAGCGGTGGGTCAAGGAGTCAGCCTCCCAAGAAGATGAGCCGGCAAGGCACTCCGGCAGCTTCCGAAGAAAGCGCCCCAACATGCAGAAGTGGCAGTCTTGGGAACCGCCGCAGTAAAAGCAACCATCAAGTGGGCGCACGCTCCCACAATCCCACGACTGTTCGTGCTCCGGCAGCGGTCAATGCGGGACTTAGAGAAAGTGCGGAACAGAAGAGACGGAGGCCCCACCTCGGGCTCGCTATCTCCCCCAAGATGGGCCCGGGGGCCACTATCGGTACCCACGATATGGGGTACCCCCGCGCACAGGGGAAAATGCTTGAGGATCTCGCCCTTCTCTGCAGGGAGAGCTCCGAAGGCGCCACACGTCCAGCGGGACTGGACCTCCCTCTCCTCAGAGGAGAGCTCCGGGCTCGCCACGTGGCCTACAGAAGCCAGACCTCCCTCTCCGCGGGGGAGAAGTCCGAAGGCGCCACGTGTCTAGTGGGGCCGGACCTCCCTCTCCTCAGAGGAGAGCTCCGAGCCCGCCACATGGCCGACAGAAGCCGTACCTCCCCCGCCGCGGGGAGAGGCCCGAAGGCTCCACGTGTCCTCCGGGGCCGGACCTCCCTCTCCTCAGAGGAGAGCTCCGGGCCCGCCACGTGTCCAGCAGAACAGCGCTGCCTGCCCCCCAGTGGTAGGCAGCGGGCGTAAAGAAACCCCATACCTTGCCCGTTCAAGGTATTCAAGGCCCGCGCCTTCCCAAGATGCGGAGACGCGGAGCACGCCTCTGTCAAGTGCCGTTGCGCCCAGTCGCATCACAGACTAGCGCGTGGTGTCAGAACCTGCCAGCCAATAAACACAGCGACAAGACATCCCCTGCCACTCCCGCCATCATCAACCACTACGACTAGCATGCGGCATGGGCAGGGCGGCAAGACGAAGACTCAGAAGCCTTCGCCAGAGACAACTACTGACATAACTGCGGATACAATAGTCGGCAGGCAATCACCCCGGGACCACCTGTCGGGTCCCGGGCCCCCCTTGTAAGCCACACGAGCCTTGGACTATAAAAGGCTCGGGTAGGCGACGTTAGCAAGGGTTCGCACTCCAGCAACTCACACCCTAGGCGTAACTCGTCCTCAAGCTCAGGACTCCGGTTCTGAGCAACAAGCAATACAGCGAGCACCTCAGCTCACCGTGGACGTAGGGTTTTACACTCCGGCGGCCTGAACCACGTAAAACTCGCCGTGTCAAGCTACTCCCTAACTCGTCCCTACGCTTAAGCTCTCCGCAAGCGACTAACCCCTCCGAAAAAGAACCTCCGCGGGCTGCCCAGAGCAGGTCCGGGGGAAGTGTCGAGCTCACACTTCGACAGCTTCTACTGGCCGACAGCACTCTAGGATGCCGTCAAGCTGGTCGATAGCTGCAAGGCGTGCCAGTTCCACGCCAAGCAGATCCATACACCGGATCAGGCGTTACAGATGATCCCGCCCTCATGGCCGTTCGCCGTATGGGGGTTGGACATCCTGGGACCATTTCCCATAGCCGTCAGGGGATTCCGATACCTCTATGTCGCCATCGACAAGTTCACCAAGTGGCCGGAGGCCACACCCGCTGTCGAAGTGTGTGGTCGACACTTTCCCCGGACCTGCTTTGGGCAGCCCGCGGAGGTTCTTTTTCGGAGGTGCTAGTCGCTTGCGGAGAGCTTAAGCGTAGGGATGAGTGAGGGAGGAGCTTGACACGGCGAGTTTTACGTGGTTCGGGCCGCCGGAGCGTAAAACCCTACGGTCCACGGTGAGCAGAGGTGCTCGCTCTATTGCTTGTTGCTCAGAACCGGAGTCCTGAGCTTGAGGGTGAGTTATGCCTACGGTAAAGGCATGGCACGCCTTTACTCCTGCTGCCTACCGCGCCGGGCGGCAGCACTGCTCTGCTGGCCACGTGTCGGACCCGGAGCTCTCCTTTGAGGAGAGGGGGAGCTTCGGCTCCACTGGACACGTGGAGCCTTCGGAGCTCACCCCCGCGTAGGGGGGCGAGGTCCGGTCTTCCGGGCCACGTGGCAGGCCCGGAGCTATCCTTTGAAGAGAGGAGAGCTCCGGCCCTGTCGGACACGTGGCGCCTCCGGAGCTCGCCTCTGCAGAGGGGGCGAGGTCCTACCTCCTGGGCCACATTGCAGGCTCAGAGCTATCCTCCGTGGGGAGGGGAGCTCCGGCCCCGCTGGACACGTGGCGCCTTCAAACCTCGCCCCTGCAGAGGGAGCGAGGTCCTTAGGAAGTTTTACGCTGCGTGCGGGGGTACCCGGTATTGAGGGTACCAACAGTGGCCCCCGGGCTCACCTTGGGGGAGGTAACGAGCCCGACGTGGGGCCTTCTCCTACCCGCGCACTTTCTTGTATTGAGTACTCCCGTTGCTGGCAGGGTCTTGACGGCTTCGGAGTTCAGCCTCTGAGGAGAGGGTGAAGCCTGGCATTGGAGCTCTGCCCTTGTGAAATGGGGAGGTCCGGCCTCGGAGCTCGCCTCTGAGAAGAGGGGTGGTCCGGGAAGTCATCGGAGCTCAGGCCCACGAAGGGCGTGAGGTCCGGCATCAGGGCTCGCCTCTGAAAGGAGGGCGAGGGCTGGCGTCGGAGCTCGGCCCGGCTGTGGGGGCAGAGGTCCGGATGTCATCGGAGCTCAGGCCCACGAAGGGCGTGAGGTCCGGCATCAGGGCTCGCCTCTGAAAGGAGGGCGAGGGCTGGCATCGGAGCTCGGCCCAACTATGGGGGGCGGAGGTCTGGAAGTCATCGGAGCCCAGGCCAGCGAAGGGTGTGAGGTCCGGCGTCAGCGCTCGCCTCTGAAAGGAGGGCGAGGGCTGGCCTCAGAGCTCGGCCCAGCTGTGGGGGCGGAGGTCCAGAAGTCATCGGAGCTCAGGCCAGCGAAGGGCGTGAGGTCCGGCATCAGCGCTCGCCTCTGAAAGGATGGCGAGGGCTGGCATCGGAGCTCGGCCCGGCTGTGGGGGCAGAGGTCCAGAAGTCATCGGAGCTCAGGCACACGAAGGGCGTGAGGTCCGGCATCAGCGGTCGCCTCTGAAAGGAGGGCGAGGGCTGGCCTCGGAGCTCGGCCAAGCTGCGGGGGCCGGAGGTCCGGAAGTCATCGGAGCTCAGGCCAGCAAAGGGCGTGAGGTCCGGCATCAGAACTCGCCTCTGAAAGGAGGGCGAGGGCTGGCCTTGGAGCTCGGCCCAGCTGTGAGGGCGGAGGTCCGGAAGTTATCGGAGCTCAGGCCAGCGAAGGGCGTGAGGTCCGGAAGTCATCGGAGCTCAGGCCAGCGAAGGGCGTGAGGTCCGGCATCAGCGCTCGCCTCTGAAAGGAGGACGAGGGCTGGCATCGGAGCTCGGCCCGGCTGTGGGGGCAGAGGTCCAGAAGGCATTGGAGCTTAGGCCCACGAAGGGCGTGAGGTCCGGCATCAGGGCTCGCCTCTGAAAGGAGGGCGAGGGCTGGCATCGGAGCTCGGCCCAGCTACTAGGGCGGAGGTCCGGAAGTCATCGGAGCTCAGGCCAGCGAAGGGCGTGAGGTCCGTCATCAGCGCTCGCCTCTGAAGGGAGGGCGAGGGCTGGCCTCGGAGCTCGGCCCAGCTGCGGGGGGCGGAGGTCCGGAAGTCATCGGAGCTCAGGCCAGCGAAGGGCGTGAGGTCCGGCATCAGCACTCGCCTCTGAAAGGAGGGCGAGGGCTGGCCTTGGAGCTCGGCCCAGCTGTGGTGGCGGAGGTCTGGAAGTCATCGGAGCTCAGGCCAGCGAAGGGCGTGTGGTCCGGAAGTCATCGGAGCTCAGGCCAGCGAAGGGCGTGAGGTCCGGCATCAGCGCTCGCCTCTGAAAGGAGGGCGAGGGCTGGCCTCGGAGCTCGGCCCAGCTGCGTGGGGCGGAGTCCGGTACTGCTCAGAAGTCCTCCCTTTCCTGTCCCTTAGTCTCATTTGGCTTACTGTCCCGGGCCAGAATACGGGGCTTGGGTAATCCAGTGCACTTGGTCACGGAGGTCTGGCCCCCAACCCCAGTCAGGGTGCAACCGTCCGGCCCCCTGGTACTGAGACCGTAGCGCTGGGGGGCAGAGTGTGCATGCTTTGGGTGCAGGACCGGGCAAAGCAAGGCTCCTGACCCCCCTGTCTAGCGTAGGTCTTTTCTCGGAGGAGACCAACTGGCGGTAAAGTACCCTTACAGGGGGAGGTCCGAAAGGCCCCCGGGCCTCTGGCAGGTATCCCAAGCACTACCACCTTCGGCAGGATGGCAAATATC
Source organism: Neostapfia colusana (assembly GCA_030760725.1). Taxonomy (NCBI): domain Eukaryota; kingdom Viridiplantae; phylum Streptophyta; class Magnoliopsida; order Poales; family Poaceae; genus Neostapfia; species Neostapfia colusana. The sequence continues at coordinate 11,951,575 of JASWHV010000016.1, forward strand.
GACTATGCATGAGCGCAGAAAAGAGGAACCGAGTGTACAATAGATGTACACTGTCTAAAGCGTGGGAAGGTGATCATATAAATTAATGCTTAATTTAAATAAACACCTAAGTAAGCATGGTGAACTTACTGGGGTAGCGTCGGAGCGCCATGTCATCACGCAGAGCAGGTCATGCGTGGCTTCGTCGTACGCTCAGACACGGGGGGACCCCCATGGCGATCTCAGGGGGAAGCATGGCTTCGGCCCCGCACACCATGTAGAAGGGTAGTTCCCGTGACCTGACCCTGGGAAGTCGCAACCTTCCTCCTGGGTTATGCACCGCAATAGGATGCCGTGGCGCCACACCAGTAAAGATACCAGCGCATATCACTTAGCCATCTGCACAATCCGTTCATCAAATGCACGTTAATCAGGAAGGATGTCCTTCAAGGAGTCCCGGACCTCCGTGGTCCATGCATCGGGACTACTTGAGCTTCTGAATCTTGAGCGCTGGGTTGCACGGAGTCCCCAGTGACGCTTACGATCCTTTGGCGGCGTCCATGGCTGCAGGGCCGCCGGTACCGCCAGCTTCGAGGTGCTGGTCCAGCCCCCTTCGCCCGGCTTGGCGGGCCAGGCTGTGGGCCGCAGCAACATCCTCTCGAAGACTCCTTCGGGCACAGGGGCTCCGGTGGAGGCCTTCATTGAGAGGTCGTCAGCTGCAGCCTTGCCAGAGCGCGGTACATGGCGCAGGTCCAAGGCGAGGAAGTCTTTCTCCAACATCCGCATGTGGAGCAGATAAGCAGCTAGCTGTGGGTCATTGCAGGGGCATTCACCCTTAACTTGCTTGATAACTAGCTGGGAGTCTCCCTGCGCTAACAACTGGCGAGCGCCCAGAGACAGGACTGTCTTTTAGGCCAAAGATGAGTGCTTCATACTCTGCCAAGTTGTTGGTTGCCTTGGAATTGAGACGCACCATGCACCCAGACTGCTCCCCCGATGGCATGAGAAGCAGTACGCCGGCACCGGCCCTCTGCTTTCGCGAGGAGCCGTCAAAGAAGAGCGTCCAGTGAGGCCCGGTGAAGACCGGAGCTCGGTGCTTTGGTTCACCGTCTTCGTGGCCCCCTGGGTCCACCTTCATTGGCGTCCATTCAGCCACGAAGTCAGCCAGTGCTTGGCTCTTGACTGTCTGACGTGGTCGGGAGCTCAGCTTGAACTCCGCCGTCCTCGGGCTGTCTTCCGGCTTCGGAGGCTGGCAGTTAGTGCCAATGACGCCCGTCTTATGCTCCGGCGCACTTGTCCGCCAGGCTGAAGAGCTCCAAGATGTCCTGCACCTCCCTGGTGGCCAGCTTCTCGAGCATCTTCTTGTCCCTCACACCTTGTCGGAATGCAACCACCGCTGATGCATTCGAGATGTGGGGGATGGTGTTGCATACCTGGGAGAACCGCTGGATGAAAGAGCGCAGTGATTCCCCAGGTTGTTGGTGGATGGCGCCGTGTGTAGGAGCTCCGTGCCAGGCCGGGTTTAGGAACTGCCGAAATTGGCGGTGAACCGCCGGCAGAGCTCTCCCCAAGAAGTTATGGAACCCTGGGGGAGGTTCATGAGCCAAGACCGGGCTGGGCCGGTCAAGGCGACGGGGAAGTAGTTGTCCATGACGGCCTCATCCCCTCCTGCGGCAAGTATGGCGGTGGAGTAGATCTGGAGGAACTCCGCCGGGTTGACGCTGCCGTCGTACTTCTCGGGCAGGTGCGGCCAAAACTTGCGCGGCCACCTCGCGAAGCGAAGGTAGGGCGCCAGGGCCGCACATCCTGCTCCTGTTGCTGCAGGCGTTGGTGCCACGAACGCTTGGTTCGCCGCCGGCACAGTGTACCCCGGTATGGGCAAGGTTGCGCCATAGACAGGCGGCGCCGTTTGCAGGGCATATGACTGTGGCATATGCTGCGTGGCGTATGCCTGGGGCAGAGATCGCGTGGTGAAGTTCTGCGCCTCATGCTGGGTCGAGGCTGACGTCATGCTGTCACCAGCCTCTTGGTTGCGACGCCTTTCTCGACGTCGCTCGAGGTACATCCGGGCATCTTGGCCCAAGTAGCACCGTTCCAGCTCTGTCCTCAGGTCCGTTGATGGAAGCCTGGTGGAGCAGGAATCCGCCGTCTGTCCGTCAACTGTCGGCGTGCGCGTCAGCGACACAGCCGGTTGGCCGGAGCGTCGTCCCCGCCAAAGTCGAGGGTTTGCGGCGGCGACGACGAGACGATCTACTTCGCGAATCCACTGTTGGGTCGCTGAATGGGGCGCGTCCCCAGCAGGTGGATTGCGCAGTAGCGCTCTTGCTGCAGCTAGCGCACCCCCGTGGGGAACGCTCAGCGCTGCAGAAGATCTCACGCTGGCTGGAGCCTGCATTGCCAGAGTCGGCTGCTGGCTTCCAGCTTGCGCCGACACACTCCGTCCTGAGTGTGTCTGAGGGGGCCCGACCTCCATCACGGGGCCATGCCGCCTCGCCCGAGGTATCGCATTGGGTGGTGCCGTGTTATGCGGCACCCAACAGCACACATATAAGGAACACAGTATTACATAAATCAAAAGCGGAAGCTTACATTTATTCTTTGTAAATAATTTACATAAAATAGCTACAGCGGAAGTCTACAAACAGCTCACGATGAATATCTAAAAAGCACTCGAGAAGAGATCCAGCCTGCGGACTCCTCTTGCTAGCAACACGAAGACATGGCAGTGGCTAGGTTCTCCAAGTGTGACATGACTCGGAAGTTTCCGAGTCTCACCGGACGACCCTCTTTATAGCGTCGAGGTTTACCTGCAAAACCACTAATATAGCAAGAGTGAGCACAAAGGCTCAGCAAGACTTAACCGTCTCTCCTAAGACATGAAACTCTAGATGAAAGTAACCTAAGGCTTAAGCCTGACATTTGCGAAAAAACTCGCCTACGAGTTCATCCTTAACTTTCAGATTCTAGCCATAATAATAGTGACCTTGCGCCCAGCAACATTGGAACTCCACAATCAAACAAGAAACGCTTCATTCCAATGTTACTTGTCCCAAGGTGAAAAATAAATTTAGTTTGCTCTATCTCTACTTCAAACATGGTTTTCATGCAAATTAACATAATCATAACAGCAATTATACTTTTTGCAAACTGTTTCCACACAAGTTGATTACTACGTCACAACATGGGAGCAAGTGGTTCTCAATAACCCCGAGGGACAGTGATTCGAATCAAACACTACCCGGATAACTTGACACATACGCCCGCCTCTGAAGACCCAACTCTGGCGTCCTTCATTACGTCGTATGTGGCAACCTTTGTCAGGACACTAAACTGTAGAACCGGTCGTGCAGTCTCGGGCTCATAGGTCTAACGAGACGATGTGGTATGCCTCTACAATCCAGTGAACCTTGTACATCGGTTTCCTGGTTCCCATATATCAGTAAGCATCCGGTACACAACTCAATACTTGCTCCTGGACGCGGCATACGCATCGGTCCTTAACCGACACAGGTAGAGCTACTCGACCAAGACCTCGTCTTGTCGCAGCCTAACCCCTCTGTCCTGTCTCATCTTTAGAAATGTAAAGTTTAGTTTGCTTCCTATCCCAACCACACTTATGATATTCTGGACTATAGCTCGCGAGTAGATTCCAACTACTCGTCTTCTACCGGATCCCTAGTCTATTTAGCATGGCCTTATTCTACAGCGATGACACAATGCTACCCTTGACCTCAGGGTTCATGTTTGGTTATGCAAGTGGAGTATAAAACACCCTTGACCTAATGCACATACAAACTTTGACCCATAGTAGTGAACAAAGTAAAAACTTTAGAAAACAACTTAAATGCAAACCGGGGCTTGCCTTGGTTTTGCAGGTGACTAAAGTCAGATGTTTGTGGAGTTAGTTTCTGCTGACTTGTAGCTCAATGTCTGCCCTTCTTGCTCCTTGATCCACTCTTCACGTATTCGCGTTTAATCACTACACGTTATGAATATGCATACATGTTCAATTATAAAACCTTTTGCTAACAAGTGCTAAAGACAAGTTTTTAAAACTGGAACTCTGTTTAAGAATTTAAAATGAAACTGGGGGTGGTGGTTTGGGTGTGTGTTTAAGCACTATCATTAAGTGAGAAGTAAGGTTCATCATTTGGGTGGGGGATCAACTAATGGTTGAACAGAACACTAATGATCCAGGGCTCCAATGGAGCTGGGAATTTTCTTGGCAGTTCCTTGTCACACGAAAGTTCTCTGGACCAAAATTCAGAACATTTCACTAAGTGGATCACCCAGAACAATTCCCGAAGCATTTAAGAAAAAAAGAAATTAATTCTGATTAAATTTGCACTTTCATGCAAATTCAAGTGAACTATAATTTCATACATAGCTCAGGGAGCATGCATGAATTTTCCTAGGATTTTTGGGGCCAAGGAATGCCTAGAACTGAATTTCCAAGTTTTGGAAGTCCTCGGAAAATGTTTCTGTATTTATTTGAATACCGAAACTTGGAATTAGAATTACCCAAACTAAATCAACTCCAAATGAGATGAAACCTTTACAGGAGTTTCTAATATCGTAAAAAATATCCTGGCAAAATTTGGGGAATTTTGGATGAATCAAACTCCCTCTAAAATTCTTTTGCTGAAAAGTTTTAAAGAATTCTCCAGAATTTTCTATTGGTTTTCGTGCAAATTGGGTTGCATATTTGGATGGAATTTTTCATCCTGAATCCAACCCAATTTGAATCACTAATTTTGGATCTTCCTAGCAAAAGTTATGCAGTTCTAAAGTTTGAACTAAATCTGGAATTCAAATTAATTCGGAAAAAGTTTAAACCCTGACTGCGGGCCACAGGGCCACGTGTCCCGCTGAAACACGAGCCACACAGGCCACAGACCTGTCCCCGCGTTGTCACAGACAGATCTGAGGCCACAGACAATCCCGCTCCCTCGCAACAGCGACTGACGCGTGGGCCAGCCCCCGTCTTCGTCTTCCTCCGGCTGCCCGTGCTCCCGCGCCACCGAGCTCGCCGGAGCTCTCGCCGGGAGTGGGTTCCGGTGCTCGGAACTTGCTGGATCTCGCCGCCCCACGTATTCTCGTACGAGGAACACGTTGCCGGGCTTATCTCAGCTCGACGATGGCCGGAAACCTATGTGCGACGGTGACAGCGGCTGTGGCTACTTCGGCGACGTTGCTAGGGCACTGTAGTGCTCTAACCTTGCTCCGGTTAGCTCCTACAGCATCGCCACCACCTCGGGAGCAACGTCCAGGGCTCTGATCTCGCGAGAAATGATGGCAACTAGGGTCTCACCGTGTGACCTAGGGCGATTTCGGGGAAAACTGGAAAAACTCGAAGAACCGAGGGTTTCCTCAACGGTTCTCCCTAGTTCTTGATCCCACGTGCCCGCACAGATGTCTACAACTGGGTTTCTAGGTCTGGTGATGAGTGGTGCACCATGCTTCCCTAATTTCTCGGTTTGCCACCTACTGTTCATATCGCATGTCCACGGGAAAAGTTAAATTCCGGCGAGCACGGGCTGTGACACGCTGCCGGCCTTGCTGTGAAGCAAGAAGAGTTACAGGCGCACCTTTTCGCTTTCGCTGTTGTGGTTGGGCGACGGATTCCTGCAGCGGCGACTTCACCCGGTGCCGTTGAGAAGGATTGAGCTCGACGCCGGGGTTCCCGTGGGTTTAGCACCGGTTTCTTTCGTCGGCCACACTCAGTGGGGTCTGGCGACGTTGTGGAGAGGCTCAGCACGGCGTGCGACTCGTTGAGCTGGCCGGGCGTCGAGGAACTGACCGTGTTCTTTCATGCGGCAGCAGCTCGGCGAGGAAAAACGCGAGGTGGTCGACGGCAGCTGTGGGAGGCGGTTTGTGTGAGCGCCGTTCACTCGGTGGGGTTGATAAGGGCACGAGCAAACCGACTCGGGAGCAGCTCAGGAGCTGGCGGCAACGCTGCCCCGGTGGCGCGCGCGTGCTGCGCTCGGTGCTTCAGCGCCTTCGAGCGAAAAACAGAGAACCGGTTGAGTGAGTCTGAACAGGGAAAATGTTGTTTATGTGCTAAGTTTTCCCCCTCTCCTCTATGACAATTGGGCCCCACTCACCTCCTCTCCTAAATATCCCAATTTTTGGCACATTGTAAACTTCAGCTCAGAGGAACTCAAATCCAAAAGTCATTTGGCAATTTGACAAGTTGTTCCTCAGTTTTGAGTTTAAATTTAAATTTGGATGAAATTTACAAGTCCCTTTGATGATCATATCAAGGCACCTCCAAATTTGCTCAAAATTTGCCTCCTTCATAATTTAGACCTGAGGAATTCAAATATGTCCTCTGATCTTTGAGTTGGCTATTGCAAATACACTTTTTCAAACAACAGTTTGAATTTTATCTTTTGAACATGCCTTCCTTCTTTTTGAAGTGCACCTCTTAATTCAAACTGAATTCAAAGTTTTATTGCACATGCCAACACTTTCATGAGGAACACAAAAGTTTTTGTAAGTCCCATTTCTTGCATATAAACTCAACTTTATTCATAGCTCAAGTTTTCTATTTACAAGTTTTGGGACTTTTACATTCCTCCCCCCTTAAAAAGAATCTCGTCCCGAGATTCATGATTAAGGACAAGGTGGAGAGGACAACTACTACATATAAGCCTCTAACAACTCCGGATGATTGTGCTGCAAATACTCTTCGCTTTCCCATGTAGCTTCGTCGGACGTGTGATTTTCCCATAGCACCTTGAAAAATCGCAGCGTCCGGCTTCTGGTCTCGCGAGTCTTTTCATCAATTATCCGGGTTGGTTGCTCAACATAAGTGAGGTCCGGCTTCAGATCTGCTATGTCTCCCGTGAGAATCTCCGTTGGAACTTTCAAACACTTCCGCAACTGAGATATGTGGAAGACGTTATGCACTCCGGCTAAGGCTGCCGGCAGCTCTAAACGGTATGCCACGGGTCCACACCTTTCAATGACAATGAATGGACCGATAAAACGTGGAGCTAATTTTCCTTTCACTCCAAATCGGTGAATGCCCTTCATCGGAGATACGCGGAGATATACGTGATCCCCAACATGGAAATCCAGAGGACGACGTCTCCTATCCGCATAGCTCTTTTGCCTGGATTGAGCGGCTTTAAGATTTGCTTGAATAAGCCTTACCCGCTCTTCTGCTTCATTTACGAGATCAATCTTGTAAATCACTCTCTCGCCAGATTCACACCAGTTCAAGGGTGTGCGGCACTTTCAGCCGTAGAGAGCTTCATAAGGTGCCATTTTTATGCTCGTTTGATAACCGTTATTATACGAGAACTCTGCCAACGGTAAGTGATCATCCCAGCTCTTACCGTGGTGGATGGCACACGCCCTTAGCATATCTTCAAGGATTTGATTCACCCTCTCCGTTTGCCCATCGGTTTGAGGGTGATACGCGGAGCTTCGAATCAGCTTAGTTCCCAAGGATGCGTGTAGTTGTTCCCAGAAACGGGAGACGAACAGCGATCCTCTGTCGGAAACAATGGTACGGGGAACTCCATGCAAGCATAAGATTCGTGCTATGTATAACTCCGCATACTGCTTGGCGCTGTAGTTGGTATGCACCGGAATGAAACGTGCCGATTTGGTTAATCGATCAATGATTACCCAAATCGAGTCATGGTGGTGGGAGGTCATCGGCAACCCAACGATGAAATCCATACTCAATTCTTCCCACTTCCATGCCGGTATTTGTAGCGGTTGCAGCAGGCCCGACTTCTTCACATGGTCGGCCTTAACTCTTCGACACGTATCACATTCTGAAACGTATTTTGCAACTTCACGTTTCATACGTGTCCACCAAAACTTCTTCCGGAGGTCTTGGTACATTTTATTGCTGCCAGGATGAATAGAAAATTTGGATAATTGAGCCTCATCCAAAATCTTCTTCCGCAGCCTCATATCACGGGGTACGACTATCCGGTCCTTGAACCACAAGGTATCTTCATCATCTAACCGGAAACATTTCATCTCCCTGTTCTTCAACCTCCTTTTGATATGAGTCATGCCCTTGTCTCTCCTTTGAGCTTCCATCATCTCCTCTCTTATTGTGGGTATGAGAGCCAGATTATGTAACGCTCCATATGGAACCAAATAAAGACTTGGTTCTTCCCCTTCTATCGGCACAATGGTTAGGTTATGGATATGAGACTTCCGGCTGAGCGCATCGGCAACCACATTTGCCTTGCCTGGATGATAATGAATTTCAATCTCATAGTCCTTGATCAGCTCCAACCATCGCCGTTGCCGCATATTCAACTCCTTTTGAGTGAATATGTACTTCAAGCTTTTGTGGTCGGTGTAGAGATGAACCAGGTTTCCCAATAGGTAATGTCTCCACATCTTCAAAGCTAGTACCACGGCAGCAAGCTCGAGATCATGAGTTGGATAATGTTGCTCATGATTCCGTAATTGCCGTGATCCATATGCGACCACCCGTCCTCCTTGCATAAGTAAACAACCAAGCCCGACGCCGGATGCATCACAATAAACATCAAAAGGCTTGGTTGTATCCGGTTGAGCTAGAACCGGGGCGGTTGTGAGGTGTTTCACCAACGCTTGAAAAGCTTCCTCACATGGCTTGCTCCAATCATACTTGATGCCCTTCTTCAGTAGCTCCGTCATAGGTTTGGAGATTTTTGAGAAGCCTAGGATGAACCTCCGATAATATCCCGCCAAACCCAAGAAGCTACGAACTTCATGGACTGATGTTGGAGACTTCCATTTCAGCACTTGATCAATCTTGCTGGTATCAACAGCAATGCCTTCTGCTGAAATAATGTGTCCAAGAAATGGCACTCGGTCACCCCAGAATTCACATTTACTAAACTTTGCATAGAGTTTGTGATCTCTCAAGCGTCGAAGCACAATATGCAAATGTTTAGGGTGTTCCTCTTCAGATTTGGAATAGACCAAGATGTCGTCGATGAATACCACGACAAACTGATCCAGCTCCGGCATGAACACCGAGTTCATAAGGTACATAAAGTGAGCCGGAGCATTGGTCAACCCAAACGACATGACAAGATATTCATAGAGCCCATATCTTGTGGAGAATGCTGTTTTCGGGACATCTTCCGCGCGAATCTTGATTTGATGATATCCCGACCTTAAGTCCATCTTGGAGAAGACTTTAGCACCCACTAGCTGATCAAATAGAATATCAATTCTTGGTAGTGGATACTTGTTCTTTATGGTCACAGCATTCAAAGGACGATAATCGACGCATACCCTCAGCGTCTCATCCTTCTTCTTCACAAATAAAGCTGAGAAACCCCATGGTGATGAACTTGGACGAATAAACCCCTTGTCCATCAGATCCTTGAGTTGCTCCTTCAATTCTGCTAACTCACTCGGAGCCATTTTGTATGGTCTCCGAGAGATCGGCGTGGTTCCCGGTATCAACTCTATTTTGAATTCCACCTCGTGCTCAGGTGGCAAGCCTGGAAGATCTTCGGGAAACACGTCCGGATATTCACGGACTACCGGAATGTCTTCTATCTTGCACACCTCGGCATTACATACTTCCGGTTCTTTGGAAACCGCTTCGCCGAGGTACAACGTTTGACGCCCGTGAAGTGGAGAGTCCAAGTGGACACTCCTGTTCTCGATGTCCAGAACAGCCTTATGGAAGGTCAACCATGATATTCCCAATATGACATTGATTCCCTGGTCTTCGAGAATGATGAGGGTGGTAGGATAAATTTTTCCACCCAAGCAGAGTGGTGCTCGAGAGACGACTTCATTAGTTGATATGTCTCCACCTGGCGAATGAATAAGGTAGGAACCTTTTGTGGTAGTGGTGGAGATCTGATTCCGGATCACCGTTGCCCTGCTAATGAAGTTATGTGTCGCACCAGAATCGAATAAAATGACAACCGGCTTGTTATTTAAGGTGAACCTGCCGGCAAGAACAGGTCCTCCCTTTGGCAGATCATCGACTGACACATAATTAACTGTCCCCACTTTGGACATAGCTTTTCTTTGCTGCCCAAGATCGCTCTGTGGAACTGGACCCGCAGACACATTGTTGCTGCTCGGTTCAGTTGCTTTATTGACCTTAAGATCATTGTCAAGCTGAAGTGGGACAGCACTTGGCTCAGCTGAGAAATCACCTTGTTTATCTTCAACCTCTTGAGGGAGATAATATTCTGATGCACCTTGTTGATACTGAGGTGCATAAGAAATAATTTGCTGCTGCGGTGGAGGTGAATATGACCTCTGTGGAGTAGAAGAGTCGTCACCCTCCCAGAATGATTGCACCTCTTGTGGAATCTCTCGACCGGAAGGTGAACGGATTACCAACCGATACTTCTGAGGCAGACGATTGTCTTCATCCTGTGATGAGTCCCTCTCCCTCTTTTCTTTGAGGTAGAGGTTGGAATAATATTCTTGAGCGATAGCACAGCTCACAAACTCATCAAAATTCTCTTGGCTAACTTGAGCCAAATCACATCGCAGCCTAACAGTCAGCCCTCGATAAAAATGATAACCCCTCATGGATGGTGATTTCACATAGTCAGGGACATATTGAGCTAAGCGATTGAATTCCTTCGCATACTCAATAACACTCATGTCCCCTTGCTTCAGACTCCAGAACTCATCCAGACTGGTTTGCATTATGCCCGCAGGGATGAAACGAGCACGAAATGCAGCCTGGAACTCTGCCCATGTGACACGATGCCCTGCTGGTTGAACAGCAAGGTACTCTGCCCACCATGCTCCAGCAAAGCCGTGAAGCTGCTGAGCGGCATATAGAACCCTCGAGAATTCATCACATTGAATCAACCCAAACTTGGACTCAATGACACGTAACCAGTGATTTGCTTCCCAATGGTCAGCCGCCTCAGAGAATACCGGCGGTTGTGTCGCCAAGAATTCCAGATACGTGCTCTGGGTTGGCATGTGATGTTGAGCTTCTCGATCTATGCCTTGCTGAACTAGAGTTTGGAGAGTTTCATTCATTTTGGCCATAATTTCCGCCAATCCGGTTGACGATGGCTCTTGTGATGAAGTCGAGTCATTCCCACCTCGACTTGAATCCCCAATCTCCATTTGAGGATGTGTGCGTACAATAGTGCACGAAACAAAATTTTGAGTCAATCAAAATTCTATCTCAGTAGTAAGTAAAGATAAGTAAAACAGGAACATGTCATGAACTTTATGGAAACATAACCACATTCATGTTTAAATAAATCTTAAGTACGCCAAACTAATCAGCAGGACTACCCTGACCAATTCACACAAACTCCAAATTTTACTCAAGTTATCAACAGATTTTTGACTTGAGTTCAATACCAAAGTTTTAGCAAACTTCATTATCTTTCCAACGAGTACTTATAGATTTCTTAAAGATTTTTCTACAGGAAGTTATGGCTCAAAAACACAAAGGTCCAGAGAGGTTTTTGCTACTGTCCTGGTTCTGAACAGTTTGCCTTCAACTGGACTTTTCACCAACTTAACGTGTGATTTTGTTCTGGAGGTCTACAAAGAAGTTGTAGAGCACTTGAAAATTTTCCAGAACTGTATCATACACCTTAATTGGGTCAAGCTACTCAGAGTTATGCTCTGTTAAAGTCCAGCAAGAATTTCCGCCAGAAACAGAGCACTCTGTTTTTGATAACTTTGATACCTAGTTATACTCTCATTTGAATCTTAGCTCAAAATAAGAGTTCATTAACTAATACTTGTTTCAAACTTCCATTTTTAGTTGCAAGTTAATTCATGAATCATTTCTTCATAGGGAAGAGGTTCAGATGTTTAGTACGGTGTCGATGCACCGTAAGAATCATGTCGGTACTACGTTGCCTCACCCAAGAAAACCCTAAACCGGATTATACCGGCATATCCGTTTTATCAGTGGCACTAAAACGGTCTCTCGCACACGTGTACTACACGGGATACGTACGTGGTTAGTACCTGCAGAAGAACACTCAATAGTGGTGCACTCAAAGGTTGTTCAATTTCAGGCAGTTCCATATTTGAAAGTAAATACAAACGCCCGTATCATTGTCATATGGCCGTCCTTGAGTTAAGCCATGTCTCAAGGTACGTGATCGTGTTTCAACACCACACGACGGCGAACCCGAGTATATCATGAACGGGTCGTCACGGTTGGGAATGTTATCAACCCAACAGATACCACCTACTGCCCGGCAGGGCACGCCGATGGCAAGCGCTGCGTATGTCCTCCTGGGCTATTTCCAGACGAACACACTTTCGCGTTACTGACCACGCGATGGGGTCTCCACTTACTTGCCTACTGCACGCTAGGGATCAGCGTTTCATATGAACTCAGGAACATGAAGAGTCCCAGAGTTTCGTATTGACATCTCACACCAAGCTGTGAGATCAATCCCTGAACCACGTTCCTCGTCAGGGGGAGCTAACCGAAATTGAACCGCTTTCGGTAGCGTTCCTTACCATACTTACCAGAGGGTAGGTGCGTCGTTACATAATCAAAATTCAAAATTATAACAAGTAAGTTAGCAATGCCACTTTGAGTAACTATACTACTATAGTCCTTATGTGGGCCTAATATCGTTTCCTCAACGTATCCTAAGTTTTTGTCGAAATACGATCCTTATTCCGTGCGCTATTACCAATGCGGCTCTGATACCATGCTGAGGGGGCCCGACCTCCATCACGGGGCCATGCCGCCTCGCCCGAGGAATCGCATTGGGTGGTGCCGTGTTATGCGGCACCCAACAGCACACATATAAGGAACACAGTATTACATAAATCAAAAGCGGAAGTTTACAATTATTCTTTGTAAATAATTTACATAAAATAGCTACAGCGGAAGTCTATAAACAGCTCATGATGAATATCTAAGAAGCACTCGAGAAGAGATCCAGCCCGCGGACTCCTCTCGCTAGCAACACGAAGACATGGCAGCGGCTAGGTTCTCCAAGTGTGACATGACTCGGAAGTTTCCGAGTCTCACCGGACAACCCTCTTTATAGCGTCGAGGTTTACCTGCAAAACAACTTATATAGCAAGAGTGAGCACAAAGGATCAGCAAGACTTAACCGTCTCTCCTAAGACATGAAACTCTAGATGAAAGTAACCTAAGACTTAAGCCTGACATTTGCGAAAAGACTCGCCTACGAGTTCATCCTTAACTTTCAGATTCTAGCCATAATAATAGTGACCTTGCGCCCAGCAACATTGGAACTCCACAATCAAACAAGAAACGTTTCATTCCAATGTTACTTGTCCCAAGGTGAAAAATAAATTTAGTTTGCTCTATCTCTATTTCAAACATGGTTTTCATGCAACTTAACATAATCATTACAGCAATTATACTTTTTGCAAACTGTTTCCACACAAGTTGATTACTACGTCACAACATGGGAGCAAGCGGTACTCAATAACCGCGAGGGACGGTGATTCGAATCAAACACTACCCGGATAACTCGACACATACGCCCGCCTCTGAAGACCCAACTCTGGCGTCCTTCATTACGTCGTATGTGGCAACCTTTCTCAGGACACTAAACTGTAGAACCGGTCACGCCGTCTCGGGCTCATAGGTCTAACGAGATGATGTGGTATGCCTCTACAGTCCAGTGAACCTGGTACATCGGTTTCCTGGTTCCCATATATCAGTAAGCATCCGGTACACAACTCAATACTTGCTCCTGGACGCGGCATACGCATCGGTCCTTAACCGACACAGGCAGAGCTACTCGACCAAGACCTCGTCTTGTCGCAGCCTAACCCCTCTGCCCGGTCTCATCTTTAGAAATGTAAAGTTTAGTTTGCTTCCTATCCCAACCACACTTATGATATTCTGGACTATAGCTCGCGAGTAGATTCCAACTACTCGTCTTCTACCGGATCCCTAGTCTATTTAGCATGGCCTTATTCTACAGCGATGACACAATGCTACCCTTGACCTCAGGGTTCATGTTTGGTTATGCAAGTGGAGTATAAAACACCCTTGACCTAATGCACATACAAACTTTGACCCATAGTAGTGAACGAAGTAAAAACTTTAGAAAACAACTTAAATGCAAATCGGGGCTTGCCTTGGTTTTGCAGGTGACTAAAGTCAGATGTTTGTGGAGTTAGTTTCTGCTGACTTGTAGCTCAATGTCTGCCCTTCTTGCTCCTTGATCCACTCTTCACGTATTCCCGTTTAATCACTACACGTTATGAATATGCATACATGTTCAATTATAAAACCTTTTGCTAACAAGTGCTAAAGACAAGTTTTTAAAACTGGAACTCTGTTTAAGAATTTAAAATGAAACTGGGGGTGGTGGTTTGGGTGTGTGTTTAAGCACTATCATTAAGTGAGAAGTAAGGTTCATCTTTTGGGTGGGGGATCAACTAATGGTTGAACAGAGCACTAATGATCCAGGGCTCCAATGGAGCTGGGAATTTTCTTGGGAGTTCCTTGTCACAAGAAAGTTCTCTGGACCTAAATTCAGAACATTTCACTAAGTGGATCACCCAGAACAATTCCCTAAGCATTTAAGAAAAATGAATTAATTCTGATTAAATTTACACTTTCATGCAAATTCAAGTGAACTATAATTTCATACATAGCTCAGGGAGTATGCATGAATTTTCCTAGGATTTTTGGGGCCAAGGAATGCCTAGAACTGAATTTCCAAGTTTTGGAAATCCTCTGAAAATGTTTCTGTATTTATTTGAATACCGAAAATTGGAATTAGAATTACCCTAACTAAATCAACTCCAAATGAGCTGAAACTTTTACAGGAGTTTCCTAATATCCTAAAGAGTATCCTGGAAAAATTTGGGGAATTTTGGATGAATCAAACTCCCTCTAAAATTCTTTTGCTGAAAAGTTTTAAAGAATTCTCCAGAATTTTCTATTGGTTTTCGTGCAAATTGGGTTGCATATTTGGATGGCGTTTTTCATCCTGAATCCAATCCAATTTGAATCACTGATTTTGGAGCTTCCTAGCAAAAGTTATGCAGTTCTAAAGTTTGAACTAAAGCTGGAATTCAAATTAATTCGGAAAAAGTTTAAACCCTGACTGCCGGCCACAGGGCCACGTGTCGACCGCTGAAACACGAGCCACACGGGCCACAGACCTGTCCCCGCGTTGTCACAGATCGATCCGAGGTCACAGACAATCCCGCTCCCTCGCAACAGCGACTGACGCGTGGGCCAGCCCCCGTCTTCGTCTTCCTCCGGCTGCCCGTGCTCCCGCGCCGCCTAGCTCGCCGGAGCTCTCGCCGGAAGTGGGTTCCGGTGCTCGGAACTTGCTGGATCTCGCCGCCCCCACATATTCTCATACGAGGAACACGTTGCCAGGCTTATCTCATCTCGACGATGGCCAGAAACCTAGGTGCGACGGCGACAGCGGCTGTGGCTACTTCGGCGACGTTGCTAGGGCACTGTAGTGCTCTAACCTTGCTCCAGTTAGCTCCTACAGCATCGCCACCACCTCGGGAGCAACGTCCAGGGATCTGATCTCACGACAAACAACGGCAACTAGGGTCTCACCGTGCGACCTAGGGCAATTTGGGGAAAACTGGAAAAACTCGAAGAACTGATGGTTTCCTCAACGGTTCTCCCTAGTTCTTGATCCCACGTGCCCGCACGGATGTCTACAACTGGGTTTCTAGGTCTGTTGATGAGTGGTGCACAGTGCTTCCCTAATTTCTCGGTTTGCCACCTACGGTTCATATCGCATGTCCGCGGGAAAAGTTAAATTCCGGTGAGCATGGGCTGTGACACGCTGCCGGCGTTGCTGTGAAGCAAGAAGCGTTATAGGCGCACCTTTTCGCTTTTGCAACTTGACGGGAGGTGCTCTGTTGTGGCTGGGCGACGGATTCTTGCAGCGGCGACTTCGCCCGGTGCCATTGAGAAGGATTGAGCTCGACGCTGGGGTTCCCGTGGGTTTAGCACCGGTTTATTTCGTCGGCCACGCTCAGTGGGGTCTGGCGACGTTGTGGAGAGGCTCAGCACGGCGTGTGACTCGTTGAGCTGGCCGGGCGTCGAGGAACCGACCGTGTTCTTTCGTGCGGCAGCAGCTCGGCAAGGAAAAACGCGAGGTGGTCGACGGCAGCTGTGAGAGGCGGTTTGTGTGAGCGTCGTTCACTCGGTGGGGTTGATAAGGGTGCGAGCAAACCGACTCGGGAGCAGCCCGGGAGCTGGCGGCAACGCTGCCCCGGTGGCACGCGCGTGCTGCGCTCGGTGCTTCAGCGCCTTCGAGTGAAAAACAGAGAACCGGTTGAGTGAGTCTGAACAAGGAAAATGTTGCTTATGTGCTAAGTTTTCCCCCTCTCCTCTATGACAATTAGGCCCCACTCACCTCCTCTCCTAAATATCCCAATTTTTGGCACATTGTAAACATCAGCTCTGAGGAACTCAAATCCCAAAGTCATTTGGCAATTTGACAAGTTGTTCCTCAGTTTTGAGTTTAAATTCAAATTTTGATGAAATTTACAAGTCCCTTTGATGATCATATCAAGGCACCTCCAAATTTGCTCAAAATTTGCCTCCTTCATAATTTAGACATGAGGAATTCAAATATGTCCTCTGATCTTTGAGTTGGCTATTGCAAATACACTTTTTCAAACAACAGTTGGAATTTTCTCTTTTGAACATGCCTTCCTTCTTTTTGAAGTGCACCTCTTAATTCAAACTGAATTCAAAGTTTTATTGCACATGCCAACACTTTCATGAGGAACACAAAAGTTTTTGTAAGTCCCATTTCTTGCATATAAACTCAACTTTATTCATAGCTCAGGTTTTCTATTTACAAGTTTTGGGACTTTTACAGTGACGACACTTATTCCCCGCTAGTCACGGTCCGTCGTGAACGCGGGGGAGGAGAGCTTGCCGCTGAAGGAAGCTTCGTCATCTTCGTCGGCAGAAACTCGTCGTGCAAGGGAAAAGCCCCCTACCTGGCGCGCCAAATGTCAAAGTGTGTGGTCGACACTGCCTCCGGACCTGCTCTGGGCAGCCCACGGAGGTTCTTTTTCGGAGGGGCTAGTCGCTTGCGTAGAGCTTAAGCATAGGGACGAGTTAGGGAGGAGCTTGACACGGTGAGTTTTACGTGGTTCGGGCCGCCGGAGCATAAAACCCTACGTCCACGGTGAGCAGAGGTGCTCGCTGTATTGCTTGTTGCTCAGAATCGGAGTCCTGAGCTTGAGGATGAGTTATGCCTAGGGTGTGAGTTGCTGGAGTGCGAACCCTCGCTAACGTTGCCTACCCGAGCCTTTTATAGTCTAAGGTTCACGTGGCTTACAAGGGGGGCCCGGGACCCGACAGGTGGTCCCGGGGAGATTGCCTGCCGACTATCGTATCTGCAGTTATGCCGGTAGTTGCCTCTGGCGAAGGCTTCCGAGTCTTCGTTCTGCCGCCCTGCCCATGCCGCAAGCTAGTCGTAGTGGTTGATGACGGCAGGGGCGGCAGGGGATGTCTTGTCGCTGTGTTTATTGGCTGGCAGGTTCTGACACGGTGCGTCAGTCTGTGATACAACTGGACGCAACGGCACCTGACAGAGGCGTGCTCCGCGTCTCCGCGTCTTGAGAAGGCGCGGGCCTTGAATACCTTGTACGGTAAAGGCATGGCGCGCCTTTATTCCTGCTGCCTACCGCGCCGGGCGGCAGCACTGCTCTGCTGGCCACGTGTCGGACCCGGAGCTCTCCTCTGAGGAGAGGGGGAGCTTCGGCTCCACTGGACACGTGGAGCCTTCAGAGCTCACCCCCGCTGAGGGGGGCGAGGTCCGGTCTTCCGGGCCACGTGGCAGGCCCGAAGCTATCCTTTGAGGAGAGGAGAGCCCCGGCCCTGCCGGACACGTGGCGCCTCCGGAGCTCGCCCCTGCAGAGGGGCGAGGTCCGACCTCATGGGCCACGTGGCAGACTCGGAGCTATCCTCCGTGGGGAGGGGAGCTCCGGCCCCGCTGGACACGTGGCGCCTTCAAACCTCGCCCCTGCAAAGGGAGCGAGGTCCTTAGGAAGTTTTACGCTGCGAGCGGGGGTACCCGGTATTGAGGGTACCGACACGTGCACTTTCTCTAAGTCCCGCATTGACCGCTGCCGGAGCATGAACAGTCGCGGGATCGTGGAAGCATGCGCCCACTTGATGGTTGCTTTTACTGCGGCGGTTCCCAAGGCTGCCACTTCTGCACGTTGCGGCGCTTTCTTCGGGAACCGCCGAAGCGCCTTGCCGGCTCGTCTTCTTGGGAGACTGACTCCTTGACCCACCGCTTCAGCTGGGCGGCTTGGGCCCACCTGTCATTGGCGCTCGGTCTTGGAGCTGAAGCAGTTGTCCATGGGGTGTATTCAAAGAGTTTCAAATCGTTTGGAATCGCACCTGGGAAGTTTTAAGAGGGGATCTTACCTGCATTGCGGCTTCCCTTCGCACTTCCCAGCGCTTTTCCTTGGACTCTTGTGCCTTTGTCTTCTTGTCTTTGAGCCCTCCCTCGCCATGGCTTCCAACCCGCCCCCAGAGAAGAAACGCGCTCGATCTCCTCCAGTGGCGGCATCTGTGCCAAGTCGGGGATCCAGGGTGCCTGCACCTCCTGCTTCTGGAGATGGCACTCGTTCCGGCGGCGACACAAAGAGGTCCCGGGCTGATCATTCCGACGGGACCCCTCTTAAGCGACAACAGGCCGAAGGTTCCCAGACGTCACGTCCTCCTTCCTTAAGTGGTGGAGTCTCTGGGGAACCTGCTGATGCGTCGAGGGGAGCTTCTGGAGCGTCCCTTGCTCCGTCAGTCCAGGCGACTGCAGAGCGGCCGTCAGTGACGACGGCGGGCTCTGGGGATCCTACCCCGGCTCGGAAGTTGGGGTTCAGGGCCCGCTGGAGTGTTCGTGCTTTTCGGCCGTCCCGACTGGTGGGGAGTCTGTGCCGTTGCGCTCGGAAACCGGGACAGCTGCCATGGCCCCCAAGCCAGCACGAGTTTCTCCTGTTCCGGTGTGCCCGGATTCCATGGCAGCGTCATCTCCTCCTGCCGAGACGGCTGCCGCGGCCCCCAAGCCAGCGCAGGTCAGCCCTGTACCAGGCGGCCCGACTTCTATTTCAGCGTCGACTTCCCCCACTCGTCCCTCTCCACGGGCTGAGGAGCCAGATGTTAGTGAGAGTTCGGCGGGTCCGGCTGTCGAAGTCCCGGCGCCGTCTTCTCCTAACCGGCGTCTCATCCTGGTCCCTGGCGCATAGCCTTTTCTTGAGGATGATGTGGAGGAGGTCGGGGTGCCGCTCCGGACTCTTCTGCCCCACTGCCCCTGGCGGATGCCTTCGTGCTCGCCCAAGCGAGCGTCCGGCAGGTCTTGGCCGCGCTTGGACATGAGCGAGAGGAGCAAACGGTTGAGGGGGATCGCCTCCTCACCTGGGGGAACCTTTTGCGGGAGCGTGCCATGGAGGTAAAGGGCGAGCTCGATTCCAAGCGGGAGTTGCTTGACTTCAGGGAAGCGCTCCTCGACCGACAGAAGCGGGTTGTCGACCGTCTGGACGCCGAAACGCGGCGGCTCCACAGGGAGGCCCTTGAGGCACATGCCCAGGCCGAGGAGAGCCTCTCTGCCATGGAGGAGATACGGCAGAGGTTGGAGCGCCGTAAGCGCGCCATTGAGGACCAGGAGCGTTCCACGGCAGCCGAGGCGGAGAGGGTCGCCGCGCGGCTGGCGGCGGGCGAGGACGACCTGCAAGCTCGGGCCATGGAGCTAGAGGCCCGGAAGGCAGACCTCGCCACGAGGGAGGAACATGTCTACCGCGAACGCCAGGCGATCCTGGATCAGGAGTTGGCTGCCGACTTCCGGGCTTCTGAGTTGGAGCGGCTCGCCCAAACTCTCCGCCTTCGGGAAAGCTCCCTGGCGGTCAGGGAGAAAGAATTCTCTGAGGGAAACCACGACGCCCTGCAGGCAGCCTGCCGCAAGGTAGAGGAGCTCTTGGCCTTGCGGTCATCCGAGGCGCGTGCGGTCTCGAGCTTCGTCGATCAGACAGGGTCCGCCTTGGTCCCCCTTGGCTTCAGCCCAGTGAAGGCAGCGGCTCCTGCACTGAAGGTGGCCGAGGTGATCCCCGCGCTGGAGTCGATCGGAGCCAAGCTGAGCAGGCTGGACTCGGTGGTCGCCAGCGAGCTTGAGGCAGAGGTACGGGGCCTGGCCTTGGAGGTTGCCACGCATGTGTTGGCATGCTTCAGGAGCCGGAACCCTTCTTTCTCCCTGGAGCCAGCGAGAGAGGGCCCTGCCGCGGAGCGGGAGGAGGCTGCCAGGGCCGAAGTCAGGGATGTGGCCGCCCTTGTAGCCTCTAGGTTCCGGCGTGAGCCAGGAGGACCCTAGGACTTGCTTCTTTCTTTTTATCAAGTCTGTAGTCTAGCTCATGGAGCCATGAATAAATAGACTCTCTTGAATGTTTGTGCCTGTGATGCTTTTTGTCTTCTTCATGGTTTTGCCTGGCCGAGCCCTTAGCTCCGCAAGGTACTCAGAGGCCTTCACCAATCTAGAAGCTCTGCACAGACACCTTCCCCGGGTCCTAACTGTATTAAGGGCCCCGGAGGTCTTCGGAGCTCGCCCCATGAGGATGGGGAGGTCCGGATCTGCCGGCCACATGGCGGGCCCGGAGCTCCCTTCTAAGGAGAAGGAGGTCCGGCCCCGCGGGACACGTGGAGCCTTCTGAGCTCCCCCCCCCCCCCCGGAGAGGGAGGTCCGGCTTCTGCCGGCCACGTGGCGGGTCAGGAGCGCCTCCTGAGGAGGCGGGGAGCTCCGGCCCTGCTGGACACGTGGGGCCTTCGGAGCCCCCCCCCCCAGAGGGGGAGGTCCGGCTTCTGCCGGCCATGTGGCGGTTCCGGAGCCCCCCCCCCTTGGGGAGGCGGGAGCTCCGGCCCCGCTGGACACGTGGGGCATTCGGGCCTCGCCCCTGTTGAAGGGGCGGAGCACGGACCTTCCGGTCCTGTGCTGGAGTAGTCGGTAGCTCCTTGCCCCCGCCTCATGCAGCCCCCGTTGCTGTAACCTGGAGGTCCTGCACACAGATAGAGGAAACGTAATTCTCCTCGGGGGGTCCTCCCCTCCCCGTCTCTTAGTCTTATTCGGCTTACGGTCCTAGTCCGGTATACGGGGCTTGGGCAATTCTGTGCGTGAGGCACCAGGGCTCCGACTCCCTCCAAGGTCCGGGTACGACCGTCCGGTCCCTAGTACCGGACCGTGCGCCGGGGAAGCAGAATGCACAGGCTTTGGGTACGGGACCAGGCAAAGCGGCTGTACTCCCCTGGACCTCCGGAGGGCAGGGTGCGCACGCTTTGGGTACAGAGCCGGCTAAGCGGGACACACACCCTGGACCCCCCATGCACGGCGCAGGCCTTTCCAGGAGGTGACCAACTGGCACTGCAACACCTGACTGGGGGAGGCCCGAGAGGCCCACTTGGCCATCGGCAAGTGCCTCAAGTGCAACCGCCTTCGGTAGGATAGCAAATGCTGACTATGGATAAGCGCGGGAGGGTGGGACTGAATGTACGGTGAGCATACATAGAGAGTGCGATCATAAAAATTAATGCGTAATTTAAATGAGCATATGAGAGAGAGAGAGCAAAGTAGAACAGGTTTCTATGTAAATGCCCATAGGGGGAAGTCAGGCTGTACATGGAGGCAACGACCCGCCTCGTTAAGAAGGGAAGCAAGACTATACACGCTTAGGGTCGGAACCAGGCTAAGCTGGATGTAGTCCTGGACCGTCCCCTGAGACTTAGCTGCCCCAAGCGCTGTTCCTAGACTCTATGGGATTTATTACAGAAGGGTATGGTCCTGTTCTACTAACGCTCAGGGGGTAGGACTTACAGTGCTGTTCCATGCCAAGGGTTTGGGAACGGATCCCATACTTGGTTGAAAGGCATGTGTGCCTGGGGCGGCAACTTTCGTAACTCGGAAGGGACCTTCCCGGCTGGGGGAGAGTTTTATAGGTCCTTCGCGGGAAAGTGTGTGCCGCGGCACCAGGTTGCCTTCCTGCAGGTCCCTGACACGTTTGGTCCTTTGGTGGTAGTGCTAGAGCACCAGCCGAGACCATGCGTTGTGGGGTGTCACCTGCAGCCGGGCCTCGTCGACGAGGTCATCTTCACACTGGATCAGGTCCTGCGCGGCTTCTCCTGGGCGCCCCGGGGTACCCTCCCCTTCTGGCTAAGGCCTTCAAGGGGTAGGAGAACCCGGACTCTTCTTGGGAGACCCAAGGCGTCTTTCCACTTCTGGCTAAGGCCTTCAAGAGGTTGACAGACCCTGGGCGGCCCCCAGGAGGTAAGGCCGAGGCACAGAAACGTACACTCGGGTGGAGCTGGCCTGGTCTGCACCGTCGGGGCTGGTGCTTGGGCTGCTGCAACTCCTTGGAGCTTCTCCAAGGTTGATATCGCAGCAGTGCAGTCTCCACTGACTTTCCGGGGTAGCCGCAGCCGGCTACTGCCCCGGCTCGTCATCACCGGAGCTGGAGTCCTCACCGTTGTGCACCGTCTTCATGACGCACTGAGGCTCCTGGAACCCCACCTGGTGGCCGACGCTGACTGAGGCATCGACCTTCTGCTTGCCCTCCCTCTGAGGGAGGGGCGGAGCATCAGCTCTCTGTTGCCTCCCTTTGCGGAAGCGCTCTGCGAGCCTCTGGATGTCCCAGCACTCGGCAGCAGTATGATTGCTGGTGCCATGCACGGGGCACAGCTCGCCTTGGTCACCATCTGGGGCTGGTGACTGTTTCTGCCTTTTGTCGGGGTGCGGCCCCCGAGCTCCACTAGGTGCTGCTGCTGCGGCAACGGGAGCCGCAGCCGGTGACTTCATCTTGCCACCGCCCCGGTTCTTGGTCTTCTTGCTGCTTCCATAGGAAGCAGCGCCAGATCCGGGCTGTCCTCCCGACTCGGAGGCTGGCAGTGAGTGCCAGTTCCGCCCTTCGGCTGCTCTGGCGCACTTGTCCGCCAGGCTGAAGAGCTCGGAGACATCGCGGACCTCTCTGGTCGTGAGTTTCTCAAGCATCTTCTCGTCCCGGACACCCTGCCGGAACGCCACCACCACAGAAGCACTTTGAATGTGCGGGATGGTGTTGCGTACCTGGGAGAACCGCTGGATGAGGGAGCGCAGTGATTCCCCATGTTGTTGCTTGATGGCGTGGAGGTCAAGCTACGTGCCAGGCCGGGTGTAGGAACTGCCGAAGTTGGCGGTGAACTGCTGGCAGAGCTCTCCCCAGGAAGTTATCGAACCCTGGGGGAGGTTCACGAGCCAAGACCGGGTTGGGCCGGTCAAGGCGACGGGGAAGTAGTTGGCCATGACGGCCTCATCCCCTCCTGCGGCAAGTACGGCGGTGGAGTAGATCTGGAGGAACTCCGCCGGGTTGACGCTGCCGTCGTACTTCTCAGGCAGGTGCGGCCGAAACTTGCGCGGCCACCTCGCGAAGCGAAGGTGGGGCGCCAGGGCCACACATCCTGCTCCTGTTGCTGCAGGGATTGGTGCCGCGAATGCTTGGTTCGCTGCTGGCACAGTGTACCCCGGTATGGGCAAGGCTGTGCCATAGACCGGGGGCGCTGTTTGCAGGGCATACGGCTGTGGCATATGCTGCGTGGCGTATGGCTGGGGCAGAGTTCGCGTGGCGAAAGTCTGCGCCTCAGGCAGGGTTGAGGCAGTCGTCATGCTGACGCCGGCCTCTTGGCTGCGACACCTTTCTCGTCGTTGTTCGAGGAACATTCGGGCGTCTTGGCCCAAGTGGCATCGTTCCAGCTCAGTCCTTAGGTCCGTCGACGGAAGCCTGGTGGAGCTGGAACCGGCCGTCTGTTCGTCAACCGTCGGCGTGCGCGTCAGCGACACAGCCGGTTGGTCCGAGCGTCGTCCCCGCCGAAGTCGAGGGTTTGCGGCGGCGACGACGAGACGGTCTACCTCGCGAATCCACTGCTGGGTCACTGAATGGGGCGCGTCCCCAGCAGGTGGGTTGTGCAGTAGCGCTCTTGCTGCATCCAGCGCACCCCCGTGGGGAACGCTCAGCGCTGCAGAAGATCTCACGCTAGTCGGAGCCTGCATTGCCGGAGTCGGCTGCTGGCTTCCTGCTTGCGCCGACACACTCCGTCCTGAGTGTGTCGACACGTAATCCCCGCTAGTCACGGTCCGTCGTGAACGCGGGGGAGGAGAGCTTGCCGCTGAAGGAAGCTTCATCATCTTCGTCGGCAGAAACTCGTCGCGCAAGGGAAAAGCCCCCTACCTGGCGCGCCAAATATCGAAGTGTGTGGTCGACACTTCCCCCGGACCTGCTCTGGGCAGCCCGCGGAGGTTCTTTTTCGGAGGGGCTAGTCATTTGCGGAGAGCTTAAGCGTAGGGACGAGTGAGGGAGGAGCTTGACACGGCGAGTTTTACGTGGTTCGGGCCGCCAGAGCGTAAAACCCTACGTCCACGTTGAGCAGAGGTGCTCGCTGTATTGCTTGTTGCTCAGAACCGGAGTCCTGAGCTTGAGGGTGAGTTATGCCTAGGGTGTGAGTTGCTGGAACGGTGCCACTTGGGCCAGGATGCCCGGGTGTACCTCGAGCGACGTCGAGAAAGACGTCGCAACCAAGAGGCTGGCGACAGCATGACGTCGGCCTCGACCCAGCCTGAGGAGCAGACCTTCGCTACGCGATCTCTGCCCCAGGCATACGCCACGCAGCATATGCCACAGCCATATGCCCTGCAAACGGCGCCCCCGGTCTATGGCGCAGCCTTGCCCATACCAGGGTACACTGTGCCAGCGGCGAACCAAGCGTTCGCGGCACCAACGCCTGCAGCAACAGGAGCAGGATGTGCGGCCCTGGCGCCCCACCTTTGCGAGGTGGCCGCGCATGTTTCGGCCGCACCTGCCCGAGAAGTACGACGGCAGCGTCAACCCGGCGGAGTTCCTCCAGATCTACTCCACCGCCGTACTTGCTGCAGGAGGGGATGAGGCCGTCATGGCCAACTACTTCCCCGTCGCCTTGACTGGCCCAGCCCGGTCTTGGCTCATGAACCTCCCCCAGGGTTCCATAACTTCCTGGGGAGAGCTCTGCCGGCAGTTTACCGCCAACTTCGGCAGTTCCTACACCCGGCCTGGCACGGAGCTCGACCTCCATGCCATCCAGCAACAACCTGGGGAGTCGCTGCGCTCCTTCATCCAGCGGTTCTCCCAGATACGGAACACCATCCCACACATCCAAAACGCTTCTGTGGTGGTGGCGTTCCGACAAGGCGTTCGGGAAAAGAAGATGCTTTAGAAGCTCGCGACCAGAGAGGTCTGCGATGTCTCAGAGCTCTTCAGCCTGGCGGACAAGTGCGCCAGAGCAGCAGAAGGGCGGAACTGGCACTCCCTGCCAGCCTCTGAGTCAGGAGGGCAGCCAGGATCTGGCGCCGCTTCCTATGGAAGCGGCAGGAAGATCAAGAACTGGGGCGCTGGCAAGATGAAACCACCGGCCGTGGCCCCGTTGCCGCAGCAGCGGCACCCAGTGGAGCTCGGGGCTGCGCCCCGACAAAAGGCCGCGACAGTCACCGGCTCCAGACGGTGGCCAGGGTGAGCTATGCCCCATGCACGGCACCAGTTACCATACTGCTGCCAAGTGCTGGGAGATCTAGAAGCTCGTGGAGCGCTTCCGGAAAGGGAAGCAGCTTCTAACTGAAGCCCCACCCTACCGTCAAAGGGAGGGCAAGCAGAAGGTCGACGCCCCAGACAACGTCGACCACCAGGTGTAGTTCTAGGAGCCTCAGCGCGCCGTGAAGGCGGTGCGCAATCATGAGAGCTCCAGCTCCAGAGATGACGAGTGCCGGAAGATGCTCTACGTCATCTACGGTGGGTCCGCTGACCCCTCGTCCCGAAACGCGGTTAAGACCCTGCGACGAGCGGTAGCGTCGGTGGCTCCCCTCCCGAGTGCCGCACCGCACCTCAGGTGGATGGGAACCCCCATCAGCTTCGATGCCACCAACTGCCCCAGGAACATGGCTGGGGCCGGCCAACTACCGCTCTTGGTGGCCCCCACCATCGCCAACGTGCGGATGTACCATGTTTTGGTGGATGGCCGGGCTGGACTGAACCTCATCAGTCGCGCAGCTTTCTAGAAGCTGCAGATCCCGATGGCCAAGCTCACCCCATCGAGCCCGTTCTCAGGCGTAGGGCCGGGACAGGTCATTCCCTACGGCCACATCAGCCTCCCGGTGACCTTTGGGGCACCGGACAGCTATCAGACAGAGTACATTCTGTTCAACGTGGTGGAGATCGACCTCCCCTTCAACGCCATAATTGGCAGGCCAGCCCTGTACCGATTCATGGCAGTAGCCCACTACGGCTACCTCGTCTTGAAGATACCTACACCAACAGGCGTCATCAGGATTCATGGAGACCGAACTGCCGCAGTGTCAGCCTTGGAAAAGCTCCAAGCGCTTACAACAGCTAGAGCACCAACCCCTGGCAGTGTAGAACCAAACCGGCTCCACCCGAGTACACGCCGTCGTGCCTCTAACGCAGCACCCCGTGTGCAACCCCTCGACGAGGGCGACGTCCCCTTGAAGCTCGTCCAAATCGGCGCCGATGCCACCCAGACCAACCGGGTAGCCGGGGGCCTGGATAGCAAATAAGAAGGCACGCTCGTCACCTTCCTTCGGCACAACGTTGACGTGTTTGCATGGCAGCCATCGCAGATGCTGGGGATCCCTAGGGAGGTGATCGAGCACCACTTAAAGGTCTTCCCCGACGCCCAGCCAGTCCAACAGAAGCCCCGCAAGCAGTCCATCGAGCGGCAAAACTTCATCCGCGAAGAAATCAAGAAGCTGCTGGACGTTAGCTTCATACGGGAAGTCCACCACCCCCGGTGGTTGGCGAACCCTGTTGTTGTCCCGAAGGCCGGCGGGAAACTCCGGATGTGCATCGACTACACCAGTCTCAATAAGGCATGTCCCAAAGATCCATTCCCTCTCCCTAGAATAGATCAAATAGTAGACTCGACATCAGGCTGCGATATGCTGTGCTTCCTAGACGCCTACTCGGGTTTCCATCAGATCCCTATGTCTAGCGAAGATGAAGAGCACACCTCCTTCATCACAGTAGACGGTCTGTACTGTTATGTCTCTATGCCTTATGGCCTAAAGAACGCTCTCCCTACCTTTGTACGTGCAATGCACAAAACCTTCGGGGAGTTGATAAGAGACTTAGTTGAGGTGTATGTCGATGACATCGTTGTTAAGGTCAGGCAGAGTTCATCCCTACTAGGTAACCTGGCCTTAGTCTTCGACAAACTGCGCTCTACGCACACCAAGCTGAACCCCGACAAGTGTGTGTTCGGCGTATCCTCTGGAAAACTCTTAGGATTCCTGGTCTCACACCGAGGAATTGAGGCTAACCCAGAGAAGATCAAAGCCATCGACTTGATGCGGCCCCCCGCCCGCATCAAAGAGGTCCAGAAACTCACGGGATGCCTAGCCGCGCTGAGTCGGTTTATACCGAGGTTAGCAGAGCGAGCGCTCCCCTTCTTTAACCTCCTGCGCAAATCCGGCCCATTTGCTTGGACCGACGAAGCAGAAGAAGCTTTCCAGGAGCTGAAGCAACTCCTGACGACCCTACCCATAATGGTAGCCCCCGAGCCCGAAGAGCATCTGTTGCTCTACATCGCGGCGACGACTGAAGTGGTGAGTATGGTCCTCATCACAGAGCGGTCGGACCTCTCGTCGCCACAGCCTGCTCCAGTAGCAGGAGACAGGCGCCAGGAAACCCTGGAGGTCCAAGACGACCCCCCGGGTCTCCGAGACAACCCCCGGAGGTCCAAAACGGAGCCCCGGACCCCCATGACAACCTCCCGAAGGACCAGCAGGACCTCCCGGAGGTGCAACGGGACCCCCCGGAGGTCAAACGGAACCTACCGGATGTCCAACGGGACCTTCCGGAGCTCCCGGGAAATCAGCGGGACCTCTCGGAGGTCCAAGGCGGCTTTGGAGCCTTCGAGTATCAGCTCCCGGCAGCCTCCCTTGGCCCACCCACATCCCGTAGGCCTGAGCCCATGGATGGAGATATCTCTGACCTGGGAGGGAGGGTCCGAACCATCCAGAGGCCTGTCTACTACATCAGCGAGGTCCTCCATGACGCCAAAACAAGGTACCTGGAGGTCCATAAGCTGCTGTATGCAGTGCTCGTGGCGTCCAGGAAGCCCCGCCACTACTTCCAAGCCCACCGGGTCTCGGTGGTCACCTCCTATCCGCTGAAGGCTGTCCTTCACAGCCCCCACGCGACTGGCAATGTCGCTAAATGGGCAGCAGAGCTGGCGGAGTTTGAGCTGGACTTCCTTCCTCATCATGCAGTCAAGAGCCAAGCACTGGCTGACTTCGTGGCTGTGTGGACGCCAACGAAGGTGACCCAGGGGGCCATGAAGACGGTGAACCAGAGCGCCGAGCTCCGGCCTTCACCGTGCCTTACTGGACGCTCTTCTTCGACGGCTCCTCGCGAAAGCAGGGGGCCGGTGCCGGCGTACTGCTTCTCATGCCATCGGGGGAGCAGTTTGGGTATATGGTGTGTCTCAATTTCAAGGCAACCAACAACATGGCAGAGTATGAAGCACTCATCTTTGGCCTAAAGACAGCCCTGTCTCTGGGCGCTCGCCAGTTGTTGGCACAGGGCGACTCCCAGCTAGTTATCAAGCAAGTTAAGGGTGAATGCTCCTGCAATGACCCACAGCTAGCTGCTTATCTGCTACATGTGCAGATGTTGGAGAAAGACTTCCTGTAAGGGCCTCAGTTTTTGACACACATTTGCAGTGTTCATCACCACACCACACACCTCATTTGAGGAAGGATCATGAACACAAATGAAGAGCAAGTAACAATTATCAACATGCTCATTAGAAAACAAACTCACATATTGCAAAAGTGGTATTTCCCATATGTGATATAGATGGGCTGGACATATGAAAACTCCTACACTTTACTAAGGATGTCCAAGCCAAGTTTCACCCAAATTCAAAACCCTTTTGAGGTCATTTTGGGTATAGTTAGGAAGAGGGCAGTTTGAAACCATATTCAAATTCAAACTGTTTTTATCCCATGAATTTAAAAGTGGGAGGCATATTCTTACTCAGCACATTTTTGTGAGCTCACACATCAATTTTCACTCCATTTGGAGTTGATCTTGACATGAGCTAAGTGGGATGAATTCAAACTTTATTTGAATTCAAAACTGAACTTGTGCTGGAATTCACTCAAACCAAACCCAATTCAAATCCTATTCAATTCGAATGGCTCAAGGGTGAATAATTTGAATCACCAGTGGTATTATGGGGTTCACAGTTCAATACAGTGATTAGGAGTAAATTTCAGAGGATAAAACCCCGGGCGGGACCCACATGTCATAGAGGGAAGAAGGAGAAACTTGCAACCAAAGTCAGAGTCTTGGTGGGAAATTCCACCGAGCAGCTGTCGGCTGTGCCACCGAGCAGCTACCGGCGCCACCAGCTGCTTCCCTCTCCGCGCGCTGGCGCCCAGGGTGGCTTGCTCGCGCCCCCATGCGACCGGCACCGCCTCCACTGAGCAGGAGTCGGCCGGCTTTATCTTCTCGCGGGCAAAAACCGAGCAGCGGCATTGTTTCTCGCCGCAGCTCTCTGCTCAATCGGGAAAATCAGCAAAACCATCTCCTCCTTCGTCCTTGATCTGCTAGACAGCCACCTGAGGTCGCATTTCACCTTCCCAACACCAGAAACCCCGAGTTCCAACCTCCTTTGCCCAAGAGCAATCGCCACAGCGGCGGCTCAACCGTAGCCGAGAGTCAAGCGCCCGTGGACAGCGTTCCACAGGCGTTTTCACGGTCCAGCAAGAGAGGTGACAGGAGTGCGCGATCACCGTGCTGCTCTCCTCCAAGTTTGGAAGCAAACCGTGAAGAAACCACAGAGAATTTCTAGTTTTTGCTCCGGCGACCGTAAACCGAGCTTCCGGTACGGTTTCTTTAAATTCTCGCTCTATGATCTTTCGGAGGTCATCAAATCTTGAACATAGACGCTGGACTAGCCGGCGATCAAGTTCTTTTCTGCATCCGTGGCGTGAAACTTTCTAGGAGTAACGAATTTCGAGCTCGATCAAGGGCGGTCATGGCAGACACGATCGGTCACACGGTGCCGATCGACTTGCCGCCATCCCTGAACCCTTTTGACACCTTGTCGAGCTTCCTAGAGGTACACTGATGCTGTAGGACCGTTTGTTCGAGGTGTTGGCAGGTTTAGAAACCACGGTCGACGGTGACGAACCTCAACCGAGGCCGCGGCACGTCGCCGAGCTATTTCCGGTCACCCCCAGCCCGACTTGACACCACCGACGTGTTCCTCGACGTCGACAACCCCCTGGCAGCGAGTTTCAGACCATGGGAGGTCCGGCAGCGGCGAGCCGGCGAGCCCCGAGTCTGCTCCGGCGAGGTCGGTGGCGCGGGCGCGAGAGAACGGCGGGAGGAAGACGAAGCCGGCTGGCCCACGTGTCAGCGGCTGAAGAATTTAAATCGGGATCGGGTGTGGCTGGTGATCGGCTGTGCTGGCGCGCAAATACCCTGTGAGCTCCAGTGTGCCGGACACCTCCGCGCTCGACACGTGTGGAATCCCCGGTGTGCCGGACACCTCCGCGCTCGACATGTGTCCCCGCGGGCCCCCGAGAGTTTAGACTTTTCCCCGATTTTCAGAATTCTTCCAAATTTCAAATCCTCATAACTTTGGCTAGAAAGCTCCAAATTGAGTGAACCAAATTTTGCTGAATTCAGATCTCTGAGTACTTTCCAGCAAATCAAGTTTTACTTCATGAAATTCCTTAATTCTCCAGAATTAAATCCTCAAAATTTAAACTGTTAGGAATTTTAACTGGAGAATCCTTTGGAGGAAAATCCTGAAATTTTGCTGGGATGTTCACCAAAATATCCCTGAACTACCATAAAAATTTCAGATCCATTTGAGCTCATTAGATCCACCTAACGGTGTGATTAGTGAAACTGTTACAGAGAAAATAAAAAATGTTCAGAAACATTTTCAGAATTTTCTCTGAAATTGTTTAGCTCATATCTTTAGTTAGGAACTTCCAAATTAAGTGAGACCAACTCCATTAGAACCCTCTGAAAATCTAGTTTTCAGAAAGTCATAGTTTGCTTCATGAAAATCCTTAGAACACCCTAAGAGTTCCAATTAAGGTCAAGGACATAATTAATTGTGGAGGGCTCAAATGAGCTTTGCTGCAATTAAAACTTGACCAAGTATCCATTTAGGTTGTAACCAAGCCACAGTAAAAGTTTCACGGTCATAGAGTCTGTCTAGTGGGACTTATAAGCTTAACAAGTTCAAAACTTAATACAAATACATTTAAATCGATACATATGTTTCTTATATCATGTAGTCGCTAAGGTCGAGGAGGAACCCGAAGTCCTAGACTTCGTTACTCCGGAGGAACAGCTAGCCTACGACCAAGAGCAGCAAGGCAAGCTCCGGTTTGCATTAACCTTTTTACAAATTTTTATTGTTTTGAGCACATACTTGTTTCCTTTATTCTGTGCATTAGAGTCTTGTTTGGAAGCCCCACTGCATAGCCAAGAGAACCATGGGTTGAGTTTAGGATTGCAAACCCCGTTAGCTACTGCATTGCTAGGGTAGAGTAGGATTCGGTACAAGTCGAGTAGTTGGAACTACTCGCGAGCATAGGCTAGAGGCACTCGACTCGGGTAGTGATAGCACATGAAGCACATGGCAAGAAAATGAGACCGAGCGGAGAGTAAGGGCAGCAGGACTTTGGGGCCTGTGTGCTGTAGCTCCGCTTGTGTCGATTGAGGACCGAGCCGTGTGTGGGCCTGTTGAACAAGCTAGAATAGTACCAAAGACCTACCGGCTATATGGGAACCGGGAATCTGATGTAACTCAGGTTGCTGGGTATTGAGGCATTGCCCGTCGTTCAGAGGGTAGGTTGAGAGCTTGAGGTGTAAATCGGCTGGCGGCACTGAGATGCGCGTGCAGAGACCTCTTGCTTGGGACGATGGGACCGGTTCAATATTTGGCTGACGGGTGAAAGGTAGTCGCGTACGGCGTCCGTGACGGTTGTTGTAGGCAACATCGAGTACGGGCGTACGTGACGGGTTGTTCGGGTAACCCTGCAGGTGTAAATCGATTATAATCGCCGTCCCTCGCGGTCAGTGAGTACCACTTGTTCACTGTACCGTGACATAGAAAGAACAGGCTAGTCACATGTTAAAATGTTGCTGATTGAAAGCTGGACATTGATTGTTAATGATATGCTGTAGCTTAGAGCTAACTAAAGTACTTTTCAACTTTGGGCAAAGTACATGAGAGAAATGCGTTTCTTGTTTGATTGCGGCTCTCTCATGTGCCTTAGCGTAAGGTTCTCCACAACCTGCTGCTAAAACTTGAAAGTAAGGTTCTACTAATTAGGAGAGTCCTTGCAACTGATTTTTACCTCATGAAACCCATTACCCTCATGTAGAAGTTCCATGTTTAGGTGAGACGGGTCAGACTTGCTGAGCCTTCGTGCTCACTGCTTGTGTTTGAAGCTTTTGCAGGGTTCTATGAGGAAGGGACTCTCGAAGAGGAGACGGAACCCCAGGAGGGGAACCCCGTCGAGTGGGAGTCGTGCACGCCGCAGAGTTAGTGTGCGCGTGTGCTAGCAAGGACACGTTCGAGGGCTGAACGTGCACTTGATGCTTAGTCTATGCCCGCGAGTGTAGACTGAACTTATTTTGCTGTAAACATGTTCATAAACTTGTTTATGTAATAAAATTTTCGCTTCCGCTTTGTACCTTTGACGTGTGTTATCCGGTGCTGTGCAACGCAGCACCCCTCAGCGTGATCCTGGCTCGACAGGACCAATGGGGTCGTGTCAGCGTTGGTATCAGAGCTCGCTTGAGGTTTAACACAGTACAAAGGGCTTCTCTTTCAAAAATCCAGTGAGGAACGAGTTAGTAGCCCGTATAAGGATGTTATTATCATATAGAAAGTGGCATATTAACCTATTTGTTATGTCGGAAAATCGTGTATCTCGGGACGTTTATGTCTTGGGGGGTACACGTAAGCGCTGTCCACCAGTGCGCACAAGCTGAAGGGTGGAGCCCCACGGGTGGCAGGTAACCCGTCCCGCTTTAGTATCCTCTACGACTCTTCATGTCGTTTGGGGTATTCGAGCAACGTCTGTCCCTGGCGTGCGTGGTGCAACATGGGAGACCCCGTCACGTGGTCTGAAACTTGAACACGTAACTCAAGGCGTGGTTGGCTTGAGAACATCCGGGCGAGTGATGACGGCCGGGTGTACGAACTGTATGGATTCCGGGCTCGGTGTGCAGCCGAGTCTGATGATTGTTTGAGTTTCTGCAGGTAGCCTGACCACGAAACGGTAGACGTGTAGCATCCGTGTGCGAGTGACGTTTAGTGCCACTGAAATAACGAAGCCGACTAAGTCCGGTATAGGTTTTTCCTTTGTGAGGACGTAGTACCGTCATAATCTGGTGACGCATCGACGTCACACCCCATTAAATGAACAATTTCATTTAAAAACTTGAAGGTTTGATTCAAAGTAGTAAAACTTGATGTAACTCCTTCCCTTGAACAGGATATTCAAAGTTAACAAGTTTTCAACTTATAGGTTTTAAGGACAGAGCACTCTGTTTTCAGCTGAATCAAGGCTGAAGTTAATTAGAGGTTAGAGGTTGAGTTCTTTCGAGGTTGGGGGCATATGATACATTCCTGGAAAGCTTTGTAAGAGCTTTACAACTCTTCTGTTGAGGTCCAAAGGTGTTTCACCCGTTAACCAATCGAAAAATGCAGTAGAGTTGCAACTGTCCATAAAACAGGGCAGAGCAAACACTCTCTGTAAACTCTCTGTAAATAGAGCATAACTCTGAAAAGATTGACCCAATGAAGGTGTACGATACAGTTCTGGAAAGGATTTTTAATTTCTCTACAACTTCTTTGTAGAACGCCAGAGCAACATCACACGCCAAATTGGTTGAATGTCCAGTTGAATGCTAACTGTTCAGAAAACAGGACAGATGCAAATCTCCCTGGATGTTTCTGTAAAACACTTATAACATTCTGTAGAAAAATCCTTAAGGGTCACATGTCACACCGTTAGAAAGGTTATGAGATAAGCAATATTGTTGTAATTCATAGTTTGTTCAGATTCCTATTGTATTTGCATATACAACTGTGATAAAACCAGCCACATACAAAGGAGATGATGGCAAATTTTATCCAGGAATTCCGTCAACTTTGAAAAATCATAACTCCTGATCCAGAAGTGATATAGAAACATGTGAGTACTCGTTGGAAAGATATTGGAGTTAATGTTAACTTTGGTATACAACTTGAGTAATGAAAATGCTTCTAACTAGATCGAAGTCTAGATTTAGTGCATCAAGGTCTGTTCTGTACAAAGGAGGAAAAAGAGTGATATCGTACAGGCTAGTACAAGTTATGTGCCCCAAAAGCACCTGTTGGTGTTTCGAATGCCATTCAGTGAAATAGAGGCCCCTGTACGATTAACTCCTTAGAGGTTGATTGCTGGTCAAGTACTACAACTTACACCACCTCCAGAGCGGCAGCATCAGACGGTGGTTTGTACTCCATCGCTGCAGCTATGTGTATCTAGCTCCAACCACAAGTCAGAGAAGAGCCGGAGAGACATCCGTGCTCTACTTATGGTCGGATGGGCCATTATGCTAGGTATTGTATGGAGGAAATTCAAGGTTGCCGATCATTATACTTTCAATGATCAGATCCGTAACTATATCTGCAGAAAAGAGGGCAGACAAGGGGCAACATTCACTACACAGTGAGTGATGATGTTCCAGAATGAGAAGCCGTGTTAGCAGAGATGGTTCTCTGAATCGGCTACCGGTATTAATTCTCTTGGACTTAGGTGCCACACTTAGCTTTGTTAGTCCATCTTTTGTGGCTCAACATCAGCTCCAAACCACTTTTACAAAGAGGTAATACCTCATATCTTCGCCGGGGCAGCATTACAAGAAGTGATGTTGTTTTCCGAGCACCTCTTTGTTTGCGGGTTATACTATAACCCACGACCCTCCTTATTCTTGGGGTCTGAAGATCGATATTATTTTGGGGATGTCGTGGTTGAATTACCACAAAACGGGTTATAACATCAGTTTTAAACCGTTAAGCTCAAACTCCCCTCGGCACGGTATTCATACATTAGTCCTGGGTGTCAGTCGGCAACAGTTTGCAATATTAAACCACTCGGAAACTGTTAGATAGAGGGCAGTCCGGTGGTACGTAAATTTCAGGAGGTGTTTTCCAATTGTTTACCGGGCATACTGCCCGAACAGGACACAGAGTCCAAGATTGAACTTGCACCAGGAACGCCACTGAGTTCACGAAGGCCGTACAAAATGGCACCCAATGAAGGAGCAGCATGGAAGACACCGCTGAATAACCCTATGAGCAAAGGTTTTGTACGACTGGGTCGTTACCTTAGGGTTATTCCGTATTGTTTGTAAAGGAGAAGCACGAAACACTACAACTTTGTGTAGTGCTCATCTGCTTACACTGTGACAATCAAGAACTAGTACCCGTTGCCACATATCGACGTATTGTTTGATCAGTTGGTCAAGGCATCGATCTTTTTCCAAGATAGACTTAAGATCCGGGTACCATCAGATTGAGATGCGGGCTGAGGATATTCTAAAAGACAGCTTTTCGATGAGGTACGGTGTTTATGAGTACCTTGTCATGTTCCTTGGTTCCACCAACGCTCCAGCTCACTTCATGTATCTAATGAACTCGGTATTCATGCCGGAGCTGGAAAAGTTTGTCGTGACCTTCATCGACGACCTGATGGTTTATTCCCAGTCGGAGGAAGATCACAAGAAACATCTGCGTATAGTCTTGCAACGGCTGCGGGATCACAAGTTATACGCAAAATTCAGCAAATGCGAGTTTTGGATATCGCAAGTGTCTTTCCTCGGGCATATCATCTCAGCGGAGGGTATCGCTGTGGACCCGAGCAAGATCACTCAAGTGCTGAATTGGAAATCACCGAGAACTGTCCACGAGGTACGGAGTTTCCTCGGACTCGCGGGATATTATCGGAGGTTCATTCCGAACTTCTCGAAGATTGCCAAGCCAATGACAGAGCTGCTGAAGAAGGCTACCAAATATGTTTGGAGTCCAACATGTGAAGCAGCATTCAAGGCTTTAGTCAAGCACCTGACATCAGCACCGGTTTTGGCGCAGCCAGACACAACAAAACCGTTCGATGTGTACTACGATGCATCCGGCATTGGGCTCGGATGTGTGCTGATGCAAGACCGAAGAGTGGTCGCGTATGGATCACGGCAGCTTAGAAACCATGAGCAAAATTATCCAACTCATGACTTGGAGCTCGCTGCCGTGGTACTCACACTCAAAATGTGGAGGCACTACCTACTCGGTAACCTCGTACATTTATATACCGACCACAAAAGCCTCAAGTACATATTCACTCAGAAGGAACTGAACATGAGGCAACGAAGATGGTTAGAACTGATAAACGATTACGAAATAGAGATCCATTATCATCCGGGCAAGGCAAACGTAGTGGCAGATGCGCTGAGCCGCAAGTCACACGTCAACAATCTGACCATCACACCGTTGGAAGAGAGCGAACCACCACTACATGTGATTCCACACGGAGCTCTCTACAACCTAGCTTTAATCCCCACCATCCGTGAAGAGGTAGCGGCAGCCCAGAAGAATGACAAGGGCATGTCACATTTGCAGAGACGTGTAGAAAGTGGGGAGTCGAAATGTTTCCGGAAGGATGGAGACGGCGTCCTATGGTTCAAGGACCGGATCGTCGTACCCCGAAACCCGGAACTACGAAAGAAGATCTTTGATGAGGCTCACTTATCAAAGTTCTCTATTCACCCCGGCAGCAACAAGATGTATCAAGAACTCCGAAAAAAGTTTTGGTGGACACGGATGAAGCGCGAAGTTGCAAAATACGTGTCAGAGTGTGATACATGTCGAAGGGTGAAGGCAGATCATATGCGGAAACCGGGACTGCTGCAACCACTGGGCATTCCTGCCTGGAAGTGGGAGGATGTGAGCATGGACTTCATCGTCGGTTTACCCACCACCTTGCGGAAACATGATTCTGTGTGGGTGATCGTCGATTGGCTCACCAAAGTTGCCCATTTCATCCCGGTCAACACCAACTACAACGCCAAGAAGTACGCTGAACTGTACATCTCATGGATCCTATGCTTGTACGGCGTACCCCGTACTATCATTTTGGATCGGGGCACTTTATTTGTGTTCCGTTTTTGGGAGCAGCTGCACGCTGCCTTGGGGACGAAGCTGATCCGTAGTTCAGCCTACCACCCGCAGACGGATGGGCAAACGGAGCGGGTAAATCAAGTCTTAGAAGACATGCTACGAGCTTGCGCTATCAACCACGGCAAGAATTGGGCTGATCACTTGCCGTTAGCCGAGTTCTCGTACAATAATGGGTACCAAGCCAGCATCAAGATGGCGCCCTACGAGGCGCTATATGGTAGGAAATGCCGCACACCATTGAATTGGTGTGAGTCTGGCGAAAGGGTCACCTTCGGGATTGACCTTGTCAACAATGCGGAAGAAAAGGTTCGACTGATTCAAGCAAACCTAAAAGTCGCTCAATCCCGTCAGAAACAGTATGCGGACCGGAGAAGGCGCCCATTACAATTCGAAGTTGGAGATCACTTATACCTACGGGTGTCTCCAATGAAGGGCGTAAACAGATTTGGGGTGAGGGGAAAGTTGGCACCCCGATTCATCTGTCCATTCCAGATTACCGAAAGATGTGGATCGGTGGCATACCGGCTGAAATTACCAGAAGCACTTTCCGGTGTGCACGACGTCTTTCACATTTCCCATCTGAGGAAGTGTCTCAAGCTATCAACTACCGTTCAGCTGGAAGACATTGAAGTACTGCAACCGGATCTCACCTATCGAGAGGAACCAGTGCAGATTATTGATGAAAAGGCCCGAACCACACGCAACTGTACGTTGTGGTTCTACAAGGTTCTATGGAGTAATCACTCCATGGACGAAGCGACATGGGAGAGCGAAGAATTTCTTCACACTAACTACCCCGACATTTTCACGTCGCATATCCGGTAATTTTCCACTGTCCTCTCTCTCATTTTTACCTTATAATCTCGGGACGAGATTCTTTTAAGGGGGGAGGAATGTAAGGGCCTCAGTTTTTGACACACATTTGCAGTGTTCATCACCACACCACACACCTCATTTGAGGAAGGATCATGAACACAAATGAAGAGCAAGTAACAATTATCAACATGCTCATTAGAAAACAAACTCACATATTGCAAAAGTGGTATTTCCCATATGTGATATAGATGGGCTGGACATATGAAAACTCCTACACTTTACTAAGGATGTCCATGCCAAGTTTCACCCAAATTCAAAACCCTTTTGAGGTCATTTTGTGTATAGTTAGGAAGAGGGCAGTTTGAAACCATATTCAAATTCAAACTGTTTTTATCCCATGAATTTAAAAGTGGGAGGCATA
This sequence comes from Neostapfia colusana, assembly GCA_030760725.1. NCBI lineage: Eukaryota > Viridiplantae > Streptophyta > Magnoliopsida > Poales > Poaceae > Neostapfia > Neostapfia colusana. The sequence continues at coordinate 11,990,034 of JASWHV010000016.1, forward strand.
TTCTTACTCAACACATTTTTGTGAGCTCACACACCAATTTTCACTCCATTTGGAGTTGATCTTGACATGAGCTAAGTGGGACGAATTCAATCTTTATTTGAATTCAAAACTGAACTTGTGCTGGAATTCACTAAAACCAAACCCAATTCGAATCCTATTCAATTCGAATGGCTCAAGGGTGAATAATTTGAATCACCTGGGGTATTATGGGGTTCACTGTTCAATACAGTGATTAGGAGTAAATTTCAGAGGTTAAAACCCCGGGTGGGACCCACATGTCATAGAGGGAAGAAGGAGAAACTTGCAACCAAAGTCAGAGTCTCGGTGGGAAATTCCACTGAGCAGCTGTCGGCTGTGCCACCGAGCAGCTACCGGCGCCACCAGCTGCTTTCCTCTCTGCGCGCTGGCGCCCAGGGCGGCTTGCTCGCGCCCCCATGCTACCGGCACCGCCTCCACTGAGCAGGAGTGGGCCGGCTTTATCTTCTCGCGGGCAAAAACCGAGCAGCGGCATTGTTTCTCGCCGCAGCTCTCTGCTCAATCGGGAAAATCAGCAAAACCATCTCCTCCTTCGTACTTGAGCTGCTAGACAGCCACCTGAGGTCGCACTTCACCTTCCCAACACCAGAAACCCCGAGTTCCAACCTCCTTTGCCCAAGAGCAATCGCCACAGCGGCGGCTCAACCGTAGCTGAGAGTCAAGCGCCCGTGGACAGCGTTCCACAGGCGTTTTCACGGTCCAGCAAGAGAGGCGACAGGAGCCCGCGACCACCGTGCTGCTCTCCTCCAAGTTTGGAAGCAAACCGTGAAGAAACCACAGAGAATTTCTAGTTTTTGCTCCGGCGACCGTAAACCGAGCTTCCGGTATGGTTTCTTTAAATTCTCGCTCTATGATCTTTCGGAGATCATCAAATCTTGCACATAGACGCTGGACTAGCCGGCGATCAAGTTCTTTTCTGCATCCGTGGCGTGAAACTGTCTAGGAGTAACGAATTTCGAGCTCGATCAAGGGCGGTCATGGCAGACACGATCGGTCATACGGTGCCGATCGACTTGCCGCCATCCCTGAACCCTTTTGACACCTTGTCGAGCTTCCTAGAGGTACACTGATGCTGTAGGACCATTTGTTTGAGGTCTTGGCGGGTTTAGAAACCAAGGACGACGGTGCCGAACCTCAACCGAGGCTGCGGCACGTCGCCAAGCTATTTCCGGTCACCCCCAGCCCGACCTGACACCACCGACGTGTTCCTCGACATCGACAACCCCCTGGCGGCGAGTTTCAGACCATGGGAGGTCCGGCAGCGGCGAGCCGGCGAGCCCCGAGTCTGCTCCGGCGAGGTCGGCGGCGCGGGCGCGAGAGAACGGCGGGAGGAAGACGAAGCCGGCTGGCCCACGTGTCAGCGGCTGAAGAATTTAAATCGGGAACGGGTGTGGCCGGGGATCGGCTGTGCTGGCGCGCAAATACCCTGTGAGCTCCGCTGTGCCGGACACCTCCGCGCTCGACACGTGTGGTATCCCCGGTGTGCCGGACACCTCCGCGCTCGACATGTGTCCCCGCGGGGCCCCGAGAGTTTAGACATTTCCCCGATTTTCAGAATTCTTCCAAATTTCAAATCCAAATAACTTTGGCTAGAAAGCTCCAAATTGAGTGAACCAAATTTTGCTGAATTCAGATCTCTAAGTACTTTCCAGCAAATCAAGTTTTACTTCATGAAATTCCTTAATTCTCTAGAATTAAATCCTCAAATTTAAACTGTTAGGAATTTTAACTGGAGAATCCTTTGGAGGAAAATCCTGAAATTTTGCTGGGATGTTCACCAAAATATCCCTGAACTACCATAAAAATTTCAGATCCATTTGAGCTCATTAGATCCACCTAACGGTGTGATTAGTGAAACTGTTCCAGAGAAAATATAAAATGTTCAGAAACATTTTCAGAATTTTCTCTGAAATTGTTTAGCTCATATCTTTAGTTAGGAACTTCCAAATTAAGTGAGACCAACTCCATTAGAACCCTCTGAAAATCTAGTTTTCAGAAAGTCATAGTTTGCTTCATGAAAATCCTTAGAACACCCTAAGAGTTCCAATTAAGGTCAAGGACATAATTAATTGTGGAGGGCTCAAATGAGCTTTGCTGCAATTAAAACTTGACCAAGTCTCCATTTAGGTTGTAACCAAGCCACAGTAAAAGTTTCACGGTCATAGAGTCTGTCTACTGGGACTTATAAGCTTCACAAGTTCAAAACTTAATACAAATACATTTAAATTGATACATATGTTTCTTATATCATGTAGTCGCTAAGGTCGAGGAGGAACCCGAAGTCCTAGACTTCGTTACCCCGGAGGAACAGCTAGCCTACGACCAAGAGCAGCAAGGCAAGCTCCGGTTTGCATTAACCTTTTTACAAATTTTTATTGTTTTGAGCACATACTTGTTTCCTTTATTCTGTGCATTAGAGTCTTGTTTGGAAGCCCCACTGCATAGCCAAGAGAACCATGTGTTGGGTTTAGGATTGCAAACCCCGTTAGATACTGCATTGCTTGGGTAGAGTAGGATTCGGTACAAGTCGAATAGTTGGAACTACTCGCGAGCATAGGCTAGAGGCACTCGACTCGGCTAGTGATAGCACATGAAACACATGGCAAGAAAATGAGACCGAGCGGAGAGTAAGGACAGCAGGACTTTGGGGCCTGTGTGCTGTAGCTCGGCTTGTGTCGATTGAGGACCGAGCCATGTGCGGGCCTGTTGAACAAGCTAGAACAGTACCGAAGACCTACCGGCTATATGGGAACCGGGAAACTGATGTAACTCGGGTAGCTGGGTATTGAGGCATTGTCCGTCGTTCAGAGGGTCGGTTGAGAGCTTAAGGTGTAAATCGGCTGGCGGCACTGAGATGCGCGTGCAGAGACCTCTTGCTCGGAAAGATGGGACCGGTTCAATATTTGGCTGACGGGTGAAAGGTAGTCGCGTACGGCGTCCGTGATGGTTGTTGTAGGCAACATCGAGTACGGGCGTACGTGACAGGTTGTTCGGGTAACCCTGCAGGTGTAAATCGATTATAATCGCCGTCCCTCGTGGTCAGTGAGTACCACTTGTTCACTGTACCGTGACGTAGAAAGAACAGGCTAGTCACATGTTAAAATGTTGCTGATTGAAAGCTGGACATTGATTGTTAATGATATGCTGTAGCTTAGAGCTAACTAAAGTTCTTTTCAACTTTGGGCAAAGTACATGAGAGAAATGCGTTTCTTGTTTGATTGCGGCTCTCTCATGTGCCTTAGCGTAAGGTTCTCCACAACCTGCTGCTAAAACTTGAAAGTAAGGTTCTACTAATTAGGCGAGTCCTTGCAACTGATTTTTACCTCATGCAACCCATTACCCTCATGTAGAAGTTCCATGTTTAGGTGAGACGGGTCAGACTTGCTGAGCCTTCGTGCTCACTGCTTGTGTTTGAAGCTTTTGCAGGGTTCTATGATGAAGGGACTCCCGAAGAGGAGACGGAACCCCAGGAGTGGAACCCCGTCGAGTGGGAGTCGTGCACGCCGCAGAGTTAGTGTGCGTGTGTGCTAGCAAGGACACGTTCGAGGGCTGAACGTGCACTTGATGCTTAGTCTACGCCCGCGAGTGTAGACTGAACTTATTTTGCTGTAAACATGTTCATAAACTTGTTTATGTAATATAATTTTCGCTTCCGCTTTGTACCTTTGACGTGTGTTATCCGGTGCTGTGCAACGCAGCACCCCTCAGCGTGATCCTGGCTTGACAGGACCAATGGGGTCGTGTCACTTCCTCGCCTTGGACCTGCGCCACGTACCGCGTGCTGGCAATGTTGCAGCTGACGACCTCTCAATGAAGGCCTCCACCGGAGCCCCTGTGCCCGAAGAAGTCTTCGAGAGGACGTTGCTGTGGACCACAGCCCGGCCCACCGAGCCGGGCGAAGGGGGCTGGACCAGCACCTCGAAGCTGGCGGTCACGGCGGCCCTGCAGCCATGGACGCCGCCAAGGATCGTAAGCGTCACTGGGGACTCCGTGCAACCCAGCGCTCAAGATCCAGACGCTCAAGTCAGACCCGATGCATGGATCACGGAGATCCGGGACTACTTGAAAGACAACATCCTCCCTGATGAACGTGTATCCACTGAACGGATCGTGCGCATGGCTAGGAGATACGCGTTGGTAGAAGGGGATCTCTACCGACGTGGCGCCAACCACGTCCTATTGCGGTGCATAACCCAGGGGGAAGGCTGCGACTTGCTCGCTGAGATCCATGGAGGCGAATGTGGGAGTCACTCTTCCTCACGCACGCTTGTCGGTAAAGCCTTCCGGCATGGCTTATACTGGCCGACAGAACTCCAGGATGCCGTCAAGCTGGTTGAGAGCTGCAAGGCGTGCCAGTTCCACGCCAAGCAGATCCATACACCGGCTCAGGCAGTACAGATGATCCCGCCCTCAAGGCCGTTTGCCGTATGGGGGCTGGACATCCTGGGACCATTCCCCAGAGCCGTCGGGGGATTCCGGTACCTCTATGTTGCCATCGACAAGTTCACCAAGTGGCCGGAAGCCACACCAGTCGCCACCATCAACAAGCAATCCGCAGTAAAGTTCATCAAGTCGATTGTTGCCGGTTCGGGGTCCCGAACAGAATCATCACCAACAACGGGACCCAATTCACCAGCGCAGCGTTCCAAGACTACTGCGAAGACCTCAGCATCCAGGTGTGCTATGCCTCTGTTGCTCACCCAAAGAGCAATGGGCAAGTTGAGAGGGCTAACGCCGAGATTCTTAGGGGCCTCAAGACTCGCACATATGCCAGCCTGAAGAAACATGGTGCCAATTGGGTGGATGAGCTTCCGAGCACACTATGGGCTAACCGGACATCCCAGAGGCGTGCCACCGGAGAGACACCCTTCTTCATGGTGTATGGGGCCGAAGCTGTGCTTCCCCCAGAGATCACCATGAAGTCTCACTGTGTCCGAGCTTATGACGAAGCCGCGCAGGACAACCTCCGGCGTGGAGAAATCGACCTCGTCGATGAGGTCCGGTTGCATGCAGCACTCCGTAACGCACGGTACAGACAAGCGCTCTGCCACTACCACCAGAGGTCTGTACGTGCCCGGGAGCTGCAGGAAGGCGACCTGGTGCTGCGGCGCATACTTTCTCGTGAAGGGACCCACAAACTCTCCCCTAGTTGGGAAGGTCCCTTCCGAGTCACAAAAGTGTGCCGTCCCGGGTGCGTACGCCTTTCCACCGAGGATGGGGACCCACTCCCGAACCCTTGGAACATAGAACACCTCTGTAAGTTCTACCCCTAGAGCAACAATAGGACAGACTCTTCTTTTTGTAATAGATTCCATAGAGTCCAGGAACAGTGCTCGGAGCAGCTAAGCCTCAGGGGACGGTCCAGAACTACGTTCAGCTTTGCCTGGTTCTGACCCCAAGCGCGTAGAGTCTTGCTTCCCTTCTTAATGGGGCGGGTCGTGGCCTCCATGTTTAGCCTGCCTTCCTCCTATGCAAATTTATATGAAAAGAAACCTGTCCTACTTTGCTCTTCCTTGGTGCTCATTTAAATTACGTATTAAAATTTTTATGACTGCACTTCCGGCGCATGCTCACCATGCGCTCAGCTCCCTCTTCTCATTCTCACCTCTAGTCGGCATTTGCTGCCCTACCAAAGGAGGTTGCGTTGGAGGTACCTGCCGATAGCCAGGGGGCCCCGAGCTCCCGGCACTTCGCGCACGGTAGTCCCCAAGCACCGTATAAGTGGATGGGGACCGTAAGCCAAATAAGACTATGAGATAGAGGAGGGGGATCCCCCAAGGAGAATTACGTTTCCCTTACTTGTGTGCAGGACCTCTCGGCCTCAGCTCCCCGCAGGAGTATGGTAGGTACATCCAACCAATGGGACGCACCTACCAGGGGGCCGCTACGGGATCGCGCAAGACCGGAACTCCAAGGTAAGACCGAAGAACCCAGACCTCGCCACCTCCGCAGGGGGAGACCCGAAGGTCCCACGTGTCCAGCGGGGCCGGACCTCCCTCTCCTCAGGGGGGAGCTCCGGGCCTGCCACATGGCCTACAGAAGCCGGACCTCCCCCCCCCCCCCCCCCCGCGGGGAGAGGTCCGAAGGCTCCACGTGTCCCGCAAGGCCGGACCTCCCTCTCCTCAGAGGAGAGCTCCGGGCCTGCCACGTGGCTAGCAGGCCCGGACCTCCCCATTCTGATGGGGCGGGTCCTGGAGACCTCCGGGGCCCTTAATACAGTAAGGACCCGGGGAAGGTGTCTGTGCAGAGCTTCGAGATTGGTCAAGGCCTCTAAGTACCTTGCGGAGCTAAGGACTCAGCCAGGTAAAACCAAGAAGAAGACTAAAGAACGTAGACACAGAAGAAAACAAGAGTCTGTTCATACAAGGCTCCATGAGCTGGGCTACAGACTCAACAAAAATAAAAAAGGAGGTACAGGGCCTTGTGGCCACGGGGGCAAATGCCTAAGAGTCCCCGGACTCCCGTTGGAACCTAGAGGCCACAAGGGCGGCCACGTCCTCGACCTCGGCCCTGGCAGCTTCCTCCCGCTCGGCAACGGGTCCTAGACGTACTGGCTCCAGAGAGAAGGAAGGGTCTTGGCTCCGGAAGCACGCCAGTACGTGCGTAGCGACCTCCTTCACCAGGCCCCGTCCTTCCACCTCAAGCTCGTCGGCGATCACCGCTTCGAGCCGGCCCAGCTTGCCGCCGATGGACTCAAGTGCCGGGATTGCCTCGGACATCTCCTGCGCCGGAGCCTCCATCCGCACCGGGCTGAAACCAAGAGGAGCCAAGGCGGACCCCGCCTCGGCAATAAAGCCCCAGACCGTCTGGGCCTCGGTAGACCGCGAAGACTGGAGCTTCTCTACCTCTTGGCGAGCCGCCAGCTCGTGATCCAATGCCGCCTGGCGCTTCTGGGAGAATTGCTCCTCCCTCGCTGCAGCAGCCGACTCACGGAGCTCCAGCTCCTCGGTCCGAGCCCTCAGCTCGCCCTCTTTGGCCTTCAGCCGTGCGGCGATCTTCTCCTCCTCGGCCGCTGCAGCACGTTCCCGATCGGCGACGGCGCACTCTCGACGAGCTACCTGCAGCCGTAACTCCTCCGCGGCGGCAGAGCGCGCCTCGGCCTTGGCTTCAACATGGGCCAGGGCCTCAAGGTAGGAAGCGCGAAGCCGCCGGGTCTCTGACTCCAGGCGGCTGATGGCTTTCTTCTGAGTGTCAAGCAGAGCACTCATTGCCTCAAGTCTTGACTGCCTCAAGTCAAGCTCCGCCCTAGCCTCCTGGGTCCGCTGCTGCAGGAGGTGCTCCCAGCTAAGAAGGCATTCCCTCTCTCCGGCCAGCACCCCCCGCTCCCGCTCAAAGGCGGCCTGGAACTGTCGGGGCGCTGGTCTGGACACACCCCAGGGCATTCCACATGGGCGCCGGGACAGAGGGGACAGGAGTCGCGCCCCTGACCCCCCTGTCGCGTCTAAGACCAGCGGAGGTGCTTGTGCCTCAGCAACCAGAGCGAGACGCTGTCCTGAGGGAGCCAGGGGGCCAGCAGCTGCACCTACAGCGGCCCTTCCAGCCTTAGGGCCGGACTTCTGGGGTGGTGAAGGAGGGCGGACAGGTGCGGCTGCAGCCACCATGGAGGGCGAACTCGCCGGCACAAAAGAAGCCCGCGCCGACTTGGGGGCCATGGGAACCACCGCGGTTCCCAGATGTTGTGGCGCGGAGCCTCCGCTAATTGGAGATGGCCGGGTAAGAGGCCCGCCCCCGGCAGCCGGTCGGTCCCTGCAAGAAAAGAAAGCTCTCAGGCTAAGAGAGGGGACGAGAACGCTGCTCCTACAAGCCAGAAGGAGCAACACTTACTGGGCGACATGAGCGCTCCAACGGGCTTGTAGCCCCGGCCTCTGGGCCGTAGTTGAACCGCCAGGACCTGCGGCTGGAACAGTCGTGGGCTGTGGCGTCTGGACCCCCGGCACACTCCCCGGCGTCGCCCCACCAGCGTCCGTCCTAGAAGCCCCTCCGCCTGAGGAAGGATGACGAGACGCTTGGGGTTCTTCGGACTGCAGCTGTCCGGGAAGAGACCCGCTGGAGTGGGACACCCGGAGCCTCTTCGGGTCGCCACTCGATGGACCAGAGCCCCCGGGAGATGGGTGCAAGGGTGCTCCGGCTCCCTGACTCGGCGCAGGCGGCGCCCTCGGAGGAGACCGGGCGCGTTTCTTCTCTGGATGCCCGGGGGCCGGCTCCTTCCCCTTCCCCTTGTCGGCGGCTTGAGTTCCGCCGGCTCTTGGGACGGGTTGGGCAGCGACAGACGCCTCGCGCCCCGATCCAGAGCGCTCGGTTCCCAGGATCGAGATGCCCCAGAAGGCATCCCCAACCTTCTGGACGGTGATTCTGATGTCGTCGAGGTTCGGCATCTTCCGCAGTAGCTCTGACCTCCTCTGTGGCTCTAAGAAGAGGGGAGTGGCAGAGGACGGAAGGGCGGTGTCGAAGTGTTCGGTCGACACTTCCCCCGGGCCTGCACTGGGCAGCCCACGGAGGTTCTTTTTTCGGTGGGGCTAGTCCCTTGCGGCGAGCTTGAGCATATGGACGAGTTAGTAAGAGCTTGACACAGCGAGTTTTACGTGGTTCAGACTGCCGGAGCATAAAACCGTACGTCCACGGCGAGCTATGGAGCTCGCTGTATTGCTTGCTGCTCAAAACCGGAGTCCTGAGCTTGAGGATGAGTTACAGCTTGGGGGTGAATGGCTGGAGTGCGAACCCTTGCTATCGTCGCCTACCCGAGTCTTTTATAGTTCAAGACTTGGGTGGCATACAAGGGGGGCCTGGGACCCGACAGGTGGTCCGGGGAGATTGACTGTGATCTACCGTATCTGCAGTTATGCCGGTAGTTGTCTCTGGCGAAGGCTTCTGAGTCTTCGTCTTGCAGCCCTGCCCATGCTGCATGCTAGTCGTAGTGGATGATGACGGCGGGGGCGGCATGGGATGTCTTGTCGCTGCGTTTATTGGCTGGCAGGCTCTGACACCGCGCGCCAGTCTGTGATGCGACTGGGCGCAACGGCACCTGACAGAGGCGTGCTCCGCGTCCCCGCGTCTCGGGAAGACGCGGGCCTTGAATACCTTGTACGGGCAAGGTATGGGGCGTCTTTAAGCCCGCTGCCTATCGCTCGGGGGCAGGCAGCACCGTTCTGCTGGCCATGTGGCGGGCCCAGAGCCCTCCTCAGAGGAGAGGGGGAGTCCGGATCCGCGGGTCACGTGGAGCCTTCAGACCTCTCCCCGCGGAGGGGGAGGTTCGGCTTCTATCGGCCACGTGGCGGGCCCGGAGCTCCTCTCTGAGGAGAGGGAGGTCCGGCCCCGCCGGATACGTGGCACCTTTGGACCTCTCTCCCGCGGAGGGGGAGGTCCGGCCTCTGTATGCCATGTGGCGGGCCCGGAGCTCTCCTCTGAGGAGAGGGAGGTCCGGCCCCGCTGGACTCGTGGCGCCTTCGGAGCTCTCCCTGCGGAGAAGTGCGAGTTCCTTAGGCATTTTCCCCTGTGCGCGGGGGTACCCCATATCGTGGGTACTGACAGTGGCCCCCAGGCCCATCTCGGGGGAGATAGCGAGCCCGAGGTGGGACCTCCGTCTCTTCTGATCCACGCACTTTCTCTAAGTCCCGCATTGACTGCTGCCGGAGCATGAACGGCCACGGGATCGTGGGAGCGTGCGCCCACTTGATGGTTGCTTTTACTGCGGCGGTTCCCAAGACTGCCACTTCTGCACGTTGCGGCGCTTTCTTCGGGAACCGCCGAAGTGCCTTGCCGGCTTGTCTTCTTAGGAGACTGACTCCTTGACCCACCGCTTCAGTCGGGCGGCTTGGGTCCACCTGTCATCGGCGCTTGGTCTAGGAGCCGAAGCGGTTGCCGATGCGGCATATTCGAAGAGTTTCGAATTGCTTTGACTCGTACCTGGAAGGTGTGAAAAGAAACCGCCACGTGGGTGCGCTCCCCTTATAAGGCTTCCAGCCCTTGCACCTCCCTCGAGTCTCTGCGGTCTTGTCTTCCTCCATGGCTTCTAACCCGCTTTTGGGGGGGGGGGGGATCGCTCTTGATTTCCTCCAGCGACGGCGTCTGCACCAAGTCTGGGACCCAGGGAGCCTGCCTGACTTGCCTCTGGAGGTGGCTCCTCCAAGGGGTCTCAGGTTTGTCCTCCCAGCGGGGCCCTTCCTCGGTGATGGCAGGCAGAAAGCTCCCTGGCGTTGCGTCCCTTCTCAGATGGTGGAGTCTTCAAAGAAACCGCTGAAGCACCAAGGAGAATTCCAGGTGGCAGAGTCTCCGAGAAGACTGCTGAAGCTGCGGAGGGGGCCTCAGGAGCACCCTTGATGACACCAGCTTTTGCGCCGGTGATGAGGGAACTTCTGGAGAAGGAAACCGTCGATGCACCAAGGAGAATTCCAGGCGGCAGAGTCTCCTAGAAGACCGCTGAAGCTGCGTAGGGGCCTCAGGAGCACCCTTGATGACACAGGCTTTTGCGCTGGAGATTAGGGAGGCAATTCCTGCGCTTGGGTCATGGAGCGGGAGAACACCACCAGGGCTGAAGCCTGGTGATGCGGCCGTTCTTGCAACTTCTAGACTCTGGTCGTGTTAGGGGAACCTTGGGGCTTGTTTCTTTCTTTTTCATCGAGTTTGTAGTCCAGCTCATGGAGCCATGAATACATGAACTCTTATGACCCTTCGTGCCTGCGATGTTTTCCATCTTCTTCTTGGTTTTGCCTGGCCGAGCCCTTAGCTCCGCAAGGTGCTCAGAGGCCTTCACCAATCTCGATGTTCTGCTCCGACACCTTCCCCGGGTCCTCATTATATTAAGGGCCCCGGAGGTCCTCGGGGCCAGCCTCATGAGGATGGGGAGGCCCGGATCAGCTGGCCCCGTGGCGGACCCGGAGCTCTCCTCTGAGGAGAGGGAGGTTCGGACCTGCGGTACACGTGGGGTCTTCGGGCCCCTCCCCTCAGAGGGGGGGGTCCGGCCCCGCTGGACCCGTGGATCCTTCGGTCTTGGCTTGGAGTTCCGGTCTTGCGTAATCCCGTAGTGGCCCCCTGGCAGGGGCGTCCCATTGGTCAGACGCTCCTACCATATTCCTGTAGGGATTTGAGGCCGAGAGGTCCTGCACACAAGTAGGGAAAACGTAATTCTCCTTGGGGGCTCCCTGTAAGGGCCTCAGTTTTGGCACAAGTTTGAAGTATTCATCACCACACCACACCAATTTTCACTCCATTCGGAGTTGATCTTGACATGAGCTAAGTGGGACGAATTCAAACTTTAATTGAATTCAAAACTGAACTTGTGCTGAAATTCACTCAAACCCAATCCAATTTGAATTCTATTCAATTCATATGGCTCAGGGGTGAACAATTTGAATCACCAGGGGTATTATGGGGCTCACTGTTTGCAACAGTGATTAGGAGTAAATTCCAGAGGTTAAAACCCCGGGTGGGACCCACAGGTCATAGAGGGGAGAAGGAGAAACTTGCACCCAAAGTCAGAGTCTCGGTGGGAAATTCCACCAAGCAGCTGTCGGCTGTGCCACCGAGCAGCTACCGGCGCCACCAGCTGCTTCCCTCTCCGCGCGCTGGCGCCCAGGGCGGCTGGCTCGCGCCCCCACGCGATAGGCACCGCCTCAGCCGAGCAGGAGTCGGCCGGCTTTATCTTCTCGCGGGCAAACCCGAGCAGCGGCATTGTTTCTCGCCACAGCTCTCTGCTCAATCGGGAAAACCAGCAAAACCATCTCCTCCTTCGTCCCTGAGCTGCTAGACAGCCACCTGAGGTCGCACTCCACCTCTCCAATGCCAGAAACCCGAGCTCCTACTTCCTTTGCCCGAAGACGATCGCCACCGCGGCGACCTAGCCTCAGCCGAGAGTCAGGCGCCCGTGGGCAGCATTCCACAGGCGTTTTCACGGTCCAGCGAGAGAGGCAACAGGAGCGCGCGACCACCGTGCTGCTCTCCTCCAAGTTTGGAAGCCAACCGTGAAGAATCCGCAGAGAATTTCCAGTTTTTGCTCCGGCGACCGTAAACCGAGCTTCCGGTACGGTTTCTTTAAATTCTCGCTCTATGATCTTCCGGAGGTCATCAAATCTTGCACATAGACGCTGGACTAGCCGGCGATCAAGTTCTTTTCTGCATCCGTAGCGTGAAACTGTCTATGAGTGATGAATTTCGAGCTCGATCGAGGGCGGTCATGACGGGCACGATCGGTCACACGGTGCCGACCGACTTGCCGCCATCCCTGAACCCTTTTGACACCTTGTCGAGCTTCCTAGAGGTACACTGATGCTATAGGGCCATTTGTTCGAGGTGTTGGCGGGTTTAGAAACCACGGTCGACGGTGTCGAACCTCAACTGAGGCCGCGGCACATCGCCGAGCTACTTTTTCGGTCACCCCCAGCCCGACCTGTCACCCCCGACGTGTTCCTCGACGTCGACAACCCCCTGGCGGCGAGTTTCAGACCATGGGAGGTCCGGCAGCGGCGAGCCGGCGAGCCCCGAGTCTGCTCCAGCGAGGTCGGCGGCGCGGGCGCGAGAGAACGGCGGGAGGAAGACGAAGCCGGCTGACCCACGTGTCAGCGGCTGGAGAATTTAAATCGGGATCGGGTGTGGCCAGGGATCGGCTGTGCTGGCGCGCAAATACCCTGTGAGCTCCGGTGTGTCGGACACCTCGGCGCTCGACACGTGTGGTATCTCCGGTGTGCCGGACACCTCCGCGCTCGACACGTGTCCCCGCGAGCCCCGAGAGTTTAAACTTTTCCCCCGATTTTCAGAGTTCTTCCCAACTTCAAATCCTCATAACTTTGGTTAGAGAGCTCCAAATCGGGTGAACCAAATTTAGTTGGATTCAGCTCTCTGAGCACTTTCCAGCAATACCAAATTCAGCTCATGAAAGTGAATAGTTTTCCAGAATTAAATCCATAATGTTTAAACTGTTGGGAATTTTATCTGGAGAACTACTTTATGAAAAAGACCTGGAATTACTTAGAGGCTCAAATATTGACCAAATGGGCTTTTATTTGTACAAGGTTCAAAGGAACTTGGTAACTTGGTCAAGACTCTGGTTAGGACCCTACCAAGCCACAATAAAAATTTCAGAACCAAAGGGAAGGGCTAGCTAGAGTTATTAGCAAATAAGTATTCAAGTTTACACATTGCATTTAAATTTACATGTAGTATTGTATTAAACGTGTAGCCATTGAAGAAGAGACCCCGGAAGTGCTGGATTTCCTTCTTCCGGACAAAGAACTAACTACTGACCAGCAGCAACAAGGCAAGCCCCGGTTTGCATTAACCCTTTCATCAGTTTTACTTTGTTTACATGCGTCATATGAAGTATGTTTGTGCATTAGGTATAGGATGGATGGAACCCCACTTGCATAACCAGAATTTTTCCCTAAGAGTGAGGGTAGTGTCTAAGACCTCGAGTAGACAGGCTATGCTTAATAATTCATAGGGCTTCGGTACAAGTCGAGTAGTTGGAATCTACTCGCGAGATAGGCTTGGGACACACGGGTTCGGTTGAGTGATGTGAGATCACTTTAGTAATGAAAATGAGACTAGGCAGGGGCTAGGGCGTAGCAAGAGGAAGTCTTGTGTGCGCAGCCCTGCCCATGTCGATTGAGGACCGATCCGTGTGCGGCCCTGCTGAACAAGTATTGAACGTACCGAAGGCATATCGGATATATGGGCCCCGATAAACTGATGTAGCCTAAACCTCCGGGCGTCGAGGTATAACGCACCGATTTATAGCTGTAGGCTGAGGGCAGCAAGGTGGAAATCTGCCAACGGGCATAGAGAGATGCTCCGTGTTGGGAACCTCCTGCTCGTTTCGGTGCGACCGGTTTGACGTTTGGGCTGTTGGGTGAAAGGTTGTCCCGTACGACATCGAGTGAGCGTGCTGTGCAGCTCCACGGGTGGGCGTACATGACGTGCTCTTTGGGTTTCCCTGCAGGTGTATATCGAGTCGATTCGCCTTCCCTCGCGGTGACGAGTACCGCTTGTTCACTGCGTCGTAACGTAGATAATTTATGGAATGTTGTAATTCAATATTGCTGTCATGAGATAATTGTATTGCTACATGTGTGCCACCAAATATTGCTCACTAAATTTCAGCTTTATGAACCGTTAACTTGTTGCTAAAAGCTGAACTAAGGATGAACTTGTAGGCGTGTCCATTTGTTGCAACATTGCTATCCTATGTCATGGTACACCTCATGTAGAGTTTCATGCTTAGGTGAGTCGGTTAAGCCTTGCTGAGCCTTCGTGCTCACGGTTGCTGCTTAAGTGTTATTCAGGTGAGGAGCCACCCACGGACTCGGAGTACGAGTCCACCGGCGAGGGTTACCCTCCGTCGGGGACCACGGCTGAGTGGGAGCCGTACACGCCGCGCTGAGCTGAGACGTGCAGGGGGGCTTCCGGGAGTTGGAACGCGGAAGCTCTTGAGCCGTCTTGGCCCTCCGGGGGGCCCCGCTGGTTCTTCGGGGGCTCCTGAGGATTCTGCGGATCTCTGGGAGGTCCCGTTGGGCACCCGAGGGGTCCCGCTGGACCCCCGGGGCGTTGTCTTGGGGGTCCGGGAGGCCGCCCTGGACCTCCGGGAGGTTGTCTTGGAGGTCCGAGAGACCGTCTTGGTCCTGCGGGGCCTCCTGGCGTCTGTCTTCTGCTGCCGGAGCAGGCTGTGAAGGTGAGAGGTCCGGCCGCTCTGCGACGAGGACCATACTCACCACTTCAGTTGTTGCCGCGATGTAGAGCAACAGATGCTCTCCGGGCTCTGGGGCTACCATGATAGGTAGGGTCGTCAGGAGTCGCTTCAACTTCTGGAAAGCCTCTTCTGCTTCGTCAGTCCAGGTAAATGGACCGGATTTGCGCAGGAGCTTAAAGAAAGGAAGTGCCCGCTCTGCTAGCCTCGGGATAAACCGACTCAGTGCGGCTAGGCATCCCGTGAGTTTCTGGACATCTTTGATGCGGGCAGGAGGCCGCATCAAGTCGATGGCTTTGATCTTCTCTGGGTTGGCCTCAATCCCCCGGTGCGAGACCAGGAATCCTAAGAGCTTCCCAGAGCATACACCGAACACACATTTGTCGGGGTTCAGTTTGGTGCGCGTAGAGCGCAATTTGTCAAAAACTAAGGCTAGGTTATCTAACAAAGATGAACCCTGCCTGACCTTGACAACGATGTCATCGACGTACATCTCAACTAAGTCTCTTATTAACTCTCCCAAGGTTTTGTGCATTGCACGCACAAAGGTGGGGAGAGCATTCTTTAGGCCGTAAGTCATAGAGACATAACAATAGAGGCCATCTACTGTGATGAAGGAGGTGTGCTCTTCATTCTCCCTAGACATGGGGATCTGATGGAAACCCGAGTAGGCATCTAGGAAGCACAGCACATCGCAGCCTGATGTTGAGTCTACTATTTGATCTACTCTAGGGAGAGGGAATGGATCTTTGGGACATGCCTTATTGAGACTGGTGTAGTCGATGCACATCCGGAGCTTCCCGCCGGCCTTCGGGACAACGAAGGTGTTCGCCAACCACCGGGGGTGGTGGACTTCCCGTATGAAGCCAGCGTCCAGCAGCTTCTTGGTTTCTTCACGAATGAAGTTTTGCCGCTCGATGGACTGCTTGCGGGGCTTCTGCTGAACTGGACGGTCGTCGGGGAAGACCTTTAAGTGGTGCTCGATCACCTCCCTAGGGATCCCCGGCATCTGTGACGGCTGCCATGCAAACACGTCAACGTTGCGCCGGAGGAAGGTGACGAGTGCGCCTTCCTATTTGCTACTCAGGCCCCCGGCTACCCGGGTGGTCTGGGTGGCTTCGGCGCTGACTTGGATGACCTTTAAGGGGACGTTGCCCTCGTCGAGGGGTTGCACCCGGGGTGCTGTGGCGGAGGCACGGTGGCGTGCACTCGGGTGGAGCTGGTTCGGCTCTGCGCTGCCAGGGGCTGGTGCTCCAGATATTGCAAGCGCTTGGAGTTTTTCCAAGGCCGACACTGCAGCAGTGCGATCTCCATGAATCCTGAGGACGCCTGTTGGTGTAGGCATTTTCAGGACGAGGTAGCCGTAGTGGGCTACTGCCATAAATTATTACAGGGCTGGCCTGCCAATTATGGCTGTCGGTACCTGAGATATGGGGTACCCCCGCGCACAGGGGAAAATGCCTAAGGAACTCGCCCTTCTCCGCAGGGAGAGTTCCAAAGGCGCCACGCGTCCGGCGGGGCCGGACCTCCCTCTCCTCAGAGGAGAGCTCCGGGCCCGCCACGTGGCATACAGAAGCCGGACCTCCCCCTCCGCGGGCGAGGGGTCTGAAGGTGCCACGTATCCGGCGGGGCCGGACCTCCCTCTCCTCAGAGGGGAGCTCCGGGCCCGCCACGTGGCCGACAGAAGCCGAACCTCCCCCTCCACGGGGAGAGGTCCGGAGGCTCCATGTGCCCCGCGGGCCGCACCCCCCTCTCCTCTGAGAAGGGCTCCGGGCCCGCCACGTGGCCAGCAAGACGGCGCTGCCTGCCCCCGAGCGATAGGCAGCGGGCGTAAACACGCCCCATAACTTGCCCGTACAAGGTATTCAAGGCCCGCATCTTCCCAAGACGCGGAGACGCGGAGCACGCCTCTGTCAGGTGCCGTTGCGCCCAGTCGCATCACAGACTGGCGCGCGGTGTCAGAACCTGCCAGCCAATAAACACCGCGACAAGACATCCCATGCCGTCTGCTCCATCATCAACCACTACGACTAGCATGCGGCATGGGCAGGGCGGTAAGACGGAGACTCGGAAGCCTTCACCAGAGAGAACTACCGGCATAACTGCAGATACGGTAGATAACAGTCAATCTCCCCGGGACCACCTGTCGGGTCCCGGGCCCCCCTTGTAAGCCACCCGAGTCTTGGACTATAAAAGGCTCGGGTAGGCGACGATAGCAAGGGTTCGCACTCTGCAACTCATACGCTAGCCATTCACTCCCAAGCTGTAAATCACCCCCAAGCTCAGGACTCCGGCCCTGGGCAGCAAGCAATACAGCGAGCTCCATAGATCGCCGTGGACGTAGGCTTTTACGCTCCGGCGGCCTGAACCACGTAAAACTCACCGTGTCAAGCTCTTACTAACTCGTCCATCCGTGCAAGCTCTCCGCAAGGGACTAGCCCCACCTAAAAAAGAACCTCCGCGGGCTGCCCAGTACAGGCCCGGGGGAAGTGTCGACCGAACACTTCAACATTTGGCGCGCCAGGTAGGAGGCTTTTCCCCTTGCACGACGAGTTTCAAGCTCCCTTCAGCGGCAAACTCTCCCCCTCCGCGTTCACGGCAAACCGTGACCAGCAGGGGGTACATGTCGACGCACTCAGGACGGAGTGTGTCGGCACAAGCTGGTAGCCAGCAGCCGACCCCGGCAACGCCGACTCCGGCAATGCAGGCTCCGACCAGTGTGAGATCTTCTGCAGCGTTGAGCGTACACCATGGGGGTGCGCTGGCTGCAGCAAGAGCACTGCTGCACAACCCACCTGCTGGGGATGCGCCCCATTCAGCGACCCAACAATGGGTCCGCGAGGTGGACCGCCTCGTCGTCGCCGCCGCGAACCCTCAGTTTCGGCGAGGGCGGCGCCCCGGTCAACCGGCTGTGTCGCTGACGCGCACGCCCACGGTTGACGGGCAAACGGTAGATTCCAGCTCCTCCAGGCTCCCGTCGACGGACCTGAGAAGGGAGCTGGAACGGTGCCACTTGGGCCAGGATGCCCGGGTGTATCTCGAGCGACGTCGAGAAAGGCGTTGCAACCATGAGGCTGGCGACAGCATGATGTCGGCCTAGACACAACATGGAGGGCAGGTCTTCGCCACGCGAGCCCTGCCTCAGGCATACGCCGCGCAGCATATGCCACAACCATATGCGCCGCAAGCAGTGCCCCCGGTCTATGGTGCAGCCTTGCCCATACCGGGGTACACGGTGCCAAGTGCGAACCAAGTGTTCGCAGCACCAATACCTGCGGCAGCAGGAGCAGGATGTGCGGCCCTGGCACCCCACCTTCGCTTCGTGAGGTGGCCGCGCAAGTTTCGGCCACACCTGCCCGAGAAGTACGACGGTAGCGTCAACCCGGCGGAGTTCCTCCAGATCTACTCCACCGCCGTACTTGCCGCAGGAGGGAATGAGGCTGTCATGGCCAACTACTTCCCCGTCGCCTTGACCGGCCCAGCTCGGTCTTGGCTCATGAATCTCCCCCAGGGGTCCATAACCTCCTAGGGAGAGCTCTGCCGGCAGTTCGTCGGCAACTTCGGCAGCTCCTACACCCGTCCCGGCACGGAGCTTGACCTCCACGCCGTCAAGCAACAGCCTGGGGAGTCGCTGCGCTCTTTCATCCAGCGGTTCTCTCAGGTACGCAACACCATCCCGCATATTCAAAGTGCTTCCGTGGTGGTGGCATTCCGACAGGGTGTCCAGGACGAGAAAATGCTTGAGAAGCTCGCGACCAGAGAGGTCCGCGACGTCTCTGAGCTCTTCAGCCTGGCGGACAAATGCGCCAGAGCAGCTGAAGGGCGGAACTGGCACTCTCTGCCAACCTCCGAGTCAGGAGGACAGCCCAGGTCCGGCGCTGCTGCCTATGGGGGTGGCAAGAAGGCCAAGAACAGGGGGAGTGGCAAGATGAAGTCATCGTTCGTGGCTCCCGTCGCCGCAGCAGCGACGACTAGTGGAGCACGGGGGCCACGCCCCGACAAAAGGCAGCGGCAGTCACCGGCCCCAGATAGTGACCAGGGCGGGCTATGCCCCGTGCATGGTGCCGGCAACCATACTGCTGCCGAGTGCTGGGATATCCAGAGGCTCGCAGAGCGCTTCCGCAAAGGAAGACAGCAGAGAGCTGAAGCACCGCACTACCCTCAGAGGGATGGCAAGCAGAAGGTCGATGCCCCAGTCACCGCCGCCCATCAGGTGGGATTTCAGGAGCCTCAGCGTGTCATAAAGACAGTGCATAACGGTGAAGACTCCAGCTCCGACGGTAACGGGCCAGGGCGGTAGCCTGCTGCGGCTGCCGTCCCGGGTCAGTGGAGGCTGCTCTGCTGCGGCGTCAACCTTGGAGAAGCCCCAAGTAGTCGCAGCAGCCCTAGTACCAACCACAATGGTGCGAGGTTGGGCCAGACTCACCCGAGGGCACACCTCTGTGCCTCGGACATACCTCCCGGGGGCCGCCCAAGGTCTGTCGACCCCTTGAAGGCCTTGCCAGAAGGGGAAGACGCCTTAGGTCATCTAAGATGAGCCCGGGTCCACCTACCCCTTGAAGGCCTTAGCCAGAAGGGGAGAACTCCCTGGGGGGCCCAGGAGAAGCCGCGCAGGACCTGATCCAGCGTTAAGATAAAAACCTCGTCGGCGAGACTCGGCTGCAGGTAACACCCCACAACGCAAGGTCTCGGCTGATGCTCTGAGCACTACTGCCAAAGAACCAAAGCGTCAGGGACCTGCAGAAGGGCAACCTGGTGTCGCCGCACACTCTTTCCCGAGAAGGACCCATAAACTCTCCCCCAGCAGGGAAGGTCCTATCTGAATCATGAAAGCTGCCGCCCCAGGTACACATGCCTTTCAACGGAGTGTGGGATCCGTTCCCAAAATCCTTGGCATGGAGCAACACAGTAAGTCCTACTCCCCGAGCATCAGTAGAACAGGGTTATTCCCTCCTGTAATGAATCCCATAGAATTTAGGAACAGAGCTTGGGGCAGCTAAGTCTCAAGGGACGGTACAGGACTACGTCCAGTTTAGCCTGGTTCCGACCCTAAGCGCGTAGAGTCTTGCTTCCCCTGTAGACGAGGCAGAATATTGCCCCCATGTACAGCCAGAATTCCACCTATGGGCATGAACACAGAAACCTGTTCTACTTAGCTCTCTCTCATGCGTTCATTTAAATTATGCATTAATTTTTATGATCGCACTATCTATGTATGTTCAGGGTACATCTAGCTCCCCCTCTCCCGCGCTCATCCATAGTCAGCATTCGCTATCCTACCGAGGGCGGCCGCGCTTGAGGCACCTGCCGATGGCCGAGTGAGTCTCTCGGGCCTCCCCCAGTCAGGTGTTGCGGTGCCAGTTGGTCACCTCCAGGAAAGGCCTGCGTTGTGCATGGGGGGTCCAGGGTGCGTATCCAGCTTAGCAGGCCATGAGCCCAAAGCATGTGCATCCTGCCCTCCGGAGGTACAGGGGAGTACAACCGCTTTGCCTGGTCATGAACCCAAAGCACGTGCACTCTGCTTCCCCAGCGCACGGCCCGGTACTAGGGATCGGACGGCCGTACCCGGACCTCGGAGGGAGCCGGAGCTCCGGCGCCTCGAGCACAGAATTGCCCAAGCCCCATATAACGGATCAGGATCGTAAGACGAATAAGACTAGGAGACGGGAGGGGAGGACCCCCCGAGGAGAATTACGTTTTCTCTGCCTGTGTGCAGGACCTCCAGGTTACGGCAATGGGGACTGCATGAAGCGGGGGAAAGGAGCTATCAACTACTCCGGCCTAGGACTGGAAGGACCGGGTCCTGCCCCTTCAGCAGGGTCGGGGCCCGAGGGGCCCACGTGTCCAGCGGGCCCGGAGCTCTCGCCTCCCCTGAGGGGGGCTCCGGGCTCGCCACGTGGCAGGCAGAAACCGGACCTCCCCCCCCCCCCCCCGGTGGGAGGGCTCCGAAAGCCCTACGTGTCCAGCAGGGCCGGAGCTCCCGCCTCCTAAGGAGGGGCTCCGGACCCGCCACGTGGCAGGCAGATTTGGGGCTCCCCATAGGGCGATATCCGGAGACCCCCGGGGGCCCCTAACAACGTTAGGGCCCGGGGAAGGTGTCTGTGCAGAGCTCTGAGATTGGAGAAGGCCTCTGAGTACCTTGAGGAGCTAAGGACTCAGTCAGGCAAAACCAAGAAGGAGAGAAAAAGCATCACAAACACAAATATCTAAAAGAGTCAAACTATGTGAGGCACCATGAGCTGGACTACAGACTCAATAAAAAGGGAGAAACAAGTCCTAAGGACCTCCCGGCTCCCGCCGGAACCTTGCGGCTACAAGGGCGGCCACATCCTCGACCTCAGCCCTGGCAGCTTCATCCCGTTCCGCGGCTGGGCCCTCCCTCGCTGGTTCTAGCGAGAAAGAGGGGTCGCGGCTCTTGAAGCATGCCAGCACATGTGAGGCGACCTCTAGGGCTAGGCCGCGTCCCTCGGCCTCAATCTCGCTGGCGACCACCGAGTCTAGCCTGTCCAGCTTGGCGCCGATCGACTCCAGCGCGGGGATCACCTCCGCCACCTTCAACGCAGGAGCCGCGGCCCTCACCAGACTGAAGACAAGAGGGATCAGGGCGGACCCCGCTCGATCCACGAAGCTCGAGACCGCAAGAGCCTCGGAGGACCGCAAGGCTGAGAGCTCCTCCACCTCGCGGTGGGCTGCCTGCAGGGCCTCCAGGTTTCTCTCGGAGAGTTCCTTCTCCTTGGCCGCCAGGGAGCTCTCCCGAAGGTGGAGAGTCTTGGCGAGCCGCTCCAACTCAGAAGCCTTGAAGTCGGCGGCCAACTCCCGTTCCAAGACTGCGCGGCGTTCGTGGGAGACCTGTTCCTCCCTCAGGTCGAGGTCTGCCTTCAGAATCTCTAGCTCCTCGATCCGAGTTCGAAGGTCATACTCGCCCGCCGCCAGCTGCGCGGCGACCCTCTCCGCCTCTGCTGCCGTGGAACGCTCCCGGTCCTCAACGGCGAGTTTACGGCGCTCCAACCACTGCCGTATCTCCTCAGCGGCAGAGAGGCTCTCCTCGGCCCGGGCGTGTGCCTCCAGGGCCTCCCTGTTGATCCGCCGCGATTCAGCGTCCATGCGGTCGACAGCCCGCTTCAGCCGGTCGAGGAGCACTTCCCTGAAGTTGAGCAACTCCCGCCTGGAGTCGAGCTCGGTCTTGACCTTCGTGGTCCGCTCCCGCAAAAGGTTCCCCCAGGTGAGGAGGCGATCCTGTTCAACTGTATACTCCTCCCGCTCGTGACCTAGTGCAGCCAAGACCTGCCGGACGCTCGTCTCGGCAAGCGCGAAGGCATCTGCCAGGGGCAATGGAGCAACAGAGGCCGGGGCAGTTCCCCCGACCTCCTCCATCACCTCGTCCTCAAGGGGAGTCGATGCACCAGCAACCAAGATGAGACGCCGGCCAGGGGAAGCTGGCGCCGGGGCTCTGGCAGCTGGACCTGCCGGGCCCTCTTTAGCTTCTGGCTTCTTGACCTGTGGAGAGGGGCGAGCCGGGGAAGGCGGCGCTGGAATAAAGGCCGGGCCACCTGGTGCGGGGTCGACCTGCGCTGGCTTGGGGGCCGCGGCGGCCGTCTCGGCAGGAAGAGATGACGCCGCCGCGGAGCCCGGCACACCGGAACAGGAGAAGCTCGCGCTGGCTTGGGGGCGCGGCAGTTGTCCCCGGCTCCGAGCGCAACGGCACTGACTCCCCGTTAGTCGGGGATGGCCGGGAAGCGCGGACACTCCAGCGGGCTCTGAACCCCGACTTCCGAGCCGGGGTAGGACTCCCAGAGCCCGCTGCCGTCACTGACGGCCGCTCCGCAGTCGCCTGAACTGGCGGAGCAGGGGACGCCCCAGAAGCTTCCCTCAACGCATCAGCCCGGGTCCTCTTCGAGTCGCCACCGGAAGGAGTGCCAGGCACCCCAGATTCCCGACTTGGCACAGATGCCGCCGCTGGAGGAGATCAAGCGCGCTTCTTCTCTGGTGGCGGGTTGGAGGCCATGGCGAGGGAGGACTCAAGGGCAAGAGGGCAAAAGCACAAGAGTCCGAGAAGAAATGCTGGGAGGTGCGAAGGGAAACCGCAATGCGGGTAATATCCCCTCTAAAAACCTTCCCGGGTGTAATCCCAAGCGATTTGGAACTCTTCGAATACACCGCATCGGCAACAGCTTCGGCTCCTAGACCGAACGCCGATGACAGGTGGACCCAAGCCGCCCGACTGGAGCGGTGGGTCAAGGAGTCAAACTCCTAAGAAGACAAGCCGGCAAGGCACTTCGGCGGTTCCCGAAGAAAGCGCCGCATCATGCAGAAGTGGCAGTCTTGGGAACCGCCGCAGTAAAAGCAACCATCAAGTGGGCGCACGCTCCCACGATCCTGCGACTGTTCGTGCTCCGGCAGCGGTCAATGCGGGACTTAGAGAAAGTGCGCGGATCAGAAGAGACGGAGGTCCCACCTCGGGCTCGCTATCTCCCCCGAGATGGGCCCGGGGGCCACTGTCGGTACCTGCGATATGGGGTACCCCCGCGCACAGGGGAAAATGCCTAAGGAACTCGCCCTTCTCCGCAGGGAGAGCTCCGAAGGCGCCACGCGTCCGGCGGAGCCGGACCTCCCTCTCCTCAGAGGAGAGCGCCGGGCCCGCCACGTGGCATACAGAAGCCGGACCTCCCCCTCCGCGGGCGAGGGGTCCGAAGGTGCCACGTATCCGGCGGGGCCGGACCTCCCTCTCCTCATAGGGGAGCTCCGGGCCCGCCACGTGGCCGACAGAAGCCGAACCTCCCCCTCCGCGGGGAGAGGTCCGGAGGCTCCATGTGCCCCGCGGGCCAGACCCCCCTCTCCTCTGAGAAGGGCTCCGGACCCGCCACGTGGCCAGCAAGATGGCGCTGCCTGCCCCCGAGCGATAAGCAGCGGGCGTAAAGACGCCCCATACCTTGCCCGTACAAGGTATTCAAGGCCCGCATCTTCCCAAGACGCGGAGACGCGGAGCACGCCTCTGTCAGGTGCCGTTGCGCCCAGTCACATCACAGACTGGCGCGCGGTGTCAGAACCTGCCATGCAATAAACACCGCGACAAGACATCCCATGCCGCCTGCTCCATCATCAACCACTATGACTAGCATGCGGCATGGGCAGGGCGGCAAGACAGAGACTCGGAAGCCTTCGCCAGAGACAACTACCGGCATAACTGCAGATACGGTAGATAACAGTCAATCTCCCCGGGACTATCTGTCGGGTCCCGGGCCCCCCTTGTAAGCCACCCGAGTCTTGGACTATAAAAGGCTCGGGTAGGCAACGATAGCAAGGGTTCGCACTCTGCAACTCATACGCTAGCCATTCACTCCCAAGCTGTAACTCACCCCCAAGCTCAGGACTCCGGCCCTGGGCAGCAAGCAATACAGCGAGCTCCATACCTCGCCGTGGACGTAGGGTTTTACGCTCCGGCGGCCTGAACCACGTAAAACTCACCGTGTCAAGCTCTTACTAACTCGTCCATCCGTGCAAGCTCTCCGCAAGGGACTAGCCCCACCGAAAAAAGAACCTCCGCGGGCTGTCCAGTGCAGGCCTGGGGGAAGTGTCGACCGAACACTTCGACAATGGCGTTGAAGGGGAGGTCGATCTCTGCTACGTCGAACAGAATGTATTCTGTCCGATAGCTGTCCGGAGCTCCGAAGGTCACCGGGAGGCTGATGTTGCCGTAGGGAACGACCTGTCCCGGCCCTACCCCTGAGAACGGGCTCGACGGGGTGAACTTGGCCATCGGGACCTGCAGCTTCTGGAAAGCTGCACGGCTGATGAGGTTCAGCCCAGCTCCACCATCTACCAAAACGTGGTACATCCTCATATTGGCGATGGTGGGAGCTACCAGGAGCGGTAGTTGGCCGGCCCCAGCCATGTTTCTGGGGAAGTCGGTGGCGTCAAAGCTGATGGGGGTTCCCATCCACTTGAGGTGCGGTGCGGCACTTGGGAGTGGAGCCACCGACGCTACCGCTCGGCGCAGAGTCTTGACTGTGCTTCGGGATGAGGGGTCAGCGGACCCGCCGTATATGACGTAGAGCTTCTTTCGACGCTCATCATCGCTGGAGCTGGAGTCCTCATGGTTGCACACCGCCTTCACGGCACGCTGAGGCTCCTGGAACTCCACTTGGTGGTCGACGCTGTCTGGGACGTCGACCTTCTGCTTGCCCTCCCCTTGGCGGAAGGGTGGGGCATCAGTCCGCTGCTGCTTCCCTTTGCGGAAGCGCTCCGCGAGCTTCCGGATCTCCCGGCACTCGGCAGTAGTGTGGCGACAGCTGCCGTGCACGGGGCATAGCTTGTCTTGGTCGCCTTCTGGGGCTGGTGACTGTCGCTGCCTCTTGTCGGGGCGCGGCCCCCGAGCTCCACTGGGTGCCGCTACTGCAGCGACGGGAGCTGCGGTCGGTGATTCCATCTTGCCTCTGTCTCGGTTCTTGGCCTTCTTTCTGCCTCCATAGGAAGCAGCGCCAGATCCGGGCTGTCCTGTTGACTCGGAGGTCGGCAGTGAGTGCCAGTTCCGCCCTTCGGCTACTCTGGCGCACTTGTCTGCCAGGCTGAAGAGCTCGAAGACATCACGGACCTCTCTGGTCGCGAGCTTCTCAAGCATCTTCTTGTCCCAGACGCCTTGCCGGAACGCCACCACCACCGAAGCGTTTTGGATGTGTGGGATGGTGTTCCGCACCTGGGAGAACCGCTGAATGAAGGAGCGCAGCGACTCTCCAGGCTGTTGCTGGATGGCGTGGAGGTCAAGCTCTGTGCCAGGACGGGTGTAGGAACTGCCGAAGTTGGCGACTGTCGAAGTGTTCGGTCGACACTTCCCCCGGGCCTGCACTGGGCAGCCCGCGGAGGTTCTTTTTTCGGAGGGGCTAGTCCCTTGCGGAGAGCTTGCGCGGATGGACGAGTTAGTAAGAGCTTGACACGGGAGGTTTTACGTGGTTCAGGCCGCCGGAGCGTAAAACCCTACGTCCACGGCGAGCTATGGAGCTCGCTGTATTGCTTGCTGCTCAGGGCCGGAGTCCAGAGCTTGGGGGTGAGTTACAGCTTGGGTGTGAATGGCTAGCGTGCGAGTTGCAGAGTGCGAACCCTTGCTATCGTCGCCTACCCAAGCCTTTTATAGTCCAAGACTCGGGTGGCTTACAAGGGGGCCCGGGACCCGACAGGTGGTCCCGGGGAGATTGACTGTTATCTACCGTATCTGCAGTTATGCCGGTAGTTGTCTCTGACGAAGGCTTCCGAGTCTCCGTCTTGCCGCCCTGCCCATGCCGCACGCTAGTCGTAATGGTTGATGACGGCGCAGGCGGCATGGGATGTCTTGTTGCGGTGTTTATTGACTGGCAGGTTCTGACACCGCGCGCCAGTCTGTGATGCGACTGGGCGCAACGGCACCTGACAGAGGCGTGCTCCGCGTCTCCGCGTCTCGGGAAGACGCGGGCCTTGAATACCTTGTACGGGCAAGGTATGGGGCGTCTTTATGCCCGCTGCCAATCACTCGGGGGCAGGCAGCGCCGTTCTTCCGGCCACGTGGCGGGCCCGGAGCCCTTCTCAGAGGAGAGGAGGGTCCGGCCCGCGGGGCATGTGGAGCCTCCGGACCTCTCCCCGCGGAGGGGGAGGTCCGGCTTCTGTATGCCACGTGGCGGGTCCAGAGCTCTCCTCTGAGGAGAGGGAGGTCCGGCCCCGCCGGACGCGTGGTGCCTTCGGAGCTCTCCCTGCGGAGAAGGGCTAGTTCCTTAGGCATTTTCCCCTGTGCGCGGGGGTACCCCATATCTCAGGTA
The DNA here is from genome assembly GCA_030760725.1 of Neostapfia colusana. NCBI lineage: Eukaryota > Viridiplantae > Streptophyta > Magnoliopsida > Poales > Poaceae > Neostapfia > Neostapfia colusana. The sequence goes on from JASWHV010000016.1 coordinate 12,016,527, forward strand.
CCGACAGTGGCCCCCGGGCCCATCTCGGGGGAGATAGCGAGCCCGAGGTGGGACCTCCGTCTCTTCTGATCCGCGCACTTTCTCTAAGTGCCGCATTGACCGCTGCCGGAGCACGAACAGCCGCAGGATCGTGGGAGCGTGCGACCACTTGATGGTTGCTTTTACTGCGGAGGTTCCCAAGACTGCCACTTCTGCATGTTGCGGCGCTTTCTTCGGGAACCGCCGAAGTGCCCTGCCGGCTTGTCTTCTTAGGAGACTGACTCCTTGACCCACCGCTTCAGTCGGGCGGCTTGGGTCCACCTGTCATCGGCGCTCGGTCTAGGAGCCAAAGCGGTTTCCGATGCGGCGTATTCGAAGAGTTCCGAATTGCCTGGAGTTGCTTCTGGGAAGGTTTTCAGAGGAGATCTTACCCTCATTGCGGTTTCCCTTCGCACCTCCCAGCGTTCCTTCTCGGACTCTTGTGCTTTTGCCCTCTTGCCCTTAAGTCCTCCCTCGCCATGGCCTCCAACCCGCCACCAGAGAAGAAGCGCGCTCGATCTCCTCCAGCGGCGGCGTCTGTGCCAAGTCGGGAATCTGGGGTGCCTGGGACTCCTTCCGGCGGTGACTCGAAGAGGCCCCGGGCTGATGCGTTGAGGGAAGCTTCTGGGGCGTCCCCTGCTCCGCCAGTTCAAGTGGCTGTGGAGCGGCCGTCAGTGACGGCAGCGGGCTCTGGGAGTCCTACCCCGGCTCGGAAGTCGGGGTTCAGAGCCCGCTGGAGTGTCCGCGCTTCCCGGCCATCCCCGACTTGCGGGGAGTCTGCGCCGTTGCGCTCGGAGCCCGGGACAACTGCCGCGGACCCCAAGCCAGCGCGAACTTCTCCTGTTCCGGTGTGTCCGGACTCCGCGGCGGCATCGTCTCTTTCTGCCGAGACGGCCACCGCGGCCCCCAAGCCAGCGCAGGTCAACCCTGCACCGGGCGGCCCGGCCTTTACTCCAGCGCCGCCTTCCGCGGCTCGCCCCTCTCCACAGGTCAAGAAGCCTGAAGCCAAAGAGGGCCCGGCAGGTCTGGCTGCCAGAGCCCCGGCGCCAGCTTCCCCTGGCCGGCGTCTCATCTTGGTTGCTGGTGCTTCAACTCCTGTTGAGGACGAGGTGATGGAGGAGGTCAGGGGAACTGCCCCGGCCTCTGTTGCTCCATTGCCCCTGGCTGATGCCTTCACGCTTGCCGAGATGAGCGTCCGGCAGGTCTTGGCTGCACTAGGTCGCGAGCGGGAGGAGTATACAGTTGAACTGGATCGCCTCCTCATCTGGGGGAACCTTTTGCGGGAGCGGACCACGAAGGTCAAGAGCGAGCTTGACTCCAGGCGGGAGTTGCTCGACTTCATGGAAGTGCTCCTCGACCGGATGAAGCGGGCTGTCGACCGCATGGACGCCGAATCGCGGCGGATCAACAGGGAGGCCCTAGAGGCACACGCCCGGGCCGAGGAGGGGCTCTTGCGGTCTTGAGCTTTGTGGATCGAGCGGGGTCCGCCCTGATCCCTCTTGGCTTCAGTCCGGTGAGGGCCGCGGCTCCTGCGTTGAAGGTGGCGGAGGTGATCCCCGCGCTGGAGTCGATCGGCGCCAAGCTGGACAGGCTAGACTCGGTGGTCGCCAGCGAGCTTGAGGCCGAGGGTCGCGGCCTAGCCCTAGAGGTCGCATCACATGTGCTGGCATGCTTCAAGAGCCGCGACCCCTCTTTCTCACTAGAACCAGCGAGAGAGGGCCCAGCCGTGGAGCGGGAGGAAGCTGCCAGGGCTGAAGTCGAGGATGTAGCCGCCCTAGTAGCCGCAAGGTTCCGGCGGGAGCCGGGAGGTCCTTAGGACTTGTTTCTCCCTTTTTATCGAGTCTGTAGTCCAGCTCATGGAGCCTCGCATAGTTTGACTCTTTTATATTTTTGTGTCTGTGAGGTCTTTTCTCTCCTTCTTGGCTTTGCCTGACTGAGTCCTTAGCTCCGCAAGGTACTCAGAGGCCTTCTCCAATCTCGGAGCTCTGCACAGACGCCTTCCCCGGGTCCTAACCGTGTTAGGGGCCCCCGGGGGTCTCCGGATCTCGCCCTATGGGGAGCTCCAAATCTGCCTGCCACGTGGCGGGTCCGGAACCCCTCCTTAGGAGGCGGGAGCTCCGGCCATGCTGGACACGTAGGGCTTTCGGAGCCCTCCCACCGGGAGGGGAGGTCCGGTTTCCGCCTGCCACGTGGCGAGCCCGGAGCCCCCCTCAGGGGAGGCGGGAGCTCCGGGCCCGCCGGACACGTGGGGCCCTCGGGCCTCGCCCCTGCTGAAGGGGCGGGACCCGGTCCTTCCAGTCCTAGGCCGGAGTAGCTGGTAGCTCCTTTCCCCCTACTTCATGCAGTCCCCGTTGCCGTAACCTGGAGGTCCTGCACACAGGCAGAGGAAACGTAATTCTCCTCGGGGGGTCCTCCCCTCCCGTCTCCTAGTCTTATTCGTCTTACGATCCTGATCCGTTATACGGGGCTTGGGCAATTCTGTGCTCGGGGCGCCGGAGCTCCTGCTCCCTCCGAGGTCCAGGTATGGCCGTCCGATCCCTAGTACCGGGCCATGCGCTGGGGAAGCAGAGGGCACGTGCTTTGGGTCCATGACCAGGCAAAGTGGTTGTACTCCCCTGTACCTCCGGAGGGCAGGATGCGCATGCTTTGGACTCATGGCCTGCTAAGCTGGATACGCACCCTGGACCCCCCATGCACAACGCAGGCCTTTCCTGGAGGTGACCAACTGGCACCGCAACACCTGACTGGGGGAGGCCCGAGAGACTCACTCGGCCATCGGCAGGTGCCTCAAGCGCAGCCGCCCTCGGTAGGATAGCGAATGCTGACTATGGATGGGCGCGGGAGAGGGGGAGCTAGATGTACGATGAACATACATAGATAGTGCGATCATAAAAATTAATGCATAATTTAAATGAGCGCATGAGAGAGAGCTAAGTAGAACAGGGTTCTGTGTTCATGCCCATAGGTGGAATTCTGGCTGTACATGGAGGCAATATTCCGCCTCGTCTACAAGGGAAGCAAGACTCTACGCGCTTAGGGTCGGAACCAGGCTAAACTGGATGTAGTCCTGTAACGTCCCTTGAGACTTAGCTGCCCCAAGCTCTGTTCCTAGATTCTATGGTATTCATTACAGAAGGGAACGACCCTGTTCTACTGATGCCCAGGGAGGAGGACTTACAGCGTTGCTCCATGCCAAGGATTTGGGAACGGATCCCACACTCGGTTGAAAGGCATGTGTACCTGGGGCGGCAGCTTTCATGATTCGGAAGGGACCTTCCCTGCTGGGGGAGAGTTTATGGGTCCTTCTCGGGAAATAGCGTGCCGCGACACCAGATTGCCCTTCTGCAGGTCCCCGACGCGTTTGGTTCTTTGGCTTTAGTGCTTAGAGCATCAGCCGAGACCTTGCATTGTGGGCTGTTACCTGCTGCCGAGTCTTGTCAACGAGGTTGTTATCTTCATGCTGGATCAGGTCCTGCGCGGCTTCTCCTGGGGGCCCCCGGGGAGTTCTCCCCTTCTAGCTAAGGCCTTCAAGGGGTAGGTGGACCCGGGCTCGTCTTGGATGACCTAAGGCGTCTTCCCCTTCTGGCAAGGCCTTCAAGGGGTTGACAGACCTTGGGCGGCCCCCGGGAGGTATGTCCGAGGCACGGAGGCGTGCCGCAGTTGGCTACCGCCCTGGCCCGTCACCGTCGGAGCTGGAGTCCTCACCGTTATGCACTGTCTTTATGACACGCTGAGGCTCCTGGAACCCCACCTGATGGGCGGCGGTGACTGGGGCATCGACCTTCTGTTTGCCATCCCTCTGAGGGTAGGGCGGTGCTTCAGCTCTCTGCTGTCTTCCTTTGCGGAAGCGCTCTGCGAGCCTCTGGATATCCCAGCACTCGGCAGCAGTATGGTTGCCAGCGCCATGCACGGGGCATAGCCCGCCCTGGTCACTATCTGGGGCCGGTGACTGCCGCTGCCTTTTGTCGGGGCGTGGCCCCCGAGCTCCACTAGTCGTCGCTGCTGCGGCGACGGGAGCCATGAACGATGACTTCATCTTGCCACTTCCCCGGTTCTTGGCCTTCTTGCCACCCCCATAGGCAGAAGCGCCGGACCCGGGCTGTCCTCCTGACTCGGAGGTCGGCAGAGAGTGCCAGTTCCGCCCTTCAGCTGCTCTGGCGCATTTGTCCGCCAGGCTGAAGAGCTCAGAGACGTCGCGGACCTCTCTGGTCGCGAGCTTCTCAAGCATTTTCTCGTCCCGGACACCCTGTCGGAACGCCACCACCACAGAAGCACTTTGAATATGCGGGATGGTGTTGCGTACCTGGTAGAACGGCTGGATGAAAGAGCGCAGCGACTCCCCAGGTTGTTGCTTGATGGCGTGGAGGTCAAGCTCCGTGCCGGGACGGGTGTAGGAGCTGCCGAAGTTGGCGATGAACTGCCGGCAGAGCTCTCCCCAGGAGGTTATGGACCCCTGGGGGAGATTCATGAGCCAAGACCGAGCTGGGCCGGTCAAGGCGACGGGGAAGTAGTTGGCCATGACAGCCTCATCCCCTTCTGCGGCGAGTACGGCGGTGGAGTAGATCTGGAGGAACTCCGCCGGGTTGACGCTACCGTCGTACTTCTCGGGCAGGTACGGCCGAAACTTGCGCGGCCACCTCGCGAAGCGAAGGTGGGGCGCAAGGGCCGCACATCCTGCTCCTGCCCCTGCAGGTATCGGCGCTGCGAACGCTTGGTTCGCAGTTGGCACCATGTACCCCGGCATGGGCAAGGCTGCACCATAAACCGGGGGCGCTGGTTGTGGCGCATACGGTTGTGGCATATGCTGCGTGGCGTATGCCTGAGGCAGGACTCGCGTGGCGAAGACCTGCCCTCCAGGTTGCGTCGAGGCATACGACATGCTGTCACCAGCCTCATGGTTGCGACGCCTTTCTCGACGTCCCTCGAGGTACACCCGGGCATCCTGGCCCAAGTGGCACCGTTCCAGCTCCCTTCTCAGGTCCGTCGACGGGAGCCTGGAGGAGCTGGAATCCGTCGTTTGCCCGTCAACCGTAGGCGTGCGCGTCAGCGACACAGCCGGTTGACCGGGGCGCCGTCCTCGCCGAAACCGAGGGTTCACGGCGGCGACGACGAGGCGGTCCACCTCACGGACCCATTGCTGGGTCGCGGAATGGGGCGCATCCCCAGCAGGTGGGTTGCGCAGCAGTGCTCTTGCTGCAGCTAGCGCACCCCCATGGTGTACGCTCAGCGCTGCAGAAGATCTCACACTGGTCGGAGCCTGCATCGCCGGAGTCGGCGTAGCCGGAGTCGGCTGCTGGCAACCAGCTTGTGCCGACACACTCCGTCCTGAGTGCGTCGACATGTACTCCCCACTGGTCACGGTTCGCCGTGAACGCGGAGGGGGAGAGTTTGCCGCTGAAGGGAGCTTGGTCATCTTCGTCGGCGGAAACTCATCGTGCAAGGGGAAAAGCCCCCTACCTGGCGCGTCAAATGTCGAAGTGTTCGGTCGACACTTCCCCTGGGCCTGCACTGGGCAGCCCGCGGAGGTTCTTTTTTCGGAGGGGCTAGTCCATTGCTGAGAGCTTGCGCGGATGAACGAGTTAGTAAGAGCTTCACGGGAGGTTTTACGTGGTTCAGGCCGCCGGAGCGTAAAACCCTACGTCCACGGCGAGCTATGGAGCTCGCTGTATTGCTTACTGCTCAGGGCCGGAGTCCAGAGCTTGGGGGTGAGTTACAGCTTGGGTGTGAATAGATAGCATGCGAGTTGCAGAGTGCGAACCCTTGCTATCGTCGCCTACCCGAGCCTTTTATAGTCCAAGACTCTGGTGGCTTACAAGGGGGCCCGGGACCCGACAGGTGGTCCCGGGGAGATTGACTGTTATCTACCGTATCTGCAGTTATGCCGGTAGTTGTCTCTGATGAAGGCTTCCGAGTCTCCGTCTTGCCGCCCTGCCCATGCTGCACGCTAGTCGTAATGGTTGATGACGGCGCAGGCGGCATGGGATGTCTTGTCGCGGTGTTTATTGGCTGGCAGGTTCTGACACCGCGCGCCAGTCTGTGATGCGACTGGGTGCAACGGCACCTGACAGAGGCGTGCTCCGCGTCTCCGCGTCTCGGGAAGACGCGGGCCTTTAATACCTTGTACGGGCAAGGTATGGGGCGTCTTTATGCCCGCTGCCTATCACTCGAGGGCAGGCAGCGCCGTTCTTCCGGCCACGTGGCGGGCCCGGAGCCCTTCTCCGAGGAGAGGAGGGTCCGGCCCTCGGGGCATGTGGAGCCTCCGGACCTCTCCCCGCGAAGGGGGAGGTCCGGCTTCTGTATGCCACGTGGCGGGTCCGGAGCTCTCCTCTGAGGAGAGGGAGGTCCGGCCCCGCCGGACGCGTGGCACCTTCGGAGCTCTCCCTGCGGAGAAGGGCGAGTTCCTTAGGCATTTTCCCCTGTGCACGGGGGTACCCCATATCTCAGGTACCGACAGCGACGAACTGCCGGCAGAGATCTCCCCAGGAAGTTATGGAACCCTGGGGGAGGTTCATGATCCAAGACTGGGCTGGGCCGGTCAAGGCGACGGGGAAGTAGTTGGCCATGACGGCCTCATCCCCTCCTGCGGCAAGTACGGCGGTGGAGTAGATCTGGAGGAACTCCGCCGGGTTGACGCTGCCGTCGTACTTCTCGGGCAGGTGCGGCCGGAACTTGCACGGCCACCTCGCGAAGCGAAGGTGGGGTGCCAGGGCCGCACATCCTGCCCCTGTTGCCGCAGGTGTTGGTGCCGCGAACGCTTGGTTCGCCGTCGGCACGGTGTATCCCGGTATGGGCAAGTCAGCTCCATAGACCGGAGGCGCCGTTTGCAGGGCATATGGCTGTGGCATATGCTGCGCGGCGTATGCCTGGGGCAGAGTTTGCGTGGTGAAAGTCTGCTCTTCAGGTTGGGTCGAGGCCGACGTCACGCTGTCGCCAGTCTCCTGGTTGCGACGCCTTTCTCGACGTCGCTCGAGGTACACCCGGGCATCCTGGCCCAAGTGACACCGCTCCAGCTCTGTCCTCAGGTCCGTCGACTGGAGTCTGGTGGAGCTGGAATATGCCGTCTGCTCGTCAACCATTGGCGTGCGTGTCAGTGACACAGCCGGTTGGCTGGAGCGTCGTCCACGCCGAAGTCGAGGGTTTGCGGCGGCGACGACGAGACGGTCTACCTCGCGAATCCACTGCTGGGTCGCTGCCTGAGGCGCGTCCCCAGCAGGCGGATTGCACAGTAGTGCTCTTGCTGCAGCTAGCGCACCCCCGTGGTGTACGCTCAGCGCTGCAGAAGATCTGACGCTGGTTGGAGCCTGCATTGCCGGAGTCGGCGTTGCCGGAGTCGGCTGCTGGCTTCCAGCTTGCGCCGACACACTCCGTCCTGAGTGCGTCGACATGTACTCTCCGCTGGTCACGGTTCGCCGTGAACGCGGAGGAGGAGAGTTTGCCGCTGAAGGAAGCTTGGTCATCCTCGTCGGCGGAAACTCGTCGCGCAAGGGAAAAGCCCCCTACCTGGCGCGCCAAATGTCAAAGTGTGTGGTCGACACTTCCCCCGGACCTGCACTGGGCAGCCCGCGGAGGTTCTTTTTTGGAGGGGCTAGTCACTTGCGGAGAGCTTAAGCGTATGGACGAGTTAAGGAGGAGCTTGACACGGCAAGTTTTACGTGGTTCAGGCCGCCAGAGCGTAAAACCCTACGTCCACGGCGAGCTGAGGAGCTCGCTGTATTGCTTGTTGCTCAGAACCGGAGTCCTGAGCTTGGGGATGAGTGATGTCTAGCGTATGAGTTGCTGGAGAGCAAACCCTTGCTAACGTTGCCTACCCGAGCCTTTTATAGTCCAAGGCTCGGGTGGCTTACAAAGGGGGCCCGGGACCCGACAGGTGGTCCCAGGCAGATTGCCTGCAAACTACCGTATCTGCAGTTATGTCGGTAGTTGTCTCTAGCAAAGGCTTCTGAGTCTTCGTCTTGCCGCCCTGCCCATGCCGCATGCTAGCCGTAGTGGTTGATGACGGCGGGAGTGTCATGGGATGTCTTGTCGCTGCGTTTATTGGATGGCAGGCTCTGACACCGCGCGCTAGTCTGTGATGCGACTGGGCGCAACGGCACCTGACAGAGGCGTGCTCCACGTCTCCGCGTCTTGGGAAGGCGCGGGCCTTGAATACCTTGTACGGGCAAGGTATGGGGCGTCTTTACGCCCGCTGCCTACCGCTCGGGGGCAGGCAGCGCTGTTCTGCTGGACACGTGGCGGGCCCAGAGCCCTCCTCAGAGGAGAGGGGGTCCGGCCCCGCAGGACACGTGGAGCCTTCGGACCTCTCCCCGCTGAGGGGGAGGTCCGGCTTCTGTCAGCCACGTGGCAAGCCCGGAGCCCTCCTCTGAGAAGAGTGAGGTCCGGCCCCGCTGGACAAGTGGCGCCTTCGGATCTCTCTCTCGCGGAGGGGGAGGTCCGGCTTCTGCAGGCCACGTGGCGAGCCCGGAGCTCTCCTCTGAGGAGAGGGAGGTCCGGCCCCGCCGGACACGTGGTGCCTTCGGAGCTCTCCCTGCGGAGAAGGGTGAGATACTTAGGCATTTTCCCCTGTGCGCGGGGGTACCCCATATCGCGGGTACCGACAGGGTTCCTCGGACCGCCGCTGTCCGAGAAGAGACCCGCCGGAGTGCGATACCCGGGGTCTCTTTGGGTCGCCACTCGACAAACCGGCGCCTCCGGGAGATGGGCGCAATGGTGCCCCGGCCCCTGGCTTGGCGCAAGCGACGCCCTCGGAGGAGACCCGGCACGTTTCGTCTCTAGCTGCCCAGGGGCCGGCTCCTTTCCCTTCCCTCTGTCGGCGGCCTGAGTCCCGCCGGCCCTCGGTGCGGGTTGGGCAGCGACAGACGTCTCGCGCTACGGTCCGGAGTGCTTGGTCCTGGGAATCGAGATGCCCCGGAAGGCATCCCCAACCTGACGAACGGCGATCCCAATGTCGTCAAGATTCGGCATCTTCCGCAGCAGCTCCGTCTTCCTCTGCGGCTCCAAGAAGAGGGGAGTGCCAGAGGTCGGGAAGGCGAGGTCGCCGCCGGTGACGTAGTCGCTGCTCACCCTGGCCACCATCTCGTGCAACTCATCTTCGGAAGGATCGGAGCCGAGACCCCTCTCCAACCTGGTGCAGTCGAGCTCGCCGGTATAGTACCATGCCGGGCGGTTGCGTTGCTCCAAGGGCGCGATGCGGCGCGACAAGAAGTCCACCAGCACCATCAGGGACGTCAGCCCCTCGTTGGCCAGGAACCGGATCCGCTTCAAGACCGGTGCGTACTCCTTCTCCAGCTCCAGGATCTCCTCCCAGAAGCGACACTCGGTGGTTGGGCCGGCAGTTGGGAGCTGCAGGAGATCGTGCTCGTCGGTCTGCACAATCACCCAGTTCTCCCTCCAGTTCTCCCACCTCGACGCACCGAAAGGTAGAAGGTACCCGGGGGCCTTCGGATCCTTGCAGCGATGCTGGAAGTAGTACGCGCCCAGCTGAGTCTTCGAGCTGCGCCCGGTCATCCGCAGCACGAAGAAGTAGCAGAAGAGCGTCGTCAAAGCGTGCACCCCCACGAACATCTTGCAGAAATGGATGAAGACGGTGGCCATCGCGAAGGAGTTGGGGGAAAGATGATGGAGCTGGAGACCATACGTCTCCAGCAGAGTCACGAAGAAGGAAGAAATTGGCGGGACAAACCCCGCCATGGCGTAGGCAGTTAAGAAGACCATCTCCCCCTTCTCCAGGAGCAGGGGGAGAGATCCCTGGCGGAGCAGGCGTTTCTGGTCCTCCGCGTGCCAGCCCAGCAGCTTGCGCACGGGTCCGAGCTCGGCCGACCGGGTGAGACGTGACGGAAGCAGGTTGGAAGCCATGGTCGGAGAGAGCTCAAGAACAGGGAAGACAAAGGTGCAAGAACTCAAGGAAGGTGCAAGCGCTGGGAAGTGCGAAGGGAAGCCGCGATGCGGGTAAGATCCCCTTTTAAAGCTTACCAGGTGCGATTCAAAGCGATTTGAAACTCTTTGAATACGCCGCTTGGGCAACCGCTTCGGCTCCAAGACCAAGCGTCGATGACAAGTGGACCCAAGTCGTCCAGCTGAAGCGGTGGGCCAAGAAGTCAGTCTCCCAAGGAGACGAGCTGGCAAGGTGCTTCGGCGGTTCCCGAAAAAAGCGCCGCGACGTGCAGAAGTGGCAGCCTTGGGAACTTCCGCAGTATAAGCAACATAAGCAACCATCAAGTGGGCACAAGATCCCGCGACTGTTCATGCTCCGTACAAGGTCAATGCGGGACTTAGAGAAGGTGCGCAGAGTGGAAGAGACGGAGGCCCCACCTCGGGCTCGCTATCTCCCCCGATATGGGCCCAGGGGCCACTGTCGGTACCCTCGATACGGGGTACCCCCGCGCACATGGGAAAATGCCTAAGGACCTCGCCCTTCTCCGCAGGGAGAGCTCCGAAGGTGCCACGTGTCCAGCGGGACCGGACCTCCCTCTCCTCAGAGGAGGGCTCCGGACCTGCCACGTGGCCAACTGAGCCGGACCTTCCCCCTCCGTGGGGAGAGCTCCGAAGGCTCCACGTGTCCAGCGGGACCGGACCTCCCTCTCCTCAGAGGAGAGCTCCGGGCCCGCCACGTGGCCAGCAGCAGCCGGACCTCCCCCTCCACGGGGAGAGCTCCGAAGGCTCCACGTGTCCCGCGGGGCCGGACCTCCCTCTCCTCAGAGGAGAGCTCCGGGCCCGCCACGTGGCCAGCAGAGAAACGCTGCCTGCCCCCGCGCGGTAGGCAGCAGGAGTAAAGACGCGTCATACCTTGCCCGCACAAGGTATTCAAGGCCCGCGCCTTCCCAAGACGCGAAGACGTGGAGCACGCCTCTGTCAGGTGCCGTTGCGCCCAGTCACATCGCAGACTGGCGCGCCGTGTCAGCGCCTGCCCGCCAATAAACACAGCGACAAGACATTCCCTGCCGCCCCTGCTATCATCAACCACTATGACTAGCTTGCGGAATGGGCAGGGCGGTAGAACGAAGACTCGGAATCCTCCGCCAGAGACAACTACCGGCATAACTGCAGATACGGTAGATGGCAGGAAATCTCCCTGGGACCAACTGTCGGGTTCCGGGCCCACCTTGTAAGCCGCTCGAGCCTTGGACTATAAAAGGCTCGGGTAGGCAACATTAGCAAGGGTTCGAACTCTGTTGACTCACACTCTAGACATCACTCTCCCTCAAGCTCAGGACTCTGGTTCTGAGCAGCAAGCAATACAGCAAGCATCTCTGCTCACCGTGGACGTGGGGTTTTACGCTCCGGCAGCCTGAACCACGTAAAACTCCATGTGTCAAGCTTCTCCCTCGATCGTCCCTAACGCTGAAGCTCTCCGCGAGTGACTAGACCCTCCGAAAAAGAACCTCCGCGGGCTGCCCAGTGCAGGCCCGGGGAAGTGTCGGCTACACACTTCGACAGAGGCCTTCACCAATCTTGCAGCCCTGCACAGACACCTTCCCCGGGTCCTTATTGTGTTAAGGGCCCCGGAGGTCTCCGGAACTCGCCCCGTGAGAACGGGGAGGTCCAGGTCTGCCGACCACGTGGCGGGCCCGGAGCTCTCCTCTGAGGAGGGGGTGGTCTGGCCCCGTGGGACACGTGGAGCCTTCGGAGCTCTTCCCACGGAGGGGGGAGGTCCGGCTTCTACCGGCCACGTGGCGGGCCCGGGGCTCCTCCTGAGGAGAGGGGAGCTCCGGCCCCGCTGGACACGTGGGGCCTTCGGGGCTCACCCCTGCAGAGGGGGCGAGGTCCGGATCCTTCGGTCTTGCCTTGGAGCTCCGGTCTTGCGCGGTCCCATAGTGGCCCCCTGGTAGGTGTGTCCAATTGTTTGGGCGCTCCTACCATACTCCTGCGGGGAGCTAAGGCCGGGAGGTCCTGCACACAAGTAAGGGAAACATAATTCTCCTTGGGACTCCCCCTTCCCTATCTCATAGTCCTATTTGGCTTACGGTCCTGATCCGGTGTACGGTGCTTGGGAACTACAGTGCGCGAAGTGCCGGGAGCTCGGGGCCCCCTGGCCATCGGCAGGTACCTCAAACGCGACCGCCTTTGGTAGGATAGAAAATGCCGACTAGAGGTGAGAATGGGAAAAGGGAGCTGAGTGCATGGTGAGCATACAAAGGAAGTGCGGTCATAAAAATTAATACGTAATTTAAATGAGCACAAGGGAAGAGCAAAGTGGGACAGGTTTCTTTTCATATAAATTTCCATAGGAGGAAGGCAGGCTAAACATGGAGGCAACGACCCGCCCCATTAAGAAGGGAAGCAAGACTCTACGCGCTTAGGGTCGGAACCAGGCCAAGCTGAACGTAGTCCTGGACCGTCCCTTGAGACTTAGCTGCTCCGAGCGCTGTTACTGGACTCTATGGAATCTATTACAAAAGGAAGAGAATGTCCTATTATTGCTCTAGGGGTAGAACTTACGGAGGTGTTCTATGTTCCAAGGGTTCGGTAGTGGGTCCCCATCCTCGGTGGAAAGGCGTAGGCACCAGGGGCGGCATACTTTTGTGACTTGGAAGGGACCTTCCCAGCCGGGGGAGAGTTTGTCAGTCCCTTCGCGAGAAAGTATGCGCCGCAACACCAGGTCGCCTTCCTGCAGCTCCCAGACATGCACAGACCTTTGGTGGTAGCGCCGGAGCACTTGTCGGTACCGTGCGTTTCGGAGTGCTGCATGTAATTGAGCCTCATCAACAAGGTCGATGTCTTCACGCCGGAGGTTGTCCTGCGTGGCTTCATCGTAAGCTCGGACACGGAGGGACCCCATGGTGATCTCTGGGGAAGCACAGCCTCGGCCCCGTATACCATGAAGAAGGGTGTCTCTCCAGTGGCCCGGCTCTGGGATGTCCGGTTAGCCCATAGTGTGCTCGGAAGCTCGTCCACCCACTTGGCGCCATGTTTCTTCAAGCCGGCATAGGTGCGGGTCTTGAGGCCCCGAAGAATCTCGGCATTGGCCCTCTCAACTTGTCCATTGGTCTTTGGATGAGCAACGGAGGCATAGCACACCTGGATGCCGAGGTCTTCGCAGTATTCTTGGAACGTCGCGCTGGTGAACTGGGTCCCGTTGTCAGCGATGATTCTGTTCGGGACCCCGAACCGGCAGACGATCGACTTGATGAACTTTACTGCGGATTGCTTGTTGATGGTGACCACGGGTGTGGCTTTCGGCCACTTGGTGAACTTGTCGATGGCGACGTAGAGGTACTGGAATCCCCCGACGGCTCTGGGGAATGGCCCCAGGATGTCCAACCCCCATATGGCGAACGGCCATGAGGGAGGGATCATCTGAACCGTCTGAGACGGTGTATGGATCTGCTTGGCGTGGAACTGGCACGCCTTGCAGCTCTCGACCAGCTTGACGGCATCCTGGAGTGTTGTCGTCCAGTAGAAGCCATGCCGGAAGGCTTTACCGACAAGCGTGCGTGAGGAAGAGTGGCTCCCACATTCGCCTCCATGGATCTTAGCGAGCAAGTCACAGCCTTCCCCCTGGGTTATGCACCGCAATAGGATGTGGTTGGCGCCACGCCGGTAGAGATCCCCTTCTACCAACGCGTACCTCTTAGCCATGCGCACGATCCGTTCAGCGGATACACGTTCATCAGGGAGGACGTTGTATTTCATGTAGTCCCGGATCTCCGTGATCCATGCATCGGGTCTGACTTGAGCTTCTGGATCTTGAGCGCTGGGCTGCACCGAGTCCCCAGTGACGCTTACGATCCTTGGCGGCATCCATGGCTGCAGGGCCGCCGGGACTGCCAGCTTCGAGGTGCTGGTCCAGCCCCCTTCGCCCGGCTCGGCAGGCCGGGCTGTGGGCCGCAGCAACATTCTCTTGAAGACTCCTTCGGGCACAGGGGCTCCGGTGGAGGCCTTTGTTGAGAGGTTGTCAGCTGCGGCATTGCCAGCGTGCGGTACATGGCGCAGGTCCAAGGCGAGGAAGTCTTTCTCCAACATCTGCACATGGAGTAGATAAGCAGCTAGCTGTGGGTCATTGCAGGAGCATTAACCCTTAACTTGTTTGATGACTAGCTGGGAGTCGCCCTGTGCCAACAACTGACGAGCGCCCAGAGACAAGGCTGTCTTTTGGCCAAAGATGAGTGCTTCATACTCTGCCACGAAGTCAGCCAGTGCTTGGCTCTTGACTGCATGGCGAGGAAGGAAGTCCAACTCAAACTCCGCCAGTTCCGCTGCCCATTTAGCGACATTGCCGGTCGCGTGAGGGCTGTGAAGGATCGCCTTCAGCGGATAGGAAGTGACCACCGAGATCCGGTGGGCTTGAAAGTAGTGGCGGAGCTTCCTGGATGCCACAAGCACTGCATACAGCAGCTTGTAGACCTCCAGGTACCTTGTCTTGGCATCGTGGAGGACTTCGCTGACACGACCCCACGGTCTTGTCGAGCCAGGATCACGCTGAGGGGTGCTGCATTGCACAGCACCAGAAAACACACATCAAAGGTACAAAGCAGAAGCGAAACTTTTATTACATAAAGAGGTTTATGAACATTTGTACATCAAAATAAGTCCAGTCTACACTCACGGGCGTAGACTACGCATCAAGTCCACGTCCAGCCCTTGAACGTGTCCTTGCTAGCACACATGCACACTAACTCTGCGGCGTGCATGACTCCCACTCGACGGGGTTCCCCTCCTGGGGTTACGTCTCCTCTTCGGGAGTCCCTTCCTCATAGAACCCTGTAAAAGCTTCAAACACAAGCAGTGAGCACGAAGGCTTAGCAAGTCTGACCCGTCTCTCCTAAACATGGAACTTCTACATGAGGGGTGATGGATTGCATGAGGTAAAAATCATTTGCAAGGACTCGTCTAATCAGTAGAACCTTACTTTCAAGTTTTAGCAGCAGGTTGTGGAGAACCTTACGCTAAGGCACATGAGAGAGCCGCAATCAAACAAGAAACGCATATCTCTCATGTAATTTGCCCAAAGTTTAAAAGGAACTTTAGTTAGCTCTAAACTACAACAAACCATTAACAAGCAAAGTCCAGCTTTCAACCAGCAACATTTTAACATGTAACTAGCCTGTTCTTTCTACGTCACGGTATAGTGAACAAGTGGTACTCACTGACCGCGAGGGACGGCAATTATAATCGATTTACACCGGCAGGGTTACCCGAACAACCCGTCATGTACGCTCATACTCGATGTTGCCTACAACAACCATCACGGACGCCGTATGCAACTACCTTTCACCTGTTAGCCAAATGTTGAACCGGTCCAATCGTCCTGAGCAAGAGGTCTCTGCACGCGCATCTCAGTGCCGCCAGCCGATTTACACCTCGAGCTCTCAACCTACCCTCTGAACGACCAGCTATGCCTCAACACCCAGCTACCCGAGTTACATCGGTTTCCCGGTTCCCATATAGCCGGTAGGTCTTCGGTAATGTTCTAGCTTGTTCAACAGGCCCGCACACAGCTCGGTCCTCAATCAACACAAACGGAGTTATAACACACAGGCCCCAAAGTCCTGCTGCCCTTACTCTCCGCTCGGTCTCATCTTTCTTGCCATGTGTATCATGTGCTATCTCTACCCGAGTCGAGTGCCTCTAGCCTATGCTCGCGAGTAGTTCCAACTACTCGACTTGTACCGAATCCTACTCTAACTTAGCTTTGCAGTAGCTAACGGGGTTTGCAATCCTAAAACCAACCCAGGGTTTTCTTGGCTATGCAGTTGGGTTTCCAAACAAGACTCTAATGCAAGGAATCATAATATTCAAGTAAGTGCTCAAAACAATAAAAATTTGTAAAACAGTTAATGTAGACCGGAGCTTGCCTTGCTGCTCTTGGTAGTAGGCTAGCTGCTCCTCCGGAGTAACGAAGTCTAGGACTTCGGGTTCCTCCTCGACCTTAGCGACTACATGATATAAGACATACATGTATTAATTTGAATGCATTTATATTAAGTTTGAACTTGTGAAGCTTATAAGTCCCACTAGACAGACTCAATGACTGTGAAACTTTTACTGTGGCTTGGTTACAACCTAAGTACAGACCTGGTCAAGTTTTTGTTGCAGCAAAGCTCCTTTGAGCCCTCCACAATTAATTATGTACTTGACCTTAATTGGCACTCTTAGGGTGTTCTAGGAATTTTCTTGAAACAAACTATGACTTACTGAAAACTAGATTTCCAGAAGGTTCTAATGGAGTTGGTCTCACTTAATTTGAAGGTTCCTAACTAAAGATATGAGCTAAACAATTTCAGAGAAAATTCTGAAAATGTTTCTGAACATTTTCTATTTTCTCTAAAACAGTTTCACTAATCACACCATTAGGTGGATTAAATGAGCACGAATGGATCTGATATTTTTATTGTAGTTCAAGGATATTTTGGTGAACATCCCAGCAAAATTTCAGAATTTTCCTCCAAAGGATTCTCCAGTTAAAATTCCAAACAGTTTAAATTTTAAGGAATTAATATTGGAGAATTAAGGATTTTCATAAAGTGAAACTTGATATTCTGGAAAGTTCTCGGAGAGCTGAATCCAACAAAATTTGGTTCACTCGATTTGGAGCTTTCTAGCCAAAGTTATGAGGATTTGAAGTTTGAATGAAATCTGAAAATTCGGGAAAAGTTTAAATCTGCCGGGGCCCGCGGGGACACGTGTTAGGCGGGGAGGCGACCACACACTGAGGCCCACAGGGTCTTTGTGCGCCAGCACACCCGATCCCGGCCGCAGCCCGATCCTGATTTAAAATATCTCCCGCTGACAGCTAGGGTCCACCCCCTTCGTCAACCTCCCGCCGCCCGCGCTCTGCCGCCGGGGGACCTCGCTGGAGAGCTCGCCGGCAGCTTCTGTGGAGCTTCAAACTTCACGATCTTGGCCGCCCCTGCCTACTTTCACTCGGGGAACAGGATTCTGGGGTCAGCTCGTCATGACAATGGCCGGTGCATGGTCGGCGACGAGCCGCCGCCTCGGAAAGACTTCGGCCGTGTCAGCTGACTTCCCTAGCACCTCAACTACTCGAGCAACCGGTCGGGAAGCATAAGTGGACCCCAGGGAAGGTCGACATGAGCTTGAGGCAGCTCGGGGGAGGCCCGAAGTAGGTCCTCACCGTGCGCCCGATGCCTCCCGCTTGCTCCGCCGTCGGTAAAATTTTAATTACGCCGGGTACAGAGGTTCTCCTGCCAAAAGTTGTGAAGGCAACTTGTGCGTTACCGTGTCTAGTTTGTGTGAGAGGGGATTGAGGCCCTCTAATCCTTTCTAGGGTATGAATTCGACGGAACCGCACCCGAAGGTCGTTCTGCACCCAGAAAGGGGAAAACTGGAAATTCACCGCCGGTGAGCAAGCACTCAGGCTGTGGCTCGGGGGTGAGCAGCACCGGTCACCAGCGCCTCCAAGGGTGCCTTGGCTCGGGCGTGACAACTCCCCAGTTGGGCTGTCCACGGGAGCCCGAAGTGCGGCGGTGTTAGGTCACTGAATTAAACTCTCGGTATAGCCGAGACCGATCGGTTTCAGCTGAATTCTAGCCACGGGGAAGACGGAAGAAGGTTCCTAGTACCTTGCCGTAGCTCTGGAGGGGACGGAGAGGCGGTGATAAAGCTTCCCTGATCAGCTCCGAGTGATCGGCAGCGATGGCACGTTTCTGATGCGAGGAAGCAGCAGAGTGTGCGGTGCTCACTCCGATCTGGGCGACGGCGTAGATAAGGGGGCTGCGAGGCGGTTCAGCAAGTTGGGGCGGCAAGCAGGTGGTGTCCCGATCGGTGCCTCGCCGTGGCGGCTGCTCAGTCCGGCGCAAGAACCCGAGCTGGGTTTTCAGTCGGTTTGAGTTGGATTAGTGGCTGACATGTGGGTCCCACTTCCAATTTTAACCTCTGAAATTAACTCCAATTCACTGTTGTAAACAGTAATCCCCACAAAGCCCCTGGTGATTTGAATTATCAACCTTTGAGCCATTTGAATTGGTTAGGATTCGAATTGGGTTTGGTTTGAATGAATTTCAGCACATGTTCAGTTTGAAATTCAAAAGAAGTTTGAATTTGCCCCACTTAGTGTGACGCCCTCAATTCTGTGGAAAGCCACGGAACCGAGAACTAATGCATATGTGTGCCCAGGATGTTCATCACACATACACATACGTTCCACAAACTGAATTCAGATTATATATTACCACGAATAACAGAGTTTATTACAACACCTCATGAGTCTTAGGCTCATGCTCACAGCGAAAATCTTATTTCTATGCAGCGGAAGTCCTTATTTAAATGCGGAAGCAAAACTAAGCAGAAGTGGCTCCATCTCTACTCCCTCCACAGGCAAGGTTGAGAACAGATCACACGCCATAATGCTCTACTCGGTCTTCATAGTAGTCTTCTCTTGCTGTTGATGAAGAAATAATAATGCAAGTTTGAGCACAATGATGTACTCAGCAAGTGCGGGAATAACACATGATATGCAGCTCATAAACAAGGTAGGTATAAAGGGCTTATTTGCAGAAAAGCTGTTCTGAAAAAAACCATGATAAAACAACAACTTACATTTAAATGTAATCCCAACATGTATTGAATTACCAACATACCTCCATCACTTCCTGTGTTCCATCCGAACATTAACCAATCTTTTATTCATACTCACGAATACCTCCTTGTATTCGCTACCATTTCACCCCATAAAACAACCTCGTCTCGCACCGAGACCAATCTCATGTCATGACCCTTTAGTCATGCAACCATCTCATCTCCCAGGCTTAACAGTCCAAAACCAAACCATAACCAATGACCATAACCAATGACCTTCCCAATACCCATTACAATAACCATCCCAGTAACCATCCCATCTAATCATGGTAGTTTAGCCAGGTGCTCGTGATCGTAAGCTCGGCTATCATGATAGTTTTAACAACTCTGCAGAGTTTGTACCTCTTTACCCACAAGTTTTTGATTTCGTCACCCATCGGCGACTGCAGAACCTCCATTTTACCAGTACACAGCCGTCGGTGTATGGTCAAGAGATCACAAAATAGCCTTTACAAAGGGGTTACTAGATGTATGGACTCACTAAGGTTTCACCGGCAGGCTAGAATCTCCAATTCTCCCACCCACGGGCCCCCTCTTGTGCCATGCAGTTCCCAGGGCAGTCCTCACTCGACTCCCATTCCCCGCGCCTTCCACAGTCCATAACACCCTAGCAACTTACCTAATTACTCAGCTAAGCCGCACCCATACTTGGCCTTGTGGTGGCACTGTTATCCTGGCATGTGCATGCATGAACCGGTCCTTAGATCTACGGCAAGTAAAACCACCATCTCATGCTACCTCATACACAAACCCGGGCTTGCCTAGATCTCCCTCCGATCCATGTTCATTAACCTCATCAGTTACTTATTATTAGTACGAGTGCAGTTAGCTAGACACATCTATCCCGCTTCCCGATCCGAGAGACTCAGCGAAGCATAAAGCAAAAACCATACCCGACTCATAAACTTCCCAGGCGACAAGGGTGGTTTAATCAAAACTAGTAAACTCCTATAAAAGGGATTCCCGTCATGTTTGACTCAGCACACACACCTTTTCGCAAAACAAAATAGTTTTACCCAAAACATAGGATCAATATGGTCAAGGAGCACTTGCCTTGTTCTTGCGGTTCCGGTTGTTCTTGATTCTCAAAACCTTGTTGCTGCAGCTCGTCGTAGACAGCTTCCTGAGTTTGTCCTGCTATGTAGGATTCACGTGCATACAAGATTCACAGCAATCAATATCATGCGCAACCCTTAAACTAGATGCGATGATGCACATGCATGCTATACTATGATTAGTTTTATTAGATTGATCTGTATGTATTCTTGTATGGCTTGCATGGTCAGAGGTATTCGGATTAAAGGTGAACGTGGCGATGGTCTTGTCTTTTAGATCAGACTGATCATCGAGTGATCTGCCCACGAAAACGCTTCTGTTCGAAAGGAATCGAAGAACAGATGCAAAGCGATGAACACAATGATGTCTTAAGGTGGTATTGAAGTCCTACCTCACGCTCTTCTTGTCTTCAGGGTCCTCCTCAGACCGCTTGGTTCTTCTCCAATGATCTCCCTTGTTGCGCTTCAGCGATGATTTGCTCGGCGAGTTAGGGCTAGGGCTCTAAGTCGTCGGCTCAGGAGTTGAAAGAGAAGTTTGTGGTTTCGGCCAGAGGTTTTGGGTTCTATTTATAATCGGGAAGAGAAGAGTCCTAATCTGATTGGATCACGAATAAGAGTCTTATTCAGATCTTTGTTAGATCCTGACGTCTTATCTTTGGTAAGGATCGTGGATTTTAGATAGGTTTCCGTTGCGTACCGGTGTCCTTACGCGTAACAGCCGCTCCAAAACTCGTTACCTCCGTGACGATGATCTCCGGAAGCTCCACGTGTCCTCCAGGCCTGGTATCTCCTCGTCCGTAGAGACGAGCTCCGGTCGTGCCGCGTGTCAACCGATCGAGACCTCCCTCTTCTTCGGAGGTGAGCTCCGCGCACGCCACGTGTTGGTACCGGTTTCCCTCTTCTTCTTTCCTCAGGGACATGCCCCGAGGTCGACATGTGTTTAGCTGCGACGGACCTTCCGGTGATAAGCTCCGGTGGCGACACGTGTTCGATAGATCCGGACTTCTCTGAGATGAGCTCCGAGATTGACACGTATCCCGCGCGACTGGTCCTCTTATTTCCGCGAGGACTTGCTCCGAGGATGACACGTGTCCTAAAAAAATGCCTTTGCTTCTTCCGCAGAGGCTAGCTCCGCGGGTAGCACGTGTCCCACAGGGTCTGACCTCTTTCCAATTGTGGAGGTGACCCCCGAGCCTGCCACGTAGCTAGTTTAGCGGCGGACCTCTCCCAAATTTCTCGGGGATGAGCTCCGAACACGCCACGTGGTCTGTTGGCCATGGAATTTGCCTTCGGTGCTCTCGGAGAGCTTTATTGGCTATCCTTCTGATACTTGTCTCTGTTCCTTCTTTCGTAAAATGTTTTCTTCTTCATAAAACATGAACATATGCTGACACCCGAGGTGAGGGTGTCACAAATCTACCCCCCTTAAATTGAATCTCGCCCTCGAGATTCGTTAGTAGAAAATAGATAGGGGAATTCAGCCTTAATCTCCTCTTCACGCTCCCATGTGGCTTCAGCTTCAGTATGATGACTCCATTGTACCTTGCACCATCGAATCACTTTGTTTCGGGTGACCCTTTCCTTTACGTCCAAGATTCGGACAGGGTGTTCTGCGTAGGTCAGGTCTTTTTGAAGTTCAAGTTCTCTCATTGACACTTGTTCCTCTGGTACTCTCAAACACTCCTTGAGCTGGGATACATGAAACACGTCATGTACGTCAGAGAGGTGGTGTGGGAGCTCTAGTTGATAGGCTACTTCTCCTCGCTTGTCCAAAATCTTAAATGGTCTGATGTAGCGAGGTGCTAGCTTGCCTTTGACGTTAAAACGTCGTTGGCCTCGGATAGGCGATACCTTAAGGTATACGAAGTCTCCTACTTCAAAGGTCAACTTCCTACGCCTATTGTCCGCATAGCCTTTCTGTCGTGACTGAGCAGCCTTTAAGTTTTCCCGTATCGTTTGGACTTGCTTTTCAGCCTCTTGTAGTACTTCGGGTCCAAACACCTGGTTCTCTCCAGTCTCGCTCCAGAACAGCGGCGTTCTACACCGTCTGCCATATAAGGCTTCGAAAGGCGACATCTTCAAGCTAGTTTGATAGCTGTTTTTATAGAAGAACTCGGCATACGGTAAACTCCTATCCCATCTTCGCCCACGTTTTAAGGCGCAAGCTCTCAGCATGTCCTCCAAAATTTGTTTCGTCCTCTCAGTTTGCCCATCTGTTTGTGGGTGATAGGCGGAGCTAAAATCCAGTCGCGTACCCATGGCTTTCTGCAGCTTCCTCCAGAATCTAGAGGTAAACTGAGAACCTCGATCTGAGACTATCTTCTTCAGAACTCCATGACGGCACACGATCTGCTCCATGCACAATTCTGCCAACTGTGTAACGTTGTAACTGGTCTTTACCGGAAGAAAATGGGCGGTTTTCGTCAACCGGTCCACAATGACCCAGATGGAGTCGTATCCTGACTGAGTTCGTGGCAATCCGACAATGAAGTCCATACTGATGTCCTCCCATTTCCATTCAGGTATTTTCAAAGGTTGCAACAATCCAGCGGGTTTTTGATGTTCGGCTTTTACCCGTTGGCATGTGTCGCATAGGGCAACGTATTCGGCTATATCCCTCTTCATACCATCCCACCAATAGCAGGTTTTCAAATCCTTGTACATTTTGGTGCTCCGTGGATGTATGGAATAGGGTGAATCATGTGCCTCCCTTAATATCATGTCGCGAAGGTGTCTTAGGTTTGGCACACAAA
Organism: Neostapfia colusana; assembly: GCA_030760725.1. Taxonomy (NCBI): domain Eukaryota; kingdom Viridiplantae; phylum Streptophyta; class Magnoliopsida; order Poales; family Poaceae; genus Neostapfia; species Neostapfia colusana. Next base: position 12,038,887 of record JASWHV010000016.1, read on the forward strand.
TCCTTTTTCCTAGCCAAAGCGTACCCTTTTCATCCTCCTTGAAATCCTTTTCTATCCCTCGTCGGATTCTTTCCTTGATCTCCTTGATCCCCTCGTCCGTTGCTTGGCCCTTTCTTATTTCTTGCTCCAATGGGGAGTGGATCTCTATTATCTCCACGTTATTCAAGAATCCGAGGTGTAACCGTTCGAACTCCTTTCGTAGTTCGGGTAGTAGCTCCCGAATCGTGAGTTGGTGGCATGCTCCCTTTCTGCTCAATGCGTCAGCGACTACATTGGCCTTCCCGGGATGGTAGTTGATTCCCACATCATAATCCTTGATGAGTTCTAACCATCGACGTTGCCTCAAATTCAAGTCCGTTTGTGTAAATATGTACTTGAGGCTTTTATGATCCGTATAGATCTCACATCGATGACCAAGGATATAATGTCTCCAAATCTTCAATGCATGCACCACTGCTGCTAACTCCAAATCATGCGTAGGATAACTAAGCTCATGCTTCTTTAATTGTCGTGAGGCATAGGCTACCACTTGTCCTTCCTGCATGAGTACACACCCGAGCCCTTGTCTGGATGCGTCACAATATATGTCAAAGCTCTTGCTTACGTCTGGCAATACCAGAACTGGTGCTGTGGTTAGCCTTTTCTTGAGTTCCTCAAAACTTTCTTGACAGGCTTGTGTCCATTGAAAGACTTTTCCCTTCATTAGCAACTCCGTCATAAGTTTTGCTATCTTAGAGAAGTCTTTAATGAAGCGCCGATAGTATCCTGCCATCCCAAGGAAACTCCGAATATCCCTCACGCTCTTCGGTTGATCCCACTTCAGAATATCTCTCACCTTTCCAGGATCAACCGATACCCCTTCCTTGGAGATGATGTGGCCTAGGAAGGATATTTCCCTTAGCCAAAATTGACACTTGTTGAGCTTGGCATACAACTGATGCTCGCGCAACTTCTGCAAGATCAATCTCAGATGTTCTTCATGCTCCTCCTTGCTTTTTGAATACACCATAATGTCGTCGATGAAAACCACGACGAACTTGTCCAAGTACTCCATGAAAACCTTGTTCATAAGGTACATAAAATATGCGGGTGCATTCGTCAATCCAAAAGACATGACGGTATATTCATATGAACCATACCGTGTCCGAAAGGCTGTCTTAGGTATATCGGAGGGCTTAATCTTCAGCTGGAAATATCCCGACCGAAGATCAATCTTGGAGAATACTTGGGCTCCTTTCATTTGATCGAACAGGTCCTCTATACGGGGCAGAGGGTATTTATTCTTGATTGTTACCTCGTTGAGAGACCTGTAGTCCACGCACATTCTTTGGGTTCTGTCCTTCTTGTCCACGAAGAGTACCGGGGCTCCCCATGGTGACGAACTTGGACGGATAATACCCTTCTCCAACTGTTCTTGAATTTGCTTCTTGAGTTCAACTAACTCGTTGACGGGCATCCTATATGGTCTCTTAGCTATAGGTGCAGTTCCGGGTACCAAATCAATGGCAAACTCGATGTCTCGATCAGGTGGCATTCCTGGAAGCTCTTTCGGGAACACGTCCGAAAATTCCTGAACCACTGGAATGTTGTCCAATGTTGTTCCTTCGACGTGGTTCAAATTTGCCCGTTCGGTTGTTTGCTGGGCTGACTCAAACTCGACACGGATACCGTGTTCGTTTGTCAACTGCACGCTTCTCTCAGCGCATTGGATTACTCCATTGTGCTTGCTTAACCAGTCCATTCCGAGTATGATGTCAATCCCGTGGGAATCCAAGACAATAAGGTTGGCAAGAAAGTCTACCCCCCTTATTTTAAGGCTTACCTTAGGACACACTATACTAGTCCTCATTTCTCCTCCGGGAGAATTAACTAACATAGCACATTCTAGGTGGGATACGGGTAGATGATGTTTGGCAACATATTTGGATGATATGAAGGAATGTGATGCTCCGGAATCAAATAAAATGGTGGCTGGGTTGGAGTTGGCAAGGAACATACCAATTGCGACGTCCTCAGCCTGTTGTGCTTCTTCAGCAGTGACATGGTTAACGTGGCCACGAGCATAGTTCTGCGGTCCACGGTTCCCTTGGTTGTCCCCGCCGTTTGGTCGCTGGTTTTGCTTGGGCACGTTACCTTGCTGTCAAGGGCCTCTCTTCGGGCACTGGTTAGCGAAGTGGCCTACTTCCCCGCATGCAAAGCATGCTCTGTTGCCTACGGCAGCAGGTACGTTGGGGCGGGGGTTTTGAACAGGAGCGCCATTGTTAGGTCGGGGCGCAGGAGGCATGGGCACACGAGGTGCCGGTGCAACGAACCGTTGCTGTGGTGGCTGACCAGGGCGGTTCGTAGGAGTGGTCGATCCATACTGCGGTGCAGGGGGCATGTACCTAGGCCGTACGTTGCTCCCTTGGGGCTGGTATGGCATCTTCCTTTTGCACTCACGCTCGATCTCTCGGATCTTGTTTTCCACCACAATAGCCTTATCAACCAGCTTCTGGAAGCTTACGTAGTCATTGTTGAGGAGCTGAACTTGGATCTCATTGTTCAACCCTCTCATGAACAGGTACTGCTTCCTCTGATCTGAGTTGACATCTTCGGGGGCATACCAGGACAGTTGTATGAACTTGTTGAGATATTCATTCACACTTTTCTGTCCTTGACGGAGACCTTCAAACTCCTGCCTCTTGAGCATCATTACGCCAATAGGGATGTAGTGGGAGCGGAAATTTTCCTTGAACTCAGTCCAAGTGATTGTCTCCGGGTTGGCATGGGCGTTGCTCAAGGCATCCCACCAGTCAGCAGCTGCTCCCATCAGTTGGTGCGAGGCAAAGAGAACCTTCTCTCGGTCGTTGCATTGAACAATGGCAAGCTTCTTCTCCATGGATTTCAACCAGTCATCGGCCTCCATTGGATCGCTTGCTTGAGCAAAGGTGGGTGGTCGAGTCCTCATGAACTCGCCCAGCCTGTTATGAGCCGGCGGTGGTGGTGGCGGTGGTGCAGGAACGGGGTGTTGGTTGGCCTGAAACTGACCCAAAGTTTGGATCATGGTTTGCATAAGCTGGTTTTGCATGGCCATCAACCTTTCTAGGTTGTTTTTGCCAGCTACGGGGTTAGCAGGAACTTCCTCGTGGTCATCTTCCTGGACGTTCCTTCGGCTGGCGTTTCCTCTCACCATCTGTGAGAGAGAACAAAGTAGAATAGAAGGTTAGAAGGTTAGATTGGTCCTTTCAACTATATGCATCAAGGTGGGTTGGACTATATATATTAGTCCTTATGAGGATGTGATCAAGTGCCGAAGCATTTCACTCCTCTCTCTTCTTACGTGTGGATATGGACAACGTTTTTGAGACGTCCCACCACTCACACTAAGCACATATTCACAAATAATCATCACAGGGGCCCACTCAACTCCTATTCAAGGATGGTTTCCTATGTCAAGGTGGTTTTAAAGGTCAATCTAGGCTATTCACCTTAGGATGCTTCCTTGAGTCAGCGTGGCTTAGCTACCTGTGACCCTTATTTAGGGTGTAACTTGCTGTTAACCCGTGGCTCTAATATCAATCTAAGGTTTCTATCTAGGCGTGTAACCTGCTGTCAACCCGTGGCTCTGATACCAATCTGTGACGCCCTCAATTCTGTGGAAAGCCACGGAACCGAGAACTAATGCATATGTGTGCCCAGGATGTTCATCACACATACACATACGTTCCACAAACTGAATTCAGATTATATATTACCACGAATAACAGAGTTTATTACAACACCTCATGAGTCTTAGGCTCATGCTCACAGCGAAAATCTTATTTCTATGCAGCGGAAGTCCTTATTTAAATGCGGAAGCAAAACTAAGCAGAAGTGGCTCCATCTCTACTCCCTCCACAGGCAAGGTTGAGAACAGATCACACGCCATAATGCTCTACTCGGTCTTCATAGTAGTCTTCTCTTGCTGTTGATGAAGAAATAATAATGCAAGTTTGAGCACAATGATGTATTCAGCAAGTGCGGGAATAACACATGATATGCAGCTCATAAACAAGGTAGGTATAAAGGGCTTATTTGCAGAAAAGCAGTTCTGAAAAAAAACCATGATAAAACAACAACTTACGTTTAAATGTAATCCCAACATGTATTGAATTACCAACATACCTCCATCACTTCCCGTGTTCCATCCAAACATTAACCAATCTTTTATTCATACTCACGAATACCTCCTCGTATTCCCTACCATTTCACCCCATAAAACAACCTCGTCTCGCACCGAGACCAATCTCATGTCATGACCCTTTAGTCATGCAACCATCTCATCTCCCGGGCTTAACAGTCCAAAACCAAACAATAACCAATGACCATAACCAATAACCTTCCCAATACCCATTCCAATAACCATCCCAGTAACCATCCCATCTAATCATGGTAGTTTAGCCAGGTGCTCGTGACCGTAAACTCGGCTATCATGATAGTTTTAACAACTCTGCAGAGTTTGTACCTCTTAACCCACAAGTTTGTGATTTCGTAACCCGTCGGTGACTGCAGAACCTCCATTTTACCAGTACACAGCCGTCGGTGTATGGTCAAGAGATCACAAAATAGCCTTTACAAATGGGTTACTAGATGTATGGACTCACTAAGGTTTCACCGGCAGGCTAGAATCTCCAATTCTCCCACCCATGGGCACCCTCTTGTCCCATGCAGTTCCCAGGGCAGTCCTCACTCGACTCCCATTCCCCGCGCCTTCCACAGTCCATAACACCCTAGCAACTTACCTAATTACTCAGCTAAGCCGCACCCATACTTGGCCATGTGGTGGCACTGTTATCCTGGCATGTGCATGCATGAACCGGTCCTTAGATCTACGGCAAGTAAAACCACCATCTCATGCTACCTCATACACAAACCCGGGCTTGCCTAGATCTCCCTCCGATCCATGTTCATCAACCTCGTCAGTTACTTATTATTAGTATGAGTGCAGTTAGCTAGACACATCTATCCCGCTTCCCGATCCCAGAGACTCAGTGAAGCATAAAGCAAAAACCATACCCGACTCATAAACTTCCCAGGCGACAAGGGTGGTTTAATCAAAACTAGTAAACTCCTATAAAAGGGATTCCCGTCATGTTTGACTCAGCACACACACCTTTTCGCAAAACAAAATAGTTTTACCCAAAACATAGGATCAATATGGTCAAGGAGCACTTGCCTCGTTCTTGCGGTTCCGGTTGTTCTTGATTCTCAAAACATTGTTGCTGCAGCTCATCGTAGACAGCTTCCTGAGTTTGTCCTGCTATGTAGGATTCACGTGCATACAATATTCACAGCAATCAATATCATGCGCAACCCTTAAACTAGATGCGATGATGCACATGCATGCTATACTATGATTAGTTTTATTAGATTGATCTGTACGTATTCTTGCATGGCTTGCATGGTCAGAGGTGTTCGGATTAAAGGTGAACGTGGCGATGGTCTTGTCTTTTAGATCAGACTGATCATCGAGTGATCTGCCCACGAAAACGCTTCTGTTCGAAAGGAATCGAAGAACAGATGCAAAGCGATGAACACAATGATGTCTTAAGGTGGTATTGAAGTCCTACCTCACGCTCTTCTTGTATTCAGGGTCCTCCTCAGACCGCTTGGTTCTTCTCCAATGATCTCCCTTGTTGCGCTTCAGCGATGGTTTGCTCGGCGAGTTAGGGATAGGCTCTAAGTCGTCGGTTCAGGAGTTGAAAGAGAAGTTTGTGGTTTCGGCCAGAGGTTTTGGGTTCTATTTATAATCGGGAAGAGAAGAGTCCTATGATTGGATCCCGAATAAGAGTCTTATTCAGATCTTTGTTAGATCCTGACGTCTTATCTTCGGTAAGGATCATGGATTTTAGATCGGTTTCCGTTGCGTACCGGTGTCCTTACGCGTAACAGCCGCTCCAAAACTCGTTACCTCCTTGACGATGATCTCTGGAAGCTCCACGTGTCCTCCGGGCCTGGTATCTCCTCGTCCGTAGAGACGAGCTCCGGTCGTGCCGCGTGTCAACCGATCGAGACCTCCCTCTTCTTCGGAGGTGAGCTCCGCGCACGCCACGTGTTGGTACCGGTTTCCCTCTTCTTCTTTCCTCAGGGACATGCCCCGAGGTCGACACGTGTTTAGCTGCGACGGACCTTCCGGTGATAAGCTCCGGTGGCGACACGTGTTCGATAGATCCGGACTTCTCTGAGATGAGCTCCGAGATTGACACGTATCCCGCGCGACTGGTCCTCTTATTTCCGCGAGGACTTGCTCCGAGGATGACACGTGTCCTAAAAAAATGCCTTTGCTTCTTCCGCAGAGGCTAGCTCCGCGGGTAGCACGTGTCCCACAGGGTCGGACCTCTTTCCAATTGCGGAGGTGACCCCCGAGCCTGCCACGTAGCTAGTTTAGCGGCGGACCTCTCTCAAATTTCTCGGGGATGAGCTCCGAACACGCCACGTGGTCTGTTGGCCATGGAATTTGCCTTCGGTGCTCTCGGAGAGCTTTATTGGCTATCCTTCTGATACTTGTCTCTGTTCCTTCTTTCGTAAAATGTTTTCTTCTTCATAAAACATGAACATATGCTGACACCCGAGGTGAGGGTGTCACAAATCTACCCCCCTTAAATTGAATCTCGCCCTCGAGATTCGTTAGTAGAAAATAGATAGGGGAATTCAGCCTTAATCTCCTCTTCACGCTCCCATGTGGCTTCAGCTTCAGTATGATGACTCCATTGTACCTTGCACCATCGAATCACTTTGTTTCGGGTGACCCTTTCCTTTACGTCCAAGATTCGGACAGGGTGTTCTGCGTAGGTCAGGTCTTTTTGAAGTTCAAGTTCTCTCATTGACACTTGTTCCTCTGGTACTCTCAAACACTTCTTGAGCTGGGATACATGAAACACGTCATGTACGTCAGAGAGGTGGTGTGGGAGCTCTAGTTGATAGGCTACTTCTCCTCGCTTGTCCAAAATCTTAAATGGTCCGATGTAGCGAGGTGCTAGCTTGCCTTTGACGTTAAAATGTCGTTGGCCTCGGATAGGCGATACCTTAAGGTATACGAAGTCTCCTACTTCAAAGGTCAACTTCCTACGCCTATTGTCCGCATAGCCTTTCTGTCGTGACTGAGCAGCCTTTAAGTTTTCCCGTATCGTTTGGACTTGCTTTTCAGCCTCTTGTAGTACTTCGGGTCCAAACACCTGGTTCTCTCCAGTCTCGCTCTAGAACAGCAGCGTTCTACACCGTCTGCCATATAAGGCTTCGAAAGGCGACATCTTCAATCTAGTTTGGTAGCTGTTGTTATAGAAGAACTCGGCATACGGTAAACTCCTATCCCATCTTTGCCCACGTTTTAAGGCGCAAGCTCTCAGCATGTCCTCCAAAATTTGGTTCGTCCTCTCAGTTTGCCCATCTGTTTGTGGGTGATAGGCGGAGCTAAAATCCAGTCGCGTACCCATGGCTTTCTGCAGCTTCCTCCAGAATCTAGAGGTAAACTGAGAACCTCGATCTGAGACTATCCTCTTCGAAACTCCATGACGGCACACGATCTGCTCCATGTACAATTCTGCCAACTGTGTAATGTTATAACTGGTCTTTACCGGAAGAAAATGTGCGGTTTTCGTCAACCGGTCCACAATGACCCAGATGGAGTCGTATCCTGACTGAGTTCGTGGCAATCCCACAATGAAGTCCATACTGATGTCCTCCCAGTTCCATTCAGGTATTTTCAAAGGTTGCAACAATCCAGCGGGTTTTCAATGTTCGGCTTTTACCCGTTGGCATGTGTCGCATAGGGCAACGTATTCGGCTATATCCCTCTTCATACCATCCTACCAATAGCAGGTTTTCAAGTCCTTGTACATTTTGGTGCTCCCTGGATGTATGGAATAGGGTGAATCATGTGCCTCCCTTAATATCATGTTGCGAAGGTGTCTTAGGTTTGGCACACAAATCCTTTTTCCTAGCCAAAGCGTACCCTTTTCATCCTCCTTGAAATCCTTTTCTATCCCTCGCCGGATTCTTTCCTTGATCTCCTTGATCCCCTCGTCCGTTGCTTGGCCCTTTCTTATTTCTTGCTCCAATGGGGAGTGGATCTCTATTATCTCCACATTATTCAAGAATCCGAGGTGTAACCGTTCGAACTCCTTTCATAGTTCGGGTGGTAGCTCCCGAATCGTGAGTTGGTGGCATGCTCCCTTTCTGCTCAATGCGTCAGCGACTACATTGGCCTTCCCGGGATGGTAGTTGATTCCCACATCATAATCCTTGATGAGTTCTAACCATCGACGTTGCCTCAAATTCAAGTCCGTTTGTGTAAATATGTACTTGAGGCTTTTATGATCCGTATAGATCTCACATCGATGACCAAGGATATAATGTCTCCAAATCTTCAATGCATGCACCACTGCTGCTAACTCCAAATCATGCGTAGGATAATTAAGCTCATGCTTCTTTAATTGTCGTGAGGCATAGGCTACCACTTGTCCTTCCTGCATGAGTACACACCCGAGCCCTTGTCTGGATGCATCACAATATATGTCAAAGCTCTTGCTTACGTCTGGCAATACCAGAACTGGTGTTGTGGTTAGCCTTTTCTTGAGTTCCTCAAAACTTTCTTGACAGGCTTGTGTCCATTGAAAGACTTTTCCCTTCATTAGCAACTCCGTCATAGGTTTTGCTATCTTAGAGAAGTCTTTAATGAAGCGCCGATAGTATCCTGCCATCCCAAGGAAACTCCGAATATCCCTCACGCTCTTCGGTTGGTCCCACTTCAGAATATCTCTCACCTTTCCAGGATCAACCGATACCCCTTCTTTGGAGATGATGTGGCCTAGGAAGGATATTTCCCTTAGCCAAAATTGACACTTGTTGAGCTTGGCATACAACTGATGCTCGCGCAACTTCTGCAAGGTCAATCTCAGATGTTCTTCATGCTCCTCCTTGCTTTTTGAATACACCATAATGTCGTCGATGAAAACCACGACGAACTTGTCCAAGTACTCCATGAAAACCTTGTTCATAAGGTACATAAAGTATGCGGGTGCATTCGTCAATCCAAAAGACATGACGGTATATTCATATGAACCATACCGTGTCCGAAAGGCTGTCTTAGGTATATCGGAGGGCTTAATCTTCAGCTGGAAATATCCCGACCGAAGATCAATCTTGGAGAATACTTGGGCTCCTTTCATTTGATCGAACAGGTCCTCTATATGGGGCAGAGGGTATTTATTCTTGATTGTTACCTCGTTGAGAGACCTGTAGTCCACGCACATTCTTTGGGTTCCGTCCTTCTTGTCCACGAAGAGTACCGGGGCTCCCCATGGTGACGAACTTGGACGGATAAAACCCTTCTCCAACTGTTCTTGAATTTGCTTCTTGAGTTCAACTAACTCGTTGACGGGCATCCTATATGGTCTCTTAGCTATAGGTGCAGTTCCGGGTACCAAATCTATGGCAAACTCGATGTCTCGTTCAGGTGGCATTCCTGGAAGCTCTTTCGGGAACACGTCCGAAAATTCCTGAACCACTGGAATGTTGTCCAATGTTGTTCCTTCGATGTGGTTCAAATTTGCCCGTTCGGTTGTTTGCTGGGCTGACTCAAACTCGACACGGATACCATGTTCGTTTGTCAACTGCACGCTTCTCTCAGCGCATTGGATTACTCCATTGTGCTTGCTTAACCAGTCCATTCCGAGTATGATGTCAATCCCGTGGGAGTCCAAGACAATAAGGTTGGCAAGAAAGTCTACCCCCCTTATTTTAAGGCTTACCTTAGGACACACTATACTAGTCCTCATTTCTCCTCCGGGAGAATTAACTAACATAGCACATTCTAGGTGGGATACCCGGTAGATGATGTTTGGCAACATATTTGGATGATATGAAGGAATGTGATGCTCCGGAATCAAATAAAATTGTGGCTGGGTTGGAGTTGGCAAGGAACATACCAATTGCGACGTCCTCAGCCTGTTGTGCTTCTTCAGCAGTGACATGGTTAACGTGGCCACGAGCATAGTTCTGCGGTCCACGGTTCCCTTGGTTGTCCCCTCCGTTTGGTCGCTGGTTCTGCTTGGGCACGTTACCTTGCTGTCCAGGGCCTCTCTTCGGGCACTGGTTAGCGAAGTGGCCTACTTCCCCGCATGCAAAGCATGCTCTGTTGCCTACGGCAGCAGGTACGTTGGGGCGGGGGTTTTGAACAGGAGCGCCATTGTTAGGTCGGGGCGCAGGAGGCATGGGCACACGAGGTGCCGGTGCAACGAACCGTTGCTGTGGTGGCTGACCAGGGCGGTTCGTAGGAGTAGTCGATCCATACTGTGGTGCAGGGGGCATGTACCTAGGCCGTACGTTGCTCCCTTGGGGCTGGTATGGCATCTTCCTTTTGCACTCACGCTTGATCTCTCGGATCTTGTTTTCCACCACAATAGCCTTATCAACCAGCTTCTGGAAGCTTACGTAGTCATTGTTGAGGAGCTGAACTTGGATCTCATTGTTCAACCCTCTCATGAACAGGTACTGCTTCCTCTGATCTGAGTTGACATCTTCGGGGGCATACCGGGACAGTTGTATGAACTTGTTGAGATATTCATTCACACTTTTCTGTCCTTGGCGGAGACCTTCAAACTCCTGCCTCTTGAGCATCATTACGCCAACAGGGATGTAGTGGGAGCGGAAATTTTCCTTGAACTCAGTCCAAGTGATTGTCTCCGGGTTGGCATGGGCGTTGCTCAAGGCATCCCACCAGTCAGCAGCTGCTCCCATCAGTTGGTGCGACGCAAAGAGAACCTTCTCTCGGTCGTTGCACTGAACAATGGCAAGCTTCTTCTCCATGGATTTCAACCAGTCATCGGCCTCCATTGGATCGCTTGCTTGAGCAAAGGTGGGTGGTCGAGTCCTCATGAACTCGCCCAACCTGTTATGAGCCGGCGGTGGTGGTGGCGGTGGTGCCGGAACGGGGTGTTGGTTGGCCTGAAACTGACCCAAAGTTTGGATCATGGTTTGCATAAGCTGGTTTTGCATGGCCATCAACCTTTCTAGGTTGTTTTCGCCAGCTCCGGGGTTAGCAGGAACTTCCTCGTGGTCATCTTCCTGGACGTTCCTTCGGCTGGCGTTTCCTCTCACCATCTGTGAGAGAGAACGAAGTAGAATAGAAGGTTAGAAGGTTAGATAGGTCCTTTCAACTATATGCATCAAGGTGGGTTGTACTATATATATTAGTCCTTATGAGGATGTGATCAAGTGCCGAAGCATTTCACTCCTCTCTCTTCTTACGTGTGGATATGGACAACGTTTTTGAGACGTCCCACCAATCACACTAAGCACATATTCACAAATAATCATCACAAGGGCCCACTCAACTCCTATTCAAGGATGGTTTCCTATGTCAAGGTGGTTTTAAAGGTCAATCTAGGCTATTCACCTTAGGATGCTTCTTTGGGTCAGCGTGGCTTAGCTACCTGCGACCCTTATTTAGGGTGTAACTTGCTGTTAACCCATGGCTCTAATATCAATCTAAGGTTTCTATCTAGGCGTGTAACCCGCTGTCAACCCGTGGCTCTGATACCAATCTGTAACGCCCTCAATTCTGTGGAAAGCCACGGAACCGAGAACTAATGCATGTGTGCCCAGGATGTTCATCACACATACACATACGTTCCACAAACTGAATTCAGATTATATATTACCACGAATAACAGAGTTTATTACAACACCTCATGAGTCTTAGGCTCATGCTCACAGCGAAAATCTTATTTCTATGCAGCGGAAGTCCTTATTTAAATGCGGAAGCAAAACTAAGCAGAAGTGGCTCCATCTCTACTCCCTCCACAGGAAAGGTTGAGAACAGATCACACGCCATAATGCTCTACTCGGTCTTCATAGTAGTCTTCTCTTGCTGTTGATGAAGAAATAATAATGCAAGTTTGAGCACAATGATGTACTCAGCAAGTGCGGGAATAACACATGATATGCAGCTCATAAACAAGGTAGGTATAAAGGGCTTATTTGCAGAAAAGCAGTTCTGAAAAAAAAACCATGATAAAACAACAACTTACGTTTAAATGTAATCCCAACATGTATTGAATTACCAACATACCTCCATCACTTCCCGTGTTCCATCCGAACATTAACCAACTTTTATTCATACTCACGAATACCTCCTCGTATTCGCTACCATTTCACCCCATAAAACAACCTCGTCTCGCACCGAGACCAATCTCATGTCATGACCCTTTAGTCATGCAACCATCTCATCTCCCGGGCTTAACAGTCCAAAACCAAACCATAACCAATGACCATAACCAATGACCTTCCCAATACCCATTCCAATAACCATCCCAGTAACCATCCCATCTAATCATGGTAGTTTAGCCAGGTGCTCGTGACCGTAAGCTCGGCTATCATGATAGTTTTAACAACTGTGCAGAGTTTGTACCTCTTAACCCACAAGTTTGTGATTTCGTCACCCGTCGGCGACTGCAGAACCTCCATTTTACCAGTACACAGCCGTCGGTTTATGGTCAAGAGATCACAAAATAGCCTTTACAAAGGGGTTACTAGATGTATGGACTCACTAAGGTTTCACCGGCAGGCTAGAATCTCCAATTCTCCCACCCACAGGCCCCCTCTTGTGCCATGCAGTTCCCAGGGCAGTGCTCACTCGACTCCCATTCCCCGCGCCTTCCACAGTCCATAACACCCTAGCAACTTACCTAATTACTCAGCTAAGCCGCACCCATACTTGGCCTTGTGGTGGCACTGTTATCCTGGCATGTGCATGCATGAACCGGTCCTTAGATCTACGGCAAGTAAAACCACCATCTCATGCTACCTCATACACAAACCCGGGCTTGCCTAGATCTCCCTCCGATCCATGTTCATTAACCTCATCAGTTACTTATTGTTAGTACGAGTGCAGTTAGCTAGACACATCTATCCCGCTTCCCGATCCCAGAGACTCAGCGAAGCATAAAGCAAAAACCATACCCGACTCATAAACTTCCCAGGCGACAAGGGTGGTTTAATCAAAACTAGTAAACTCCTATAAAAGGGATTCCCGTCATGTTTGACTCAGCACACACACCTTTTCACAAAACAAAATAGTTTTACCCAAAACATAGGATCAATATGGTCAAGGAGCACTTGCCTTGTTCTTGCGGTTCCGGTTGTTCTTGATTCTCAAAACCTTGTTGCTGCAGCTCGTCGTAGACAGCTTCCTGAGTTTGTCCTGCTATGTAGGATTCACGTGCATACAAGAATCACAGCAATCAATATCATGCGCAACCCTTAAACTAGATGCGATGATGCACATGCATGCTATACTATGATTAGTTTTATTAGATTGTTCTGTACGTATTCTTGCATGGCTTGCATGGTCAGAGGTGTTCGGATTAAAGGTGAACGTGGCGATGGTCTTGTCTTTTAGATCAGACTGATCATCGAGTGATCTGCCCACGAAAACGCTTCTGTTCGAAAGGAATCGAAGAACAGATGCAAAGTGATGAACACAATGATGTCTTAAGGTGGTATTGAAGTCCTACCTCACGCTCTTCTTGTCTTCAGGGTCCTCCTCAGACCTCTTGGTTCTTCTCCAATGATCTCCCTTGTTGCGCTTCAGCGATGGTTTGCTCGGCGAGTTAGGGCTAGGGCTCTAAGTCGTCGGCTCAAGAGTTGAAAGAGAAGTTTGTGGTTTCGGCCAGAGGTTTTAGGTTCTATTTATAATCGGGAAGAGAAGAGTCCTAATCTGATTGGATCCCGAATAAGAGTCTTATTCAGATCTTTGTTAGATCCTGACGTCTTATCTTCTGTAAGGATCGTGGATTTTAGATCGGTTTCCGTTGCGTACCGGTGTCCTTACGCGTAACAGCCGCTCCAAAACTCGTTACCTCCGTGACGATGATCTCCGGAAGCTCCACGTGTCCTCTGGGCCTGGTATCTCCTCGTCCATAGAGACGAGCTCCGGTCGTGCCGCGTGTCAACCGATCGAGACCTCCCTCTTCTTCGGAGGTGAGCTCCGCGCACGCCACGTGTTGGTACCGGTTTCCCTCTTCTTCTTTCCTCAGGGACATGCCCCGAGGTCGACACGTGTTTAGCTGCGACGGACCTTCCGGTGATAAGCTCCGGTGGCGACACGTGTTCGATAGATCCGGACTTCTCTGAGATGAGCTCCGAGATTGACACGTATCCCGCGCGACTGGTCCTCTTATTTCCGCGAGGACTTGCTCCGAGGATGACATGTGTCCTAAAAAATGACTTTGCTTCTTCCGCAGAGGCTAGCTCCGCGGGTAGCACGTGTCCCACAGGGTCGGACCTCTTTCCAATTGCGGAGGTGACCCCCGAGCCTGCAACGTAGCTAGTTTAGCGGCGGACCTCTCCCAAATTTCTCGGGGATGAGCTCCGAACACGCCACGTGGTCTGTTGGCCATGGAATTTGCCTTCGGTGCTCTCGGAGAGCTTTATTGGCTATCCTTCTGATACTTGTCTCTGTTCCTTCTTTCGTAAAATGTTTTCTTCTTCATAAAACATGAACATATGCTGACACCCGAGGTGAGGGTGTTACACTTAGCTCATGTCAAGATCAACTCCAAATGGAGTGAAAATTGGTGTGTGAGCTCACAAAAATGTGCTGAATAAGAATATGCCTCCCACTTTTGAATTCATGGGATAGAAACATTTTGAATTTGAATATGGTTTCAAACTGCCCTCTTTGTAGCTATACCCAAAATGACCTCAAAAAGGTTTTGAATTTGGGTGAAACTTGGCATGGACATCCTTAGCAATAGGTAGGAGTTTTCATATGCCCAGCCCCTCTATATCACATGTGGGAAATACCACTTTTGCAATATGTGAATTTGTTCTCTAATGAGCATGTTGATGGTGGTTACTTTCTCTTCATTTGTGTTCATCAACTTTCCTCAAATGAGGTGTGTGTGTATGGTGATGAACACTTCAAATATGTGTCAAAAACTGAGGCCCTTACATTCCTCCCCCCTTAAAATAATCTCGTCCTGAGATTATAAGGTGAAAACGAGAGAGAGGACGGTGGAAAATTACCGGAAATGCGACGTGAAAAAGTTGGGGTAGTTGGCGTGAAGAGATCCTTCGCTCTCCCATGTCGCTTCATCCACGGAGTGATTACTCCATAGAACTTTGTAGAACCACAACGTACGGTTGCGTGTGGTTCGGGCCTTTTCGTCAATAATCTGAACCGGTTCCTCCCGATAGGTGAGATCCGGTTGCAGTTCTTCAATGTCTTCCAGCTGAACGGTAGTTGATAGCTTGAGACACTTCCTCAGCTGGGAAATGTGAAAGACGTCGTGCACACCGGAAAGTGCTTCTGGTAATTTCAGCCGGTATGCTACCGATCCACATCTTTCGGTAATCTGAAATGGACCGATGAATTCGGGTGCCAACTTTCCTCTCACCCCAAATCTGTTTACGCCCTTCATTGGAGACACACGCAGATATACATGATCCCCGACTTCGAATTGTAATGGGCGTCTTCTCCGGTCCGCATACTGTTTCTGCCGGGATTGGGCGGCTTTTATGTTCGCTTGAATCAGTCGAACCTTTTCTTCCGCGCTGTTGACAAGGTCAATCCCGAAGGTGACCCTTTCGCCAGACTCACACCAATTCAGTGGTGTGCGGCATTTCCGCCCGTATATCGCCTCGTAGGGCGCCATCTTTATGCTGGATTGGTACCCATTGTTGTACGAGAACTCGGCTAACGGCAAGTGATCATCCCAATTCTTGCCGTGGTTGATAGCACAAGCTCATAGCATGTCTTCTAAGATCTGATTTACCCGCTCGGTTTGCCCGTCCGTCTGCGGGTGGTATGCTGAACTACGGATCAGCTTCGTCCACAAGGCAGCGTGCAGCTGCTCCCAAAAACGGGATACAAATAAAGTGCCCCGATCCGATATGATGGTACGGGGTACGCCGTACAAGCATAGGATCCGTGAGATGTACAGTTCAGCGTACTTCTTGGCGTTGTAATTGGTGTTGACCGGGATGAAATGGGCAACCTTGGTGAGCCGATCGACGATCACCCACACAGAATCATGCTTTTGAAGAGTGGTGGGTAAACCGACGATGAAGTCCATGCTCACATCCTCCCACTTCCAGGCAGGAACACCCAGTGGTTGTAGCAGTCCCGGTTTCCGCATATGGTCTGCCTTCACCCTTTGGCATGTATCACACTCGGACACGTACTTGGCGATCTCCCGCTTCATCCGTGTCCACCAAAACTTGCTTCTGAGTTCTTGATACATTTTGTTGCTGCCGGGATGAATAGAAAATTTTGATAAGTGAGCCTCATCAAAAATCTTCTTCCGTAGCTCCGGGTTACGGGGTACGACGATCTGTTCCTTGAACCATAGGACGTCGTCTCCGTCCTTCTGGAAACATTTCAGCTCCCTACTGTCTACACGTCTCCGCAAATGCGACATGCCCTTGTCATTCTTCTGGGCTGCCACTATCTCTTCACGGATGGTGGGGATCAAAGCTAAGTTGTAGAAAGCCCCATGTGGGATCACATGTAATGGTGGTTCGCTCTCTTCCAACGGTGTGATGGTCAGATTGCTGACGTGTGACTTGCGGCTCAGCGCATCTGCCACTATGTTTGCCTTGCCCAGATGATAATGGATCTCTATTTCGTAATCCTTTCTCAGTTCTAACCATCTTCGCTGCCTCATGTTCAGCTCCTTCTGAGTGAATATGTACTTGAGGCTTTTGTGGTCGGTATATAGATGTACGAGGTTACCGAGTAGGTAGTGCCTCCACATCTTCAGTGCAAGTACCACGGCAGCGAGCTCCAAATTGTGAGTTGGATAATTTTGCTCATGGTTTCTAAGCTGCCGTGAACCATACGTGACCACTCTTCGGTCTTGCATCAGCACACATCCGAGCCCAATGCCGGATGCATCGCAGTACACATCGAACGGTTTTGTTGTGTCTGGCTGCACCAAAACCGGTGCTGATGTCAGGTGCTTGACTAAAGCCTTGAATGCTGCTTCACATGCTGGACTCCAAACATATTTGGTAGCCTTATTCAGCAGCTCTGTCATTGGCTTGGCAATCTTCGGGAAGTTCGGAATGAACCTCCAATAATATCCCGTGAGTCCGAGGAAACTCCGTACCTCGTGAACAGTTCTCGGGGATTTCCAATTCAGCACTTGAGTGATCTTGCTCGGGTCTACAGCGATACCCTCCGCTGAAATGATATGCCCGAGAAAAGGCACTTGCGATATCCAGAACTCGCATTTGCTGAATTTCGCGTATAACTTGTGATCCCGCAGCTGTTGCAAGACTATACGCAAATGTTTCTTGTGATCTTCTTCCGACTTGGAATATACCAGGATGTCGTCGATGAAGACCACGACAAACTTGTCCAGCTCCGGCATGAATACCGAGTTCATCAAATACATGAAGTGAGCTGGAGCATTGGTGAGGCCGAAGGACATGACCAGGTACTCATAAAGTTCGTACCTCGTCGAGAAAGCTGTCTTCGGAATGTCCTCAGCCCTTATCTTAATCTGATGGTACCCGGATCTTAAGTCCATCTTGGAAAAGATCTTTGCTTCGACCAACTGATCAAACAACATGTCGATCTGTGGCAACGGGTACTTGTTTTTTATGGTTACGGCATTTAATGGATGATAGTCCATGCAAAGCCATAACGTCTCATCCTTCTTCTTCACAAATAATGCTGAACAGCCCCATTGCGAGGAGCTCGGCCTAATAAAACCCTTTTCCAGGAGGTCCGTGAGCTGAGTCTTCAGTTCAGCCAACTCCTTGGGCGCCATCTTGTACGGACTTCGGGATATTGGCATGGTTCCCGGTGCAAGTTCAATCTTGAACTCCACCTCTCTATCGGGCGGCATCCCCGGTAAATCATCCGGGAACATGTCAGGGAACTCTTGGACCACTGGAATATCTTCCAATCTGATGGTTGTGGCTTGATAGACACATGGAAGTTTTATTTCTGGACTGTCCAGAAATAAGGAGTGAGATTCATGCACTTCTGAGTTTAAGTGCACAACTCGGAGGACTGTGTCTAAAACAGCGCCGTGGCGGGTTACCCATGACATTCCTAAGATGACATCGAACTTTTGTCCCTCTAAGATTATGATAGACGTAGGGTAGACTCTACCCTCTAAGCACAATGGCGCTTTTGGGACCATCATGCTTGCTGAAATTTTCCCACCCAGTGAACAGATCACATAAGGACTATCGGTGGGTAGTATTTGCAAGCTATATTTATCAATGAAAGCTTGGCTAATGAAGCTATGCGTGGTGCCTGAATCAAATAGTACCATGGCGGGATGCTGGTGGAGTTGGAACATACCCGCAAGAATTGGCTCGCCCTCCGGCACGTCCTCTAGGGCAACCTGGTGGACGGTGCCGGGCCTAGGGTTTGCCCGCCGCGCATTAGTAGGGTTCTGGGGTTGATTCCTCCCCGGAAACTGCGGTGCCACTCCGCCGCCTTGCCTCTCTAGGCAACTGCTCGCGAAGTGTCCTGGACGACCACACTTGTAATATGTGGCCGCTGCTGGTGTAGTGCTCGGGGGACGAAAGCCCGGCATGCGTTGCTGAGGTGCATACGCACGCGGCATCGCCCACTACTGCTGTTGTTAAGGAGGTGGTGCTGGCAGTGCCAGCCTGAATGCCGGTGAAGAGTACGGCCGACTGCAGAAAGGCATTGACCTCTGGGGTGGTTGCCAGCGTGAACCTGATGGTGGGCGATTCACCATCCGAAACTTCTGAGAAGGACCGCCTCCTTCTCCGCTGCTTTGCGGCGCGCTTCGCTTTCGCTCCGCCGCTGCCAACTCCTTGCCGGGGTCCTCTTGAACAATCGCAGCATCAATGATGTCATTGAGACGGCCGCAATTGAACATCGCCAATTTGTCCTTCAGGAGCGGGTTAAGCCCCTTGTAAAAATGGTCCCGCCGCTTCTCGTCGGTATCTGCGTGATACGACACGTAGAGCGCGAGATCGTTGAACGCCCTGGAGTATTCCAGCACGTTCCGGCTCCCTTGTTGCAGGTGTAAGAATTCCTGTGTCTTCCTCTTCATCAGACCTGGCGGTATGTGATAAGCCCTGAAGGCCGTCCGGAACTCCGTCCAGGTCATTACTCGGTCGGTGGGCTGTGAAGCACAAAAGTTTGCCCACCACGCGCTCGCGGATCCTTGGAGCTGCTGGACCGCGAACTGAGTCTTGCGCTGCTCGCTTATCTGGAGCAGCCCGAACTTCATCTCTATCGCGCGGAGCCAGTTGTCCGCATCAAGAGGTTCATCCGCCCTTGAGAATACTGGGGGATGAGTAGCCAGGAAGTCGGAGTAGGAGCTCTGTTGATGCTCCTCACGATCTTGACGTCTCTCTGGGCGAGACGTATTGGCGATAAGCGTTTGCAGCAACTCCGTGTGCTGCTGATGCAAACCCGCCATTGCCGCGATGATGTCGGCCAATGTAACCGTTGGCAGTGGCGGTGGCGGTGTTTGCTGTTGCTGTTGCTGCTGTTGCTGCTGCTGTCCCGAGGAGTCCTCGGGAGGCTGTTGGGAGGTCTATCCCCCTTGGCTAGTACCCCCAACATCAGGGTTGGCACGAGTATGCGTCATTCTGAAATTCAAAACAGCAGCGATTAGCACATGTCTTACTTAAAATTCCATAAGCAACAGTAGGTATTGAAGTGACACATGAATAATTTGCACAACATTCACATATATTGATAAACCATAAACTTTATACAAGATACATTATTCTCGGGTCTCTGACAAATCGTGCTCATGTCGTCACCACCTATACATACGCTACTGTCTACACGACATGTCACTGATTACAAAAGTTGGATTACACTACCCTAGCTGCCCTACTTGGCAACTGTAACCCCCTACTCGGAGTAGAACTCGACCTCCTGCGGGTCGTCTTCCTCCGGCACCTCTGCTGGTGGCTCTGGATCTACCACCTCTTCTCCCATCTCGGGTTCTCCCATTGCTGGAAGGCCCAAGACTACCGGTATGCCTAATACCGGAGGTACGAGGTCCTGCAATGCATGCACCTCATCCATAGCCTGGTTGTAGTCCTCTTCCCAGCCTTGCCCTTCCTCAATAGCATCGTCTCGCTCTTGAGTAAGGTCCTCGTTCTGCTGGGTCAGATTCTGTACCAGTTCTTGCAACGCCGCGATGTCGACACAGCTCTTCTTCTTTGCCTTCTTCAGACGATGCAACTGATTGTGCTGTTCATTCAGTCGCTTGATCGTCGGAAGGAGCAGATTACGGAGTGCGCTGTGAGCACTCTCGAAATGGTCTCCATGGCTCGTGCTCTCCTTGAGCTTCATGGCGAGATGCTCGGTATGAACAGCTTGGCTGTCCATCACGGCGTTTCCCGCCCTCATCTGGAGGCTAAGGTTTGCCTCCGCGGGGTTGTACCTTGGGCAACCCGGATCTGTTTCCTCCCGGTACCTCTCTTCCCACACATGCTGAGCCCGTACCTCCACCGGAACGAGCGTGTATGGAGTGCCCTCCATAGCCTGCACATGTAGTTGGCAGAAACGTGACATGGTGTCACGGGCTGCCACTTGCCACATCCCTTCCGGTTGCCTACCTCTCACCGTAACGGTGAACGGCACCCAACCGGTTGGCGTAGGTCCTGCAGAGACTTCGACATGGATTGTACATGTCTTGTTCCCCTCTTCGCCTTCTTCCTTGGCGAAGTACTGCGGCATCTAGTTGTACCCGAAATACTGAAGCATATGCCTCAATGCTTCCGGATAGCCGCTGTGGTGAGAACAGTGGGACACCACCCACCCGTTCTCCAACTGCTTATCTGCTGTCATCTGTAAAAATATATTTGAGAAATGTCAAATATTTATTTAAACAGTAAACTATTGAGTTATAACATAAGACATGTCATTGAACCCATAAAACTTGGGAACATAGTTCAAATTTTAAGCAAATTTGACTGCTGATCTGCTGTTCAACCTGACAGCCCTGATCAGTTCCCATATCAACCTGATTTAGGCCATGTTTGAAGCAAAACCAATTCTGGAGCTCAACATCAAAGTTAAAGCTAACTTCAATAGATTTCCATAAAGTATTTGCTTGGCCTAAGATCTGTCTTGGTTCAAAAGTTATGAGAGGTTAAAATTAACAGAATTTCTGGAGAAAATTGGACAGCACCTCCCGGCTTTAGGTACTGATTTGATTCAAGAATTCCAGTTAATTATGTTCCTAATCTGACAAAACTTTCTGTTACAAAGTTGTAACCCATCTCATAAGCTTTCCAGAACTACCTCATTTTCTATTTTTGGATTTTTATGCAGGAAGTTATGCTCAATTTACAGAGAGTTTACAAAGAGTCTTTACTCTCCTGTTTTCTGGACAGTTTCAACTCTACTACATTTTCGACTTGGTTAAGGGATGAAACACCTCTGAATCTCAACAGAAAAGTTGTAAATCTCTTCCAAAGCTTTCCAGAAATGTATCATACGACCCCAACCTCGAAAGAACTCAACCTCTAACCTCTGATTAACCTCAGCCTTAATTCAGCTGAAAACAGAGTGCTCTGTCCTTAGCAACCTATAAGTTGAAAACTTGCTAACTTTGAATATCCTGATTAAGGGAAGAAGTTACAGCAAATTTTAGTGCTTTGAATCAAAACCTTCAAGTTTTACAATGAAGTTGTTCATTTAGTGGGGTGTGACGTCGATGCGTCACCAGATCATGTCGGTACTACGTCCTCACAAAGAAAAACCTATACCGGACTTAGCCGGCTTCGTTAGTTCAGTGGCACTAAATGTCACTCGCACACGGATGCTACACGTCTACCGTTTCATGGTCAGTCTACCTGCAGAAACTCAAACAATCGTCAGACTCGGCTGCACACCGAGCCCGGTATCCATACAGTTCGTACACCCAGCCGTCATCACTCGCCCGGATGTTCTCAAGCCAAACACGCCTTGAGTTACGTTTTCACGTTTCAGACCACGTGACGGGGTCTCCCAAATTGCACCACGCACACCAGGGTTGCTCGAATACCCCAAACGACATGAAGAGTCGTAGAGGATACCAAAGTGGGTCGGGTTACCTGCCACCCGTGGGGCTCCACCCTTCAGCTTGTGCGCACTGGTGGACAGCGCTTACGTGCACCCCCCAAGACATAAACGTCCCGAGATGCACGATTTTCCGACATAGACAAATAGGTTAGTATGCCACTTTCTATACACTAATAACATCCTTATACAGGCTACTAACTCGTTCCTCACTGGATTTTTGAAAAAGATGACCTTTTTAGTGCGTTAAACCTCAAGCGAGCTCTGATACCAACGCTGACACGACCCTACGGTCTTGTCGAGCCAGGATCACGCTGAAGGGTGTTGCGTTGCACAGCACCGGATAACACACATCAAAGGTACAAAGCGGAAGCGAAACTTTTATTATATAAAGAGGTTTATGAACATTTGTACATCAAAATAAGTCCAGTCTACACTCACGGGCGTAGACTACGCATCAAGTCCACGTCCAGCCCTTGAACGTGTCCTTGCTAGCACACACGCACACTAACTCTGCGGCGTGCATGACTCCCACTCCACGGGGTTTCCCTCCTGGGGTTCTGTCTCCTCTTCGGGAGTTCCTTACTCATAGAACCCTGCAAAAGCTTCAAACACAAGCAGTGAGCACAAAGGCTCAGCAAGTCTGATCCGTCTCTCCTAAACATGGAACTTCTACATGAGGGGTGATGGGTTGCATGAGGAAAAAATCATTTGCAAGGACTCGCCTAATTAGTAGAACCTTACTTTCAAGTTTTAGCAGCCGGTTGTGGAGAACCTTACGCTAAGGCACATGAGAGAGCCGCAATCAAACAAGAAACACATTTCTCTCATGTACTTTGCCCAAAGTTTAAAAGGAACTTTAGTTAGCTCTAAACTACAACAAACCATTAACAAACAGGTCCAGCTTTCAACCAGCAACATTTTAACATGTAAATAGCCTGTTCTTTCTACGTCACGGTACAGTGAACAAGTGGTACTCACTGACCGCGAGGGACAGCGATTATAATCTATTTACACCTGCAGGGTTACCCGAACAACCCGTCACGTACGCCCGTACTCGATGTTGCCTACAACAACCATCACAGACGCCGTACGCAACTACCTTTCACCCGTTAGCCAAATGTTGAACCGGTCCAATCGTCCCGAGCAAGAGGTCTCTGCACGCGCATCTCAGTGCCGCCAGCCGATTTACACCTCGAGCTCTCAACCTACCCTCTGAACGACCAGCTATGCCTCAACACCCAGCTACCGAGTTACATCGGTTTCCCGGTTCCCATATAGCCGGTAGGTCTTTGGTACTGTTCTAGCTTGTTCAACAGGCACGCACACGGCTCGGTCCTCAATCGACACAAACGGAGCTATAACACACAGGCCCCAAAGTCCTGCTGCCCTTACTCTCCGCTCGGTCTCATCTTTCTTGCCATGTGTATCATGTGCTATCTCTACCCGAGTCGAGTGCCTCTAGCCTATGCTCGCGAGTAGTTCCAACTACCCGACTTGTACTGAATCCTACTCTAACTTAGCTTTGCAGTAGCTAACGGGGTTTGCAATCCTAAACCCAACCCAGGGTTTTCTTGGCTATGCAGTTGGGTTTCCAAACAAGACTCTAATGCAAGTAATCATAATATTCAAGTAAGTGCTCAAAACAATAAAAATTTGTAAAACGGTTAATGTAAACCGGAGCTTGCCTTACTGCTCTTGGTCGTAGGCTAGCTGCTCCTCCGGAGTAACGAAGTCTAGGACTTCGGGTTCCTCCTCGACCTTAGCGACTACATGATATAAGACATACATGTATTAATTTGAATGCATTTATATTAAGTTTGAACTTGTGAAGCATATAAGTCCCACTAGACAGACTCAATGACTGTGAAAATTTTACTGTGGCTTGGTTACAACCTAAGTACAGACTTGGTCAAGTTTTTGTTGCAGCAAAGCTCCTTTGAGCCCTCCACAATTAATTATGTACTTGACCTTAATTGGCACTCTTAGGGTGTTCTAGGGATTTTCTTGAAACAAACTATGACTTTCTGAAAACTAGATTTCCAGAAGGTTCTAATGGAGTTGGTCTCACTTAATTTGAAGGTTCCTAACTAAAGATATGAGCTAAACAATTTCAGAGAAAATTCTGAAAATGTTTCTGAACATTTTCTATTTTCTCTGGAACAGTTTCACTAATCACACCATTAGGTGGACTAATGAGGTCGAATGGATCTGAAATTTTTATGGTAGTTCAGGAATATTTTGGTGAACATCCCAGCAAAATTTCAGAATTTTCCTCCAAAGGATTCTCTAGTTAAAATTCCAAACAATTTAAAATTTAAGGATTTAATTCTGGAGAATTATGGATTTTCATGAAGTGAAACTTGATTTGCTGGAAAGTGCTCAGAGAGCTGAATCCAACAAAATTTGGTTCACTCAATTTGGAGCTTTCTAGCCAAAGTTATGAGGATTTGAAGTTTGAATGAAATCTGAAAATTCGGGGAAAAGTTTAAATCTGCCAGGGCCCGCGGGGACACGTGTTAGGCGCGGAGGCGACCGCACACTGAGGCCCACAGGGTCTTTGCGCGCCAGCACACCTGATCCCGGCCGCAGCCCGATCCCGATTTAAAATATCTCCTGCTGACAGCTGGGGTCCACCCCCTTCGTCAACCTCCTACCGCCCGCGCTCTGCCGCCGAGGGACCTCGCCGGAGAGCTCGCCGGCAGCTTCTGTGGAGCTTCAAACTTCACGATCATGGCCGCCCCTGCCTACTTTCACTCGGGGAACAGGATTCTGGGGTCAGCTCGTCATGACAATAGCCGGTGCATGGTCGGCGATGAGCCGCCGCCTCGGAAAGACTTTGGCCGTGTCGGATGACTTCCCTAGCACCTCAACTACTCGAGCAACCGGTCGGGAAGCATCAGTGGACCTCAGGGAAGGTCGACATGAGCTTGAGGCAGCTTGGGGGAGGCCCGAAGTAGGTCCTCACCGTGCGCCTGATGCCTCCCGCTTGCTCCGCCGTCGGTAAACTTTGAATTACGCCGGGTACAGAGGTTCTCCAGCCAAAGGTTGTGAAGGCAACTTGTGCGTTACCGTGTCTAGTTTGTGTGAGAGCGGATTGAGGCCCTCTAATCCTTTCTAGAACACGAATTTGACGGAACCGCACCCAAAGGTCGTTCTGCACCCAGAAAGGGGAAAACTGGAAATTCGCCGCCGGTGAGCAAGCACTCGGGCTGTGGCTCGGGGGTGAGCAGCACCAGTCACCAGCGCGTCCAAGGGTGCCTTGGCTTGGGCGTGACAACTCCCCGGTTGGGCTGTCCACGGGAGCCCGAAGTGGGGCGGCGTTAGGTCACTGAACTAAACTCTCGGTATAGCCGAGATCGATCGGTTTTAGCTGAATTCTAGCCACGGGGAAGACGGAAGAAGGTTCCTAGTACCATGCCATAGCTCTGGAGGGGAAGGAGAGGTGGTGATCAAGCTTCCCTGATCAGCTCCGAGTGATCGGCAGCGATGGCGCGTTTCTGATGCGAGGAAGCAGCAGAGTGTGCAGTGCTCACTCCGATCAGGGCGACGGCGTAGATAAGCGGGCTGTGAGGCGGTTCAGCAAGTCGGGGCGGCAAGCAGGTGGTGTCTCGATCGGTGCCTCGCCGTGGCGGCTGCTCAGTCCGGCGCAAGAACCCGAGCTGGGTTTTCAGTCGGTTTGAGTTTGATTAGTGGCTGACATGTGGATCCCACTTCCAATTTTAACCTCTGAAATCAACTCCAATTCACTGTTGTAAACAGTAATCCCCACAAAGCCCCTGGTGATTTGAATTATCAACCTTTGAGCCATTTGAATTGGTTAGTATTCGAATTGGGTTTGGTTTGAATGAATTTCAGCACATGTTCAGTTTGAAATTCAAATAAAGTTTGAATTTGCCCCACTTAGCTCATGTCAAGATCAACTCCAAATGGAGTGAAAATTGGTGTGTGAGTTCACAAAAATGTGCTGAATAAGAATATGCCTCCCACTTTTGAATTCATGGGATAGAAACATTTTGAATTTGAATATGGTATCAAACTGCCCTATTTCTAGCTATACCCAAAATGACCTCAAAAAGGTTTTGAATTTGGGTGAAACTTGGCATGGATATCTGTCGGTACCCTCAATACCGGGTACCCCCGCACACAGCGTAAAACTTCCTAAGGACCTCGCTCCCTCTGCAGGGGCAAGGTTTGAAGGCGCCATGTGTCCAGCGGGGCCGGACCTCCCCTCCCCACGGAGGATAGCTCCGAGCCTGCCACGTGGCCCAGGCGGCCAGACCTCGCCCCCTCCGCAAGGGCGAGCTCCGAAGGTGCCACGTGTCTGGCAGGGCCGGGGCTCTCCTCTCCTCAAAGGATAGCTCCGAGCCTGCCACGTGGCCCGGAAGACCGGACCTCGCCCCCTCCCCGGGGGTGAGCTCCGGAGGCTCCACGTGTCCAGCGGAGCCGGAGCCCCCCCTCTCCTCAGAGGAGAGCTCCGGGTCCGACACGTGGCCAGCAGAGCAGTGCTGCCGCCCGGTGCAGTAGGCAGCAGGAGTAAAGACGCGCCATGCCTTTACCGTACAAAGCATTCAAGACCCGCGCCTTCCCAAGAGGCAAAGACGCGGAGCACGCCTCTGTCAGGTGCCGTTGCACCCAGTCATATCATAGACTGGCGCGCCGTGTCAGAGCTTGCCAGCCAATAAACACAGCGACAAGACATCCCCTGCCGCCCCCGCTGTCATCAACCACTATGGCTAGCTTGCGGCATGGGCTGGGCGGCAGAACGAAGACTTGGAAGCCTTCGCCAGAGACAACTACCAACATAACTGCAGATACGATAATCAGCAGGAAATCTTCCCGGGACCACCTGTCGGGTCCCAGGCCCCCCTTGTAAGCCACGCGAGCCTTGGACTATAAAAGGCTCGGGTAGGCAACGTTAGCAAGGGTTCGGACTCTAGCCATTCGCAACTTGGGTTCGCACTCCAGCAACTCATACCCTAGGCATAACTCATCCTCAAGCTCAGGACTCCGGTTCTGAGCAACAAGCAATACAGCGAGCACCTCAGCTCACCGTGGACGTAAGGTTTTACGCTCCGGCGGCCCAAACCATGTAAAACTCGTCGTGTCAAGCTCCTCCCTAACTCGTCCCTACGCTTAAGCTCTCCGCAAGCGACTAGCCCCTCCAAAAAAGAACCTCCGCGGGCTGCCCAGAGCAGGTCCGGGGGAAGTGTCGACCACACATTTCGACATTTGGCGTGCCAGGTAGGGGGGCTTTTCCCTTGCGCGACGAGTTTCTGCCGACGAAGATGACCAAGCTTCCTTCAGCGGCAAGCTCTCCTCCCCCTCGTTCACGACGGACCGTGACTAGCGGGGAATACGTGTCGACACACTCAGGACGGAGTGTGTCGGCGCAAGCTGGAAGCCAGCAGCCGACTCCGGCAACGCCAACTCCGGCAATGCAGGCGCCAGCCAGCGTGAGATCTTCTGCAGCGCTAAGCGTACCCCACGGGGGTGCGCTAGCTGCAGCAAGAGCGCTACTGCGCAATCCACCTGCTGGGTACGCACCCCATTCAGCGACCCAGCAGTGGATGCGCGAGGTAGACCGCCTCGTCGTCGCCGCCGCAAACCCTCGACTTCGGCGGGGACGACGCTCCGGCCAACCGGCGGTATCGCTGACGCGCACGCCAACGGTTGATGGGCAGACAGCGGATTCCAGCTCCACCAGGCTTCCGTCTACGGACCTGAGGACAGAGCTGGAACGGTGCCACTTGGGCAAAGATGCCCGGGTGTACCTCGAGCGACGTCGAGAGAGGCGTCGCAACCAAGAGGCTGGCGACAGCATGACGTCAGTCTCGACCCAGCCTGAGGCACAGACCTTCGCCACGCGATATCTGCCCCAGACATACGCCGTGCAGCATATGCCACAGCCATATGCCCTGCAAACGGCGTCCCCGGTCTATGGCGCAGCCTTGCCCATACCGGGGTACACTGTGCCAGCGGCGAACCAAGCGTTCGCGGCACCGACACCTGCAGCAACAGGGGCAGGCTGTGCGGCCCTGGCGCCCCACCTTCGCTTCGCGAGGTGGCCGCGCAAGTTTCGGCCGCACCTGCCCGAGAAGTACGACGGCAGCGTCAACCCGGCGGAGTTTCTCTAGATCTACTCCACCGCCGTACTTGCTGAAGGAGGGGATGAGGCCGTCATGGCCAACTACTTCCCCATCGCCTTGACCGGCCCAGCCCGGTCTTGGCTCATGAACCTCCCCCAGGGTTCCATAACTTCCTGGGGAGAACTCTGTCGGCAGTTCACCGCCAACTTCGGCAGTACCTACACCCGTCCTGGCATGGAGCTTGACCTCCACGCCATCAAGCAACAACCTGGGGAATCACTGTGCTCCTTCATCCAGCGGTTCTCCCAGGTACGCAACACCATCCCCCACATCCCGAATGCATCAGCGGTGGTCGCATTCCGACAAGGTGTGAGGGACAAGAAGATGCTCGAGAAGTGGCCACCAGGGAGGTGCAAGACATCTCGGGGCTCTTCAGCCTGGCGGACAAGTGCGCCGGAGCAGAAGACGGGCGTCATTGGCACTCACTGCCAGCTTCCGAAGCCGGAAGACAGCCCGAAGACGGCGGAGTTCAAGCTGAGCTCCCGACCACGTCAGACAGTCAAGAGCCAAGCACTGGCTGACTTCGTGGCTGAGTGGACGCCAACGAAGGCTGACCCAGGGGGCCGTGAAGACGGTGAACCAAAGCACCGAGCTCCGGTCTTCACCGGGCCTCACTAGACGCTCCTCTTCGACGGCTCCTCACGAAAGCAGGGGGCCGGTGCCGGCGCACTGCTTCTCATGCCATCGGGGGAGCAGTCTGGGTACATGGTGCGTCTCAATTCCAAGGCAACCAACAACTTGGCAGAGTATGAAGCACTCATCTTTGACCTAAAAGATAGTCCTGTCTCTGGGCGCTCGCCAGTTGTTGGCGCAGGGCGACTCCCAGCTAGTTATCAAGCAAGTTAAGGGTGAATGCCCCTGCAATGACCCACAGCTAGCTGCTTATCTGCTCCACGTGCGGATGTTGGAGAAAGACTTCCTCGCCTTGGACCTGCGCCATGTACAGCGCGCTGGCAAGGCCGCATCTGACGACCTCTCAATGAAGGCCTCCACCGGAGCCCCTGTGCCCGAAGGAGTCTTCGAGGGGACGTTGTTGCGGCCCACAGCCCGGCCCGCCAAGCCGGGCGAAGGGGGCTGGACCAGCACCTCAATGCTGGCGGTCCCGGCGTCCCTGCAGCCATGGACACCGCCAAAGGATCGTAAGCGTCACTGGGGACTCCGTGCAACCAAGTGCTCAAGATCCAGAAGCTCAAGTAGTCCCGATGCATGGACCACGGAGGTCCGGGACTCCTTGAAGGACATCCTTCCTGATGAACGTGCATTCGCTGAACGGATTGTGCGGATGGCTAAGTGCTACGCGCTGGTATCTTTACTGGCGTGGCGCCACGGTATCCTATTGCGGTGCATAACCCAGGAGGAAGGCTGCGACTAGCTCGCAGTAGTCCACGGAGGCAAGTGCTGGGAACGCTCATCGTCCCGCATACTGGTCGGTTAAGCCACCCGGCATGGCTCCTACTGACCGAGAGCCACCTGGACGCCGTCAAACCGGTTAGGAGATGCAATGCATGCCAGGTCCACGACAAGCAGACCCACACAACCGGTGCAGACGCGCACCCAAAGCCGTCGGGGGATACCGGCTCCTCTATGTTGAGAGCCAGCCGGACTTCCTAGGGCTGGATCACGGGAACTACCCTTCTACATGGTATGCGGGGCCGAAGCCATGCTTCCCCCTGAGATCGCCATGGGGGTACCCCCGTGTCCGAGCGTACGACGAAGCCACGCATGACCCGCTCTGCGTGATGACATGGCCCTCCGATGCTACCCCAGTAAGTTCACCATACTTACTTAGGTGTTTATTTAAATTACGCATTAATTTATATGATCACCTTCCCACGCTCTAGACAGTGTACATCCATTGTACACTTGGTTCCTCTTTCCTTCGCTCATGCATAGTCGATATTTGTCATCCTGCCGAAGGCGGTAGTGCTTGGGGTACCTGCCAGAGGCCCGGGGGCATTTCGGTCCTCCCCCTGTAAGGGTACTGTACCGCCAGTTGGTCTCCTCCGAGAAAAGACCTACGCTAGACCGGGGGATCAGGAGCCTTGCTTTGCCCGATCCTGCACCCAAAGCATGCGCACTCTGCCCCCCAGCGCTACGGTCTGAGTACCAGGGGGCCGGACGGTTACACTCTGACTGGGGCTGGGGGCCAGACCTCCGGGACCAAGTGCACTGGATTACCCAAGCCCCGTATTCTGGCCCGGGACAGTAAGCCAAATGAGACTAAGGGACAGGAAAGGGAGGACTTCTGAGCAGTACCGGACTCCGCCCCCACAGCTGGGCCAAGCTCCGAGGCCAGCCCTCGCCCTCCTTTCAGAGGCGAGCGCTGATGCTGGACCTCACGCCCTTCGCTGGCCTGAGCTCCGATGACCTCCGGACCTCACGCCCTTTGCTGGCCTGAGCTCCTATGACTTCCGGACCTCCGCCCCCCACAGCTGGGCCGAGCTCCGAGGCCAGCCCTTGCCCTCCTTTCAGAGGAGAGCGCTGATGCCGGACCTCACGCCCTTCGCTGGCCTGAGCTCCGATGACTTCCGGACCTCCGCCCCCCACAGCTGGGCCGAGCTCCGAGGCCAGCCCTCGCCCTCCTTTCAGAGGCGACCACTGATGCTGGACCTCATGCCCTTCGCTGGCCCGAGCTCCGATGAATTCCAGACCTCTGCCCCCCATAGCTGGGATGAGCTCCGAGGCCAGCCCTCGCTCTCCTTTCAGAGGCGAGCGCTGATGCCGGACCTCACGCCCTTCGCTGTCCTGAGCTCCGATGACCTCCGGACCTCACGCCCTTCTCTGGCCTGAGCTCCGATGACTTCCGGACCTCCGCCCCCACAGCTGGGCCGAGCTCCGAGGCTAGCCCTCGCCCTCCTTTCAGAGGCGAGCGCTGATGCTGGACCTCACGCCCTTCGCTGGCCTGAGCTCCGATGACTTCCGGACCTCCGCCCCCCATAGCTGGGCCGAGCTCCGAGGCCAGCCCTCGCCCTCCTTTCAGAGGCGAGCGCTGATGCCGGACCTCACGCCCTTCGCTGGCCTGAGCTCCGATGACCTCCGGACCTCACGCCCTTCGCTGGCCTGAGCTCCGATGACTTCCGGACCTCCGCCCCCCACAGCTGGGCCGAGCTCCGAGGCCTGCCCTCGCCCTCCTTTCAGAGGCAAGCGCTGATGCCGGACCTCACGCCCTTCGCTGGCCTGAGCTCCGATGACTTCCAGACCTCTGCCCCTCACAGCTGGGCCGAGCTCCGAGGCCAGCCCTTGCCCTCCTTTCATAAGCGAGCGCTGATGACGGACCTCACGCCCTTCGCTGGCCCGTGCTCCGATGACATCCGGGCCTCCACCCCCCATAGCTGGGCCGAGCTCCGAGGCCAGTCCTCGCCCTCCTTTCGGAGGCGAGCGCTGATGCCGGACCTCACGCCCTTTGCTGGCCTGAGCTCCGATTACTTCCGGACCTCCGCCCCCCACAGCTGGGCCGAGCTCCGAGGCCAGCCCTCGCCCTCCTTTCAGAGGCGAGCGCTGATGCCGGACCTCACGCCCTTCGCTGGCCTGAGCTCCGATGACTTCCGGACCTCCGCCCCCCACAGCTGGGCCGAGCTCCGTGGCCAGCCCTCGCCCTCCTTTCAGAGGCGAGCGCTGATGCCGGACCTCACGCCCTTCGCTGGCCTGAGCTCCGATGATCTCCGGACCTCACGCCCTTTGCTGGCCTGAGCTCCGATGACTTCCGGACCTCCGTACCCGCAGCTGGGCAGAGCTCCGATGCCAGGCTTCACCCTCTCCTCAGAGGCTGAACTCCGAAGCTGTCAAGACCCTACCAGCACAGGGAGTACTCAATACAAGAAAGTGCGCGGGTAGGAGAAGGCCCCAACTCGGGCTCCTCCCCCAAGGTGAGCCCGGGGCCACTGTCGGTACCCTCAATACCGGGTACCCCCGCGCACAGCGTAAAACTTCCTAAGGACCTCGCTCCCTCTGCAGGGGCGAGGTTTGAAGTCGCCACGTGTCCAGCGGGGCCGGAGCTCTCCTCCCCATGGAGGATAGCTCCGAGCCTGCCACGTGGCCCAGGAGGCCGGACCTCGCCCCCTCCGCAAGGGCGAGCTCCGAAGGCGCCACGTGTCCGGCAGGGCCGGGGCTCTCCTCTCCTCAAAGGATAGCTCCGAGCCTGCCACGTGGCCCGGAAGACCTACCTCGCCCCCTCCGCGGGGGTGAGCCTCGCCACGTGTCCAGCGGAGCCGGAGCCCCCCTCTCCTCAGAGAAGAGCTCCGGGTCCGACACGTGGCCAGCAGAGCAGTGCTGCCGCCCGGCGCGGTAGGCAGCAGGAGTAAAGGCGCGCCATGCCTTTACCGTACAAAGCATTCAAGACCCGCACCTTCCCAAGACGCGAAGACGGGGAGCACGCCTCTGTCAGGTGCTGTTACGCCCAGTCATATCACAGACCGGCGCGTCGTGTCAGAGCCTGCCAGCCAATAAACACAGCGAAAAGACATCCCCTGCCACCCCCGCCGTCATCAACCACTACGGCTAGCTTGCGGCATGGGCAGGGCGGCAGAACGAAGACTTGGAAGCCTTCGCCAGAGACAACTACCAACACAACTGCGAATACGATAATCAGCAGGAAATCTCCCCGGGACCACCTGTCAGGTCCCGGGCTCCCCTTGTAAGCCACGCGAGCCTTGGACTATAAAAGGCTCGGTAGGCAACGTTAGCAAGGGTTCGGACTCTAGCCATTCGCACCCTGGGTTCGCACTCCAGCAACTCATACCCTAGGCATAACTCATCCTCAAGCTCAGGACTCCGGTTCTGAGCAACAAGCAATACAGCGAGCACCTCAGCTCACCGTGGACGTAGAGTTTTACGCTCTTGCGGCCCGAACCACGTAAAACTCGCCGTGTCAAGCTCCTCCCTAACTCGTCCCTATGCTTAAGCTCTCCGCAAGCGACTAGCCCCTCCGAAAAAGAACCTCCGCGGGCTGCCCAGAGCAGGTCCGGGGGAAGTGTCGACCACACACTTCGACAACATCCTTAGCAATAGGTAGTGTGACAGGGCTCTGATGCCACGCTGAAACGGCCCCACGGGACCTCGTCGGGTGGTGCCGTGTTATGCGGCACCCAACAGCACACGGGTTGCAGAAACACGTCATATTACATAAATAGTTTAGCGGAAGCGTACAAGAATGTTTTACAAATAGTTATATCAGAGTAAACTACAGCGGAAGACTATCACTCTCACGACTCATGTCTAAACTAGCAACAAAGAAACGGTCCAGCCCGCGGACGTTTCTTACTAGCAACACGAAGACAATCTGCAGCGGCGAGGATGCTCTTAGAGTAAGCACTCGGAGGTTCCCGAGTCTCATCGGCACCCCTTCTCATAATCAGCGGGTCAATTACCTGCAAAACAACTCGGATAGCATCCGTGAGCATAACGCTCAGCAAGACTTAACCGTCACCCTAAACATGAAACTCTAAGTGAGGTTATGAACCTAACATAGGATGGCATAAGCATAATTAACTCGCCTAAAAGTGAATCCTTACTTTTAAGTATTAATTGCAGCATTTTAAGTAACCCTGGGCACGCTACATCGGGAGTCCACAATCAAACAAGAAACGTTTTCCCCCGATGTAACTTGCTCATGGCATAAAAGAATCGAGTTTGCACTAGCCTATTCATCGAGATCCAATACAACACTAGTATAATACTTCACATCAATATGATTAGTTCCTTTCTCATGCAAGTTCTTACTACGTCACGACTGTGAGAACAAGTATGCTCGGTCCATTCCGCGAGCGACGGTGATTCGAATCAATAACACCCGGACTACACGACACGTACGCCCGTACTCGACGTTGCCTACAACAACCATCACTGACGTCGTACGTGGCAGCCTTTCCCCCGTTTCACCCCCGCTGAATCGATCAAGTCGCCCCGTACAGTAGCTACTCTCATGGTGCACCTTCCGACGTGAGATGTCATGAGAATATTCCCCACATACTGCACACCGGCCGTCCGCCTGAGGCGACCCGAAAAGTCCCAACGACAGCTTCCCGAGGTACATCGGTTTACTGGGTCCCATATAGCCAGCATGAGTCCGGTACACAACTCAAACTTGTTCAACAGGGCCGCATACGGATCGGTCCTTGACCGACACGGACAGGTCTACAGCACCCAGGCCCCTATGTCCTGCTGCTCCTACAACCTTCCGGTCTCAACTTTTAACTTGCTAATTCAATTACGAACCAATCCCGTATGCCCCTGTTGTCCCTAAATCTGCGAGTAGCATCTCACCACTCGACTTCTACCGAACCGTACTTAAGCATGGCAGTTCTACACGGTGAAAGACACCTACCCAATACTCCATGGGTCATTTGGCTATGCAAGAGGAGTATCAAACACTAGACCTAATGCACAGTTCAAATCTTAACCGAAGGTGAATACAAAATAAAAACTTAACAGCTGTTAAATGCAAACCGGAGCTTGCCTGTTTTGCAGGGTAGTCGTATATAACAGTTAGTGTCCTTGCAGATCCACCCTTGACTCTCCGGAGCTTGATCCACTTTGATGAATCACTCCTTTGAGTCCCCTTCGTTGTGGTTCCTATTGAAATGCATATGCACATATTTTATAAAATGTAATGGAAAGAAGTTATAGAATTACTTTCTTAAGAACAGAGGTTGTGTGGAAAAGCCAAGCATGGCTTGGTTTGCCTCTGTGGTGCAAAGAACAGAATTAAACTAATTTGACCTTAAGGCCCTTAGCTATACACTAACCCTTTTCTTTAATGAACATAATAGATAAGCTGAAAAGATTTGAGTGCAACTGAAGAACAAGAACTCCAATGGCCTCAAAAATTTTACAGCAGGTTCTATACTACCTAAGGATTTAGCTTGCCAAATTGCAGCTAATGTGGAGTCATATTGTGTCCCCCATAATTCTCACAATATCTCTTATGTATTTTTCCCTTATACATAAGTATGGAGAATAAGAACAGGGAGTTCCAGGACTTATCTTGGGCTGATAATTTACATGTGAGTTTTTGATCACATGAGAGTCATCTGGTCCAAAATTCAGCCCTTTTACTTGGGTAGTTCTCCCAAAACAATTCTTTAAGCATTTGTACTCAATAGAATTAATTCTGTAGTAATGTGCATTTTCATGCCCAACTAAGTGAACTACAATTCCAAGTATGTCCCAGAAAGCTTGCCTAAATTTTCCTATGATTTTTGGAGCTATGGATTGCCCAGAACAGATTTTTGAAGTGGGAAACATTTTCTGAAAATGTTTCTGGACTTTTATGAACACAGCAGATTGTTTTTAGCAAATTCCTACTCAAATGATCTTCAAATGAGCTGAAAATTTGCTATGAGGTCAACAATATGCTAAAGAATATTCTGGCAAAATTTGGGTATTTTTGGATAAACCAAACTCCCTCTATAATTCTTTTTCATAAAACTTTCCAAGAATTTTCCAGAATTAAATAATTCGTTTCATACAAATTGGGTTGTACCTCTGGATAGTACACTCTTAAAGGAATCCAACAAAATTTATCTCACTATTTTTGGAGCTACCTACACCAAGTTATGCATTTTACAAGTTTGCACAACTCTCTGTTTGATTTTAAACAGCACAGTCACGCGTGGGGCCCACGGGTCAGGTGCTTTTTCAACCTCCCGCCAGAGCCCGCGGGTGCACACCAGCAGAAAACTTGGCATGGCTCGTTCTCCCTCATTTCTCCACCAAATGAGCTCCGGTTTCGCCCTACATGCTCCTGGGAACGTGGCGCAGCTGCCGGGCAAGGTTTCCCCGCATGGAAACGGCTGTAGGTGGGTCGGCACCAGCGGGGCGGCTCGGGAGCTCGACATGGACGCGTTCCAGCGTGTCCAAGGCATCTCCCGGCGAGCTATGATGTCCTACAGCATCCCTATGGTTCTAGGAACATGGAACGGGGATCAGATCATGCAGGAAGTGGCTGCAACCTAGTCCTCACCGTGGACCATGGCAGTTTTGGCCGCCGGCGATGATTTCTCGTCGCCCGGGGCCTAGGAGGGTCGGTTTCCTTTGGTTTTCGGCGTGGGAGGGCGCTAGGGCATCTAGTTGCTGTGGTTTGAATTGTAGGAGGTGTGATCAATCGGTTTGGGAGAATTTCCCGAATTAAACACATGCTGTTTTATACGTGCGCCGGTGCCAAAACTCGAATTCCGGCGAGCCGGCGTCGGGGGAGAGCAAGAGGACGACGGAATGAGGATCAGTACCTCCTGGCGCACCTCTGTGACTTCTTGAGCCTGCCGGAGAGGCGCTGGGCTGGCCGGGAGACAGGGGCAATGGAGCAGCGCCGGTGAAGGAAAAACAGCACCCTGCTGATCATGAGGAGAGGAAGCAACTGCTGTTGGCTTGGTCCGAGGAGGGAGAGATAACGTTGCTGAAGCGGTGAGAACCCACCCTGGGGCGCCAACGCGTGGAGACCGGCAGCAGGAGCTGGCGTTGCAAGCTGCTCGGTGGCGCTCGCGAGCTGTTCGGTAAAATTTCCCACTGAGAGCAAAACTTAGTGAGTAAGTTTCCTCTTTTAGCTCTATGACATGTGGGTCCCACTCCACATGTACCTCCCAACTATCTGTTCAAGCTGATCTTTTCAATCCCCAGAATGCTAAAATTTAAAAAGGTGAGCTAGAATTTGAATTCTTCAAATTCAGTTTGAATTTGCAAGACTAAATCTGAATTTGGTTTAAGTTTGCAAATTCTCCTCTTTAACTTCTTTTTGAGCCCACCCTACAATTGAAAAGTTGGTGATAACCTTTTCCCTAAAAACTCAACTATATGGCTGCATGTTAATTCAAAGTTTTTGGGTCACCATATGTGTGAACTTTGAATTTTCAAATCTGAATTTTAAACTCACATGCAAAGAGGTATTTAACTCCTTATTGGTCCAACACTTTTAAGTAAAAAGGTGAACCTCATGTTGGATGTTCATCCATGTATTACTTTACATGAAGAAAAGTTTTAGCAAGTCCCATTTTTCCTGTCATTGCCACACATATGAACTCAAACCATAGTTTTTATTCATACACATTTTTGGGACTTTTACATTCCTCCCCCCTTAAAAGAATCTCGTCCCGAGATTACAAAACAGGAACGAGACGGGAGAGGTAATTACAAACTGTACAAAGATAAAAGTTCCGGGTAGTTGGTGCGGAGATAATCTTCACTTTCCCACGTCGCCTCTTCCGCGGTGTGATTACTCCACAGCACATTGAAAAATCGGATCGTCCGGTTCCGGGTTACCCGGGTCTTTTCATCCAAAATCTGGACCGGTCGCTCGGTGTAGGTCAGGTCCGGTTTCAATTCGTCGATGTCTTCAGTGCGAACAGCAGCGGTGAATTTGAGGCACTTCCGCAGCTGTGAAACATGAAATACATCATGAACACCCGCTAGACTTGCCGGTAATTCCAGCCGGTAGGCTACGGGTCCACACTTCTCCGTGATAGCAAAAGGACCAATAAAACGGGGAGCGAGTTTCCCCTTTACACCGAACCGGTGAATTCCCTTCATCGGGGATACACGAAGATAAACGTGTTCTCCGACGTCAAAATGTAATGGCCTACGCCTCTGATCCGCGTAGCTCTTCTGTCGGGATTGTGCAGCCTTTAAGTTCTCTTGTATCAACCGAACTCGGTCTTCGGCTTCGTTGACAAGATCAATCCCAAACAGAACTCTTTCGCCAGACTCACACCAATTCAGTGGTGTGCGACACTTCCGGCCATAGAGAGCTTCATACGGTGCCATTTTAATACTCGCTTGATAACCGTTGTTGTATGAAAACTCCGCCAGCGGTAGGTGATCGTCCCAATTCCTACCGTGGTGGATGGCACACGCTCTCAACATATCCTCAAGTACTTGATTCACCCTCTCAGTTTGTCCATCTGTTTGAGGGTGATATGCGGAGCTCCTAATCAGCTTAGTGCCCAACGAGGCATGCAGCTGCTCCCAAAAACGAGCAACAAACAGCGCACCTCGATCTGAAATGATGGTCTTCGGGACACCATGTGAACATATAATTCTGGAGATGAATAACTCCGCATATTGTCTTGCTCGATAATGAGTGTTCACCGGTATGAAATGAGCTGATTTCGTCAACCGGTCGACAATCACCCATATCGAGTCATGCTTCCTGGATGTGAGCGGTAATCCGACGATGAAGTCCATACTCACATCCTCCCATTTCCACGCCAGAATCTTCAAAGGTTGTAGCGGTCCGGCTTTCCGCATATGATCAGCCTTGACCCGTCTACACGTATCGCATTCGGATACGTATTTAGCAATCTCCCTCTTCATCCTCGTCCACCAAAATTTCTGTTTCAAATCTTGGTACATCTTGTTACTTCCGGGATGAATGGAAAACTTTGATAGGTGGGCTTCATCCAAGATCTTCTTCCGGAGT
This sequence comes from Neostapfia colusana, assembly GCA_030760725.1. NCBI lineage: Eukaryota > Viridiplantae > Streptophyta > Magnoliopsida > Poales > Poaceae > Neostapfia > Neostapfia colusana. The sequence continues at coordinate 12,077,483 of JASWHV010000016.1, forward strand.
TTCATATTGCGCGGTACCACTATACGGTCGTTAAACCATATTGTACCGTTCTCATCCTTCGGGAAACATTTCACCTCTCCGTTGTCCAGTCTTCTCCGTATGTGAGACATACCTCTGTCTCTTCTTTGAGCCTCAACAATCTCTTCACGGATTGTTGGAATGAGCGCGAGATTATAAAGCGCGCCATACGGAATAACACGGAGGCTTGGTTCTTCATCTTCCAACTCAGCAACCGCTAAGTTGTGAATGTGGGCTTTCCGACTAAGCGCGTCGGCAACCACGTTGGCTTTTCCCGGGTGATAGTGGATCTCAATTTCATAATCTTTTATGAGCTCCAACCATCTCCGTTGTCTCATATTCAGCTCCTTCTGTGTGAAGATATACTTCAGGCTCTTATGGTCGGTGTAGAGGTGGACAAGATTACCCAGTAGGTAATGCCTCCACATCTTCAATGCCAACACCACTGCAGCAAGCTCAAGATCGTGAGTTGGATAATGCTGCTCGTGGTTTCGCAGCTGACGAGACCCATAGGCGACTACACGCCCTTCTTGCATCAGAACACAGCCGAGACCGATGCCGGATGCATCGCAGTATACATCGAATGGCTTCGTCGTGTCTGGTTGAGCAAGAACTGGAGCCATTGTGAGATGTTTCACCAAAGTTTTGAATGCAGATTCACATGCTGTATTCCACATGTATTTAGTGCCCTTCTTCAGTAGCTCCGTCATTGGTTTAGCAATCTTTGAGAAGCTCGGAATAAACCTCCGATAATATCCTGCTAAACCTAGGAAACTTCGGACCTCGTAGACTGATTTGGGAGATTCCCACTTCAGCACTTGTTCAATCTTGCTGGGGTCCACGGCGATACCTCCTGCTGAAATAATATGGCCTAGGAAAGGCACTTGATCAATCCAGAACTCGCACTTACTGAACTTGGCATATAACTGGTGCTCCCTCAACCGTTATAGCACAGTACGCAGATGTTCAGCGTGCTCTTCTTCCGATTTGGAGTAAACCAATATGTCATCGATGAATACCACGACGAACTTGTCTAACTCCGGCATGAACACAGAATTCATCAAATACATGAAGTGTGCCGGAGCGTTGGTTAATCCAAATGACATGACGAGGTACTCGTAGAGTCCGTATCTCGTCGAGAAAGCTGTCTTCGGTATGTCCTCCGGTCGGATCTTGATTTGATGATAGCCCGACCGAAGATCCATCTTCGAAAATACCTTTGCACCCACAAGTTGATCAAACAGGATGTCACTGCGGGGCAAAGGATACTTGTTCTTTATTGTGACAGCATTGAGAGGACGGTAATCAACACATAGCCGTAGTGTTTCGTCCTTCTTCTTAACGAACAGCGCTGAGCAACCCCAAGGTGAAGAACTTGGTCGTATGAAACCCTTGCTCATAAGTTCATTCAGTTGCTCTTTCAACTCTGCTAGCTCGTTAGGTGCCATCTTGTAAGGCCTTCGTGAAATAGGCGTCGTTCCCGGCGCCAGTTCAATTTTGAACTCGACGTCCCGTTCGGGCGGCATGCCCGGTAAGTCATCGGGAAATACGTCGGGATAATCACGTACCACCGGAATATCTTCAAGCTTCAGCGCTTCCGTGTGGTAGGCCTCTACCATATCTGGATCTTCGCTGTCTAAAAACAGCGTGTGCTGTCCGTGAATCGGCGAGTCAATCTGGACAGTCCGGTTACCGATATTGAGAACGGCACCGTGACGATTTAACCAAGACATCCCCAATATAATGTCTATCTTCTGCCTATCCAACATAATCAGCGATGTTGGGTATATCTTTCCGCCCAAACACAAAGCTGCTCGGGACACAATCTGATTGGCAGAGATATTTCCTCCAGGTGAACGTATAAGAAAACTCGTTGTGGGGGTATTGGTGGATAATTGGTGCTGATCCACGCATGTTTTGCTGATAAAATTATGGGTTGCACCGGAATCAAAAAGTATGAGCACGGGCACGTCTTTGAGAGTGAACATGCCCGCTAACACCGGTGCTCCCTCCGGGACATCCTCAATCGCAAGATGTTGCACACTCCCGGATTGCAATGCTGTTATGTTGACTGGAGCAGGTGGCGGCATACCACCTGATGATGATGGCTGTCTGGTGTTTACCAACTTCTCCCGGCATTCCTGCCTAAAATGCCCAAAACGGTGGCAATAAGAACACGGAGGTTTCCCCGGTTCTTCGTTGACTTGTGGTTGAGAGGTTGAGGCACTTGGCTGCAGCAATGATGCAACAGGTATCATTCGTTGCTGCGGAAATGGCGCTGCTTCAAGATAAGATTCTTGAGCAGGAAATCTGTACGGAGTTGATCTCCCTGGTGCTTGCCATATCTCCTCGGATGGTGTGTGATACACCACACGGTATTTACGAGGAACGATTGGTGTGTCTTCTTGCACATCCTCCCGGTCCCTCTTCTCTGCTTGACACTCAAGTGTCGCTTGTTCTTGCAGCAGAGCAGCACTGATCAACTCGGTGTAACTACCTTGATTGAACAAAGCTAACTTCTCTTTTAGTATGGCACTCAAGCCATAGAAAAAGTAGTCACACATTGCAGCTTCGCTCGTCGCATAAGCAGGAGCATATTGTGCCAGAAGGTTGAATCTTCGGACATAATCGAGGACACTCATGTCCCCCTGCTTCAAGTTTCTGAATTCTTGCTGTTGGGCCTTGATAAAACCCATAGGAATGTGACGAGCACGGAATGCTTCACGAAATTCCGTCCATTCCACTTGATGACCTTCCGGAACGGTGGCAAGATAAGCGAACCACCAATTTCCGGCGGCTCCATGGAGCTGTTGAGCTGCAAATGATGTCTTCTGATACTCGTCGCACTCAAACACTCCAAACTTCGACTCCATAACTCGAAGCCACTGATCAGCTTCCACTGGTTCATGGGCTTCCGTGAAGATTGGCGGTTGTGTCGCCAAGAAATCCAAGTAGGCGTTCCGAAGTGGAACGTCCTGTTGTGCACGCTGGAGTAAGCCCTGTTGTACCAAGGCTTGGAGTAGTCTTGTGTTCTCTTGACTTGACTCGACCATCTGAGCCATGACATCCGCCCATACCGTTGATGGCGGTGCCCGTGGTGGAGTCGAGTCATCATCTTCTTGACGAGAACTATCAACCCTACTCGGAGAATGAGTACGCACCATACTGCACAAAGATAATTTTTGAGGGGAGTCAAAACATGATCTCAGCAGTATGTGAAAGTATGTAAAACATGAACATGCTAAAACTTTATGAAAGCATAACAAAATTTCATGTTTACACATCTTTCTAAAGCCAACATATCCAGTCCCTCATTCGGTACAAAACAGACCTTTCAGTACTTAACCCAGAATTTGATCCAGTTACTTGCATTTTCATAACTCAAGTTGAATACCAAAGTTAAAGTTAACTTCAGTATATTTTCAACGAGTACTCACATGCCCCTAGATCATTTCTGGAACAAAAGTTAGGATTGTTCAAAGTTGACAGAATTTCTGGCTAAAATTTGCCAGCACCTCCTTTGTATGTGGCTGTTTTCATCACAGTTTTACATACAACTGGGGTACAATTCTGAACAAACAATGAACTACAAAATCGTTTCAAATTTCCTAACCTTTCCAACGGTGTATCATATGACCCTTAGAAATTTTTCTACAGACTGTGACGGCTAATTTACAGCTACATCCAGAGAAGTCTGCAGCTGCTCTGTTTTCTGAACAGTTTGCATTCATCCGGACGTTCAATCAAGTTGGTGTCGGATTTGGTTCTGGAGTTCTACAGAAAAGTTGTAGAGCACTTAATAAACTTTCCAGAACCGTATCAAACACCTCCATTGGGTCAAACTAATCAGAGTTACGCTCTGTGAAAGTTCGGCAAAACTTCTGCCAGAACAGAGCACTCTGTTTTTGAGATCAAAAGAAGCCTAGTAATTCTCTTCTTTGAAACTTAGTTCCAATGAAGAGTTCAGTAACTAATATGTGCTTTATCACATCCATTTTTAGTTTGAAAGTTAGTCATGAATGATTTCTTCATAGGTAAGAATACTATCCAGTGTAGTACGGTGACGATGCACCGTAAGACATATGACGGTACTACGTTGCCTCACCAAAGAAAAACCTAACCGGATTACACCGGCATACACGTATCATTAGGTGGCACTAAAACGATCACTCGCAAACGTGTTCTACACGCACTAAGGTTTTTCGTGGTTAGTACCTACATAAAACACACTCAATCATCAGGTTCGGCTGCACACTGAACCCGGTATCCATAACAGTTTGTACACCCGGCCGTCATCACTCGCCCAAGTGTTCTCAAGCCAAACACGCCTTGAGCTACGTGTTCACGTTACTGACCACGTGACGGGGTCTCCCAAATTGCACCACGCACGCCAGGGAAGACGTTGCTCGAATATCCCAAACGACATGAAGAGTCGTAGAGGATACTAAAGCGGGTCGGGTTACCTGCCACCCGTAGGGCTCCACCCTTTAGCTTGTGCGCACTGGTGGACAGCGCATACGTGCACCCCCCAAGACATAGTCGTCCCGAGATGCACGATTTTCCGACATAACAAATAGGTTAGCTTGCCACCATCATTATATGCTAATAATAGTAGTCCTTATGTGGGCCTAGTACCGTTATCTCACCGTATTCTAAGTTTGTGACATAATATGATGCTCAATCCGTGCTCTGTTCCCAACGCAGCTCTGATACCATGTGTGACAGGGCTCTGATGCCACGCTGAAACGGCCCCACGGGACCTCGTCGGGTGGTGCCGTGTTATGCGGCACCCAACAGCACACGGGTTGCAGAAACACATCATATTACATAAATAGTTTAGCGGAAGCGTACAAGAATGTTTTACAAATAGTTATATCAGAGTAAACTACAGCGGAAGACTATCACTCTCACGACTCATGTCTAAACTAGCAACAAAGAAACGGTCCAGCCCGCGGACGTTTCTTACTAGCAACACGAAGACAATCTGCAGCGGCGAGGATGCTCTTAGAGTAAGCACTCGGAGGTTCCCGAGTCTCATCGGCACCCCTTCTCATAATCAGCGGGTCAATTACCTGCAAAACAACTCGGATAGCATCCGTGAGCATAACGCTCAGCAAGACTTAACCGTCACCCTAAACATGAAACTCTAAGTGAGGTTATGAACCTAACATAGGATGGCATAAGCATAATTAACTCGCCTAAAAGTGAATCCTTACTTTCAAGTATTAATTGCAGCATTTTAAGTAACCCTGGGCACGCTACATTGGGAGTCCACAATCAAACAAGAAACGTTTTCCCCCGATGTAACTTGCTCATGGCATAAAAGAATCGAGTTTGCACTAGCCTATTCATCGAGATCCAATACAACACTAGTATAATACTTCACATCAATATGATTAGTTCCTTTCTCATGCAAGTTCTTACTACGTCACGACTGTGAGAACAAGTATGCTCGGTCCATTCCGCGAGCGACGGTGATTCGAATCAATAACACCCGGACTACACGACACGTACGCCCGTACTCGACGTTGCCTACAACAACCATCACTGACGTCGTACGTGGCAGCCTTTCCCCCGTTTCACCCCCGCTGAATCGATCAAGTCGCCCCGTACAGTAGCTACTCTCATCGTGCACCTTCCGACGTGAGATGTCATGAGAATATTCCCCACATACTGCACACCGGCCGTCCGCCTGAGGCGACCCGAAAAGTCCCAACGACAGCTTCCCGAGGTACATCGGTTTACTGGGTCCCATATAGCCAGCATGAGTCCGGTACACAACTCAAACTTGTTCAACAGGGCCGCATACGGATCGGTCCTTGACCGACACGGACAGGTCTACAGCACCCAGGCCCCTATGTCCTGCTGCTCCTACAACCTTCCGGTCTCAACTTTTAACTTGCTAATTCAATTACGAACCAATCCCGTATGCCCCTGTTGTCCCTAAATCTGCGAGTAGCATCTCACCACTCGACTTCTACCGAACCGTACTTAAGCATGGCAGTTCTACACGGTGAAAGACACCTACCCAATACTCCATGGGTCATTTGGCTATGCAAGAGGAGTATCAAACACTAGACCTAATGCACAGTTCAAATCTTAACCGAAGGTGAATACAAAATAAAAACTTAACAGCTGTTAAATGCAAACCGGAGCTTGCCTGTTTTGCAGGGTAGTCGTATATAACAGTTAGTGTCCTTGCAGATCCACCCTTGACTCTCCGGAGCTTGATCCACTTTGATGAATCACTCCTTTGAGTCCCCTTCGTTGTGGTTCCTATTGAAATGCATATGCACATATTTTATAAAATGTAATGGAAAGAAGTTATAGAATTACTTTCTTAAGAACAGAGGTTGTGTGGAAAATCCAAGCATGGCTTGGTTTGCCTCTGTGGTGCAAAGAACAGAATTAAACTAATTTGACCTTAAGGCCCTTAGCTATACACTAACCCTTTTCTTTAATGAACATAATAGATAAGCTGAAAAGATTTGAGTGCAACTGAAGAACAAGAACTCCAATGGCCTCAAAAATTTTACAGCAGGTTCTATACTACCTAAGGATTTAGCTTGCCAAATTGCAGCTAATGTGGAGTCATATTGTGTCCCCCATAATTCTCACAATATCTCTTATGTATTTTTCCCTTATACATAAGTATGGAGAATAAGAACAGGGAGTTCCAGGACTTATCTTGGGCTGATAATTTACATGTGAGTTTTTGATCACATGAGAGTCATCTGGTCCAAAACTCAGCCCTTTTACTTGGGTAGTTCTCCCAGAACAATTCTTTAAGCATTTGTACTCAATAGAATTAATTCTGTAGTAATGTGCATTTTCATGCCCAACTAAGTGAACTACAATTCCAAGTATGTCCCATAGAGCTTGCCTAAATTTTCCTATGATTTTTGGAGCTATGGATTGCCCAGAACAGATTTTTGAAGTGGGAAACATTTTCTGAAAATGTTTCTGGACTTTTATGAACACAGCAGATTGTTTTTAGCAAATTCCTACTCAAATGATCTTCAAATGAGCTGAAAATTTGCTATGAGGTCAACAATATGCTAAAGAATATTCTGGCAAAATTTGGGTATTTTTGGATAAACCAAACTCCCTCTATAATTCTTTTTCAGAAAACCTTCCAAGAATTTTCCAGAATTAAATAATTCGTTTCATACAAATTGGGTTGTATGTCCAACAAAATTTATCTCACTATTTTTGGAGCTTCCTACACCAAATTATGCATTTTACAAGTTTGCACAACTCTCTGTTTGATTTTAAACAGCACAGTCACGCGTGGGGCCCACGGGTCAGGTGCTTCTTCAACCTCCCGCCAGAGCCCGCGGGTGCACACCAGCAGAAAACTTGGCATGGCTCGTTCTCCCTCATTTCTCCACCAAATGAGCTCCGGTTTCGCCCTACATGCTCCTGGGAACGTGGCGCAGCTGCCGGGCAAGGTTTCCCCGCATGAAAACGGCTGTAGGTGGGTCGGCACCAGCGGGGCGGCTCGGGAGCTCGACATGGACGCGTTCCAGCGTGTCCAAGGCATCTCCCGGCGAGCTATGATGTCCTACAGCATCCCTATGGTTCTAGGAACATGGAACGGGGATCAGATCATGCAGGAAGTGGCTGCAACCTAGTCCTCACCGTGGACCATGGCAGTTTTGGCCGCCGGCGATGATTTCTCGTCGCCCGGGGCCTAGGAGGGTCGGTTTCCTTTGGTTTTCGGCGTGGGAGGGCGCTAGGGCATCTAGTTGCTGTGGTTTGAATTGTAGGAGGTGTGATCAATCGGTTTGGGAGAATTTCCCGAATTAAACACATGCTGTTTTATACGTGCGCCGGTGCCAAAACTCGAATTCCGGCGAGCCGGCGTCGGGGGAGAGCAAGAGGACGACGGAATGAGGATCAGTACCTCCTGGCGCACCTCTGTGACTTCTTGAGCCTGCCGGAGAGGCGCTGGGCTGGCCGGGAGACAAGGGCAATGGAGCAGCGCCGGTGAAGGAAAAACAGCACCCTGCTGATCATGAGGAGAGGAAGCAACTGCTGTTGGCTTGGTCCGAGGAGGGAGAGATAACGTTGCTGAAGCGGTGAGAACCCACCCTGGGGCGCCAACGCGTGGAGACCGGCAGCAGGAGCTGGCGTTGCAAGCTGCTCGGTGGCGCTCGCGAGCTGTTCGGTAAAATTTCCCACTGAGAGCAAAACTTAGTGAGTAAGTTTCCTCTTTTAGCTCTATGACATGTGGGTCCCACTCCACATGTACCTCCCAACTATCTGTTCAAGCTGATCTTTTCAATCCCCAGAATGCTAAAATTTAAAAAGGTGAGCTAGAATTTGAATTCTTCAAATTCAGTTTGAATTTGCAAGACTAAATCTGAATTTGGTTTAAGTTTGCAAATTCTCCTCTTTAACTTCTTTTTGAGCCCACCCTACAATTGAAAAGTTGGTGATAACCTTTTCCCTAAAAACTCAACTATATGGCTGCATGTTAATTCAAAGTTTTTGGGTCACCATATGTGTGAACTTTGAATTTTCAAATCTGAATTTTAAACTCACATGCAAAGAGGTATTTAACTCCTTATTGGTCCAACACTTTTAAGTAAAAAGGTGAACCTCATGTTGGATGTTCATCCATGTATTACTTTACATGAAGAAAAGTTTTAGCAAGTCCCATTTTTCCTGTCATTGCCACACATATGAACTCAAACCATAGTTTTTATTCATACACATTTTTGGGACTTTTACAGGTAGGAGTTTTCATATGCCCAGCCCCTCTATATCACATGTGGGAAATAGCACTTTTGCAATATGTGAGTTTGTTCTCTAATGAGCATGTTGATGGTGGTTACTTGCTCTTCATTTGTGTCCATCAACTTTCCTCAAATGAGGTGTGTGTGTATGGTGATGAGCACTTCAAATATGTGTCAAAACTGAGGCCCTTACATTCGCTGATGTAGTAGACAGGCCTCTGGATGGTCCAGACCCTCCCTCCCGGGCCAGAGATGTCTTCATCCATTGGCTCAGGCCTACCGGAGGTGGGTGGGTCCAGGAGGGCTTCCGGGAGCTAGGACTCGTAAGCTCCTAAGCCGCCTTGGACCTCCGGGAGATCCCGCTTGTTTTCCAGGAGCTCCTGGAGGTCCCGTTGGACCTCCGGGAGGTTGTCGTGGAGGTCCGGGAGGCCGTCTTGGACCTCCGGGGTCTCCTGGTGCTTGTCTTCTGCTACTGGAGCAGGCTGTGGTGACGAGAGGTCCGGCTGCTCTGCGACGAGGACCATGCTCACCACTTCAATTGTTGCCGCGATGTAGGGAAACAAATGCTCTTCGGGCTCGGGGGCTACCATGATGGGTAGGGTCGTCAGGAGTTGCTTCAACTCCTGGAAAGCTTCTTCTGCTTCGTCGGTCCAAGCAAATGGACCAGATTTGCGCAGGAGCTTAAAGAAGGGGAGCGCTCGCTCTGCTAGCCTCGGTATAAACCGACTCAGCGCGGCTAGGCATCCCGTGAGTTTCTGGACTTCTTTGATGCGGGCGGGAGGCTGCATCAGGTCGATGGCCTTGATCTTCTCTAGGTTGGCCTCAATTCCTCGGTGTGATACCAGGAATCCTAAGTGCTTTCCAGAGGATACGCCAAACACACACTTGTCGGGGTTCAGCTTGGTGCGCGTGGAGCGCAGTTTGTCAAAGACTAAGGCCAGGTTATCTAACAAGGATGAACTCTGCCCGACCTTGACAACGATGTCATCGACATACACCTCGACTAGGTCTCTTATTAACTCTCCAAAGGTTTTGTGCATTGCACGTACAAAGGTGGGAAGAGCATTTTTTAGGCCATAAGGCATAGAGACATAACAGTACAGGCCGTCTACTATGATGAAGGAGGTGTGTTCTTCATCTTCTCTAGACATAGGGATCTGATGGAAACCCGAGTAGGCGTCTAGGAAGCACAGCATATCACAGCCTGATGTCGAGTCTACTATTTGATCTATTCTAGGGAGAGGGAATGGATTTTGGGACATGCCTTATTGAGATTGGTGTAGTCGATGCACATCCGGAGCATCCCGCCGGCCTTCGGGACAACGACGGGGTTCGCCAACCACCGGGGATGGTGGACTTCCCGTATGAAGCCAGCGTCCAGCAGCTTCTTGATTTCCTCTCGGATGAAGTTTTGCCACTCGATGGACTGCTTGCGAGGCTTCTGTTGGACTGGCCGGGCATCGGGGAAGACCTTCAAGTGGTGCTCAATCACCTCCCTAGAGATCCCTGGCATCTGTGACGGCTGCCATGCAAACACGTCAACGTTGTGCCGGAGGAAGGTGATGAGCGTGCCTTCCTACTTGCTATCCAGGCCCCCGGCTACCCGGGTGGTCTGGGCAGCATTGGCGCCGACTTGGATGACCTTCAGGGGGACGTCGCCCTCATCGAGGGGCTGCACACGGGGTTGTCGGTACCCGCGATATGGAGTACCCCCGCGCACAGGGGAAAATGCCTAAGGAACTCGCCCTTCTCCGTAGGGAGAGCTCCGAAGGCGCCACGCGTCCGGCGGGGCCGGACCTCCCTCTCCTCAGAGGAAAGCTCCGGGCCCGCCACATGGCATACAGAAGCCGGACCTCCCCCCTCCGTGGGAGAAAGGTCCGAAGGCGCCATGTGTCCAGCAGGGCCGGACCTCCCTCTCCTTAGAGGAGAGCTCCAGGCTTGCCACGTGGCCGACAGAAGCCGGACATCCCCCTCCGCGGGGAGAGGTCCGAAGGCTCCACGCGTCCTGCGGGGCCGGACCCCCCTCTCCTCTGAGGAGGGCTCCGGGCCCGCCACGTGTCTAGCAGAAGAGCGCTGCCTGCCCCCGAGCAGTAGGCAGCGGGCGTAAAGTCGCCTCGTACCTTGCCCGTACAAGGTATTCAAGGCCCACGCCTTCCCAAGACGCGGAGATGCGGAGCACGCCTCTGTCAGGTGCCGTTGCGCCCAGTCGCATCACAGACTGGCACGCGGTGTCAGAGCCTGCCAGCCAATAAACGCAGCGACAAGACATCCCATGCCGCCCCCGCCGTCATCAACCACTACGACTAGCATGCGGCATGGGCAGGGCTGCAAGACGAAGACTTAGAAGCCTTCGCCAGAGACAACTACCGACATAACTGCAGATACGAAAGTCTGCAGGCAATCCCCCGGGACCACCTGTCGGGTCCCGAGCCCCCCTTGTGAGCCACACGAGCCTTGGACTATAAAAGGCTTGGGTAGGCAACGTTAGCAAGGGTTCGCACTCCCGCAACTCATACGCTAGACTTCAGTCATCCCCAAGCTCAGGACTCCGGTTCTGAGCAACAAGCAATACAGCGAGCTCCATAGCTCGCCGTGGACGTAGGGTTTTACGCTCCGGCGGCCTGAACCACGTAAAACTCACCGTGTGAAGCTCTTCCTAACTCGTCCATACGCTCAAGCTCTCCGCAAGCGACTAGCCCCACCGAAAAAAGAACCTCCGCGGGCTGCCCAGTGCAGGCCCGGGGGAAGTGTCGACCGCACACTTCAACATTTGGCGCGCCAGGTAGGGGGCTTTTCCCTTGCGCGACGAGTTTCCGCCGACGAAGATGACCAAGCTTCCTTCAGCGGCAAACTCTCCTCCTCCGCGTTCACGGCGAACCATGACCAGCGGGGAGTACATGTCGATGCACTCAGGACAGAGTGTGTCGGCACAAGCTGGTAGCCAGCAGCCGACTCTGGCAATGCCGACTCCGGCAATGCAGGCTCCGACCAGCGTGAGATCTTCTGCAGCGCTGAGCGTACACCACAGGGGTGCGCTAGCTGCAGCGAGAGTGCTACTGCGCAACCCACCTGCTGGGGACGCGCCCCATTCAGCGACCCAACAGTAGGTTCACGAGGTGGACGCCTCGTCGTCGCCGCCGCAAACCCTTGGTTTCGGCGAGGGCGACGTCCCGGCCAACCGGCTGTGTCGCTGACGCGCACGCCAATGGTTGACGGGCAGACGGCGGATTCCAGCTCCTCCAGGCTCCCGTCGACGGACCTGAGGACAGAGCTGGAACTGTGCCACTTGGGCCAGGATGCCCGGGTGTACCTCGAGCGACGTCGAGAAAGGCGTCGCAACCTAGAGGCTGGTGACAGCATGACGTCGGCCTCGACCCAGCCTGGAGGGCAGATCTTCGCCACGCGAGCCCTGCCCCAGGCATACGCCGCGCAGCATATGCCACAACCATGTGCCCTACAAACGGCATCCCAGGTCTATGGCGCAGCCTTGCCCATGCCGGGGTACACTGTGCCAGGTGCGAACCAAGCGTTCGCGGCACCAATACCTGCGACAACAGGAGCAGGATGTGCGGCCCTTGCACCCCACCTTCGCTTCGCGAGGTGGACACGCAAGTTTCGGCCGCACCTGCCCGAAAAGTACGACGGCAGAATTAACCCGGTGGAGTTCCTCCAGATCTACTCCACCGCCGTGCTTGCCGCAGGAGGGGATGAGGCTGTCATGGCCAACTACTTCCCCGTCGCCTTGACCGGCCCAGCCCGGTCTTGGCTCATGAATCTCCCTCAGGGTTCCATAACTTCCTGGGGAGAGCTCTGCCGGCAGTTCATCGCCAACTTCGGCAGCTCCTACACCCGTCCCGGCACGGAGCTTGACCTCCACGCCATCAAGCAACAACCCGGGGTGTCGCTGCGCTCCTTCATCCAGCGGTTCTCCCAGGTACGCAACACCATCCCGCATATTCGAAGTGCTTCTGTGGTGGTGGCGTTCCGGCAGGGTGTCCGGGATGAGAAAATGCTTGAAAAGCTCGCGACCAGAGAGGTCCGCGACGTCTCTGAGCTCTTCACCCTGGCGGACAAGTGTGCCTGTCGGTACCCACGATATGGGGTACCCCCACGCACAGGGGAAAATGCCTAAGGATCTCGCCCTTCTCCGCAGGGAGAGCTCCGAAGGCGCCACGCGTCCGGCGGGGCCGGACCTCCCTCTCCTCAGAGGAGAGCTCCGGGCCCGCCACGTGGCTTACAGAAGCCGGACCTCCCCCCCTCCGTGGGAGAAAGGTCCGAAGGCGCCATGTGTCCAGCAGGGCCGGACCTCCCTCTCCTAAGAGGAGAGCTCCAGGCTTGCCACGTGGCCGACAGAAGCCGGACCTCCCCCTCCGCGGGGAGAGGTCCGAAGGCTCCACGCGTCCTGCGGGGCCGGACCCCCCTCTCCTCTAAGGAGGGCTCCGGGCCCGCCACGTGTCTAGCAGAAGAGCGCTGCCTGCCCCCGAGCAGTAGGCAGCGGGCGTAAAGTCGCCCCGTACCTTGCCCGTACAAGGTATTCAAGGCCCACGCCTTCCCAAGACGCGGAGATGCGGAGCACGCCTCTGTCAGGTGCCGTTGCGCCCAGTCGCATCACAGACTGGCACGCGGTGTCAGAGCCTGCCAGCCAATAAACGCAGCGACAAGACATCCCATGCCACCCCCGCCGTCATCAACAACTACGACTAGCATGCGGCATGGGCAGGGATGCAAGACAAAGACTTAGAAGCCTTCGCCAGAGACAACTACCGACATAACTGAGGATACGGTAGTCTACAGGCAATCTCCCCGGGACCACCTGTCGGGTCCCGGGCCCCCCTTGTAAGCCACACGAGCCTTGGACTATAAAAGGCTTGGGTAGGCAACGTTAGGAAGGGTTCGCACTCCCGCAACTCATACGCTAGACTTCAGTCATCCCCAAGCTCGGGACTCCGGCCCGAGCAGCAAGCAATACAGCGACCTCCATAGCTCGCCGTGGACGTAGGGGTTTACGCTCCGGCGGCCTGAACCACGTAAAACTCTCAGTGTCAAGCTCTTACTAACTCATCCATCCTCGCAAGCTCTCCGCAAGGGACTAGGCCCACCGAAAAATGAACCTCCGCGGGCTGCCCAGTGCAGGCCCGGGGGAAGTGTCGACCGAACACTTTGACATTTGGCATGCCAGGTAGGGGGCTTTTCCCCTTGCGCGACGAGTTTCCGCCGACGAAGATGACCAAGGTTCCCTCAGCGGCAAACTCTCCCCCTCCGCGTTCACGGCGAACCGTGATCAGTGGGGAGTACATGTCAACGCACTCAGGACGGAGTGTGTCGGCACAAGCTGGTAGCCAGCAGCCGACTTTGGCTACGCCGACTCCGGCGATGCAGGCTCCGACCAGTGTGAGATCTTCTGCAGCGCTGAGCGTACACCATGGGGGTGCGCTAGCTGCAGCAAGAGCACTGCTGCGCAACCCACCTGCTGGGGATGCGCCCCATTCTGTGACCCAACAATGGGTCCGCGAGGTGGACCGCCTCGTCGTCGCCGCCGTGAACCCTCGATTTCGGCGAGGGCGGCGCCCCGGTCAACCGGCTGTGTCGCTGACGCGCACGCCCACGGTTGACGGGCAAACGGCGGATTCCAACTCCTCCAGGCTCCCGTCGACGGACCTGAGAAGGGAGCTGGAACGGTGCCACTTGGGCCAGGATGCCCGGGTGTACCTCGAGCGACGACGAGAAAGGCGTCGCAACCATGAGGCTGGCGACAGCATGACGCCGGCCTCGACACAACCTGGAGGGCAGGTATTCACCACGCGAGTCCTGCCTCAGGCATACGCCACGCAGCATATGCCACAACCATATGCGCCGCAACCAGTGCCCCGGGTCTATGGTGCAGCCTTGCCCATGCCGGGATACACGGTGCCAAGTGCGAACCAGGCGTTCGCAGCGCCAATACCGGCGGCAGAAGGAGCAGGATGTGCGGCCCTGGCACCCCACCTTAGCTTCGCGAGGTGGCCACGCAAGTTTCGGCCGCATCTGCCCGAGAAGTACGACGGTAGCGTCAACCCGGCGGAGTTCCTCCAGATCTACTCCACCACCGTACTTGCCGCAGGAGGGGATGAGGCTGTTATGGCCAACTACTTCCGCGTCGCCTTGACCGGCCCAGCTCGGTCTTGGCTCATAAATCTCCCCCCAGGGGTCCATAACCTCCTGGGAAGAGCTCTGCCGGCAGTTCGTCTCCAACTTCGGCAGTTCCTACACCCGGCCTGGCACGGAGCTCGACCTCCACGCCATCCAGAAACAACCAGGGGAGTCGCTGCGCTCCTTCATCCAGCGGTTCTCCCAGGTGCGGAACACCATCCCACACGTCCAGAACGCTTCTGTGGTGGTGGTGTTCCGGCAAGGCGTTCGGGACAAGAAGATGCTCGAGAAGCTCGCGACTAGGGAGGTCCGCGATGTCTCAGAACTCTTCAGCCTGGCGGACAAGTGTGCCAGAGCAGCCGAAGGGCGGAACTGGCACTCTCTGCCGGCCTCCGAGCCAGGGGGTCAGCCGTGATCTGGCGACGCTTCATACGAAAGCGGCAAGAAGATCAAGAACGGAGGCGGAAGCAAGATAAAGTCATCAGTCGCGGTCCCCGTTGCCACAACGGTGGCGCCCAGTGGAGCTCGGGGGCCGCGCCCCGACAAGAGGCCGCGACAATCACCGGCCCCAGACGGGGGCCAGGATGAATTATGCCCTGTGCACGGCACCAGTTATCATACCGCTGCCGAATGCCGGGAAATCCAGAAGCTCGCGGAGCGCTTCCGGAAAGGGAAGCAGCCTCTGACTGAAGCCCCACCCTACCGTCAAAGGGAGGGCAAGCAGAAGGTCGAAACCCTAGATGGCGTCGACCGCCAGGTGGAGTTCCAGGAGCTTCAGCGCGCTGTAAAGGCAGTGTGCAATCATGGGAGCTCCAGCTCCAGTGATGACGAGCACCGGAAGATGCTCTATGTCATCTTCGGCGGGTCCGCTGACCCCCCGTCCCGAAGCGCGGCTAAGGCCTTGCGCCGAGCGGTAGCGTCGGTGGCTCCCCTCCCAGGTCCGGCACCGCACCTCAGGTGGATGGGAACCCCCATCAGCTTCAATGACACCGACTGCCCCAGGAACATGGCTGGGGCTGGACAACTACCGCTCGTGGTGGCCCCCACCATCACCAATGTGAAGATGTACCATGTTTTGGTGGATGGCGGGGCTGGACTGAACCTCATCAGTCGCGCAGCCTTCCTGAGGCTGCAGATCCTGATGGCCAAGCTCACCCCATCGAGCCCGTTCTCAGGGGTAGGGCCGGGAAGGGTCATTCCCTACGGCCACACCAGCCTCCTGGTGACCTTTGGGGCACCAGACAGCTATCGGACAGAATACATTCTGTTCGACGTGGCCGAGATTGACCTCCCGTTCAACGCCATAATTGGCAGGCCAGCCCTGTACCGATTCATGGCAGTAGCCCACTACGGCTACCTTGTCTTGAAGATGCCAACACCAACAGGCGTCCTCAAGGTTTGTGGAGACCGTGCTGCAGCAGTGTTAGCCTTGGAAAAGCTCCAGGCACTTACAGCAGCTGGAGCACCAACCCCGTGCAGTACTGAACCAAACCGGCTCCACCCAAGTGCACGCCACCGTGCCACTACCACAGAACCCCATGTGCAACCCCTCGACGAGGACGATGTCCCCTTGAGGCTCGTCCGAATCAGCGCCGATGCCGCCTAGACCACCCGGGTAGCCGGGGGTCTGGATAGCAGATAGGAAGGCACGCTCGTTACCTCCCTCCGGCACAATGCCGGTGTGCTGCATGACAGCCGTCGTGGATGCCAGAGATCCCTAGGGAGGTGATTGGGCACTAACTAAAGGTCTCCCCCAACGCCTGGACAGTCCGACAGGAGCCCCGCAGGCAGCCCACCGAGCAGTAAAAAGTTTCATTTGGGAAGAAACCAAGAAGCTTCTGAGCGCTGGCTCCATACGGAAAGTCCGCCACCCCCGGTGCTTCGTTGATTGCTCCAAAGGCCGGCGGGAAGCTCCGGAAGTGATCGACTACACCAGTCTCGATAAGGCATGTCCCAAAGATCTATTTTCTCCCTATGATAGATCAAATAATAGACTTGACGTCAGGCTGCGATATACTGTGCTTCCTAGATGCTTGCTCAGGTTTCCACCAGACCCCTATGTCTAGAGAAGTTGAAGGGCACCCTTTACCACAGTAGTCGGCCTGCACTGTTATGCCTCTATGCCTTATGGCCTAAGGAACGCTCTCCCTACCTTCGTACGTGCAATGCACAAGACCTTAGGAGAGCTAATGAGAGACTCAGTTGAGGTGTGTGTCGAAGACATTGTTGTCAAGATCAGGCAGGGTTCGTCCCTACTAGATAACCTGGCCTTAGTCGTCGTCCGTCCGACAAATGTGAGCTCGGTATACCCTCTGGGAAACCCTTAGAATACCTGGCCTCACGCCGAGGGACTGAGGCTAGCCCAGAGAGGGTCGAAGCCATTGGCTCGAAGACCAGAAATTCGCGGGATGCCTAGCTGCGCTGAGTCGATTTATACCGAGGTTAGCAAAGCGAAACTTCTCTAAAGCTCCTACGTAAATCCGGCCCATTCGCTTAGGCCGACGAAGCGGAGAACCAGCTCCTGATGACCCTATCCGTAATAGGAGTCCCCAAGCCCGAAGAGCATCTGCTGCTCTACATCGCGGCGACGGCTGCAAAAGTGAGTATGGTCCTCACCGTAGCATGGCTGGACCCCATACCACCGTAACCTGTTTCGCTGTCAACCGGAGGACCGACAGGACCCCGGATCCCTGACACAACCTCCCGGAGGACCAGCAGGACCTCCCGGAGGTGCAACGGGACCCCCCCCCGGAGGCCCAACAGAACCTCCCGGACGTCCAATGGGACCCCCCGGAGCTCCCGGGAAATCAGCGGGGCTCCCCGGAGGTCCAAGACAGCCTGGGGACCTCCAGGTATCAGCACCCGGCGGTCTCCCCAGGCTGAAAGCTATCCTCCACAGCCCCCACGTGACGGACAATGTCGCCAAAGGGGCGGCGGAGCTACTGGAGCTTGAGCTAGGCTTCTGTCGAAGTGTGCGATCGACACTTCCCCCGGGCCTGCACTGGGCAGCCCGCGGAGGTTCTTTTTTCGGAGGGGCTAGTTCCTAGCGGAGAGCTTGCGCGGATGGACGAGTTAGTGAGAGCTTGACACGGGAAGTTTTACGTGGTTCAGGCCGCCGGAGCGTAAAACCCTACGTCCACGGCGAGCTATGGAGCTCGCTGTATTGCTTGCTGCTCAGGGCCGGGGGCCTGAGCTTGGGGGTGAGTTACAGCTTGAGAGTGTATGGCTAGCGTATGAGTTGCAGAATGCGAACCCTTGCTATCGACGCCTACCCGAGCCTTTTATAGTCCAAGGCTCGGGCGGCTTACAAGGGAAGCCAGGACCCGACAGGTGGTCCCGGGAAGATTGTCAATTATCTACCGTATCTGTAGTTACGCCGGTGGTTGCCTCTGGTCGAAGGCTTCTGAGTCTTCATTTTGCCGCCCTGCCCATGCCGCGCACTAGTCATAGTGGTTGATGACGGTGCAGGCGGCATGGGATGTCTTGTGGCGGCATTTATTACCTGGCAGGTTCTGACACCGCGTGCCAGTCTGTGATGCGACTGGACGCAACGGCACCTGACAGGCGCATGCTCCGTGTTTCCGCGTCTTGGGAAGACGCGGGCCTTGAATACCTTGTACGGGCAAGGTGAGGAGCGCTTTTACGCCCGCTGCCTACCGCTCGGGGGCAGGCAGCACCGTTCTTCTAGCCACGTGGCGGGTCCGGAGCTCTTCTCTGAGGAGAGGGAGGTCCGGCCCCGCTGGACGCGTGGCGCCTTCGGACCTCTCTCCCGCGGAGGGGGAGGTCCGGCTTCTGCACGCCACGTGGCGGGCCCGGAGCTCACCTCTGAGGAGAGGGAGGTCCGGCCCCGCTGGACGCGTGGCGTCTTCGGACCTCTCTCCCGCGGAGGGGGAGGTCCGGCTTCTGTATACCACGTGGCGGGCACGGAGCTCTCCTCTGAGGAGAGGGAGGTCCGGCCCCACCAGACGTGTGGCGCCTTCGGAACTCTCCCTGCGGAGAAGGGCGAGCACCTTAGGCATTTTACCCTGTGCGCGGGGGTACCCCATATCTCAGGTACCGACAGTGGCCCCCGGGCCCATCTTGGGGGAGATAGCGAGCCCAAGGTGGGACCTCCGTCTCTTCCGATCCGCGCACTTTCTCTAAGTCCCGACTTGGCCGCTGCCGGAGCACGAACGGCCGCGGGGTCGTGAGAGCGTGCGCTCACTTGATGATTGCTTTTACTGTGGCGGTTCCCAAGGCTGCCACTTCTGCACGTTGCGGCGCTTTCTTCGGGAACCGCCGAAGGGCCTTGCCGGCTCATCTTCTTAGGAGACTGACTCCTTGCCCCCACCGCTCCAGTTAAGCGGCTTGGGCCCATCCGTCATCGGCACTCGGTCTAAGAACCGAAGCGGTTGCGGGTGCGGGCTATTCGAAGAGTTCCGAATCGCTTGGAACTGCACCGGGAAGCTTTTTAGAGGGGGTCTCACCCACATTGTAGCTTCCCTTCGCACTTCTCTGCGTTTCTTCTTGGACTCTTGCGCTTTTGCTTTCTTGCCTTTGAGCTCTCCCTTGCCATGGCTTCCAACCCGCTGCCAGAGAAGAAACGCGCCCGATCTCCTCCAGCAACGGCGCCGGTGCCAAGTCGGGATTCTGGGGTGCCTGACACTCCCTCCTGTGGCGACTCGAAGAGGCCCCGGGCTGATGTGCTGGGGGAAGCCTCTGTGGCATCCCCTGTTCCGCCAGTCCAAGCGACTGCGGAGCGGTCGTCGGAGACGGTAGCGGGCTCTGGAAATCCTACCCCGGCTCGGAAGTCGGGGTTTAGAGCCCGCTGGAGTGTCCACGCTTCCCGGCCTTCCCCGTCTTGCGGGGAATATGTGCCGATGCGCTCGGAGCCAGGCGCAACTGCTGCGGCCCCCAGGCCAGCGCGGACTTCTCCTGTTCCGGTGTGCCCGGACTCCGCGGCGGCGCTGTCTCTTCCTGCCGAGACGGCTACCGCGGCCCCCGAGCCAGCACAGGTTGATCCTGCACTAGGCGGCCTGGCTTCTTCTCCAGCTCCGTCTTCCCCGGCTCGTCCCTCTCCTCAGGTCAAGGAGCCAGAAGCTGAAAAGAGCCCGGCTGGCCTGGCTGCCAGTGCCGCGGAGCCAGCTTCTCTTGATCGACGTCTCATCTCGGCGGCTGGCACGTCGGCTCTTCCTGAGGACGAGGTAATGGAGGAGGTCGGAGGGACTGCCCCAGCCTGTGTTGCTCCATTGCCTCTGGCGGACGCCTTCGCGCTTGCCGAGTCGAGCATCCGGCAGGTCTTGGCTGCACTAGGGCGCGAGCGGGAGGAGTATACGGTTGAACGGGACCGCCTCCTCACCTGGGGGAACCTTTTGCGGGAGAGGACCGCGAAGGTTAAGAGCGAGCTCGACTCCAGGTGGGAGTTGCTCGACTTCAGGGAAACGCTTGTCGACCGGATGAAGCGGGCTGTTGACCGCATGGACACTCAGTCGCGGCGGATCAACAGGGAGGCCCTGGAGGCTCACGCCCGGGCCGAAGAGAGCCTCTCTGCTGCTGTGGAAATACGGCAGCGGTTGGAGCGCCGCGAACTCGCCGTTGAGGAGCGGGAGCGTTCCGTGGCAGCTGAGGCAGAGAGGGTCGCCGCGCAGCTGGCTGCGGGCGAGGATGACCTCCGAGCTCGGATGGAGGAGCTGGAGATTCTGAAGGCAGACCTTGACTTGAGGGATGAACAGGTCTCCCATGATCGCCGGGCGGTCTTGGACCGGGAGTTGACTGCCGGCTTCAGGGCCGCTGAGTTGGAGCGGCTAGCCGAGACTCTCCGCCTTCGGGAGAGTTCCCTGGCGGCCAAGGAGAAGGAATTCTCCGAGAGGAACCTGGAGGCTCTGCGGGCGGCCCGCCACGAGGTGGAGGAGCTCTCAGCCCTACGGTCCTCCGAGGCCCTTGCGGTCTCAAGCTTCGTGGATCGAGCGGGGTCCGCCCTGATCCCTCTTGGTTTCAGTCCGGTGAGGGCCGCAACTCCCGCATTGCAGGTGGCAGAGGTGATCCCTGCATTGGAGTCGATCGGCGCCAAGCTGGACAGACTCGACTTGGTGGTCGCCAGCGAGCTTGAAGCCGAGGGCCGTGGCTTAGCTTTAGAGGTCGCCTCGCATGTGCTGGCATGCTTCAAGAGCCGCGACCCCTCTTTCTCACTGGAGCCAGCAAGAGAGGTCCCAGCGGCGGAGCGGGAGGAAGCTTCCAGGGCCGAAGTCGAGGACTTAGCTGCCCTCGTGGCCTCTAGGTTTCATCGGGAGTCCGGGGACCCCTAGGCACCCGCCCTCGTGTCTACAAGGCCCTGTACTTCCTTTCTTTATTTTTGTTGAGTCTGTAGCCCAGCTCGTGGAGCCTTTGTATGGACAGACTCCTGTTTCTTTCTGTGTCTGCATGCCCTAGTCTTCTTCTTGGCCTTTCCCGACCGAGCCCTTAGATCCGCAAGGGCTCGGAGGCCTTGACCAATCTCGAAGCTCTGCATGGACACCTTGTCCGGGTCCACTGTATACTAAGGGTTCCGGAGGTCTCCAGGACCCGCCTCATGAGATCGGAGGGGGTTCCGAGCCTGTTGGTCACGTGGCGGGCCCGGAGCTCCTGCCTGGGAGGAGGTCCGGGCCCGCAGGGCACGTGGAGGTCCCGGGCCTCTCCCTGCAGACCACGCAGCGATCCCGGAGCTCCCCTCGAAGAGGTGGGAGGCCCGGCCCTGCCGGACACGTGGGGCCTTCGGACCCCACCCCTGCAAGGGCTAGCCCTTTGATCTTACCTTAGGGTTTTTGGCCTACCGCGATCCCGTAGCGGCCCCCTGGTAGGTGCGTTCTATTGGGTGGATGCGCCTACCATACTCCTGCGGGGAGCTGAGGCTGAGAAATCCTGCACATAAGGAAAAAGTAATTCTCCTTGGGGGCTCCCCCCTCTATTCCTTAGTCATATCTGCAGCAAATTCCGACTAAAGATGAAAATGAGAAGAGGGAATTGAACGCATAGTGAGCACGCGTTAGTAGGGTAATCATAGAAATTTAATAAGTAAATTAAATGAGTACCAAAGAAGAGCAACGTAGGGTGGGCTTCTTTTCATATAAATTTCCATACGGGGGAAGGAGGGCCACATATGTAGGCCACGACCCACCTCAAGGGAAGCAAGACTCTACGCGCTTGGGGTCGGAACCAGGCGAAGCTGAACGTAGTCCTGGACCGTCCCCTGAGGCTTAGTTGCTCCAAGCCCGGTTCATGGACTTTTATGGAAATTACTATGAAAAGAAGGGCCTGCCTGATTGTTGCTCTAGGGGTAGAACTTACAGCGGTGTTCCGTGTTCCGAAAGTTCAGGAGCGGGTCCCTGTCTTCGGTTCTGGGGAATGGTCCCAGGCCCGGGATGTCCAGCCCCAGTACGGCAAATGGCCATGCGGCTGGATCATCCGTACCGTCCAAGCCGGTGTATGGATCTGCTTGGCATGGAACAGGCATGCCTAGCAGCTCTCGACCAGCTCGACGGCATCCTGGAGTGTTGCCGGCTAGTAGAAGCCATGCTGAAAGGCTTTACCGACAAGCGTGCGTGAGGAAGAATGACTCCCACATTCGCCTCCATGGATCTCAGCGAACAAGTCGCAGCCTTCCCCCTGGGTTATGCACCGCAATAGGATGTGGTTGGCGCCACGTCGGTAGAGATCCCCCTCTACCGCCATGTGTCTCTTAGCCATACGCGCAATCCGTTCAGCGGATACACGTTCATCAGGGAGGATATTGTCTTTCAAGTAGTCCCGGACCTCCGTGATCCATGCATCGGGTCTGACTTGAGCATCTGGATCTTGAGCGCTGGGTTGCACGGAGTCCCCAGTGACGCTTATGATCCTTGGCGGCGCTCATGGCCGCCGGGACCGCCAGCTTCGAGGTGCTGGTCTAGCCCCCTTTGCCCGGCTCGGCGGGCCGGGCTGTGGGTCGCGGTAACGTCCTCTCGAGGCCCCCTTCAGGCACAGTGGCTCCGGTGGCATTGGGGGCCCTCGTTGAAAGGTCGTCAGCTGCGGCCTTGCTAGCGCGCGGTACGTGGTGCAGGTCCAAGGCGAGGGGGTTTGTCTCCGCCGTCTTGGTTGATAACCAGACTGGGGATTGCCCTGAGCCAACGACTAGCGAGAAGGATGAGCACTCCATACTATGCTATGGTGTTGGCTGCCTTGGAATTGAGACGCGCCACATACCCAGACTGCTCCCCCGATGGCATGAGGAACAGTACGCTAGCATCGGCCCCCTGCTTTCGCGGGGAGCCGTGGGCGAACATCACTTGATGAGTCCTGATGAAGGTCAGGGCTCAGGGTCCTGTTTCATCGTCTTCATGGCCCCCTGAGCGTGCGTCTACTTCAGCCACAAGTGAACTAATGCTCGGTTAATGTCTGTATGGCGGGAAAGGGAACCTAGATCAAACTTCAGTAGCTCCGCCGCCCATTCGGCGGCATCACCCGTCGCATGGAGCTGTGAGGGATAGCTTTTAGCCTGGGGAGATCGCCGGGTGCCCGACACTCGGGGGTCCTCATGCTGCTTTGGACCTCACGGGAAGCTCCGCTGTCGTCCTGGGGGCTCCGGGAGGTTGTGTCAGGGATCCGAGGTCTGGTCTTCTGGTGCTTGCTTCTTGGTAGCGGAACAGGTTACTGTGGTATGGGGTTAAAGCCATTGCGCGAAAACCAGAAATTCACGGGACCCCTAGCTATGCCGAGTCGGCTTACGCCGGGATTAGTAGGTAGGGGGCGCCCTTCAACTACTTCAGACACAGGGGTCTGATGGGAGCCCTAGCAAGCATTTAGGAAGCGCAGCATATCACAGCCTGGTATCGAGTCTACTATTTGCTCTATCAGCCGAAGAGAAAATAGGTCTTTAGGACATGCCTTATTGAGACTGGTGTAGTGGATGCGCTTCCAGAGCTTCTCGCTGGCCCTCGGGATAATAACACGGTTTGCCAAGCGCCGGGAGCGGCGGACCCTCCGTCTCGTCGGACGGCTGGACGTCGGGAAAGACCTTTAAGTAATGCTCCATCAACTCCCTGGGGATCTCTGGCCTCGGTGATGGCTGTCATGCAGCACATCGACCTCATGCCGGAGGGGGGCAACGAGCGCGCCTTCCTATATGCTACCCGGGCCCCCGGCTACCCGGGTGGTCTGGGTGGCATCGGCGCTGATTCGGATGAGCCTTGTGGGGACGTCGTCCTCATCAAGGGGTTGCACGCGGGGTGCGGCGGTAGAGGCATGGTGGCGTGCACTTGGGTGGAGCTGGTTTGGTCCTGTACTGCCGAGGGCTGGCGCTCTAGTTGCTGTAAGCGCCCGAAGCCTTTCCAAGGCTAATACTGCGGCAACACGGTCTCCACAACCTTGGGGACGCCTGTTGGTGTAGGCATCTTCAAGACAAGGTAGCCGTAGTGGGCTATTGCCATGAATCGGTACAGGGCTGGCCTACCGATTGTGGCATGGAAGGGGAGGTCAGTCTCGGCCATGTCGACCAGAATGTACTCCGTCCGGTAGCTGTCCGGTGCCCCAAAGGTCACCGGGAGGCTGATGCGGCCGTAGGAAACGACCTGTCCCGGCCCTACCCCTGAGAACGGGCTTGATGGGGCGAGCTTGGCCATCGGGATCTGCAGCTTCTGGAAGGCTGCGTGACTGATGAGGTTCAGTCCAGCCCCACCATCCACCAAAACGTGGTACATCTTCACGTTGGCGACGGTAAGGGCCACCACGAGCGGTAGTTGGCCGGCCCCAGCCATGTTCCTGGGGCAGTCGGTGTCATCAGAGCTGATGGGGGTTCCCATCCACCTGAGGTGCGGTACTGCACCTGGGAGGGGAGCCACCGACGCTACCGCTCGTCGCAAGGCCTTAGCCATGCTTCTAGTCAGGGGGGTCAGCAGACCCGCCGAAGATGTCACAGGGCATCTTCCAGTGCTCGTCGTCACTGGAGATGGAGCTTCCATGATTGCGCGCTGCCTTTGCGGCGCGCCGGAGCTCCTGGAAATCCACCTGGCGGTCGTCGCCGTCTCGGGCCTCGACCTTCTGGTTGCCCTCCCTTACTATAGGATGGGGCATCAGCTAGGGGCTGCTTCCCCTTCCGGAAGCGCCCCACGAGCTTCTGGATTTCCCAGCCTCTGGAGGAATTCCGCCGTGTTGATGCTTCCGTCGTACTTCTCAGGCGAGAGTGACCGAAACTTGCGCGGCCATTTTGTGAAGCGAAGGCGGGGCGCGAGGGCCGCACACCCTGCTTCTGTCGCCGCAGGTTCTGATGCCACGAATGCTTGGTTCGCGCTGAGCATCGCATGCTCCGGCGGCCATACACAGGACATACGACTGTGGCATATTGAGTAGCAGCGCTCTTCGCTGCAGCTAGCGCACCTTCACTAGGTACACCCAGCGCTACTGAAAACCTGACGCTGGTCGGAGCCGGCATTGCCGGGGTCGGCGCTGCCAGAGCCGGTTGCTGGCTCCCAGTGCAGGTATCGGCGCCGCGAACGCCTGGTCCTCCGCTGGCACAGTATGCCCCGGTATGGGCAAGGCCGCTCTATAGACCGGGGACGCCGTTTGCAGGGCATATGGTTGTGGCATATACTGCGCGACGTATGCCTGGGGCAGAGCCCGCGTAGCGAAGATCTGCCCTTCAGGCTGGGTCGAGGCCGACGTCAAGACGGTCTACCTCGTGAATCCACTGCTGGGTCACCGCCTGAGGCGCGTCCCCAGCAGGCGGATTGCGCAGTAGCACCCTTGCTGAGGCTAGCGCACCCCCACCGGGTACGCCCGGCGCTACTGAAGGTCTGACGCTGGATGGAGCCTGCATTGCCGGGGTCGGCGCTGCCAGAGCCGGTTGCTGGCTCCCAGCTTGCCTTGTCGCACTCCGTCCTGAGTGTGTCATCATGTACTCTCCCCTGTGGTCACGGTTCGCCGTGACCGCGGAGAGGGAGAGTTTGTTGCTGAAGGAAGCTTGGTCATCTTCGTCGGCGGAAACTCGCCGCGCTAGGGGAAAAGCCCCCTTCCTGGCGCGCCAAATGTCGAAGTGTGCGATCGACACTTCCCCCGGGCCTGCACTGGGCAGCCCGCGGAGGTTCTTTTTTTGGAGGGGCTAGTTCCTAGCGGAGAGCTTGCACGGATGGACGAGTTAGTGAGAGCTTGACACGGGAAGTTTTACGTGGTTCAGGCCGCCGGAGCGTAAAACCCTACGTCCACGGCGAGCTATGGAGCTCGCTGTATTGCTTGCTGCTCAGGGCTGGGGGCCTGAGCTTGGGGGTGAGTTACAGCTTGAGAGTGTATGGCTAGCGTATGAGTTGCAGAATGCGAACCCTTGCTATCGACGCCTACCCGAGCCTTTTATAGTCCAAGGCTCGGGCGGCTTACAAGGGAAGCCGGGACCCGACAGGTGGTCCCGGGAAGATTGTCTATTATCTACCGTATCTGTAGTTACGCCGGTGGTTGCCTCTGGTCGAAGGCTTCTGAGTCTTCATTTTGCCGCCCTGCCCATGCCGCGCACTAGTCATAGTGGTTGATGACGGCGCAGGCGGCATGGGATGTCTTGTCACGGCATTTATTACCTGGCAGGTTCTGACACCGCGTGCCAGTCTGTGATGTGACTGGACGCAACGGCACCTGACAGGCGCGTGCTCCACGTTTCCGCGTCTTGGGAAGACGCGGGCCTTGAATACCTTGTACAGGCAAGGTGAGGAGCGCTTTTACGCCCGCTGCCTACCGCTCGGGGGCAGGCAGCACCGTTATTCTAACCACGTGGCGGGTCCGGAGCTCTTCTCTGAGGAGAGGGAGGTCCGGCCCCGCTGGACGCGTGGCGCCTTCGGACCTCTCTCCCGCGGAGGGGGAGGTCCGGCTTCTGCACGCCACGTGGCGGGCCCGGAGCTCACCTCTGAGGAGAGGGAGGTCCGGCCCCGCTGGACGCGTGGCGTCTTCGGACCTCTCTCCCGCGGAGGGGGAGTTCCGGCTTCTGTATGCCACGTGGCGGGCCCGGAGCTCTCCTCTGAGGAGAGGGAGGTCCGGCCCCGCCAGACGCGTGGCGCCTTCGGAGCTCTCCCTGCGGAGAAGGGCGAGCACCTTAGGCATTTTACCCTGTGCGCGGGGGTACCCCATATCTCAGGTACCGACAGCTTCCTTCCCCGTCACGCAGACAACAGCCAAGCACTAGCTGACTTCGTGGCTGAAGTAGACGCCAACGCAGGCTAACTCAGGGGGCCATGGAGACGGTGAACCAGGACCCTGAGCCCTGGCCTTCACCAGGCCTTACTGAATGCTGTTCGTAGACGGCTCCTTGCGAAAGCAGGGGGCCGGTGCTAGCGTACTGTTCCTCACGCCATCGGGGGGGCAGTCTGGGTATGTGGTGCGTTTCAATTCCAAGGCAACCAACAACATAGTAGAGTATGAAGCACTCATCCTTGGCCTAAAGACAGCCCTGTCTCTAGGCGCTCGCCAGTCGTTGGCTCAGGACGACTCCCAGCTGGTTATCAAACAAGATGGTGGAGACAGACTTCCTTGCCTTGGACCTGCACCACGTACCGCGCGCTAGCAAGGCCGCAGCTGACGACCTCTCAACGAAGACCCCCACGGGACCCCCTGTGCCTGAAGGGGGCTTCGAGAGGACGTTGCCGCGGCCCACAGCCCAGCCCACCGAGCCGGGCGAAGGGGGCTAGACCAGCACCTCGAAGCTGGCGGTCCCGGCGGCCATGGACGCCGTCAAGGATCATAAGCGTCACTGGGGACTCCGTGCAACCCAGCGCTCAAGATCCAGATGCTCAAGTCAGACCCGATGCATGGATCACGGAGGTCCGGGACTACTTGAAAGACAATATCCTCCCTGATGAACGTGTATCCGCTGAACGGATCATGCGTATGGCTAAGAGACACATGGCGGTAGAGGGGGATCTCTACCGACGCGGCGCCAACCACATCCTATTGCGGTGCATAACCCAGGGGGAAGGCTGTGACTTGTTCACTGAGATCCATGGAGGTGAATGTGGGAGTCACTCTTCCTCACGCACGCTTGTCGGTAAAACCCTTCGGCATGGCTTCTACTAGCCGGCAGCACTCCAGGATGCCGTTAAGCTGGTCGAGAGCTGCAAGGCGTGCCTGTTCCACGCCAAGCAGATCCATACAACGGCTTGGACGGTACAGATGATCCAGCCCACATGGCCATTTGCCATACGAGGGGCTGGACATCCTGGGCCTGGGACCATTCCCCAGAACCGAGGATGGGGACCCGCTCCCGAACCTTCGGAACACAGAACACCGCTGTAAGTTCTACCCCTAGAGCAACAATAGGACAGACCCTTCTTTTTATAATAAATTCCATAAAGTCCAGGAACAGTGCTTGGTGCAGCTAAGCCTCAGGGGACGGTCCAGGACTACGTTCAGCTTCGCCTGGTTCCGACCCCAAGCTCGTAGAGTCTTGCTTCCCTTGAGGCGGGTCGTGACCTCCATATTCAGCCTGCCTTCCCCCTATGGAAATTTATATGAAAAGAAACCTGTCCTACGTTGCTCTTCTTTGGTGCTCATTTAGTTTACTTATTAAATTTTTATGATTGCCCTGCTAGCGCGTGCTCACCATGCGTTCAGCTCCCTCTTCTCATTCTCACCTTTAGTCGGCATTTGCTGCCCTACCAAAAGCGGTTGCGTAGGAGGTACCGGCCGATAGTCAAGTGGGCCCCGAGCCCCCGGCGCTTCGCGCACGGTAGTTCCCAAGCACCGTATAGGTGGACGGGGACCGTAAGCCAAATAAGACTAAGAGATAGAGGGGGGGCCGAGGAGAATTATGTTTCCCTTACTTATGTGCAGGACCTCTCGGCCTCAGCTCCCCGCAGGAATATGGTAGGCACATCCATCCAATGGAACGCAGCTACCAGGTGGCCGCTATGGGATCGCGCAAGACCGAAACCCCAAGGTAAGATCAAAGAACTAGACCTCACAGGGGCGAGGCCCGAAGGTCCCACGTGTTCAGGGGGCCGCTACGGGATATCGCAAGACCAAAACCCCAAGGTAAGATCAAAGAACTAGACCTCACAGGGGCGAGGCCCGAAGGTCCCACGTGTCCAGCGGGGCCAGACCTTCCACCCCCTTGAGGGGGAGCTTCGGGCCCGCCACATGGTCAACAGAAGCCGGACCCCCCCCCTCCGCGGGGAGAGGTCCGAGGACTCCACGTGCCCCACAAGCCCGGACCTCCCCTCAAAAGGGAGCTCCGGGCCTGCCACGTGGCCAACAGGCCCGGACCCCCTCCGATCTCGTGAGGCGGGTCCTGGAGACCTCCGGAGCCCTTAGTATACAGTGAGGACCCGTAGAAGGTGTCTATGCAGAGCTTCGAGATTGGTCAAGGCCTCCGAGTACCTTGCAGAGCTAAGGACTCGGCCAGGAAAAAGCCAGGAAGAAGACTAGGACATGCAGACACAAAAGAAACAGGAGTCTGTTCATACAAAGGCTCCATGAGATGGGCTACAGACTCAACAAAAATAAAAAAGGAAGTACATGGCCCTGTGGCCACGGGGGCAGATGCCTAAGAGTCCCCGGACTCCCGATGAAACCTGGTGGCCACGAGGGCGGCCAAGTCCTCGGCCTCGGCCCTGGCATCTTCCTCCCGATCGGCGACGGGTCCTAAACGGACTGGCCCCAGAGAAAAGGAAGGGTCTCGGCTCAGGAAGCACGACAGAACGTGCATAGCGACCTCCTTCGCAAGGCCCCGACCTTCCGCTTCAAGCTCGTCGGCGATCACTGTTTCAAGCCGACCCAGCTCGCCGCCGATGGACTCAAGTGCCGCGATTGCTTCGGACATCGGCCGCGCCGGAGCCTCCACCTGCACAGGGCTGAAGCCAAGAGGAGCCAAGGCGGACCCCGCCTTGGCAATAAAGTCCCAGACTGCCTGGGCCTCAGCAGACCGCAAGGACTGGAGCTTCTCCACCTCTTGGCGAGCTGCCAGCTCGCGATCCATCACCGCCTGGCGCTCCTGGGAGAAATGCCCCTCCCTCGCGGCAACAGCCGACTCACGGAGCTCCAGCTCCTCAGTCCGAGCCCTTAGCTCCTCCACTTTGGTCCTCAGCCGAGCGGTGGTCTTCTCCTCCTCGGCCGTGACAGCGTGTTCCCGATTGGCGACAGCGCACTCTTGACGGGCTGCCTGTAGCTGCAACTCCTCCGCGGCGGCGGAACGCTCCTTGGCTTTGGCTTCAGCGTGGGCCAGAGCCTCGCGATTGGTGGCGCGAACCAGCCGGGACTCTGACTCCAAGCGGCTAATGGCCTTCTTCAGAGTGCCAAGCAGAGCACTCATGGCCTCAAGCCTTGACTGCCTCGAATCAAGGTCCGCCTTAGCCTCCTGGGCCCGCTGCAGCCAGCTGAGAAGACGTTCCTTCTCGCCGGCCAGCACCCCCCCGCTCCTGCTCAAAGGTGGATTGGAGCTGTCGAGCGCTGGCCTGGACACGCCCCAGGGCGTCCCACATGGGCACCGGAGCAGGGGGGACAGGAATCACGCCACTGGACCCCCCCTGTCGAGTCTAAGACCGGCGGAGGCGCCGGCGCCTCAGCAACCAGGGTGGGGCACTGCCCTAGGGAAGTCAGGGGACCAGCAGGCGCACCTGCAGCGCCCCCCCCCCCAGTCTCAGCACCGGACTTCTGGACCAGTGAAGGAGGGCGGATAGGAGCAGATGCGGCCACCACGAAGGGCGAACTCGCCGGCGCAGAGGGAGCCCCCGTCGATTTGGGGACCATGGGAGCCACCACGGTCCCCAGGTGCTGAGGCACGGAGTCTCCGTCGGTTGAAGGCGGCCGGGTAAGAGGCCCGCCCCTAGCAGCGGGTCAGTCCCTGCAAGAAGAGAAAACCCTCAGGCAAAGAAGAGGGGACAAGAGCTCTGCTCCTACAAGCCAGCAAGAGCAACACTTACTGGGCGGCATGAGCGCTCCAACGGGCTTGCAGCACTGGCCTCTGGGGTATAGCTGAACCACCGGGACCGGCGGCTGGAACGGTCGCGGAGCGTGACGCCTGGGTCCCCGGCACACTCGCCGGCGTGGCCCCACCAGCATCCGTCTTGGAGACCCCTCCGCTTGAGGAAGGGTGACGAGGTACTTGAGTTGACTCGGACGGCCGCTGTCTCGGGAGAGACCTGCCGAGGGGGGACACCCGGGGCCTCTTAGGGTTGCCACCTGATGGGCCAGCACCCCCGGGAGATGGGAGCAAGGTAGCTCCGGCACCATGACTCGGTGCAGGCGGTGCCCTCGGAGGAGACCGGGCGCGTTTCTTCTCTGGATGCCCGGGGGCCGGCTCCTTTCCCTTCCCTTTGTCGGCGGCTTGAGTGCCGTCGGCTCTGGGGGAGGGTTTGACAGCAGCAGACGCCTCGAGCCCTGACCCAGAGTGCTCGGTCCCTGGGATGGTGATACCACGGAAGGCATCCCCGACCTGCCGGACGGCGATCCCGATGTCGTCAAGGTTCGGCATCTTCCGCAGAAGCTCTGACCTCCTCTGTGGCTCCAAGAAGAGGGGAGTGGCACAGGGCGGAAGGTCGGGGTCGCCACTGGGGATGTAGTCACCGCTCACCTTGCCCACCATCTCGTTCAGCTCCTCGTCGGAAGGGTCAGAGCCGGGGCCACTCTCCAGCCTGGTACAGTCCTGCTCGCCGGTATAGTACCACGCTGGGCGACTACGCTGCTGCAAGGGTGCAATACGACGCGACATAAAGTCCATCAGCACCATCAGAGACGTCAGCCCCCCGTTGGCCAGGAACTGGATCCGCTCCAAGACCGGGGAGTACTCCTGCTCCAGCTCAGGGATCTCCTCCCAGAAGTGACGATCGGTGGTTGGGCTGGCGGTTGGGAGTTGTAGGCGATCGTGCACGTCGGTCTGCACTACCACCCAGCTCTCCCTCCAGTTTTCCCACCTTGATGCGCTGAAGGGCAGAAGGTGTCCAGAGACCTTGGGGTCCTTGCAGCGATGCTGAAAGTAGTATGCCCCCATCTGAGTCTTCGAGTCGCGCCCAGTCGTCCGCAACACAAAGAAGTAGCGGAAGAGCGTCAAGGAAGCATGCACCCCCACGAACATCTCGCAGAAGTGGACAAAAACAGCAGCCATTGCGAAAGAGTTGGGGGAAAGATGGTGGAGCTGGAGGCCATATGTCTCCAGCAGGGTGACGAAGAAGGAAGAAATCGGCGGGACGAACCCCGCCAGAGCATAAGCCGTGAAGAAGACCATCTCCCCCTTTTCCAGGATCAGGGGGAGAGATCCTCGGCGAAGCCGGTGTTTCTGGTCTTCTGAGCGCCAGCCCAGCAGCCTGCGCACTGGCCCAAGCTCGGAAGAACGAACGAGGCGCGTTGGGAGCAAGTTGGAAGCCATGGCGAAAGAGGGCACGAGGGCAGGAAAGCCGGGGCACGAGAGTTCAAGGGAAGTACGAGTACCAGGAAAGGCGAAGGGAAGCCGCGATGCGGGTGGGATCCCCTTTTAAAACTTTCCAGGGATGATTCGAGGTGACTCGGAAACCTTCGAGAACATCGCACCGGTGACCGCGTTGGCTCCGGGACCGGGCGCTGATGACAGGTGGACCCAAGCCGCCCAACTGATGCGGTGGGTCGAGGGGTCAGTCGCCCCAGAAGACAAACCGGCAAGGCGCTTCGTCGGTTCCGGAAGAAAGCACCGTAGCATGCAGAAGTGGCAGCCTTGGGAACCGCTGCAGTAAAAGCAACCATCAAGTGGGCGCACGCTCCCACGATCCCGCGGCCGTTCGCGCTCCGGCTGCGGTCGATGCGAGACTTAGAGAAAGTGCGCGGATCAGAAGAAACGGAGGTCCCACCTCGGGCTCACTAACTCCTCCGAGATGGGCCCGGGGGCCACTGTCGGTACTTGAGATATGGGGTACCCCCGCACACAGGGGAAAATGCCTAAGGAACTCGCCCTTCTCTGCAGGGAGAGCTCCGAAGGCGCCACGCGTCCGGCGGGGCCGGACCTCCCTCTCCTTAGAGGAGAGCTCCGGGCCCGCCACGTGGCATACAGAAGCCGGACCACCCCCTCCACGGGCGAGGGGTCCGAAGGTGCCACGTACCCGGCGGGGCCGGACCTCCCTCTCCTCAGAGAGGAGCTCCAGGCCCGCCACATGGCCGACAGAAGCTGAACCTCCCCCTCCGCAGGGAGAGGTCCGGAGGCTCCACGTGCCCCGCGGGCCGGACCCTCCTCTCCTCTGGGAAGGGCTCCGGGCCCGCCACGTGGCCAGTAGAACGGCGCTGCCTGCCCCCGAGCGATAGGCAGCGGGCGTAAAGACGCCCCATACCTTGCCCGTACAAGGTATTCAAGGCCCGCGTCTTCCCAAGACGCGGAGACGCGGAGCACGCCTCTGTCAGGTGCCGTTGCGCCCAGTCGCATCACAGACTGGTGCGCGGTGTCAGAACCTGCCAGCCAATAAACACCGTGACAAGACATCCCATGCCGCCTGCGCCGCCATCAACCACTACCACTAGCATGCGGCATGGGCAGGGCGGCAAGACGGAGACTCGGAAGCCTTCGCTAGAGACAACTACCGGCATAACTGCAGATACGGTAGATAACAGTCAATCTCCCCGGGACCACCTGTCGGGTCCCTGGCCCTCCTTGTAAGCCACCCGAGTCTTGAACTATAAAAGGCTCGGGTAGGCGACGATAGCAAGGGTTCGCATTTCTGCAACTCATACGCTAGCCATTCACGCCCAAGCTGTAACTCACCCCCAAGCTCGGGACTCCGGCCCGAGCAGCAAGCAATACAGCGAGCTCCATAGCTCGCCGTGGACGTAGGGTTTTACGCTCCGGCGGCCTGAACCACGTAAAACTCTCAGTGTCAAGCTCTTACTAACTCGTCCATCCACGCAAGCTCTCCGCAAGGGACTAGCCCCACCGAAAAAAGAACCTCCGTGGGCTGCCCAGTGCAGACCCGGGGGAAGTGTCGACCGAACACTTCGACACCTACCTAGCAGGACAAGCTCAGGGAGCTGTCTACGACGAACTGCAGCAACCAGGTTTTGAGATCCAAGAACAACCGGAACCGCAAGAACAAGGCAAGTGCTCCTTGACCATGTTGATCCTATGTTTTGGGTAAAACTATTTTGTTTTGCGAAAAGGTGTGTGTGCTGAGTCAAACATGATGGGAAACCTTTTTATAGGAGTTTACTAGTTTTGGTTAAACCACCCTTGTCGCCAGGGAAGTTTATGAGTCGGGTATGGTTTTTTGTTTTTATGCTTCGCTGAGTCCATGGGATGGGGAAGCGAGATAGATGTGTCGAGCTAACTGCACTCATACTGATAATAAGTAACTAATGAGGTTAAATGAACATGGATCGGAGGGAGATCTAGGCAAGCTTGGGTTTGTGAATGAGGTAGCGTGAGATGGTGGCTTTACTTGCCGTAGATCTAAGGACCGGTTCATGCATGCACATGCCAGGATAACAGTGCCACCACAAGGCCAAGTATGGGTGCGGCTTAGCTGAGTAATTAGGTAAGTTGCTAGAGTGTTATGGACTGTGGAAGGCGCGGGGAATGGGAGTCGAGTGAGGACTGCCCTGGGAACTGCATGGCACAAGAGGGGGCCCGTGGGTGGGAGAATTGGAGATTCTAGCCTGCCGGTGAAACCTTAGTGAGTCCATACATCTAGTAACCCCTTTGTAAAGGCTATTTTGTGTTCTCTTGACCATACACCGACGGTTGTGTACTGGTATAATGGAGGTTCTGCAGTCGCTGATGGGTGACGAAATCACAAACTTGTGGGTAAAGAGGTGCAAACTCTGCAGAGTTATTAAAACTATCATGATAGCCGAGCTTACGGTCAGGAGCACCTGGCTAAACTGCCATGATTAGATGGGATGGTTACTGGAATGGTTATTGGGAAGGTTTTTGGTTATGGTTATTGGTTATGGTTTAGTTTGGGACTGTTGAGTTCGGGAGGTGAGATGGGTGTATGACTGATGAGTCATATGAGATTGGTCTCAGTGCGAGACGAGGTTGTTTCGTGAGGTGAGATGGTAGCGAATACGAGGAGGTATTCGTATGGGTAAAGGATTGGTTAATGTTTGGATGGAACATGGAAAGCGATGGAGGTATGTTGGTAATTTAATACATGCTGGGATTGCATTCATCTAAAGTTAAGTTGCTGTTTTATCATGGTATTATAAATCTGCTTTTCTGCAAATAAGCCTTTTTATACCTACCTTGTTATGAGCTGCATATCATGTGTTTTCCCGCACTTGCTGAGTACATCATTGTACTCAAACTTGCATTATTATTTCTTCATCAACAGCAAGAGAAGGCTACTATGAAGACCGAGTAGAGCATTATGGCGTGTGATCTGTTCTCAACCTTGCCTGTGGAGGGAGTAGAGATGGAGCCACTTCTGCTTAGTTTTGCTTCCGCATTAGTTTTTGCTTCCGCATTTAAAAAATATTTCTGCTGCGTAGAAATAAAGATTTCCGCTGTGAGCATGAGTCCAAGACTCATGAGGTGTTGTAACAAACTCTGTTATTTGTGGTAATATATAATCTGAATTCAGTTTGTGGAACGTATGTGTATGTGTGATGAACATTCTGGGCACACATATGCATTAGTTCTCGGTTCCGTGGTTTTCAACAGAATTGAGGGCGTCACAATAACGGTGAGGACTCCAGCTCCGATGGCGACGGGCCGGGGCGGTAGCCGACTGTGGCTGCCGTCCCAGGTCAGTGGAGGCTGCACTGCTGCGGTGTCAACCTTAGAGAAGCTCCAAGTAGTCGCAGCAGCCCAAGCACCATTCACAATGGTGCAAGATTGGGCCAGCCCCTCCCGAGAGCACGCCTCCGTGCCTCGGTCATACCTCCTGGGGGCCGCCCAAGGTCTGCCAACCCCTTGAAGGCCTTGCCAGAAGGGGAAGACGCCTTGGGTCCCCCAAGACGAGCCCGGGTCCACCTGCCCCTTGAAGGCCTTAGCCAGAAGGGGAGAACTCCCCGGGGGCGCCCAGGAGAAGCCGCGCAGGACCTGATCCAGCGTGAAGATAACAACCTCGTCGACGAGGCTCGGCTGCAGGTAACACCCCACAACGCATGGTCTCGGCTGTTGCTCTAGCACTACCGCCAAAGAACCAAACGCGTCAGGGACCTGCAGAAAGGCAACCTGGTGCCGCGGCACACACTTTCCCAAGAAGGACCTATAAACTCTCCCCCAGCTGGGAAGGTCCCTTCCGATTCACGAAAGTTGCCGTCCCTGGTACACATGCCTTTCAACCGAGTGTGGGATCCGTTCCCAAAACCCTTTGGCGTGGAACAACACTGTAAGTCCTACCCCCCGAGCATTAGTAGAACAGGGTCGTTCCCTTCTGTAATAAATCCCATAGAGTTTAGGAACAGCTTGGGGCAGCTAAGTCTCAAGGGATGGTCCAGGACTACGTCCAGCTTAGCCTGGTTCCGACCCTAAGCGCGTAGAGTCTTGCTTCCCTTGTAGACGAGGCGGGTCATTGCCTCCATGTACAGCCAAACTTCCACCTATGGGCATTAACATAGAAACTTATTCTACTTCGCTCTCTCCCATGTGCTCATTTAAATTATGCATTAATTTTTATGATCGCACTATCTATGTATGTTCTTCGTACATCTAGCTCCCTCTCTCCCGCGCTCATCCATAGTCAGCATTTGCTATCCTACCGAGGGCGGTTGCGCTTGAGGCACCTGCCGATGGCCAAGTGAGTCTCTCGGACCTCCCCCAGTCAGGTGTTGCGGTGCAAGTTGGTCACCTCCAGGAAAGGCCTGCGTTGTGCATGGGGGATCCAGGGTGCGTATCCCGCTTAGCCGGCTCCGTGCCCAAAGCGTGCGCATCCTGCCCTCCGGAGGTACAGGGGAGTACAACCGCTTTGCCTGGTCATGAACACAAAGCATGTGCACTCTGCTTCCCCGGCGCACGGCCCGGTACTAGGGATCGGACGGCCGTACCCGGACCTCGGAGGGAGCCGGAGCTCCGGCGCCTCGCGCACAGAATTGCCCAAGTCCCGCATAACGGATCAGGATCGTAAGCCGAAGCCGAATAAGACTAGGAGACGGGAGGGGAGGACCCCCCGAGGAGAATTACGTTTCCTCTGCATGTGTGCAGGACCTCCAGGTTACAGCAACGGGGACTGCACGAGGCGGGGGGAAAGGAGTTACCAACTACTCCGACATAGGACTGGAAGAACCGGGTCCCGCCCCTTCAGCAGGGGCGAGGCCCGAAGGCCCCACATGTCCAGCGGGCCCAGAGCTCCCGCCTCCCCTGAGGGGGGCTCCGGACTCGCCACGCGGCAGGCGGAAACCGGACCTCCCCCTCAGCGGGGGGGAGCTCCGGAAGCTCCACGTGCCCAGCAGGGCTAGAGCTCCCGCCCCCTCAGGAGGGGCTCCAGACCCGCCACGTGGCAGGTAGATCCGGACCTCCCCATAGGGCGAGACCCGGAGACCCCCGGGGGCCCCTAATACAGTTAGGACCCGGGGAAGGTGTCTGTGCAGAGCTCCGAGATTGGTGAAGGCCTCTGAGTACCTTGCGGAGCTAAGGACTCAGTCAGGAAAAGCCAAGAAGGAGAGAAAAGGCATCACAAACACAAACATTCAAGAGAGTCTATTTATGCGAGGCTCCATGAGCTGCACTACAGACTCGATAAAAAGGATGAAGCAAGTCCTAGGGTCCTCCCGGCTCACGCCAGAACCTAGCGGCTACAAGGGTGGCCACGTCCTCGACTTCAGCCCTGGCAGCTTCCTCCCGCTCCATGGCTGGGCCCTCTCTCGCTGGCTCCAGGGAGAAAGAAGGGTCCCGGGTCTTGAAGCATGCCAGCATATGTGAGGCGACCTCTAAGGCCAGGCCGCGTCCCTCGGCCTCAAGCTCGCTGGCGACCACCGAGTCTAGCCTGTCCAGCTTGGCGCCGATCGACTCCAGCGCGGGGATCACCTCTGCCACCTTCAACGCAGGAGCCGCTGCCCTCACTGGGCTGAAGCCAAGAGGGATCAGGGCGGACCCTGCTCGATTAACAAAGCTTGAGACCGCATGCGCCTCGGAGGACCGCAAGACCGAGAGCTTCTCCACCTCGCGGCGGGCTGCCTGCAGAGCCTCTTGGTTTCTGTCGGAGAATTCCTTCTCCTTAGCTGCCAGGGAGCTTTCCCGAAGGCGTAGAGTCTTGGCGAGCCGTTCCAACTCAGAAGCCTTGAAGTCGGCGGCCAACTCCCAATCCAGGACCGCCCGGCGTTCGCGGGAGACCTGTTCCTCCCTCAAGTCGAGGTCTGCCTTCTGAACCTCTAGCTCCTCGATCCGAGCTCGCAGGTCATCCTCGCCCGCCGCCAGCTGCGCAGCAACCGTCTCCGCCTCGGCTGCTGTGGAACGCTCCCGTTCCTCAACGACGAGTTTACGGTGCTCCAACAGCTGCCGTATCTCCTCCGCGGCAGAGAGGCTCTCCTCGGCCCAGGCTTGTGCCTCCAGGGCCTCCCTGTTGATCCGCCGCGATTCGGCGTCCATGCGGTCGACAGACCGCTTTAGCCGGTTTAGGAGCACTTCCCTGAAGTCAAGCAACTCCTGCCTGGAGTCGAGCTCGCTCTTGACCTTCGCGGTCCGCTCCCGCAAAAGGTTCCCCCAGGTGAGCAGGCGATTCCTTTCAACCGTGTGCTCCTCCCGCTTGCGACCAAGTGCGGCCAAGACCTGCCGGACGCTCGTTTCGGCAAGCGCGAAGGCATCCGCCAGGGGCAATGGAGCAGCAGAGGCCGGGGCAGCTCCCCCGACCTCCTCCATCACCTCATCCTCAAGAGGAGTCGATGCACCAGCGACCGAGACGAGACGCCGGTCAGGAGAAACTGGCGCCGGGGCTCCGGCAGCCGGAGCTGCCGGACTATCTCTA
This sequence comes from Neostapfia colusana, assembly GCA_030760725.1. Classification (NCBI taxonomy): domain Eukaryota; kingdom Viridiplantae; phylum Streptophyta; class Magnoliopsida; order Poales; family Poaceae; genus Neostapfia; species Neostapfia colusana. Next base: position 12,116,187 of record JASWHV010000016.1, read on the forward strand.
GCTTCTGGCTTCTTGACCTGTGGAGAGGGACGAGCCGGAGAAGGTGGCGCTGGAATAGAGGCCGGGCCGCCTGGTGCAGGGTCGACCTGCGCTGGCCTGGGGGCCGCGGCGGCCGTCTCGGCAGGAAGAGATGACGCCGCCGCAGAGTCCGGGCACACCGAAACAGGAGGAGCTCGCGCTGACTTGTGGGCTGCGGCAGCTGTCCCGGTTCCCGAGCGCAACGGCACAGACTCCCCGCCAGTCGGGGATGGCCGGGAAGCGCGAACACTCCAGCGGGCTCTGAACCCCGACTTCCGAGCCGGGGTAGGACTCCCAGAGCCCGCCGCCGCCACTGACGGCCGCTCCGCAGTCGCTTGAACTGGCGGAACAGGGGACGCCCCAGAAGCTCCCCTCAACGCATCAGCCCGGGGCCTCTTTGAGTCGCCACCGGAAGGAGTGCCATCTCCAGAAGCAGGAGATGCAGGCACCCCAGGTCCCCAACTTGGCACAGACGCCGCCACTGGAGGAGATCGAGCGCGCTTCTTCTCTGGTGGCGGATTGGAGGCCATGACGGGGGAGGACTCAAAGGCAAGAAGACAAAGGCACAAGAGTCCAAGAAAAAGCGCTGGGAAGTGCGAAGGGAAGCCACAATGTGGGTAAGATCCCCTCTTAAAACTTCCCAGGTGCAATTCCAAGCGATTCGAAACTCTTCGAATACGCCGCATCGGCAACCGCTTCGGCTCCAAGACCGAGCGCCGATGACAGGTGGACCCAAGCCGCCCAACTGAAGCAGTGGGTCAAGGAGTCAGTCTCCTAAGAAGACGAACCGGCAAGGCACTCTGGCGGTTCCCGAAGAAAGCGCCGCAACATGCAGAAGTGGCAGTCTTGGGAACCGCCGCGGTAAAAGCAACCATCAAGTGGACGCACGCTCCCATGATCCCGCGACTGTTCGTGCTCCGGCAGCGGTCAATGCGGGACTTAGAAAAAGTGCGCGGATCAGAAGAGACGGAGATCCCACCTTGGGCTCGCTATCTCCCCCGAGATGGGCCCGGGGGCCACTGTCGGTACCCGCGATATGGGGTACCCCCGCGCACAGGGGAAAATGCCTAAGGAACATGCCCTTCTCCGTAGGGAGAGCTCCGAAGGCGCCACGCGTCCGGCGGGGCCGGACCTCCCTCTCCTTAGAGGAAAGCTCTGGGCCCGCCACGTGGCATACAGAAGCCGGACCTCCCCCTCCGCTGGAGAAAGGTCCGAAGGCACCACGTGTCCAGCAGGGCCGGTGTGACGCCCTCAATTCTGTGGGAAAAACCACGGAACCGAGAACTAATGCATATGTGTGCCCAGGATGTTCATCACACATACACATGCGTTCCACAAACTGAATTCAGATTATATATTACCACAAATAACAGAGTTTATTACAATACCTCATGAGTCTTGGACTCATGCTCACAGCGGAAGTCTTTATTCTAAAGCGGAAGCAATTTAGCTAATGCGGAAGCAAATCTAAGCAGAAGTGGCTCTATCTCTAATCCCTCCACAGGCAAGGTTGAGAACAGATCACACGCCGTAATGTCCCACTCGGTCTTCATAGTAGGCTTCTCCCACTGCTGATGATGAAAATAATAATGCAACTTTGAGTACAATGATGTACTCAGCAAGTGCGGGAAAAACACAGGATATGCAGCTCATAAACAAGGTAGGCATAAAAAAAGGCTCATTTGCAGGAAAGCAGATTTGTAAAACCATGATAAAATAGCAACTTAACTTTAGATGTAATCCCAGCATGAATTAAGTTACCAACATACCTCCATCACTTCCCGTGTTCCATCCGAACATTAGCCAATCCTTTATTCATACTCACGAATACCTCCTTGTATTCGCTACCATCTCACCTCATAAAACAACCTCGTCTCACACCGAGACCAATCTCATGCCATGTCCCAATAGTCATGCAACCATCTCAACACCCAGACTCAACAGTCCCAACAACTAAACCATAACCAAATCCATAACCGAATCCATAACCAAATTCTATAACCATCCCAACTAATCATGGCAGTTTAGCCAGGTGCTCGTGACCGTAAGCTCGGCTATCATGATAGTTTTAGACTCTGCAGAGTGTGCACCTCTTTACCCACAAGTTTGTGATTTCGTCACCCGTCGGCGACTGCAGAACCTCCATTATACCAGTACACATCCGTCGGTGTATGGTCAAGAGATCACAAAATAGCCTTTACAAAGGGGTTACTAGATGTATGGACTCACTGAGGTTTCACCAGCAGGCTAGAATCTCCAATTCTCCAACCCACGGGCACCCTCTTGTGCCATGCAGTTCCCAGGGCAGTCCTCACTCGACTCCCGTTCCCCGCACCTTCCACAGTCCATAACCCTCTAGCAACTTACCTAATTACTCAGCTAAGCCGCACCCATACTTGGCCTTGTGGTGGCACTGTTATCCTGGCATGTGCATGCATGAACCGGTCCTTAGATCTATGGCAAGCAAAACCACCATCTCATGCTACCTCATCCACAAACCCAGACTTGCCTAGATCTCCCTCCGATCCATGTCCATTATCAGCATCAGTTTCTCATTATCAATACGAGTGCAGTTAGCTAGACACATCTATCTCGCTTCCCAATCCCATAGACTCAGCGAAGCATAAAGCAAAAACCATACCCGACTCATAAACTTCCCAGGGGACAAGGGTGGTTTAACCAAAACTAGTAAACTCCTATAAAAGGGTTTTCCCATCATGTTTGACTCAGCACACACACCTTTTCGCAAAATAAAATAGTTTTACCCAAAACATAGGATCAACATGGTCAAGGAGCACTTGCCTTGTTCTTGCGGTTCCGGTTGTTCTTGAATCTCAAAACCTGGTCGCTGCAGTTCGTCGTAGACAGCTCCCTGAGCTTGTCCTGCTAGGTAGGATCACGTGCATACAGGATTCACAGCAATCAATATTTATGCACAAACCTTAAACTAGATGTGATGATGCATATGCATGCTATCTCATGATTAGTTTTATTAGATTGATCTGTACGTGTTCTTGCATGGCCTTATAGGGACAGGGGTGTTCGGATCAAAGGTGGACATGGCGACGATCTTGTCTTTAGATCAAACTGATCATCAAGTGATCTGCCCACGAGAAGGCTTCTGTTCGAAAGGAATTGAAGAACAGATGCAAAGAGATGAACACAATGATATTGAAGTCCTACCTCACGTTCTTCTTGACTTCGAGGTCCTCCTCAGACCGCTCGGTTCTTCTCCAATGATCTCCCTTGTTGCGCTTCAGCGATGGTTTGCTCGGCGAGTTAGGGCTAGGGCTCTAAGTCATTGGCTCAGGAGTCGAAGAGAAGTTTGTGGTTTCGGCCAGAGGTTTTGGGTTCTATTTATAATCGGGAAGAGAAAAGTCCTAATCTGATTGTATCCCGAATAAGAGTATTATTCAGATCTTTGTTGGATCCTAACATCTTATCTTTAGTAACATCATGGAATTTAGATTGGTTTCTATTGCGTACCGGTATCTTTACGCGTAAAACCTGCTCCAGAACTCGTTACCTCCGTGATGATGAGCTCCGGAAGCTCCATGTGTCCTCCGGGGCCTGGTATATCCTCGTCCGCAGAGACGAGCTCCGGTTGTGCCGCGTGTCACGAGCGAGATTTCCCCCTTCTTTGGAGGTGAGCTCCGCGCACGCCACGTGTTGGCGCCGGTCTTCCTCTCTTCCTTTATCAGGAACATGCCCCGAGGTCGACACGTGTCCAGCAACGACAGACCTCCCGGAGATAAGCTCCGGTGGTGACACGTGTTCGATAGATCCGGACTTCTCTGAGATGGGCTCCGAGACCGACACGTACCCCGCGCGACTGGTCCTCAGATTTCCACGAGGACTAGCTCCAAGGATGACACGTGTCTTGCGGAAATGCCTTTGCTTCCTCTGCAGAGGCTAGCTCCGTGGGCAACACGTGTCCCACAGGATCGGACCTCTCCCCTTTGTGGCGACGAGCCCCGAACCTGTCACGTAGCTCTTTTAGCGGCGGACCTCTCTTCACTTCGCAGGGACGAGCTCCGAACACGCCACGTGGCCAGCGGCCGTGGTAAGTTGTCTTCGGCGCTCTCGGAGGGCCTTATTGGCTATTCTTTTGATAATTCTTCTCTGTCCCTACTTTTCTTAAAGTGTTTCCTCTTCATAAAACATGAACCTATGCTGACACCCGAGATGAGGGTGTCACAAATCTACCCCCTTAAATTGAATCTCGCCCTCGAGATTCGTTGGTAGAAAATAGATGGGGAAATTCCGCCTTGATATCCTCTTCACGCTCCCATGTGGCTTTAGCTTCGGTGTGATGGATCCATTGTACCTTGCACCATCGAATCACCTTGTTCCGGGTGACCCTTTCCTTTACGTCCAAGATTCGGACAGGGTGTTCCACATAAGTCAGGTCCTTTTGAAGTTCAAGCTCTCCCATGGATACTTGTTCCTCTGGTACTCTCAAGCACTTCTTGAGCTGGGATACATGAAACACGTCATGTACGTCGGAGAGGTGGTTTGGGAGCTCTAGTTGATAGGCTACTTCTCCTCCCTTGTCCAAAATCTTAAATGGTCTGATATAGCGAGGTGCTACCTTACCTTTGACGTTGAAGCGTCGTTGGCCTCGGATAGGTGATACTTTAAGGTATACGAAGTCTCCCACTTCATAGGTCAACTTCCTACGCCTATTGTCCGCATAGCCTTTCTGTCGAGACTGGGCAGCCTTTAAGTTCTCCCGTATCGTTTGGACCTGTTTTTCGGCTTCTTGTAGTACTTCGGGTCCAAACACCAGGTTCTCTCCAGTCTCGTTCCAGAATAGTGGTGTTCTACACCGTCTACCATATAAGGCTTCGAAAGGCGACATCTTAAAGCTAGCTTGATGGCTGTTGTTATAGGAGAACTCGGCATACGGTAAACTCCTATCCCAACTATGCCCACGTTTCAAGGCGCAAGCTCTCAACATGTCCTCCAAAATTTGGTTCGTACTTTCGGTTTGTCCATCTGTTTGTCGGTGGTAGGCGGAGCTAAAATCCAGTCGTGTACCCATGGTTTTCTGCAGCTTCCTCCAGAATCTAGAGGTAAACTGAGAACCTCGATCTGAGACTATCCTCTTTGGAACTCCGTGACGGCACACGATCTGCTCCATGTACAACTCTGCCAATTGTGCAACGTTATAACTGGTCTTTACCGGAAGAAAATGGGCAGTTTTCGTCAATCGGTCCACAATGACCCAGATGGAGTCGTATCCCGACTGAGTACGTGGTAATCCGACGATGAAGTCCATACTGATGTCCTCCCATTTCCATTCGGGTATCTTCAAAGGTTGCAAGAATCCAGCGGGTTTTTGATGTTCGGCCTTTACCCGTTGGCATGTGTCGCATAGGGCAACGTATTCGGCTATATCCCTCTTCATACCATCCCACCAATAACAAGTTTTCAAGTCCTTGTACATTTTGGTGCTTCCTGGATGTATGGAATAGGGTGAATCATGTGCCTCCTTCAATATCATGTCGCGGAGGTGTCTTATGTTCGGCACACAAATCCTTTTTCCTAGCCAAAGCGTACCCTTTTCATCCTCCTTGAAATCCTTCTCTATTCCTTGTCGGATTCTTTCCTTGATCTCCTTGATCTCCTCGTCCGTTGCTTGGCCCTCTCTTATTTCTTGCTCCAATAGGGAGTGGATTTCTATTATCTCCACGTTATTCAAGAATCCTAGGTGTAACCGTTCGAACTCCTTCCGTAGTTCGGGTGGTAGCTCCCGAACCGTGAATTGGTGACATGCTCCCTTTCGGCTCAATGCGTCCGCTACTACATTGACCCTCCCGGGGTGGTAGTTGATTCCCACATCATAATCCTTGATGAGTTCTAACCATCGACGTTGCCTCAAATTCAAGTCCGTTTGTGTAAATATGTACTTGAGGCTTTTATGATCCGTATAGATCTCACATCGATGTCCAAGGATATAATGTCTCCAAATCTTTAATGCATGCACCACTGCTGCTAGCTCCAAGTCGTGCGTAGGATAGTTAAGCTCGTGCTTCTTTAATTGTTGCGAGGCATAGGCTACCACTTGTCCTTCCTGCATGAGTACACACCCGAGCCCTTGTCTGGATGCGTCACAATATATGTCAAAGCTCTTGCTTACGTCTGGCAATACCAGAACTGGTGCTGTGGTTAGCCTTTTCTTGAGTTCCTCAAAACTTTCTTGGCAGGCTGGTGTCCATTGAAAGGTCTTTCCCTTCATTAGCAACTCCGTCATAGGTTTTGCTATCTTAGAGAAGTCTTTAATGAAGCGCCGATAGTATCCTGCCATCCCAAGGAAACTTCGAATATCCCTCACGCTCTTCGGTTGGTCCCACTTTAGAACATCTCTCACCTTTCCAGGATCAACCGATACCCCTTCCTTGGAGATAATGTGGCCTAGGAAAGATATTTCCTTTAGCCAAAATTGACACTTGTTGAGCTTGGCATACAATTGATGCTCACGCAACTTCTGCAGGGTCAATCTCAGATGTTCTTCATGCTCCTCCTCACTTTTTGAATACACCATAATGTCGTCGATGAAAACCACGATGAACTTGTCCAAGTACTCCATGAAAACCTTGTTCATAAGGTACATGAAGTATGCGGGTGCATTCGTCAATCCAAAAGACATAACGGTATATTCATATGAACCATACCGTGTCCGAAAGGCTGTTTTAGGTATATCAGAGGGCTTAATCTTCAGCTGGAAGTATCCCGACCGAATATCAATCTTGGAGAATACTCGGGCTCCTTTCAATTGATCGAACAGGTCCTCTATACGGGGCAGAGGGTATTTATTCTTGATTGTCACCTCGTTGAGAGACCTGTAGTCCACGCACATTCTTTGGGTTCCATCCTTCTTGTCCACGAAGAGTACCGGAGCTCCCCATGGTGACGAGATTGGACGGATAAAACCCTTCTTCAACTGTTCTTGAATTTGCCTTTTGAGTTCAACTAGCTCGTTGACGGGCATCCTATATGGTCTCTTAGCTATAGGTGCAGTTCCAGGTACCAAATCTATGGCAAACTCGATGTCCCGGTCAGGTGGCATTCCTGGAAGCTCTTTCGGGAACACGTCCGAAAATCCTGAACCACTGGAATGTTGTCCAATGTTGTTCCTTCGACTGACGTTTCCTCTCACCATCTGTGAGGGAGAACGAAATAGAATAGAAGGTTAGAAGGTTAGGTAGGTCCCTTCAACTATATGCATCAAGGTGAGTTAGACTGTATATATTAGCCCATATGAGGATGTGATCAAGTGCCAAAGCGTTTGACACCTCTTTCTTCTTACGTATGGATATGGACAACGTTTTTGAGACGTCCCACAACTCACATTAAGCACATAATCACAAACAATCATTGCAAGGGCTCATACAGCTCCTATTCAAGGATGGTTTCCTATACCAAGGGGGTTTCAAGGTCAATCTAAGCTATTCACCCTAGGATGCTTCCTTTGGTCAGAGTGGCTTAGCTACCTGTGACTTCTATTTAGGGGTGTAACCTGCTGTTAACCCGTGGCTCTAATATCAATCTAAGGTTTCTATCTAGGCGTGTAACCTACTGTAAACCCGTGGCTCTGATACCAATCTGTGACGCCTCAATTCTGTGGGAAAAACCACGGAACCGAGAACTAATGCATATGTGTGCCCAGGATGTTCATCACACATACACATACGTTCCACAAACTGAATTCAGATTATATATTACCACAAATAACAGAGTTTATTACAATACCTCATGAGTCTTGGACTCATGATCACAGCGGAAGTCTTTATTCTAAAGCGGAAGCAATTTAGCTAATGCGGAAGCAAATCTAAGCAGAAGTGGCTCTATCTCTAATCCCTCCACAGGCAAGGTTGAGAACAGATCACACGCCGTAATGTCCCACTCAGTCTTCATAGTAGGCTTCTCCCACTGCTGATGATGAAAATAATAATGCAAGTTTAAGTACAATGATGTACTCAGCAAGTGCGGGAAAAACACATGATATGCAGCTCATAAACAAGGTAGGCATAAAAAAAGGCTTATTTGCAGGAAAGCAGATTTGTAAAACCATGATAAAACAGCAACTTAACTTTAGATGTAATCCCAGCATGAATTAAATTACCAACATACCTCCATCACTTCCCGTGTTCCATCCGAACATTAACCAATCTTTTATTCATACTCACGAATACCTCCTTGTATTCGCTACCATCCCACCTCATAAAACAACCTCGTCTCACACCGAGACCAATCTCATGCCATGTCCCAATAGTCATGCAACCATCTCAACACCCAGACTCAACAGTCCCAACAACTAAACCATAACCAAATCCATAACCAAATCCATAACCAAATCCATAACCGAATCCATAACTGAATCCATAACCAAATTCTATAACCATCCCAACTAATCATGGCAGTTTAGCCAGGTGCTCGTGACCGTAAGCTCGGCTATCATGATAGTTTTAGACTCTGCAGAGTGTGCACCTCTTTACCCACAAGTTTGTGATTTCGTCACCCGTCGGCGACTGCAGAACCTCCATTATACCAGTACACATCCGTCGGTGTATGGTCAAGAGATCACAAAATAGCCTTTACAAAGGGGTTACTAGATGTATGGACTCACTGAGGTTTCACCGGCAGGCTAGAATCTCCAATTCTCCCACCCACGGGCCCCCTCTTGTGCCATGCAGTTCCCAGGGCAGTCCTCACTCGACTCCCATTCCCCGCGCCTTCCACAGTCCATAACCCTCTAGCAACTTACCTAATTACTCAGCTAAGCCGCACCCATACTTGGCCTTGTGGTGGCACTGTTATCCTGGCATGTGCATGCATGAACCGGTCCTTAGATCTATGGCAAGAAAAACCACCATCTCATGCTACCTCATTCACAAACCCAGGCTTGCCTAGATCTCCCTCCGATCCATGTCCATTATCAGCATCAGTTTCTCATTATCAATACGAGTGCAGTTAGCTAGACACATCTATCTCGCTTCCCAATCCCATAGACTCAGCGAAGCATAAAGCAAAAACCATACCCGACTCATAAACTTCCCAGGCGACAAGGGTGGTTTAAGCAAAACTAGTGAACTCCTATAAAAGGGTTTTCCCATCATGTTTGACTCAGCACACACACCTTTTCGCAAAATAAAATAGTTTTACCCAAAACATAGAATCAACATGGTCAAGGAGCACTTGCCTTGTTCTTGCGGTTCCGGTTGTTCTTGAATCTCAAAACCTGGTCGCTGCAGTTCGTCGTAGACAGCTCCCTGAGCTTGTCCTGCTAGGTAGGATCACGTGCATACAGGATTCACAGCAATCAATCTTTATGCATAAACCTTAAACTAGATGTGATGATGCATATGCATGCTATCTCATGATTAGTTTTATTAGATTAATCTGTACGTGTTCTTGCATGGCCTTATAGGGACAGGGGTGTTCGGATCAAAGGTGGACGTGGCGACGATCTTGTCTTTAGATCAAACTGATCATCAAGTGATCTGCCCACGAGAAGGCTTCTGTTCGAAAGGAATTGAAGAACAGATGCAATGAGATGAACACAATGATATTGAAGTCCTACCTCACGTTCTTCTTAACTTCGAGGTCCTCCTCAGACCGCTCGGTTCTTCTCCGATGATCTCCCTTGTTGCGCTTCAGCGATGGTTTGCTCGGCGAGTTAGGGCTAGGGCTCTAAGTCGTCGGCTCAGGAGTCGAAGAGAAGTTTGTGGTTTCGGCCAGAGGTTTTGGGTTCTATTTATAATCGGGAAGAGAAGAGTCCTAATCTGATTGTATCCCGAATAAGAGTCTTATTCAGATCTTTGTTGGATCCTAACATCTTATCTTTAGTAACATCGTGGAATTTAGATCAGTTTCTGTTGCATACCGGTATCTTTATGCGTAAAACCTGCTCCAGAACTCGTTACCTCCGTGATGATGAGCTCCGGAAGCTCCACGTGTCCTCCGGGGCCTGGTATACCCTCGTCCGCAGAGACGAGCTCCGGTTGTGCCGCGTGTCACGAGTGAGATTTCCCCCTTCTTTGGAGGTGAGCTCCGCGCATGCCACGTGTTGGCGCCGGTCTTCCTCTCTTCCTTCATCAGGAACATGCCCCGAGGTTGACACGTGTCCAGCAACGACAGACCTCCCGGAGATAAGCTCCGGTGGCGACACGTGTTTGATAGATCCGGACTTCTCTGAGATGGGCTCCGAGACCGACACGTACCCCGCGCGACTGGTCCTCAGATTTCCGCGAGGACTAGCTCCGGGATGACACGTGTCTTGCGGAAATGCCTTTGCTTCCTCTGCAGAGGCTAGCTCCGTGGGCAACACGTGTCCCACAGGATCGGACCTCTCCCCTTTGTGGCGACGAGCCCCGAACCTGCCACGTAGCTCTTTTAGCGGCGGACCTCTCTTCACTTTGCAGGAACGAGCTCCGAACACGCCACGTGACCAGCGGCCGTGGTAAGTTGTCTTCGGCGCTCTCGGGGGGCCTTATTGGCTATTCTTTTGATAATTCTTCTCTGTCCCTACTTTTCTTATAGTGTTTCCTCTTCATAAAACATGAACCTATGCTGACACCCGAGATGAGGGTGTCACAGCTGGACCTCCCTCTCCTCAGAGGAGAGCTCCGGGCTTGCCACGTGGCCGACAGAAGCCGGACCTCCCCCTCCGCGGGGAGAGACCAAAGGCTCCACGCGTCCTGCGGGGCCGGACCCCCCTCTCCTCTGAGGAGGGCTCCGGGCCCGCCACCTGTCTAGCAGAAGAGCGCTGCCTGCCCCCGAGCAGTAGGCAGCGGGCGTAAAGTCGCCCCGTACCTTGCCCGTACAAGGTATTCAAGGCCCGCGCCTTCCCAAGACGCGGAGCACGCCTCTGTCAGGTGCCGTTGCGCCCAGTCGCATCACAGACTGGCGCGCGGTATCAGAGCCTGCCAGCCAATAAACGCAGCGACAAGACATCCCATGCCGCCCCCGCCGTCATCACCCACTACGACTAGCATGCGGCATGGGCAGGGCTGCAAGACGAAGACTCAGAAGCCTTCGCCAGAGACAACTACCGACATAACTGCGGATACGGTAGTCTGCAGGCAATCTCCCCGGTACTGCCTGTCGGGTCCCGGCCCCCCTTGTAAGCCACACGAGCCTTAGACTATAAAAGACTTGGGTAGGCAACGTTAGCAAGGGTTCGCACTCCCGCAACTCATACGCTAGACTTCAGTCATCCCCAAGCTCAGGACTCCGGTTCTGAGCAACAAGCAATACAGCGAGCTCCATAGCTCGCCGTGGACGTAGGGTTTTACGCTCCGGCGGCCTGAACCACGTAAAACTCACCGTGTCAAGCTCTTCCTAACTCGTCCATACGCTCAAGCTCTCCGCAAGCGACTAGCCCCACCGAAAAAAGAACCTCCGCGGGCTGCCCAGTCCAGGCCCGGGGGAAGTGTCGACCGCACACTTCGACAGGGGTGCTGCGGTAGAGTCACGGTGGTGTGCACTTGGGTGGAGCCGGTCCGGTTCTGCACTGCCAGGGGCTGGTGTTCGAGCTGTTGCAAGTGCCTAGAGCTTTTCCAAGGCCGACACTGCGGCAGTGCGGTCTCCACGAATCCTGAGGACGCCTGTTGGTGTAGGCATCTTCAAGATGAGGTAGCCATAGTGGGCTACTGCCATGAATCGGTACAGGGCTGGCCTGCCAATTATGGCGATGAAGGGGGGGGGGGGGGTCGATCTCCGCCACGTCGAACAGAATGTACTCTTTTCGATAGCTGTCCGGTGCCCCAAAGGTCACCGGAAGGCTGATGTTGCCGTAGGGAACGACTTGTCCCGGCCCTACCCCTGAGGACGGGCTCGATGGGGTGAGCTTGGCCATCAGGATCTGCAGCTTCTGGAAAGCTGCGCGGCTGATGAGGTTCAGCCCATCCCCGCCATCTACCAGAACATGGTACATCCTCAAGTTGGTGATGGTGGGCGCTACCAAGAGCGGTAGTTGGCCGGCCCCAGCCATGTTCCTAGGGCAGTCGGTGGCATCAAAGCTGATGGGGGTTCCCATCCACTTGAGGTGCGGCGCGGCACTTGGGAGGGGAGCCACCGACGCTATCGCTCGGCGTAGTGTCTTAACCGCGCTTCGGGACGAGGGGTCAGCGGACCCGCCGTAGATGACGTAGAGCATCTTCCAGCGCTCTTCATCACTGGAGCTGGAGTCCTCATGGTTGCGCACCGCCTTCACGGTGCGCTGAGGCTCCTGGAACTCCACTTGGTGGTCGGCGTTGTCTGGGGGTGTCGCCTTTCTGCTTGCCCTCCCTTTGACGGAAGGGTGGGGCATCACTTTGCAGCTGCTTCCCTTTGCGGAAGCGCTCCACGAGCTTCTGAATCTCCCGGCACTCGGCAGCAGTATGGTAACTGGTGCCGTGCAGGGGGCATAGCTCGCCTTGGTCACCATCTGGAGCTGGTGACTGTTGCTGCCTTTTGTCGGGGCGTGGCCCCCGAGCTCCACTGGGTGCTGCTGCTGCAGCAACGGGAGCCGCGGTCGGTGGCTTCATCTTGCCACCGCCCCGGTTCTTGATCTTCTTGCCGCTTCCATGGGAAGCAGCGCCAGATCCGGGCTGCCCTCCTGACTCGGAGGCTGGCAGTGAGTGCCAGTTCCGCCCTTCTGCTGCCCTGGCGCACTTGTCCGCCAGGCTGAAAAGCTCTGAGACGTCGCGAACCTCTCTGGTCGCGAGCTTCTTGAGCATCTTCTTGTCCCGTACACCCTGCCGGAAAGCCGCCACCACAGAAGCATTTTGGATATGCGGGATGGTGTTCCGCACCTGGGAGAACCGCTGGATGAAGGAGCGCAACGTCTCTCCAGGTTGTTGCTGGATGGCGTGGAGGTCGAGCTCCGTGCCAGGCCGGGTGTAGGAGCTGCCGAAGTTAGCAGTGAACTGCCGGCAGAGCTCTCCCCAAGAGGTTATGGAACCCTGGGGGAGGTTCATGAGCCAAGACCGGACTGGGCCGGTCAAGGCGACAGGGAAGTAGTTGGCCACGACGGCCTTGTCCCCTCCTGCAGCAAGGATGGCGGTGGAGTAGATTTGGAGGAACTCCACTGGGTTGATACTGTCATCGTACTTCTCGGGCAGGTGCAGCCGGAACTTGCGTGGCCACCTCGCGAAGCGAAGGTGTGGCGCCAGGGCTGCACATCCTGCTCCTGTTGCTGCAGGCATTGGTGCTGCGAACGCTTGTGTTGAAGTGTGTGGTCGACACTTCCCCCGGACCTGCTCTGGGCAGCCCGCGGGGGTTCTTTTTTGGAGGGGCTAGTCGCTTGCGGAGAGCTTCAGCGTATGGGACGAGTGAGGGAGAAGCTTGACACGACGAGTTTTACGTGGTTCGGGCCGCCGGAGCGTAAAACCCTACGTCCACGGTGAGCAGAGGTGCTCGCTGTATTGCTTGTTGCTCAGAACCGGAGTCCTGAGCTTGAGGGTGAGTTATGTCTAGGGTGCGAGTTGCTGGAGTGCGAACCCTTGCTAACGTTGACTACCCGAGCCTTTTATAGTCCAAGGCTCGAGCGGCTTACAAGGGGGGCCCGGGACCCGACAGGTGGTCCCGGCGAGATTACCTGCTGACTATCGTATCTGCAGCTATGTCGGTAGTTGTCTCTAACGAAGGCTTCCGAGTCTTCGTTCTGCCGTCCTGCCCATGCCACAAGCTAGTCGTAGTGGTTGATGACGGCGGGGGCGGCAGGGGATGTCTTGTCACTGTGTTTATTGGCTGGCAGGTTCTGACGCAGCGCGCCAGTCTGCGATGCGACTGGGCGCAACGGCACCTGACAGAGGCGTGCTCCGCGTCTTCGCGTCTTGGGAAGGCGTGGGCCTTGAATACCTTGTACAGGCAAGGTATGGAGTGTCTTTACGCCTGCTGCCTACCGTGCTGGGGCAGGCAGCGCCGTCCTGCTGGCCACGTGGCGGGCCCAGAGCTCTCCTCTGAGGAGAGGGAGGTCCGACCCCGCGGGACACGTGGAGCCTTCGGACCTCTCCCCGCAGAAGGGGGGAGGTCCGTCTTCTGTCGGCCACGTGGCGGGCCCGGAGCTCTCCTCTAAGGAGAGGGAGGTCCGGCCCCACCGGACACGTGGCACCTTCGGAGCTCTCCCCGCGGAGGGGGGAGGTCCGGCTACTGCTGGCCACATGGCGGGCCCAGAGCTCTCCTCTGAGGAGAGGGAGGTCCGGCCCCGCTGGACACGTGGCGCCTTCGGAGCTCTCCCTGTGGAGAAGGGCGAGATCCTTAGGCATTTTCCCCTGTGCGCGGGGGTACCCCATATCGAGGGTACCGACAGTGGCCCCCGGGCCCATCTCGGGGGAGACAGTGAGCCCGAGGTGGGGCCTCCGTCTCTTCTGTTCCGTGTACTTTCTTTAAGCCCCGCATTGACCGCTGCCGGAGCACGAACAGTCGCAGGGTCGTGGGAGCGTGCGCCCACTTGATGGTTGCTTTTACTGCGGCGGTTCCCCAAGGCTGCCACTTCTGCATGTTGCGGCTCTTTCTTCAGGAACCGCCAAAGCGCCTTGCCGGCTCGTCTTCTTGGGAGACTGACTCCTTGTCCCACCGCTTCATCTGGACAGCTTGGGGCCACCTGTCCTCAGCGCTCGGTCTTGGAGCCGAAGCGGTTGCCCATGGGGTGTATTCGAAGAGTTTCGAATTGCTTCGAATCGCATCTGGGAAGTTTTAAAAAGGGGATCTTACCCACATCACGGCTTCCCTTCGCACTTCCCAGTGCTTTTCCTTGGATTCTTGCGCCCTTGTCTTCCCTTTTCTTGAGTTCTCCCCTGTCATGGCTTCCAACCCGCCCCCAGAGAAGAAGCGCGCTCGATCCCCTCCGGTGGCGCCATTCGTGCCAAGTCGGGGAAACAGGGTGCCTGTACCTCCTGCTTCTGGAGTTGGCGCTTCGTCCAGTAGCGACCCCAAGAGGTCCCGGGCTCATCATCCCGACGGGACTCCTCTTAAGCGACAACAGGCCGAAGATTCCCGGACGTCGCGCCCTCCTTCCTCAAGTAGCGGAGTCTCCAGGGAACCTGTTGATGCGTCAAGGGGAGCTTCTGGAGCGTCCCCTGCTCCATCAGTCCAGGCGACTACGGAGCGGCCGTCGGCGGCGACGGCGGGCTCTGGCGGTCCTACCCCAGCTCGGAAGTCGGGATTCAGGGCCCGTTGGAGTGCTCGCGTTTCTTGGCCGTCCCCGACTAATGGGGAGTCTGCACCATTGTGCTCGGAAACCGAGACAGCTGCCGCGGCCCCCAAGCCAGCGCGAGTTCGTCCTGTTCCGGTCTGCCCGGATTCTTCGTCAGCGCCAACTCCTTCCACTCGTCCCTCTCCACTGGCTAAGGGGCCAGCTGTCACTGAGGGTTCGGCGGGTCCTTCTGTTGAGGTCCCGGCGCCAGCTTCTCCTGACCGGCGTCTCATCACGGCCCCCGGCGCGTCGTCCTTTCTTGAGGACGATGTGATGGAGGAGATCGGGGGTGCCGCTCTGGCCTCTGCTGCCCCACTGCCCCTGGCGGATGCCTTCGTGCTCGCCCAAGCAAGCGTCCGGCAGGTCCTGGCTGCGCTTGGTCGTGAGCGAGAGGAGCGGGCGGTTGAAAGGGATCGCCTCCTCATCTGGGGGAACCTTTTGCGGGAGCGGACTGTGAAGGTCAAGGGCGAGCTCGACTCCAGGTCGGAGTCGCTTGACATCATGGGAGAGCTCCTCGACCGGCAGAAGCGGGCTGTTGACCGCTTGGACTCCGAGACGCGGCGGCTCCACAGGGAGGCCCTTGAGGCGCATGCCCAGGCCGAGGAGAGCCTCTCTTCCGTGGAAGAGATACGGCATAGGCTGGAGCGTCGTAAGCGCGCCGTTGAGGACCAAGAGTGCTCAGTGGCAGCCGAGGCGGAGAGGGTCGCTACGCGGCTGGCGGCAGGTGAGGGTGACCTGCGCGCTCGGGCCAGGGAGCTAGAGGCCCGGAAGGCAGACCTCGCCACGAGGGAGGAGCAGGTCTCCCGGGAACGCCAAGTGATCCTGGATCTGGAGTTGGCTGCCGACTTCCGGGCTTCTGAGTTGGAGCGGCTCGCCCAGACTCTCCGCCTACGGGAAAGCTCCATGGCAGTCAAGGAGAAGTAATTCTCCGAGGGAAACCACGACGCCCTGCAGGTGGCCCGCCGTGAGGTAGAGGAGCTCTTGGCCTTGCGATCCTCCGAGGTGCGTGCAGTCTCGAGCTTCATTGATCAGGCGGGGTCCGCCTTGGTCCCTCTTGGCTTCAGCCCGGTGATGGCAGCGGCTCCTGCACTGAAGGTGGCCGAGGTGATCCTTGCGCTGGAGTCAATCGGCGCCAAGCTGAACAGGCTAGACTCGGTGATCGCCAGCGAGCTTGAGGCAGAGGGACGGGGCCTGGCCTTGGAGGTTGCCACGCATGTGTTGGCATGCTTTAGGAGTCGGGACCCTTCTTTCTCACTGGAGCCGGCAAGAGAGGGCCCTGCCGCGGAGCGGGAGGAGACTGCCAGGGCCGAAGTCGGGGATGTGGCCGCCCTTGTAGCCTCTAGGTTCCGGCGCGAGCCAGGAGGACCCTAGGACTTGCTCCTTTCTTTTTATCGAGTCTGTAGTCCAGCTCATGGAGCCATGAATAAATAGACTCTTTTGAACCTTTGTGTCTGTGATGCTTTTGTCTTCTTCTTGGTTTTGCCTGGCCGAGCCCTTAGCTCCGCAAGGTACTCAGGGGCCTTCACCAATCTCGAAGCTCTATGCAGACACCTTCCCCGGGTCCTTACTGTATTAAGGGCCCCGAGGGTCTCCGGAGCTCACCCCCTGAGGATGGAGGGGGTCCGGATCCGCTGGCCACGTGGCGGGCCCGGAGCTCCCCTCTAAAGTGGGGGAGGTCCGGCCCCGCGGGACATGTGGAGCCTTCGGAGCCCCCCCCGGAGGGGAGGTCCGTCTTCCGCCGTCCACGTGGTTGGTCCGGAGCTCCTCCTGAGGAGGCGGGAGCTCCGGCCCCGCTGGGCACGTGGGGCCTTCGGGCCCCGTCCCTTTTGAAGGGGCGAAACCCGGACCTTCCGGTTCGGCGCTGGAGTAGTCGATGGCTCCTTGCCTCCCACCTCATGTAGCCCCCATAGCTATAACCTGGAGGTCCTGCACACAGGTAGAGGAAACGTGATTCTTCTCAGAGGGTCCTCCCTTTCCCGTCTCTTAGTCTTATTCGGCTTATGGTCCTAGTCCGGTATACGGGACTTGGCAATTCTGTGTGCGAGGCACCGGAGCTCCGGCTCCCTCCAAGGTCCGGGTACAATCGTCTGGCCCCTAGTACCGGACCGTTCGCCGGGGAAGCAGAGTGCACAGGCCTTGGAAACGGAACCAGGCAAAGCGGTTGTACTCCCCTGGACCTCCGGAGGGCAAGGTGCGCACGCTTTGGGCACAGAGCCGGCTAAGCGGAATACGCACCCTGGACCCCCCATGCACGGCGCCGGCCTTTCCTGGAGGTGACCAACTGGCACCGCAACACCTGACTGGGGGAGGCCCGAGAGGCCCCCCTGGCCATCGGCAGGTGCCTCAAATGCAACCGCCTTCGGTAGGATAGCAAATGCTGACTATGGATGAGCGCGGGAAAAGGGGAGCTAAATGTACGGTGATCATACATAGAAAGTGCGGTCATAAAAACTAATACGTAATTTAAATGAGCACATGAGAGAGAGCGAAATAGAACAGGTTTCTGAGTAAATTCCCATAGGGGGAAGTCAGGCTATACATGGAGGCAATGACCCACCTCATTAAGAAGGGAAGCAAGACTCTACGCGCTTAGGGTCGGAACCAAGCCAAGCTGGACGTAGTCCTGAACCGTCCCCTGAGACTTAGCTGCCCCGAGCGCTGTTCCTAGACTCTATGGGATTTATTATAGAAGGGTATGGCCCTGTTCTACTAACGCTAAGGAGATAGGACTTACAGTGTTGTTCCATGCCAAGGGTTTGAGAACGGATCCCATCCTTGGTTGAAAGGCATGTGTACCTGGGACGGCAACTTTCGTGACTCAGAAGGGACCTTCCCGGCTAGGGGAGAGTTTATAGGTCCTTCGCGGGAAAGTGTGTGCCGCGGCACCAGGTCGCCTTCTTGCAGGTCCCTGACGCGCTTGGTCCTTTGGCGGTAGTGCTAGAGCACCAGCCGAGACCGTGCGTTGTGGGGTGTCACCTGCAGCCGGGCCTCGTCGACGAGGTCGTCATCTTCACGCTGGATCAGGTCCTGCGCGGCTTCTCCTGGGAGCCCCGGGGTACCCTCCCCTTCTGGCTAAGGCTGTCAAGTGGTAGGGGTACCCGGACCCTTCTTGGGAGACCTAAGGCGTCTTTCCCCGTCTGGCTAAGGCCTTCAAGAGGTTGACAGACCCTGGGCGGCCCCCAGGAGGTAGGACCGAGGCACAGAGACGCACACTCGGGTGAGGTCGTTATATTCGCGCTGGAGCGGGTCCTGCGCGGCTTCTCCTGGGAGCCCCGGGGTACCCTCCCCTTCTGGCTAAGGCCTTCAAGGGGTAGGAGGACCCGGACTCTTCTTGGGAGACCCAGGACGTCTTTCCCCTTCTGGCTAAGGCCTTGAAGAGGTTGACAGACCCTGGGCGGCCCCCAGGAGGTACGGCCGAGGCGCAGAGGCGTGCACTCGGTTGGAGCTGGCCCGGTTCTGCACTGTTGGGGCTGCTGCTTGGGCTGCTGCAACTACTTGGAACTTCTCCAAGGTTGATATCGCAGCAGTGCAGTCTCCACGAACTTTCCGGGGCGGCCGTAGTTGGCTACTGCCCCGGCTTGTCATCACTGGAGCTGGAGTCCTCACCGTTGTGCACCGTCTTTATGACGCGTTGAGGCTCCTGAAACCCCACCTGGTGGCCGACGCTGACTGAGGCATCGACCTTCTGCTTGCCCTCCCTCTGAGGGAGGGGCGGAGCATCAGCTCTTAGCTGCCTCCCTTTGCGGAAGCGCTCTGCAAGCCTCTGGATGTCCCAGCACTCGGCAGCAGTATGATTGCTGGTGCCATGCACGGGGCATAGCTCGCCTTGGTCACCATCTGGGGCTGGTGACTGTCGCTGCCTTTTGTCGGGGCGCGGCCCCTGAGCCCCACTGGGTGCCGCTGCTGCGGCAACGGGAGCTGCGGCTGGTGACTTCATCTTGCCACCGCCCCGGTTCTTGGTCTTCTTGCTGCTTCCATAGGAAGCAGCGCCAGATCCGGGTTGCCCTCCTAACTCGGAGGCTGGCAGGGAGTGCCAGTTCCGCCCTTCTGCTGCTCTGGCGCATTTGTCTGCTAGGCTGAAGAGCTCTAAGACGTCGCGGACCTCTCTGGTCGCGAGCTTCTCAAGCATCTTCTTGTCCCGGACGCCTTGCCAGAACGCCACCACCACAGAAGCATTTTGGATATGTGGAATGGTGTTCCGTACCTGGGAGAACTGCTGGATGAAAGAGCGCAGCGATTTCCCAGGTTGTTGTTGGATGGCATGGAGGTCGAGCTCCGTGCCAGGCCAGGTGTAGGAACTGCCGAAGTTGGCGGTGAACTACCGGCAGAGCTCTCCCCAGGAAGTTATGGAACCCTGGGGGAGGTTCATGAGCCAGGACCGGGCTGGGCCGGTCAAGGCGATGGGGAAGTAGTTGGCCATGACTGCCTCATCCCCTCCTGCGGCAAGGACGGCGGTGGAGTAGATCTGGAGGAACTCCGCCGTGTTGACGCTTCCGTCGTACTTCTCGGGCAGGTGCGGCCGAAACTTGCGCGGCCACCTTGCGAAGCAAAGGTGGGGCGCTAGGGCCGCACATCCTGCTCCTGTTACTGCAGGCGTTGGTGCCGCGAACGATTGGTTCGCTGCTGGCACTGTGTACCCCGGTATGGGCAAGGCTGCACCATAGACCGGGGGCGCCGTTTGCAGGGCATATGGCTGTGGCATATGCTGCGTGGCGTATGCCTGGGGCAGAGATCGCGTGGCGAAGGTCTGTGCCTCAGGCAGGGTCGAGGCTGACGTCATGCTATCGCCGGCCTCTTGGTTGCGACGCCTTTCTCGACGTCGCTCGAGGAACACTCGGGCATCTTTGCCCAAGTGGCATCGTTCCAGCTCTGTCCTCAGGTCCGCCGATGGGAGCCTGGTGGAGCTGGAATTCGCCGTCTGCCCGTCAACCGTTGGCGTGCGCGTCAGCGACACAGCCGGTTGGCCGGAGTGTCATCCCCGCTGAAGTCGAGGGTTTGCGGCGGCGACGACGAGACGGTCTACCTCGCGAATCCACTGCTGGGTCGCTGACTGAGGCGCGTCCCCAGCAGGTGGATTGCGCAATAGCGCTCTTGCTGCAGCTAGCGCGCCCCTGTGGGGAACGCTCAGCGCTGCAGAAGATCTCACGCTAGCTGGAGCCTGCATTGCCGGAGTCGGCGTTGCTGGAGTCGGCTGCTGGCTTCCAGCTTGCACCGACACACTCCGTCTTGAGTGTGTCGACACGTATTCCCCGCTAGTCACGGTCCGTCGTGAACGCGGGGGAGGAGAGCTTGCCGCTGAAGGAAGCTTCGTCATCTTCGTCGGCAGAAACTCGTCGCGCAAGGGAAAAGCCCCCCTTACTGGCGTGCCAAATGTCAAAGTGTGTGGTCGACACTTCCCCCGGACCTGCTCTGGGTAGCCCGCGGAGGTTCTTTTTCGGAGGGGCTAGTCGCTTGCGGAAAGCTTCAGCGTATGGGACGAGTGAGAGAGAAGCTTGACACGGCGAGTTTTACGTGGTTCGGGCCGCCGGAGCATAAAACCCTACGTCCACGGTGAGCAGAGGTGCTCGCTGTATTGCTTGTTGCTCAGAACCGGAGTCCTGAGCTTGAGGGTGAGTTATGTCTAGGGTGCGAGTTGCTGGAGTGTGAACCCTTGCTAACGTTGCCTACCGGAGCCTTTTATAGTCCAAGGCTCGAGCGGCTTACAAGGGGGGGGCCGGGACCCGACAGGTGGTCCCGGGGAGATTGCCTGCCGACTATCGTATCTGTAGTTATGTCGGTAGTTGTCTCTAACGAAGGCTTCCGAGTCTTCATTCTGCCGTCCTGCCCATGCCACAAGCTAGTCGTAGTGGTTGATGACGGCGGGGGCGGCAGGGGATGTCTTGTCGCTGTGTTTATTGCTGGCAGGTTCTGACGCGGCGCGCCAGTCTGCGATGCAACTGGGCGCAACGGCACCTGACAGAGGCGTGCTCCGCGTCTTCACGTCTTGGGAAGGCGCGGGCCTTGAATACCTTGTACGGGCAAGGTATGGAGTGTCTTTACGCCTGCTTCCTACCATGCTGGGGCAGGCAGCGCCGTCCTGCTGGCCACGTGGCGGGCCCGGGGCTCTCCTCTGAGGAGAGGGAGGTCCGGCCCCGTGGGACATGTGGAGCCTTCGGACCTCTCCCCGCGTTAGGGGGGAGGTCCGGCTTCTGTCGGCCATGTGGCGGGCCCGGAGCTCTCCTCAGAGGAGAGGGAGGTCCGGCCCTGCAGGACACATGGCGCCTTCGGAGCTCTCCCCGCGGAGGCGGGAGGTCCGGCTACTGCTGGCCACGTGGCAGGCCCAGAGCTCTCCTCTAAGGAGAGGGAGGTCCGGCCCCCCTGGACACGTGGCGCCTTCGGAGCTCTCCCTGTGGAGAAGGGCGAGATCCTTAGGCATTTTCCCCTGTGCGCGGGGGTACCCCATATCGAGGGTACCGACAGCTTGGTTCGCTGCTGGCACTGTGTACCCCGGTATGGGCAAGGCTGCGCCATAGACTGGGGGCACCGTTTGCAGGGCATATTCTGCGTGGCGTATGCCTGGGGCAGAGATCGAGTGGCGAACGTCTGCTCTTCAGGTTGGGTTGAGGCAGTCGACATGCTGTCGGCAGCCTCCTGGTTGCGACGCCTTTCTCGTCGTCGCTCAATGAACACCCGGGCATCTTTGCCCAAGTGGCATCGTTCCAGCTCCGTCCTCAGGTCCGTCGATGGGAGCCTGGTGGAGCGGGAATCTGTCGTCTGCCCGTCAACCGTTGGCGTGCGCGTCAGCGACACAGCCAGTTGGCCGGGACGTCGTCCCCATCGAAGCGGAGGGTTTTGCGGCGGCGACGACGAGACGGTCTACCTCACGAATCCACTGCTGGGTCGCTGACTGAGGCGCGTCCCCAGCAGGTGGTTTGTGCAGTAGCGCCCTTGCTGCAGCTAGCGCGCCCCCGTGGGGGACGCTCAGCGCTGCAGAGGATATCACGCTTTCTGGAGCCTGCGTTGCCGGAGTCGTCTCCTGGCTTCCAGCTTGCGCCGACACACTCCGTCCAGAGTGCGTCGAGACGTAGTCCCCGCTAGTCACCGTTCGTCGTGAACGCGGGGGAGGAGAGCTTGCCGCTGAAGGAAGCATCGTCATCTTCGCCGGCAGAAGCTCGTCGCGCAAGGGAAAAGCCCCCTTCCTGGCGCGCCAAATGTCGAAGTGTGTAGCCGATACTTCCCCCTGGCCTGCACTGGGTAGCCCGCGGAGGTTCTTTTTCGGAGGGGCTAGTCACTTGCGGAGAGCTTCAGCGTTAGGGGCGATTGAGGGAGAAGCTTGACACGGGGAGTTTTACGTGGTTCAGGCCGCCGGAGCATAAAACCCTACGTCCACGGTGAGCAGAGATGCTCTCTGTATTGCTTGTTGCTCAGAACTGGAGTCCTGAGCTTGAGGATGAGTCGAACCTAAGGGTGTGAATGGCTGGAGTGCGAACCCTTGCTAACGTCGCCTACCCAAGCCTTTTATAGTCCAAGGCCTGAGCGTCTTACAAGGTGGGCCCGGGGCCCGACAGGTGGTCCCGGGGAGATTGCCTGTCATCTACCGTATCTGCAGTTATGCCGGTAGTTGTCTCTTGCGAAGGCTTCCGAGTCTTTGTTCTGTCGCCCTGCCCATGCCGCAAGCTAGTCGTAGTGGTTGATGATGGCAGGGGCGGCAGGGGATGTCTTGTCGCTGTGTTTATTGGCGGGCAGGCTCTGACACGGCGCGCCAGTCTGCGATGTGACTGGGCGCAACGACACCTCACAGAGGCGTGCTCCGCGTCTCCGCATCTTGGGAAGGCGCGGGCCTTGAATACCTTGTACGGGCAAGGTATGGCGCGTCTTTACTCCTGCTGCCTACCGCACGAGGGCAGGCAGCGTTACTCTGCTGGCCACGTGGCGGGCCCGGAGCTCTCCTCTGAGGAGAGGGAGATCCGGCCCCGTGGGACACGTGGAGCCTTCGGAGCTCCCTCCGTGGAGGCGGGAGGTCCGGCTGCTGCTGGCCACGTGGCGGGCCCGGAGCTCTCCTCTGAGGAGAGGGAGGTCCGGCCCCGCAGGACACGTGGAGCCTCTGGAGCTCTCCCCGCGGAGGGGGGAGGTCCGGCTCAGTTGGCCACGTGGTGGGTCCGGAGCTCTCCTCTGAGGAGAGGGAGGTCCGGCCCCGCTGGACACGTGGCGCCTTCGGAGCTCTCCCTGCGCTGAAGGGCGATGTCCTTAGACATTTTCCCCTGTGTGCGGGGGTACCCCATATCGAGGGTACCGGCAGTTGCCTACTCGAGCCTTTTATAGTCCAAGGCTCGGGCGGCTTACAAGGTGGTCCCGGGGAGATTGTCTGCCATCTACCGTATCTGCAGTTACGCCGGTAGTTGTCTCTGACAAGGGCTTCCGAGTCTTCGTTCTGCTGCCCTTCCCATGCCGCTAGCTAGTCGTAGTGGTGGATGATGGCAGAGCGGCAGGGGATGTCTTGTCACTGTGTTTATTGGCGTGCAGCCTCTGACACGGCGCGCCAGTATGCGATGTGACTGGGCGCAACGACACCTGACAGTGGTGTGCTCCGCGTCTCCGCGCCTTGGGAAGGCGCGGGTCTTGAATACCTTGTACGGGCAAGGTATGGCGCGTCTTTACTCTTGCTGCCTACCGTGTGGGGGCAGGTAGCGCGGCACTGCTGGCCACATGGCGGGCCCGGAGCTCTTCTCTGAGGAGAAGGAGCTCCGGCCCCGCGGGACACGTGGAGCCTTTGGAGCTCTCCCGGCTGAGGGGGGGAGGTCCGGCTTAGTTGGCCACGCGGCGGGCCCGGAGCTCTCCTCTGAGGAGAGGGAGGCCCGACCCCGCGGTACACGTGGAGCCATCGGAGCTCTCCCCGTGGAGGAGGAAGGTCCGACTCTGCTGGCCACATGGCGGGCCCGGAGCCCTCCTCTGAGGAGGGGGGGGTCCGGCCCCGCTGGACACGTGGGGCCTCCGGAGCTCTCCCCGCGGAGGGGGAGGAGGTCCGGCTCAGTTGGCCATGTGGCGGGCCCGGAGCTTACCTCTGAGGAGAGGGTTGTACGGCCCCGCTAGACACATGGCGCCTTCGGAGCTCTCCCTGCAGAGAAGGGCGAGGTCCTTAGGCAGTTTCCCCTGTGCGCGGGGGTACCCCATATTGAGGGTACCAACAACGCCCCAGTCAACCGGATGTGTTGCTGTCGCGTACGCCAACGGTTGACGGGCAGACGGCAGGTTCCCGCTCTACCAGGCTCCCAACGGCGGACCTGAGGTCAAAGCTGGAGCGACGTAGGCGGGAAAGGCGTCGCAACCACGAGGCCGACTACAGCATGTCGACCACCTCAACACACCCTGGGCCGTAGACGTTCACCATGCAATCTCTGCCCCAGGTGTACGCCACCCAGCATATGCAGCAGCCATATGCCCTGCAGGCGGCGTCTCCGGTTTATGGTGCACCTTTGCCCATGCTGGGGTACACCGTGCCAACAGCGGACCAAGGGTTCGCGGCACCAGGATCTGCAGCAGCGGGAGCGGGGTGTGCGGCCCTGGCGCCCCACCATCGCTTGGCAAGGTGGCCACACAAGTTTTGGCCACACCTGCCAGAGAAGTACGACGGAAGCATCAACCCGGCGGAGTTTCTGTTACTCCACCGCTATCCTCGCGGCAGGAGGGGATGAGGCCGTCATGGCCAACTACTTCCCCGTCGCCTTGACCGGCCCAGCCCGGTCATGGTTCATGAACCTCCCCCAGGGTTCCATAACCTCCTGGGGAGAGTTGTGCCGGCAGTTCATGGTGAACTTCGGCAGCTCCTACACCCGTCCCGACACGGAGCTTGACCTCCACGCCATACGACAATAACCTAGAGAATCCCTGCGCTCCTTCATCCAGTGGTTCTCCCAGGTGCGGAACACCATCCCCCACATCCAGAATGCATCGGTGGTGGTGGCGTTCCGACAGGGTGTTAGGGACGAGAAGATGCTCGAGAAGTTGGCCACCAGGGAGGTGCGCGATGTCTCAGAGCTCTTCAGCCTGGCAGACAAGTGCGCTAGGGCAGCAGAAGGGCACAACTGGCACTCACAGCCAGCCTCCGAAGTAGGAGGACAGCCTGAAGCTAGCGCTTCTTCCCAAGTGAGTAGCAAGAAGATCAAGAAGAAGGGCGGTGGCAAGATCAAGCCACCAGCCGGAGCTCCCGTTGCTGCAACCGCAGCACCCAGCGGAGCTCGGGGGCCACGCCCCGACAAGAGACCACGGCAGTCACCCGACGGTGGCAACCGTAGTGAGCCCTGCCCAGTACACAACACCAGGAGCCACACTGCTGGTGAGTGCCGGGAGATCAAGAAGCTCGCGGAGCGCTTCCGTGAGCGGAAGCAGTCGCGCGCAGATGCTCCTCCCTTCCACCAGAGGGAGGGCAAGCAGAAGGTCGACCCCCGGGACGTCGGCGATCAAGAGATGGGGTACCAGGAGTCCCAGCGCACTCTGAAGACAGTCCATCATCGTGGGCACTCCAGCTCCGGTGAAGACGAGCACCGGAAGGCGCTCCACGTCATCTACGGCGGGTCCTCGGACCCCTCGTCCCGAAATGCAGTCAAGACCCTGCGTCGAGCAGTGGCGTCGGTGGCCCCTACACCAAGCGCAGCGCCGCACCTCAAGTGGGTAGGGATCCCCATCAGCTTCGACGCCACTGACTGCCCCAAGAACATGGCTGGAGCTGGACGGCTACCACTCTTGGTAGCTCCCACCATCACCAACGTGAAGATGTACCACACCTGGTGGATGGCGGGGCCGGCCTCAACCTCATTAGCCGTGCAACTTTCCAGAAGCTGCAGATTTTGATGGCCAAGCTTGCCCTGTCGAGCCTGTTCTCAGGGGTGGGGCTAGGACAAGTCGTCCCATACGGCAACATCAGCCTTCTGGTGACCTTCAGAGCACCGGACAACTACCGGACAGAATACATTCTGTTCAACATGGCAGAGATCGACCTCCCCTTCAACGCCATCATCGGCAGGCCTTCCCTGTACCAGTTCATGGAAGTAGCCCACTATGGCTACCTCGTCCTGAAGATGCCTACACCAACTGGCATCCTCAGGATCCGTGGAGACCGCACTGCCGCAGTGTCAGCCTTGGAGAAGCTCCAAGCACTTGAGACAGCCCGAGCAAGAGCCCCTGGTGGTGCAGAACTGGGCCAGCTCCACCCGAGTGCATGCCACTGTGCCTCAACCTTTGCACCCCAAGTGCAACCCCTCGACGAGAGCGACGTCCTCCTGAAGGTCGTCCAAGTCGGCACCAAAGCTGCCCAGACCACCCGGATAGCCGGGGGCCTGGACAGCAAATAGGAAGGCGCGCTCATCACCTTCCTCCGGGACAACGTCGACGTGTTTTCATGGAAACCGTCACAGATGCCCGGGATCCCTAGGGAGGTGATCGAGCACCATCTGAAGATCTTCCCCGATGCTCGGCCGATCCAGCAGAAGCCCCGGACGCAGTCCATCGAGCGGCAGAACTTCATCCGCGAAAAAATCAAGAAGCTGCTCGATGCTGGATTCATACGGGAGGTCCACCACCCTCGGTTGTTGGCAAACCCTGTTGTTGTCTCGAAGGCCAGCGGGAAGCTCCGTATGTGCATCGACTACACCAGTCTCAATAAGGCATGCCCCAAAGATCCATTCCCTCTCCCTAGAATAGATCAAATAGTAGACTCTACATCAGGCTATGATATGTTATGCTTCCTAGACGCCTACTCAGGCTTCCACCAAATACCAATGTCTAGAGAAGATGAAGAACATACTGCTTTTATCACTGTAGACGGCCTGTATTGTTATGTCTCCATGCCTTACGTTCTGAAAAATGCTCTCCCCACCTTTGTACGCGTAATGCATAAAACATTTGGAGAGCTAATCCGAGACTTAGTAGAGGTGTATGTCAATGACATCGTTGTCAAAGTCAAACAGAGCACATCCTTGTTAGACAACCTAGCTCTAGTCTTTGACAAGCTGCACACCACGCGCACTAAGCTAAGCCCAGACAAGTGTGTGTTCGGTGTATCCTCTGGAAAGCTCCTTGGGTTCCTGGTCTCACACCGAGGGACCGAGGCCAACCCAGAGAAGATCAAGGCCATCGAGCTGATGCGGCCCCCGACCCGCATCAAGGATGTCCAGAAGCTCACGGGATGTCTAGTTGCGCTCAGCCGGTTCATACCAAGGCTAGCTGAGCGGGCACTTCCCTTCTACAAGGCTAGCTGAGCGGGCACTTCTCTGAGCTCGCACTATGTTCTCTGAGATTGGTCCCCGAGTTTGGGGTACCGTTCGGTTTGGAGACGGATTGGTAACCAACATTGAAGGTGGTGGCACGATCTCGATCAAATGCAAGACCGGAGGACACAAAGCTCTCACAGGGGTATACTACATCCCGAGTCTGACGGTGAATATTGTTAGCATCGAGCAGACGGAGGAGGCGGGATACAAAATTGTGTTTGAGAATGGCTTCCTCAAGCTGTGGGATCGTGTCGGCACTCTGCTCGCCAAGGTGAGGCGTGATGCAAACCGACTGTATGTGCCTCGTCTTGACATCGACCGGCCCGTGTGCCTAGCGGCACAAGGGACGAGCCCGGCGTGGCGCTGGCATGTGAGGTACAGCCACTTGAATTTCGACAATCTCAGGCGTTTGATGGAGGGAGACATGGTGTGTGGGCTTCCGCAGATTACCATGTCGAACAGGTCTACGACAGTTGCCTAGCCGGGAAGCAGAAACGTGCTACATTCCCATCGGTGGCTAAGTATCATCCAAAGGAGAAGTTGGAGCTGGTGCACGGGGATCTTTGTGGCCGTGTGACGCCAGCGACGCCTGGCGGTAAGCGATACATTTTTTTTGCTGGTCGACGACGTGAGTCGCTATATGTGGCTTGTGTTGCTGGAAACTGTGAAATCCCACTTTTGACAAAAACTCTCTAGCTGTTGTTCAGTTCAAAAAGATTATTCTAAATTCAAACTCTCTCATGTAATAAAGCAAAGTGTACCTAAAATGGGCAACTCCAACCCAATTCTAAACTCTGCATCCAACCTCAGCAAATATAAAGTTGAGTTCTTCAATAGGTTCCACTTGTAGTAAATATCCTCTCTGCAAAGTGGATGAAATTTAAAAACCCTTTGTCAGTTCACCACTAACAATTTGTGTTCCATGGAGTTTGACCCTTTTGGTTTATCTGTGAAGGATCTTGCTACCCGTTGTCTTCTCCTTCACTACGATACTCTGGGCCCCTATACACTCTACGGCGGGTTAACCGGGCACACATAGGTCCACCTCTATCTACGCCATATTCCTAGGAAGCAGCATCGTCTCCTAGTCGTCGAAGTGGCAGATCATTGTCTCCCATCTGAGTGCTGAGGCCGAGTATCGCGTCGTGGCCAACGATATGGTTGAGGCTTGTTGGCTTCGGCAGCTGCTTCTGGAGCTCCACAGTCCCCTCGCTTGAAGCACGCTTGTCTACCGTGACAACTTCAGTGCACAAAGCATGTGGAGATTGACCTTCACTTTGTTCTTTACCGCGTCGCCATCGGGTGGTCCACGTCCTGATGACTTCCGAGTTCACTGACATCTTCACCAAGGGTCATCCTTTGTTGGTGTTCTAGAAGTTTGGATCCAGCATCAACATGTACCGAGATTAGATGATGTGACTGCGGGGGGGGGGGGGGGGGGGGGGGTGGATGTTAGCTTATATGTATTTGGGTGCGAGACGGTACTTTGCTCATTAGACATGAGGCTAGTTGGCCCTCAAGTCTTGTACTCCTATATATGTACCCTAATCTCTCATCAATGAATCAAGTCAGTTTTATCCTCTAATAGTCACGTTAAAAAGGAGGAACAAATCTAGCGCACATAGCTTGTTTTAATCTATCCCATGTCAAAGGTCCACTCCTAGAATTGACAAGTTCATTCCACCTTATAATAAAGAAGTACTTAAACTCAATAATAACTTGTCTTGACTCTATGTTGTTCAAGAACTAGGTGTGAATTAAATTTCTGCTCCACCGTCATCTCCCAATCAAGATAAACCTCAACATAATAAGAACAAAAAAATGAGGTTATGGTAAATTTGACTTGTCGGTTCCCTCAATACCGGGTACCCCCGCGCACAGGGTGAAGCTGCCTAAGGACCTCGCCCCCTCCGGGGGGGCGAGCTCCGAAGGTGCCACGTGTCCGGTAGGGCCGGAGATCTCCTCTCCTCAGAGGATAGCTCCGGGCCTGCCACGTGGCCCAGAAGGCCGGACCTCGCTCCCTCCGCCGGGGCGAGCTCCGAAGGAGCCACGTGTCCAGTAGGGCCAGAGTTCCCCTCCCCTCGGAGGATAGCTCCGGGCCTGCCACGTGGCCTAGAAGGCCAGACCTCGCCCCCTCCGCGGGGGCGAGCTCCGAAGGAGCCACGTGTCCAGTAGGGCCGGAGCTCCCCTCCCCCCGGAGGATAGCTCCGGGCCTGCCACGTGGCCTAGAAGGTCAGACCTCACCCCCTCCGCGGGGCTGAGCTCCGAAGGCTCCACGTGTCCGGCAGGGACAGAGCTCCTCCTCTCCTCAGAGGAGAGCTCCGGGCCCGACACGTGGCCAGCAGAGCAGCGCTGTCCGCCCAGTGCGGTAGGCAGCAGGAGTAAAGGTGCGCCATGCCTTTACCGTACAAGGCATTCAAGAACCACGCCTTCCCAAGACGCGGAGGCGCGGCGCACGCCAGGCAGGCGCCACTGTGACCAGTCACAGTCAAGACAGGCACACAGTGTCAGAAGCTGCAGTCCATTGAAGGCAGCAACAAGACATGGACAAGACATGCCCTACCGTCCCTGCCATCACCAACGGCTGCACGCTACACCTAGCCTGCAGCATGGGCAGGGTGGCAGGACGAGGACCTCGACGCCAGCACCAAGACATAGAAGTTGGTAGGAAATCACCCCGGGGCCACCTGTCGGGTCCCCAGGGCCCACCTTGTAAGCCGCCCAAGCCTTGGACTATAAAAGGCTCGGGTAGGCAACGTTACAAAAGGTTCGAACTCTGTGAACTCGCACTCTAGACATCACTCACCCTCAAGCTCAGAGCTCCGGTTCTGAGTAGGAAGTAATACAGAGAGCACCTCTGCTCACCGTGGACATAGGGTTTTACGCTCCGGCGGCCTGAACCACGTAAAACTCCCCGTGTCAAGCTTCTCCCTCACTCGTCCCTAACGCTGAAGCTCTCCGCAAGTGTCTAGCCCCTCCGAAAAAGAACCTCCGCGGGCTGCCCAGAGCAGGTCCGGGGAAAGTGTCGACAACACACTTCGACATTTGGCGCGCCAGGTAGGGGGATTTTCCCTTGCACGACAAGCTTTCGCCGACGAAGATGACGAAGCTTCCGTCAGCGGAAAGCTCTCCCCGCCCACGTTCATGAAGAACGGTGACCAGCGGGGACTACGTCTCGACACGCTCAGGACGGAGTGTGTCGGTGCAAGCTGGAGGACAGCAGCCGACTCCGGCAGCGCCGACTCCAGCAATCCCAAGATCTGCCGCAGCACCGAGTGACTCCCAAGCAAGCGCGCTAGCCGCCACGGAAGCGCTCCTGGACTATCTGCCTGCTGAAGACACCCTCCACGGGGCCACCCAGTAGTGGATCCGCGATGTCAATGACCTCGACACTGCTGCCGTCGATCCTCCGCCCCAGATCACGCGGTACTGGCAGATGCCCTGGCGCCACCGGTCCGTGCATGGGAGCCCAAGACAGGCGCTCCGGCGCTACCCCAGTAAGTTCACCATGCTTACTTAGGTGTTCATTTAAATTTCGCATTAATTTATATGATCACCTCCCCACGCTCTAGACAGTGTACACCCATTGTACACTCGATTCCTCTTTCCTACTCTGTCCATAGTAGATATTTGCCATCCTGCCGAAGGCGGTAGTGCTTGGGGTACCTGCCAGAGGCCCGGGGGCCTTCTGGACCTCCCCCTGTAAGGGTACTGTAATGCCAGTTGGTCTCCTCCAGGAAAAGACATACGCCAGACCGAGAGGTCAGGAGCCTTGCTTTGCCCGGTCCTGCACCCAAAGCATGCGCACTCTACCTCCCCAGCGCTACGGTGTGAGTACTAGGGGGCCAGGCGGTTACACCCTGACTAGGGCTGGGGGCCAGACCTCCGGGACCAAGTGCACTGGATTACCCAAGCCCCGTATTCCGGTCCGGGACAGTAAGCCAAATAAGACTAAGGGACAGGGAAGGGAGGGCCCCTGAGCAGAGCCGGACCTCGTCTCCCTCTCCTAAGAGACGAGCTTCGATGCCGGACTTCATCCCTTCTGCAGGGATGAACTCCTAAGCCGGACCTTGCGCCCTACACTGGGCTAAGTTCCAATGCCGGACGACACCCCTATCGCAGAGGCGATCTTCGAAGCCGGTCGCCACCCCTAGGGGTGAACACCGAAGCCGGACCGTGCGCCCTACACAGGGCTAAGATCCGATGTCGGACGACACCCCTATCGCAGGGGCGATCTCTGAAGCCGGTCGCGACCCCCAGGGGTGAACACCAAAGCCGGACCGTGCGCCCTACACTAGGCTAAGGTCCGATGCCGGACGACACCCCTATCGCAGAGGCGATCTCCGAAGCCGGTCGCCACCCCCAGGGGTGAACACCGAAGCCGGACCGTGTGCCCTACACTGAGCTAAGGTCCGATGTCAGACGATACCCCTATCGCAGGGGCAATCTTCGAAGCCGGTCGCCACCCCCAGGTATGAACACCAAAGCCGGACCGTGCGCCCTACACTGGGCTAAGGTTCGATGCCGGACGATACCCCTATCGCAGGGGCGATCTCCGAAGCCGGTCGCTACCCCCAGGGGTGAACACCGAAGCCGGACCATGCGCCCTACACTGGGCTAAGGTCCGATGCCGGACGATACCCCTATCGCAGGGGCGATCTCCGAAGCCGATCACCACCCCCAGGGGTGAACACCGAAGCCGGACCGTGTGCCCTACACTAGGCTGAGGTCCAATGCCGGATGACACCCCGATCGCAGGGGTGACCTCCGAAGTCGGTCACCACCCTGTCAGCAGGGGTGAACACCAAAGTCGGACCTTGCGCCCTACACTGGGCTGAGCTATGAAGACGCACATCACCCCTCCGCAGGGGTGAGCTCCGATGCCGGACCTCCCCTCTTCTCAGAGGCGGAGTTCCGATGACCTTCCGGCCCTCGCCTTCTCCTCAGAGGCGAGCCCCGATGCCGACCCTCGCTCTCTCCTCAGGGGCGAGCCCCGACGCCAGACCTCCCCTCTTCTCAGAGGCGGAGCTCCGATGACCTTCCGGCCCTCGCCTTCTCCTCAAAGGCGAGCCCCGATGCCGGCCCTCGCTCTCTCCTCAGAGGCGAGCCCCGATACCGGACCTCCCCTCTTCTCAGAGGCGGAGCTCCGATGACCTTCTGGCCCTTGCCTTCTCCTCAGAAGCGAGCCCTGATGTCGGCTCTCTCCCTCCTTTCAGAGGCGAGCCGTGATGCCGTACCTCACACCCTCCATGGGCCTGAGCTCTGATGACTTCCGGACCTCCGCCGCCAAAGCTGGGCCGAGCTCCGATGCCAGCCCTCGTCCTCCTTTCAGAGGCGAGCCCTGATGTCGGACCTCACGCCCTCCGTGGGCCTGAGCTCCGATGACTTCCGGACCTCCGCCCCCACAGCTGGGTCAAGCTCCGATGCCAGCCCTCGCCCTCCTTTCAGAGGTGAGCCCTGATGCCGGAACTCAAGCCCTCTGTGGGCCTAAGCTCCGATGACTTCTGGACCTCCGCCCCCACAGCTGGGCCGAGCTCTGATGCCAGCCCTCGCCCTCTTCTCAGAGGCGAGCCCTGATGCTGGACCTCACGCCCTCCGTGAGCCTGAGCTCTGATGACTTCCGGACCTCCGCCCCCACAGCTGGGTCGAGCTCCGATGCCAGCCCTCACCCTCCTTTCAGAGGCGAGCCCTGATGCCGGACCTCACGCCCTCCATGGGCCTGAGCTCTGATGACTTCCGGACCTCTGCCCCCACAGCTGGGCCGAGTTCCAATGCCAGCCCTCGCCCTCTTCTCAGAGGCGAGCCTTGATGCCGGACCTGACGCCCTCCATGGGCCTGAGTTCCGACGACCTCCGGACCTCACGCCCTCCGCTGGCCTGAGCTTCGATGACGGCCCTCGCCCTTTCCTCGGAGGCAAGCCCCGATGCCGGACCTCACCCTCTCCTCAGAGGCTGAGCTCCGGACCTCACACCCTCCGTGGGCCTGAGCTCCGATGACTTCCGGACCTCACGCCCCCCGCTGGCCTGAGCTCCGAAGCCAGACCTCGCTCCCTCAGCAGGGGTGACCTCTGATACCGGTCTACACCCCCTCCACAGGGGTGAGCACCGAAGCCAGACCTCTACCCCTCCTCAGAGGAGAGCTCTGAAGCCGGACCTCCCCCCTTTCACAGGGCTGAGCTCCGATGCCAGGGTTCACCCTCTCCTCAGAAGCTGAACTCCGAAGCCGTCGAGACCCTATCAGCACAGGGAATACTCGAGAAAAGGAAGTGCGTGGAAAGAAGATGGCCCCACCCAGGGTGATAGGAGGATGAGTCCCGATCTTCCGAGAGGTAGGGTAAACTTGATTGGGTGGAGATCTCGACGTTGATGATCCAAGGCTCCGAACGAACGAAACCCCGCAATCACTACACCACTGCTCCGTTGGTTATCACCCGTGTCACACGAATGACCTCGCCACGAAGGCTTATCCCTGCAAGTGCAATCAAGAACACAAGCAAGAACAGAGAAGGTGCAATCAAAACTGAATTGATCACGAATTTGGGGTTTCACAACCGATGATCGGCGAACTGTTCAATGACAGATTGTAACTAAGAAAAACTCAGCTGTTTGTGACGGTGGCTAGGGGGTATAAAGGAGGTGGAGGACGACCAGGGGGTTCTGGGGTCGTGACTTAACCCTAAGACACGTACATAATGGACTTGGACTCGATACAAGGCCCAATGGCCCAACTAGGTGATGCAACACCCTGACAGACTCTAAACTTTATATTGTTTCGAAGTTTCCCATCGACTCTGAGTGAATTATGATGTGGGGCCAGTTCCATTTTAAAGTTTATCCTCTCAGCTTTCCGTGCATATGTAGAACGTCAAAAACAGAGTCCGTATGCCTCCTGTGCATCCATTTTAAGGTGGACTGTTCCTGGGCCCGAGTTGGACTCGAGTTTGAGTTGGGCTCGGTCTCTAACTTCTTGTTGGTGTATTTTCTGGCCCTCCACGCCTCCAAACCCCTCTCCATGTATCTCCATGTCCTCTCCATGGTTCCTAATCATAATTAATCCATTAGGTAGCAACATACTCTCAAAATTCACATATAAAGAATTGTTCAGGAACGAGCTCACCTCTAAATTCAATTTTCGTGCTCGAGCTCTAGTAATTGGACCTTGCATGTCTACCATGTGAGTGTTGTGTATATCTGCAGGAGTGATGTCCACATCATCCTCCCCCTCTTGTATTGGAGTCGTCCTCGACTCAAGCTCATCTTCTTCTCCCAAGTATGGCTTCAAATCTGAAATGTTAAATGTGGGACTAACCCCAAACTCGGGAGGCAACTCAAGTTTATATGCATTGTCATTTATCTTCTTAAGAACCTTAAAAGGTCCAGCAGCACGTGGCATGAGTTTGGACTTTCTCAAATCCGGGAACCTATCTTTTCTCAAATGAACCCACACCAAATCACCGGGTTCCAATTTTACCTCCTTCCTACCTTTACTAGCAGCAATGCGATACTTTTCATTCATTTTTTCAATTTGTAACTTAGTAGTTTCGTGCAACTTAAGAATAAATTCAGAACGTTGTGTAGCATCTAAGTTCACAATTTTAGTATGTGGTAAAGGTAGCAAATCAATTGGAGCACGAGGATTGAAACCATACACTACCATAAACGGACTTAACTTGGTTGTGGAGTGAATAGACCTGTTATAAGCAAACTCAATATGTGGCAAACACTCCTCCCACAACCTCAAATTGTCTTTCAAAACAGCCCGCAACATAGTAGATAAGGTACGATTAGCTACCTCCGTTTGCCCATCAGTTTGTGGATGACAAGTAGTAGAAAACAGAAACTTTGTTCCCAATTTATACCATAAAGTTCTCCAAAAGTGACTCAAAAACTTAGCATCCCTATCAGAAACAATAGTATTGGGAACACCATGCATGCGCACAACCTCATTAAAGAACAAATCAGCAACATGTGAAGCATTATCGGTCTTGTGGCAGGGTATAAAATGAGCCATTTTAGAGAAACGATCAACAAACACAAAGACACTATCCCTCCCCCTCTTTGTTGTAGGCAATCCTAAAACAAAGTCAATAGAAATATCCTCCCAAGGTGCACTAGTAACCGGAAGAGGCATATAAAGACCATGTGGGTTAAGTCGAGACTTAGCTTTGTTGCATGTCGTGCAATGTGAAACGTAGTGATCCACATCACGCCTCATTCGTGGCCAAAAGAAGTGAGCGGCCAGCACATCCTCTGTCTTTTTAACACCAAAATGTCCCATCAAACCACCTCCATGCGCTTCCTGCAACAACAAAAGACGAACGGAGCTAGCTGGAACACACAGCTTGTTAGCACGGTAGAGAAGGCCTTCACGCAGCAGGAATTTTTTCCACGTTCTTCCCTCTCTACAATTTTCAAAGGCATCTTTAAAGTCCAAATCAGTTGCATATAACCTCTTTATGGTTTCCAAACCAAAGATTTTATGAGAAAGTTGGGATAGTATGGTATAACGTCTAGATAAAGCATCAGCAATCACATTGTCTTTCCCTTTCTTATGTTTAATGATGTAAGGAAATGATTCTATGAACTCAATCCATTTAGCATGATGTTTGTTCAGATTAGCTTGTCCTTTAAGATACTTCAAAGACTCATGATCTGAATGTATGACAAATTCTTTAGACCATAGGTAATGTTGCCAAGTTTGCAAGACACGCACTAAAGCATAAAGTTCTTTGTCATATGTAGAATAATTCAGCGAAGGCCCATACAATTTTTCACTAAAGAAGGCAACAGGTTTACCTCCTTGAATTAGCACTCCTCCAATGCCAATGCCGCTCGCGTCACATTCAAGCTCGAAGGTCTTCTCAAAATCAGGAAGTTGCAGCAATGGTGCTTGTGTGAGCTTCGACTTGAGAACATCAAAAGCTTGTTGTTGTGCTGGTCCCCATCGAAACGGCACTCCATGCTTTGTCAACTCGTGGAGAGGTGCCGCAATGGTGCTGAAATCCCGCACGAAACGCCAGTAGAAACCTGCGAGACCAAGAAAACTCCAAACCTGCGTGATCGTAGTCGGAAGTGGCCAGCTCATGATGGCAACAATCTTTGCCTCGTCCACCTCAATGCCCTGCGAAGTAACAACATACCCAAGAAAAGACACACGATCGGTGCAAAAGGTGCACTTCTCAAGGTTACCATATAAACGTGCATCGCGCAAGACATTAAAAACAGCACGCAAATGTTCAAGATGCTCATCATATGACTTGCTGTAAATAAGGATATCATCAAAGTAAACCACCACAAATTTACCAATGAAAGCACGTAAAACCTCATTCATCAACCTCATGAAGGTTCTGGGCGCATTAGTTAAACCAAATGGCATGACTAACCATTCATAAAGTCCGAATTTAGTTTTTAAAGCAGTTTTCCATTCATCACCTAAAGCCATACGAATCTGATGATACCCACTACGCAAATCAATCTTGGAGAAAATAACAAAACCACTCAACTCATCAAGCATGTCATCCAATCTAGGAATAGGATAGCGATAACGAATGGTAATGTTATTGATGGCTCTACAATCAACACACATGCGCCAAGTGCCATCTTTTTTTGGAACCAAAAGAACAGGAACAGAACAAGGACTAAGACTCTCACGAATGTACCCGCGGTCCAGAAGATCTTGGACTTGTCGCTGAATTTCCTTAGTCTCGTCGGGGTTGGTCCTGTAGGCAGCACGGTTTGGCAAGCTCGCCCCTGGAACCAAATCAATCTTGTGCTCAATGCCTCGCACAGGTGGTAATCCAGGGGGTATCTCTGATGGAAAAACATCCATATATTCCTGCAAAAGGTTAGCAACAGCAGGTGGCAAGACAATGGATGTATCCTCAATGGAATATAAAGCATGTTTGCACATTAAAGCATAGCAAGTTCCATTAGAGGCATATAAATCATCAAGATCAGATTTAGTTGCAAGCGAAATAGGATTTTTCAACTTAATAGGTTGCTGAATTTCAGAATTGAAAACACCCTTTTGCTTAGCATTATTCTTTTTCTCCTGCTCAAATTGTACAATTTTAGTGGGACTCATAGGAAGCAACACAATTTTCTTGCCCTTATGCATGAGAGTATACTTATTAGATCGACCATGGTGAATAGCATCAGTATCAAACTCCCAAGGACGTCCCAACAAAGGAGAACAAGCATCCATATGTACCACATCAAAATCAGCAAAATCATGATAAGAACCAATGGAAAATGTATCCTTGCTGTTTGTGTTACCTTAACCTTACCATTGTTGTTAAACTATTGAATGTGATAAGGGTGGGGATGCTCTCGTGTGGTCAAGCCAAGCTTCTTGACCACCTCAACATTCACCAAATTGTTGCAGCTACCACCATCAATGATGGTATGTACACGGAAGTCCTTGAAGACGAGAAACATGTTGAAAAGGTTGTGACGTTGGCGGTTGTCGTTCTCTCAAACCGTGGCACTCAAAGCTCGCTGCACAATGAAAGTCCTATAGTTGTTTGTCGCAGATGTACCAAGAACCTCCTCAGCACCATCATCTGAACCTAAAATGTTAGTTGCAATAATATTTTCATCTTCAATATCAGAAGCACTAACATACCCACCATCAGCAGTGGCAATGATCGCCCGTTTGCTGGGGCAATCTCGTTGCATATGGCCAAGTCCCTGGCAGCGGTGGCACTTGATGTCGGAGCTGCGACTTGTCGTAGTGTTGGGTGCATCCGCCTTTGCTGCAACACCTCGAGGCATCTGGGACTTGCTGTTATCTTGTCCCCATGATGTAGAAGGTGTGATGCTGCTGCGTACAACACCCGTGGAGGGTGGTGTAGAAGCACGTACGCTCGAGGAGGGCGCTGCTTTGGATGGCACCAAAAATTGTCGTGGCGCGAAGGTGTTGTTCCGCCGCTGCTGTTGGCGACCCTGCACTTCTTTTTCTGCTAACATAGCAAGTTGAAATAAACGTTGAATAGAATGATATTCCTTGTAGTCAACTATGTCCTGGATCTCACGCCGCAAGCCCCCATAAAACCTAATAATTTGGTCTTCCTGATCCTCAACTACCCCACAATGAAGCATACCTTTCTGCAACTCTTGGTAGTACTCTTGGACAGTCATGTCACCCTGATCAAAGCGTTGCAATTTCTTAAGAAGATCACGTCTATATGAAGGAGGAACAAACCTAGCGTGCATCTCTTCTTTTAACGCAGCCCATGTCTTTGGTGCATTACGTGTATTGACAAGTTCATTCCACCAAATTATAGCAAAATCTTTAAACTCACTAGTGGCTTGTCTAACTCTATGTAGCTCAGGAACAAGATGAGAGCTAAATTTTTGTTCTACCGTCATCTCCCAATCCAAGTAAGTCTCAGCATCATAAGATCCATAAAATGTTGGAATAGAAAACTTAGCATAAGGATCATTATAGTGTTCAGGAGCATGAGGACGAGGTCTACCTCCCATACCTTGACGATTTCGTCGAGGGCGACGGCGCTGCTGTGCATCAACCTCATCGTTATTGAAGTCATCCTCTGTGTCGTAGTGAGCATGTGCATCACCATCAAGGATGATAGAGGGTGTAGCTTGCTGGGGAAGACGAGTCTCCATCTCATCCAACCGTGTGGTCAGACCAGCAACACTTGTATGGAGCCTCTGAAAGGTGGCTGTTGTAGTGGTCTGGTAATTGTTGAAAGCTTCGGTCATTGCTCGCATCATGTCCTTTAGTTCCATATGGGACACGCACTCATCATCATCCAGAGGTGTAGAACCAGAGGTCTTATCCATAGGCTTCTTTTCTGTCATTGTTAGTACAAAACAGAAACGAAGACAAAAAGATCGTGAAGAACCCTATTACTACGCTCTCCGAAGTGGGTGGAAAATCGATCAGTAAGATGCATCTTACCCCGCTCTTACAAGTTTCTTACCAGCACTGCAGGTGGCCAACGGTGACCGGTGTGAAGCAAGAAGAGAGTGGGTGTGATTGCAAAGGTTACCTATTCTGCTCGAGAGAAGGTGGAGCTTGGAAGGCTCAAATGCAGTATATGTATGTGGCACACAAGTTAGTAACAGATAGCAATGCTGAATAAGTGTCCAAAGAATTTCACCTAGTTGCTGGCCTAAGAATGTATTAGAACAGTTGTGGCAACAAGCAAGGGCAAGGATGAATGATGATGAACAACAAGGATAATATCAGCAAGTATCCAGCACTCACACAGAAATAGCACAACTAGAAAACCCCTTAGCCTCCTGTTTTTTGTCTTGAAGCACTAGTAGAAATCAAAATATTTTTTTCTCTTTATTTTTTTGATATTTTTTTCTCAACCAGGGGCACAAGAATAGAAACAGCACCAAGTATTAGCTCAAACCGATGAAAGATGAGATCGGCACAAATTCAGGAGCGATTGGAAAAACTGGTGCTGGAACTTCGGAGTTCGAAACGAGGGCCTTCTTAATTTTTTTGTATTTTTTTTGAAAACACTGTATGTGTACTTTTTCGAGACCTTTCTGGGAAAAAATGCGCCTCAATCGGAGTTACGAGCAAAATGTTATGCCCGTTTTAAGGAGGATACCCCGAATCAGGTTTTGGTGGTGGTGGAAACTGCAACAGAAACGAATCGGTGGATGGAATTTTTTTTGTAGATGGCAGCGGATGGAAAGAAACAAAACTGAACCAAAACAAATATAAACCAGCAACCAGAGTCAACCTAGGACACGAACTCAAAACTACGGACTCTGAAACTAAATTGTGCAAAAGGTTGAGCGGGGGTTGTAGGTTAGGGAAACTAAATTTTTTTGTGGCTTTTTGTGGATGATAGGACTGAAACAAAATAAATCTAAAGAGCACCCAAGTATACCTCACG
Organism: Neostapfia colusana; assembly: GCA_030760725.1. NCBI lineage: Eukaryota > Viridiplantae > Streptophyta > Magnoliopsida > Poales > Poaceae > Neostapfia > Neostapfia colusana. The sequence goes on from JASWHV010000016.1 coordinate 12,156,514, forward strand.
GTGAACCTGGAAATCTGATACCAATTGATAGGAGGATGAGTCCCGATCTTCCGAGAGGTAGGGTAAACTTGATTGGGTGGAGATCTCGACGTTGATGATCCAAGGCTCTGAACGAACGAAACCCCGCAATCACTACACCACTGCTCCGTTGGTTATCACCCGTGTCACACAAATGACCTCGCCACGAAGGCTTATCCCTGCAAGCGCAATCAAGAACACAAGCAAGAACAGAGAAGGTGCAATCAAAACTGAATTGATCATGAATTTGGGGTTTCACAACCGATGATCGGCAAACTGTTCAATGACAGATTGTAACTAAGCAAAACCCAGCTGTTTGTGACGGTGGCTAGGGGGTATAAAGGAGGTGGAGGATGACCAGGGGGGTTCTGGGGTCGTGACCTAACCCTAAGACACGTACATAATGGACTTGGACTCGATACAAGGCCCAATGGCCCAACTAGGTGATGCAACACCCTGACAGACTCTAAACTTTATATTGTTTCGAAGTTTCCCGTCGACTCCTAGTGAATTTTGACGTGGGGCCAGTTCCATTGGAAATTTTATCCTCTCAGCTTTCCGTGCATATGTAGAACGTCAAAAACGGAGTCCGTATGCCTCCTGTGCATCCATTTTAAGGTGGACTGCTCCTGGGTCCGAGTTGGACTCGAGTTTGAGTTGGGCTCGGTCGCTAACTTCTTGTTGGTGTATTTTCTGGCCCTCCACGCCTCCAAACCCCTCTCCATGTATCTCCATGTCCTCTCCATGGTTTCTAATCATAATTAATCCATTAGGTAGCAACATACTCTCAAATTCACATATAAAGAATTGTTCAGGAACGAGCTCACCTCTAAATTCAATTTTCGTGCTCGAGCTCTAGTAATTGGACCTTGCATGTCTACCATGTGAGTGTTGTGTATATCTGCAGGAGTGATGTCCACATCACCGGGATCGTTACCTCCCCCGAGGTGGGCCCGGGGGCCACTGTCAGTACCCTCAATACCGGGTACCCCCGCACACAGGGTGAAGCCGCCTAAGAACCTCGCCCCCTCCGCAGGGGCGAGCTTTGAAGGTGCCACGTGTCCGGCAGGGCCGGAGCTCTCCTCTCCTCAGAGGATAGCTCCGGGCCTGCCACGTGGCCCAGAAGGCCGTACCTCGCCCCCTCCACCGGGGCGAGCTCCAAAGGAGTCACGTGTCCAGTAGGGCCGGAGCTCCCCTCCCCTCGGAGGATAGCTCCGGGCCTTCCACGTGGCCTAGAAGGCCAAACCTCGCCCCCTCCGCCGGGGCGAGCTCCGAAGGAGCCACGTGTCCAGTAGGGCAAGAGCTCCCCTCCCCTCGGAGGATAGCTCCGGGCCTGCCACGTGGCCTAGAAGGCCAGACCTCGCCCCCTCCGCGGGGGTGAGCTCTGAAGGCTCCACGTGTCCGACGGGGCCAGAGCTCCTCCTCTCCTCAGAGGAGAGCTCCGGGCCCGACACGTGGCCAGCAGAGCAGCGCTGTCCGCCCAGTGCGGTAGGCAGCAGGAGTAAAGGTGCGCCATGCCTTTACCGTACAAGACATTCAAGACCCGCGCCTTCCCAAGACGCGGAGGCGCGGCGCACGCCAGGCAGGCGCCACTGTGATCAGTCATAGTCAAGACAGGCACACAGTGTCAGAAGCTGCAGTCCATTGAAGGCAGCAACAAGACACGGACAAGACATGCCCTACCGTCCCTGCCATCACCAACGGCTGCACGCTACACGTAGCCTGCAGCATGGGCAGGATGGCAGGACGAGGACCTCGATGCCAGCGCCAAGACATAGAAGCTGGTAGGAAATCACCCCGGGGCCACCTGTCGGGTCCCCGAGGCCCACCTTGTAAGCTGCCCAAGTCTTGGACTATAAAAGGCTCGGGTAGGCAACGTTACAAAAGGTTCGAACTCTGTGAACTTGCACTCTAGACATCACTCACCCTCAAGCTCAGGGCTCCGGTTCTGAGCAGGAAGTAATACAGCGAGCACCTCTGCTCATCGTGGACGTAGGGTTTTACGCTCCGGCGGCCTGAACCACGTAAAACTCCTCGTGTCAAGCTTCTCCCTCACTCGTCCCTAACGCTGAAGCTCTCCGCAAGTGTCTAGCCCCTTCGAAAAAAAACCTCCACGGGCTGCCCAGAGCAGGTCCGGGGGAAGTGTCGTCAACACACTTCGACATGACTCTAGTAAAAAGATCATCAAGAAGACGGTTATAGTCATTATGACAGTCATTGTAATTATGACGGGTATTACCTCTCATACCTCGACAATTATGTGGAAATTGCGATTGTTTATTGTACATGTCGTCATCCATACCATAATCATCATCCTCATATCCTTCAACAGGTGGTAGCTGGGTTTCAATAGCATCATTACAATAAAAAAATTAAATGTTGGCTTCGGTGGAGGCTTCATTCTTGGTGAAAGTATCAGTCATTATCAATAATAGAATGGATTACTATGAAAATAGAGTTGAGGTAAGACACTAATTATTTTTTTATTTTTTTGTTTTGTTATTACTTTTGAAAACTTTTATTTTATATTTTACATGGCTTTGTTTGTGTATGTTGTATTTAAATTCCTACATGCATTTAAATAATTTGATATCTTTAATTCTTAAAATTGAATAAATCTGATCTCAACAAAGGTTCTCTCACACCACAGAGATTCCTCGTGCTTCAAGAACAACTTCTAGTTTAGTAAATGAGCATATAATTAAAGACTCGGGTAAGCATCATGTGTTCAAATGGCATACAGGTGACGACACTCTCTGGCATACATCATGGAGCTTTATGGCTAAGTATTCTAAGAAAGAAGGACGGTTTAAGATCATAAGTTGATAAAAAAACTTGATTTCATTATTAGGTTTGCTTGTTTTTATATGTGAATGCAATAAGGACTGGTTTATGTTGTTTCTATGTATGTTGTAAGGACTCGTACTGTCCATACATTTTGTGAATGTTTTTAATATTAGTTTGTAAACGGTTTCTATATGTTCTGATTTCTATGTGATGTTATATGTTCTAAAATCAAATAAGGAGAATTTATTTTTTTGCGTGGAATATACATCTTTGTTGTTTCATAACAAGAACCATATTAAAAAATGTGAATATTAGAACCGGTTAGAAATTGTAAATGGTGCTAACATGGTGCTTATTAGTACTGTCGGTACCTGAGATATGGGGTACCCCCGCGCACAGGGTAAAATGCCTAAGGAACTCGCCCTTCTCCGCAGGGAGAGCTCCGAAGGCGCCACGCATCCGGTGGGGCCAGACCTCCCTCTCCTCAGAGGAGAGCTCCGGGTCCGCCACGTGGCAAACAGAAGCCGGACCTCCCCCTCCGCGGGAGAGAGGCCTGAAGGCGCCGCGTGTCCAGTGGGGCCGGACCTCCCTCTCCTCAGAGGAGAGCTCCGGGCCCGCCACGTGGCATACAGAGGCCGGACCTCCCCCTCCGCGGGGAGAGGTCCGGAGGCTCCACGTGCCCCGCGGGGCTGACCCTCCTCTTCTCTGAGAAGGGCTCCGGGCCCGCCACATGGCAGCAGAGCGACGCTGCCTGCCCCGAGCGATAGGCAGCGGGCGTAAATATGCTCCATACCTTGCCCGTACAAGGTATTCAAGGCCCGCGTCTTCCCAAGACACGGAGACGCGGAGCACGCTTCTGTCAGGTGCCGTTGCGCCCAGTCGCATCACAGACTGGCGCGCGGTGTCAGAACCTGTCAGCCAATAAACACCGCGACAAGACATCCCATGCTGCCTGCGCCGTCATCAACCACTACGACTAGCATGCGGCATGGGCAGGACGGCAAGATGAAGACTCAGAAGCCTTCGAACAGAGACAACTACCGGCATAACTACAGATACGGTAGATAATAGACAATCTTCCCGGGACCACCTGTCGGGTCCCGGCTTCCCTTGTAAGCCGCCCGGGTCTTGGACTATAAAAGGCTCGGGTAGGCGTCGATAGCAAGGGTTCGCACTTTGCAACTCATATGCTAGCCATACACTCTCAAGCTGTAACTCACCCCCAAGCTCAGGCCTCCGGCCCTGAGCAGCAAGCAATACATCGAGCTCCATAGCTCGCCGTGGACGTAGCATTTTACGCTCCGGCGGCCTGAACCACGTAAAACTCGCCGTGTCAAGCTCTTACTAACTCGTCCATCTGCGCAAGCTCTCCGCTAGGGACTAGCCCCTCCGAAAAAAGAACCTCCGCGGGCTGCCCAGTGCAGGCCCGGGGGAAGTGTCGATCGCACACTTCGACATTTGGCACGCCAGGTAGGGGGCTTTTCCCCTAGCGCGACGAGTTCCCGCCGACGAAGATGACCAAGCTTCCTTCAGCGGAGAACTCTCCCCCCTCGCCTCTGTGGCAGACTGCGACCAGGGGGGGTACATGTCGACACATTCGGGACGGAGTGTGTCGGTACGAGCTGGGAGCCAGCAACCGGCTCTGGCAGCGCCGACTCCGGCAATGCATGCTCCAACTAGCTTCAAGTCTCCAGTAGCGCTCGGCGCGCCCAGTGGGGGTGCGTTAGCTGCGGCGAGAGCGCTACTGTACAATCCGCCCGCTGGGGACGCGCCTCAGGCAGCGACCCTGCAGTGGATCCGAGAGGTAGACCGTCTCGTCATCGCCGCCGCAAGCCCTCGACCTCGGCGGGGACGACGCTCTCGCCAATCGGTCGCGTCGCTGATGCGCGCACCATTGAATGGCGAGCAGACGGCAGACTCCAGCTCTACCAGCCCCCAGTCAACAGATCTGAGGACAGAGCTGGAACAGTGTCACCTGGGTCAAGATGCCCGGATATACCTCGAGCGGCGCCGAGAAAGGCGTCGCCACCAAGAGGCTGACGACAGCCTGACGTCGGCCTCGACCCAGCCTGAATAGCAGACCGTTGCCACGCGATCTCTGCCCCAGGCCTGTGCCATGCAGAATATGCCACAATCGTATGTCCTGCATATGGCGCCCCCGGCCTATGGTGCAGCCTTGCCCATGCCGGGGCATGCGGCGCTCAGTGCGAACCAAGCGTTCGCGGCACCAGAACCTGCGGCGACAGAAGCAGGGTGTGCGGCCCTCGCGCCACCTTCGCTTCGCGAAATGGCCGCGCAAGTTTCGGCCGCTCCTGCCCGAGAAGTATGACGGCAGCATCAACCCGGCGGAATTCCTCCAGATCTACTCCACCGCCGTGTTTGCCGCAGGAGGGAATGAAGCCGTCATGACCAATTACTTCCCTGTCGCCTTGACTGGCCCAGCTCGGTCTTGGCTCATGAACCTCCCCCAGGGTTCCGTAACTTCCTGGGGAGAGCTTTGCCGACAGTTCATAGCCAACTTCGGCAGTTCCTACACACGGCCTAGCACGGAGCTCGACCTCCACGCCATCCAACAACAACCTGGGGAGTTGCTGCGCTCTTTCATCCAGCGGTTCTCCCAGGTGCGGAACACCATCCCACACATTCAAAATGCTTCTGTGGTGGTGGCGTTCCGACAAGGCGTCCGAGACAAGAAGATGCTTGAGAAACTCGCGACCAGGGAGGTCCGCGATGCCTCTGAGCTCTTCAGCTTGGCGGACAGGTGCGCCAGAGCAGCCGAGGGACGGAACTGGCACTCACAGCCATCCTCCATGTCAGGAGGGCTGCCCGGATCTGGTCCTACTCCCGATGGAGGTAGCAGGAAGACCAAGAGCCGGGGCAGAAGCAAGATAAGACCGCCGGCCGTGACCCAAGTCGTGACTGCAGCAGCGTTCAGTGGGGCTCGAGGGCCGCGCCCTGACAAGAGGCAGCGAAAATCACCGACCCCGGAAGATAGCCAGGACAACATGTGCCCCGTGCACGGCAGCTGTCGCCACACTACTGCCGAGTGCCGGGAGATCCGAAGGCTCGCAGAGCGCTTCCGCAAGGGGAAGCGGCAGCGGGCTGATGCCCTGCCCTTCCGTCCAAAGGAGGATGAGCAGGGGGTGGATGTTCCAGACAACATCGACAACCCAGAGGAGATCCAGGAGTCTCAGCGTGTCGTGAAGGCGGCATGCAATCGTGAGGACTCCGGCTCCAGCGACGACGAGCGTCGGAAGAAGCTCTACGTCATATACGGCGGGTCCGCCGACCCCTCGTCCCGAAGCGCAGTCAAGACTCTGCGCCGAGCGGTAGCGTCGGTGGCGCCACTCCCGAGTGCTGCACCGCACCTTAAGTGGATGGGGACCCCCATCAGCTTTGACGCCACCGACTGCCCCAGGAACATGGCTGGGGCCGGCCAACTACCGCTCCTGGTGGCCCCTACCATCGCCAACGTGAGATGGTACCATGTTTTGGTAGATGGAGGGGCTGGGATGAACCTCATCAGCCGTGCAGCTTTCCAGAAGCTGCAGGTCCCGATGGCCAAGCTCACCCCGTCGAGCCCGTTCTCAGGGATAGGGCCGGGACAGGTTATCCCCTATGGCAACATTCACTACAGGAATCGGGACTATAGACGACGGCTGGAAACCGTCGTCAATAAGGACACTACCGTCGTCAATAACTTATTGACGACGGTAAATGTTTACAGACGACGGTTTCCAGCTTTCGTCAATTATTAGTCGTCAATAAGTTTATTGACGACGGTAACCGTCGTCAATAAATTTATTGACAACAGCTAAATCTAGCTGTCGTCAATAAACTTATTGACGACAGCTAAATCAGGCTGTCGTCAATAAGCTTATTGACGACGGTTTACACTAGGCCGTCGTCAATAACAATGGCTTATTGACGACGGTTTACACTAGGCCGTCGTCAATAACAATTGCTTATTGACGACGGTTTCTGATACCTGGCCGTCGTCAATACTTATGGCTTATTGACGACGGCCAAGTACCAGAAACCGTCGTCAATAAGCTTTTCAATTTTTTTTAAAAAAATAGAAAATCCTGCCCTGGCTTCGAGGCCAGCCCTGGCTCGATGGCCAGATCACAGGCAATCAAAATATACATCACAGAATTGCATAAAAACACTATACGCACGCCACACTACCCTACGCTACCCCGACCGCTGCCACCGGAGTCCAGGAAGTCGTCGTGCGCTCGTCCAAACGCTGGTTGCTGAGGGGATGGAGTTTTCTGAGCCCGCGTCGCCGATCCCTATGATGTACATGTATAGTTAGACAAATTAGAAGTTCACAAATGTGTATAAGATTAAATAAACTCATTACAAGTTAAAATTGAGCAAGTTAGCTAGATTTGGCTATGTTTGAGTAAGTTTGCTCATATTTTACTAAGTTTGAGAAGTATGGACTAGTAGTGTTTGTGTTTGAGCTAGTTCAAAAAGTTTTGGCTATGTTTGAGTAAGTTTGGTCATATTTGACTATAGTTGAGTAAGTTGTACCATATTTTACTCAGTTTGAGGATGTTTAACTAGTTTTCTCTAAGTTTAAGTAAGTTTGATCAAATTCAACTAAATTTGAGCAAATTTAACTAGTTGCAGCTATTATGAGAAATTTTGTACCTGTGCTCCTGACGTCGGCCCCTGTGGTAGCTGTATCGGTGGCGGCGCCCACTGAGGAAAGACAACGGGTTGTCCTGTGGCCATAGCCTGCAAATATGAAGTAAATTATTATACATGTCATTTATATATTAGAAACGTTGAGTACATTGATCTGAACTTACCTGCATGGCAGCTTGCAGCTGTAGCATGTACGAGTGTTGATACTCGTCCCTAGCCCGGAGCTCGGCTGCCTGCCTCTCGTTCGCGAGCCTCAGCGCTTCCTGCGTCCTCTGGAGCTCCTCCTGGACACTCTGGAGCTCCAGATCATGGCTGCCACGCCTGCTAGATCCACCCTGCGATGAAGAAGCCCTCGAGTAAGACCGCGCCTCCCTCGATTCTACTACTCCATCGAAGATGGCCAACCTACACAACGAAGTAAGAGTATTAAAGTTTCGTATCTCGAAGTTAATGAAAGTAAATGAAAACAACATAACTCACCGGCCGTGAGGTTTACCGCCACCGCTTGCATAGGCGGCTTCAGGTACGATCGGCGAGTTCTGCCAATCGTAATCGTCGCCTCGAAGCCTCCGCACCTCCTCCCCATACTTTTCCTGAAAATACAGAAAATTAAAGTCATCAGAAGTTTTAAAGATAATACAATTAAGTCAACTAAAGAACTCACCAACGTCTCTGTTGCTGTCTGAGAAGACAGCTGATCAGGCTGCGAGGGGTCACTTCCCATGTGACCCCTCCTCCACACCTGGATAGCGGTCGGCTCCTGACCGATCTCGCGCTCCTATCGATACGTGTTAGCACAATGGTAGCGATAGAAATTAACTAGAATATAATTCGAGTATCACTTACCATCCGTTTAGCAAGGCGTACGTAGCCGTCCCCGCCAAGACGGTGTTTCCCGTCCGTCCCTCGACTCCGTCGACGGGTCATCGACACGCCTTGGAAGCCCTGGCTCGCCCAACGAGCACACAGGGAACTGTAGGCATCCGGACAGGACTCAAGCCACGGTACGCTGGCCTGCACACATTTGTTGTTGGATGAAAACATTGATGAAAATTGGATAATGAAGCAAAGTAAAATAAAGAATTTACCTCTGCGTACTGTGCCTCCGTCAAGTACTTGTCCGCCACATCCCTAAACTGCCCCGGCTCACCCTCGTCCGGATGCAACTTATAGTACGCCTTCGTAGCCTGAATGCGAGCCGTTGAAATCGACTGCGTCAGGAGCTTCCTAGCGTTGTTGTTGAAGACCAGGCGAGTGTGATCCAGCTGGGCCTCGTCCTCCAAACGGTAATATTTCTACAAGTAGAAATATACAAATTAATGTATTTAACATATAATAGGTTCGCATTTAACAAATAGACGATTTACTTACCATGAATTCATGCCACACATGCTCCTGGTGGTTGCCGTAGGTAATGTCCTGGGCCGTAGCGTAATCGTCCCAAGACGTAGCAGCCCGTCCGTTCACTAGACCGGGGTAGTGACATCGGATGAGCTGGCCCAGGACAGCGTTGACCTGGCGGTGGCGTCCTTGACCCGTGAATGAGTCATCGGCCCAAGACCTAATACACGATTCTCAATTAGTACATATATAAGTGTTAAAATATCTAAATTGATTTGTTATAGATTTACTTACCTATCGCCAACCGGACGAATAACGACCCGATCTTCTGGCCGTGCAGGAACCGGAGGAGGAGCCACGTAGTGGCTCCTCCTGTAACGCCGCTGTGGAGCCGGCTCCACATCAGGCTCTGTGGAAGGCTCTGAAGCAGGGTCTGAATCCTGCGGTGCCGGAACCTGAAGAGGATCCGAAGCAGGATCTGTAACAGGCTCCGAAACCTGTGGTGTCTGAAGAGGACCCCTGGCCTCTGTCTCCTCAGACGTAGAGTCGTCCTAAAAATTTGAAGATTGGTAATATAGATTTAAGAAAGTTATTTATATAATTTATGTAATTTAATATTCTTTACCTGTCGTGACCGCTCTCGTGACCCCTGGCCTCTGTCGAGGCCCAACAGCTGAGACAGTCTACCATTGCTAGACTGACAGCCCTGGAAAACGGAGTCTGCTCTCGGGGGCAGAAAGCCCCGCGTCCCCCGTCGTCTACTGCTCGATGACATCCTGATGAAAGGAAATTTGATAATGAATTTAAAGGAAAATATAGAAGACGAAAGAAGAGATGAAAGAAACGATACTTGTACTTATTTCAAAATTCATCAGTATCACGATCATGTACTCTACTTCGTAAACCGGACCATCGATCTTTTGTCATGGTTGTTCGCCGTTTTCATTTTTTCACATTATGAGTCTGTACATCTTGTGCATCTCCAACTAATTCATCGAGTCGTAGACCAGGCTCAACGACAAAAGAATCTGGCAACTCTTCTTCTTGGTAAACAACATCTGCCTCATCAATGTAACCAGTATTGTCCGGTGTATATAACCGCTCACGAGGATTCACCTTTTGTACAACCCACCATGCACTAAGTTTTTCGCATGGATATTGTAGATAGTACACTTGTTCGACTTGGTGTGCAAGGACAAAGGTGTCGTAGCCTCGTAGTCGGTCCTTGTGTTTGACTTCTACCATGCCAAATTGGTTTTGTCGAGTTCCATTGTTATTATCAAACCAATCACAGTCAAAGAAGACTACTTTAAGGTCTTTACTCCCGGCAAAACTAAATTCTAGGATTTTGTTTATGATCCCATAGAAATTAGTTTCATGTCCTTCGGCATCGGCGGCCCTTGTCACAACTCCGGTGTTTGATGTTGCCCTTAGAGGACGTTGAGCTTCAAATTGAGTTGAACGGAATCGGAACCCACTGACATCATATCGACCGAAGAGTTTAACTTTAATGGATCCGTTGGACAGTTGTCGCAAATCTTCATGAACACCGACTTGTGTCTTGCACTGTCCAACATATGAAGTAAGAAGACTATTTTATGCTATGAACATAATTACTAAGAGGAACAAGACAAGGAAAACGTTACATGATTTCGAAACCACGTTTGGAAGTTAGGTCCTCCATTTACTCCATAGTGTCGCATTGTTTGTATTTGCTTGCTAGTAGGTTGCTGCTTAGACTTCCAATTTTGTCGATCGAACTCACTAAATCAGGACAAAAAAGAATTATTGGTGTAGATGTATAACACACCACACAAATTAGTATAGATGTTGAACAACCACTTACTGAAAAAAATTGTCCATCCCATCTATGTTAGCGTACATGTATAACAAAGCAGCTGTCTTTTCATCTGCTGAAGCATCATAGCTCGTGCCACTACCAACAGTGGTGCCTCTCGTTTGAAAAAGTGAGAGTTCGCTACAAGAGGTTGCTTCAGCCATATTATACCGTAACACCGATGCATTAACATTGTGTTCTTCTGCAAAGCAGACACTTGAAAAGTATCCTATCTCCTGAAGTGTAAATGCTTCGGCGATGCATCCTTCAACCCTTGCCCTATTACGAACCATCGGTTTTAGACATCTGAGTGCTCTTTCAATGTGGTACATCCACCTATATTGAACAGGGCCACCTACTTTAGCTTCATATGGAAGATGGATTAGAAGGTGTTGCATTGGATTGAAGAACTCTGGAGGAAATACTTTTTCCATCTTACATAAAAGCACGGGTATCTCTTTTTCCAACTTCTCCATCATCTCCCTTTTGATTTCTTTAGCACAAAGCTGTCTATAAAAATAGCTAAGCTCGGCTAACACCTTCCAAACCTCATCGTCAAGATAGCCTCGAAACATAACCGGCATAAGTCTTTCCATGATTATGTGATAATCATGGCTCTTCAAACCAGTAAGATTTCCAGTCTTAACATTAACGGCTCTTCTCAGGCTAGCAGCAAAACCGTCTGGGAACTTCAACTGTTTCAACCACTTGAAGACTTCTTTCTTTTCTTTTGGTCGAAGGCAGAAAGAAGCTCGTGGTTTGCCACCAGCTTCGGAGAGCTCAAGACTTGGTCGGTTACAAACCTCTGCCAAATCCTTCCGAGCTTTTATATTGTCTTTTGTTTTTCCCGTCATATCCAAGCACGTGCTTATGATGCATTCGCCCATGTTACGTTCCTGGTGCATGACATCAATGTTATGCATTAGAATTAAAGACTTCATATACGGTAACTCCCATAGTGCACATATATGAGTCCAATTGTGATCCTCTCCGTAACCAACAAAATATCCAGGACGACCTTCATCTGGCACTAGATTGTTGAGCTGTTTAACAATTTCCGACCCGTTCAGACGTTGTGGTGGTCCCTTTTTTACAATGGTACCCTTCCTGAAGGCATTTCTCTGTTGCCTAAACACGTGATTTGGCGGTAACCAACGTCTATGACAATCAAAGTAGCATATCTTGCCACCATGACTTAGACGAAAACAATCCGTGTCCGAAGCACATATTGGACATGTCAATCGACCATGAGTGCTCCAGCCAGAAAACATGCCGTAAGCTGGAAAATCATGAACAGACCACAAGTACGCAGCTCGAAGGTTGAATTTCTGTTTTCTATAACAGTCGTACGCTTCGACTCCTGTCCATAACATTTTGAACTCTTCAATCAATGGCTGCATCATCACGTTCATTCGTGAACCAGGATGATCCGGTCCAGGTACAATAAGGCATAGGAACATGAACTCATACTTCATACAAAGCGATGGTGGTAAGTTGTACGGAATAGCGAACACGGGCCAACAAGAGTATGGTGTGGCGTTTGTACTAAACGGTGAGAAGCCATCTGTCGCCAACCCAAAGCGAATATTTCTCGCGTCATTGGCGAAATCTAGATCGAAGTGGTCAAGCGCCTTCCATGCCTCACCGTCCGACGGGTGCACCATCATGCTGTTGTTCTCACGTACACCTTCTTTATGCCACCTCATGTGTCTAGCTGTTTTTTTAGATAGAAACAAACGCTTGAACCTAGGTGTGACAGGCAAGTAGCGAAGCTGCTTCTGTGCGACTTGAGTCATTACTTTTGAACCGTCGTCATTAACAACTTCGACAAATCTCGCTTTACCACATTTTAAGCACTTGTTCTCGTTGGCATGCTCTCTCCAAAAAAGCATGCAATTGTCTAGACACATATCAATCTTCTCATATTTCATACCTAGACCAGAAATCAACTTCTTAGACTGATACATATCTTTAGGCACTTTATGTGGTTGTGGAAGGATATCACTGATCAATTTGATAAGATCGTTGTAGCAGTTATTGGAGAAGAAATACTTAGACTTAATGGCCATAAATCTAGTCATGAAAGTAAGGAGCGTCACTTCGGTGTGTTCATGCAACGGCTCTTCTGAAGCTTTGAGAAGCGTGAAAAACGCTTCAACCTCCGTTGGAGGAGGATCCTCCATCAATTCATGATTTATGGCATCAAGCATCTCGTCCATCCTATCGACCCCCGTGTTGTCATCCTCATCTGAAACTTGTAAGGGTTGAGAAGATGTCTCACCGTGAAAGGTCCACACCTCATAATCTTGCATGAAACCGTATCGACATAAGTGAAACGCCAAATTCACTTTGTCCCAACACTTTGCACCTTGACATTTCGTACATGGGCACCGCACCTTATCGATCTTTGACAATGAAAAAGCTCGATCTACAAAAGCATCTGTCTTTGCGAACCACTCATCTGAGTGACCACCAGAACTGTTCTTCCAACCGGTATACATCCAACTACGATCCTCGCCCATGTTTGAATCTGCAGTTTAATGTCAAGGAAATTATAGTTACTTTATAATTTATTTATGTCACGGCCCTACATCTATTGAAAAGGATAGGTCCTAAACCCACCCAAGAGTGATCGAGCGGAGCGTGCTCATGACGAGACGCGTGGTATGGATCCAAACGAAATTTCGGCAGCATAACCCCGCTGTTCTCCACTGCACGCCCGAAAATGGTGCAGCAGAGAACAACAGGGTTATGCCGTCGAAATCTTGTCTAGATCTAAACCCGCGTTTCATCACATGCCACGCCCCCTCGGTCACTCCCAGGCTGTCCAAAAAGGGACAATTCCGAACGTACACGCCTCACATGCGTAACACATGTGAGACGGGCCCGTTCGAAACGGGTGACGCATGTTGTATAGGTTTACGTCAATCTTTCGTTTTTGAGTCATTTAAAAGAGAGAGAGGAAAGAACGAGAGAGAAGGAAAGAACGAGAGACAAAGAAGTGGGTCAGCCGTCCTAAGTTATGTCCCGTTGGGGCCTGCCATTATCTTACGACGCCTTTAGGGTTAGCCGTCGTACGTTATGCCCCGTCGTAAGTGGGTCAAAGATGAAACCGCACCGTCTGGGCCCGCCGTCCACGCGCGGGAGCTTGCCGTCCTCCGTGCCTGTCTCGACTAATACGTTACCACTAAATGAGCCGTGACAGACCCTAAATGGGTCGTGTCAGGCCGGACCGGGCCGAAACCCATTTATTTACATATAGTAACTAATCACACAATCAATCAAAGTATTAATTAAACAATAATCAATTACAATACTAATTAAACAATTAATCAACTAAGGTCGGACAGCGCGGCAGGGCAGGGCTTGGGGCGGGGCCGGGCGGCACAGCAACGCGGGGCTCGGGGCGGGGCGCGTCGAGCGGCGGTAGTGTCAACTCCTTGTGATCCGTCTAGATCTACTTCTTGTTGTTGGGGCATGCATGACTGAGACACTCAATCATGCATTTACAGAAGATTACCGCATTGTATAATAACTATCTTGTGATGTGATTGATTAGTAATTGATGGGAAGTGCTATGTATAATAACTATCTTGTATAATTACTATGATTTTTTTATTGCTGGTTACACCAAATAAGTGATAACTCCAGATCCAATGTGTAGGCAGCCCCGTCGTCAACTCAAGCTTGGTTGATGCTGCTCTTGTCCCCAATCTCCTCCTGTGCTCCCATTGGCTGTCACCCCTACCTGGCCAGTACCAGTCCCAGTCCCTTGCCCCTTTCGGCCCCAAGCCGCCCGCTGCCACCTCCCATGTGTGGCAGCGCTTTGCTGCACCACTAACACAAGTTGCTACAATATTCCATCTCCATGCATCCAACATCTCTAACCTACCTGATCAGACTCCTACCCCAGCTCCACCCGCTGCCAGCCTGCAACCCACGGAGAGGCAGCACCATGCCGCCTCTGTCTCACTGCCCACCACTGGGCCAACCTGCCACCTGATTACTACTGCTGCTACTGTATGCTCTGCCACTGCCGCTGTTGTGTAACAAGGAGCTGAGGAGCATGGGGGTGCTTTAACCCTGTGGTGGTGGCAGGGCGTGATGTACGGGAGCTGAGGACAAGGATGCGGAACGGCGCTGCCTGCTGGCCATCACGGGGAGCAGCTGGCAGCTAAAGATAACAGAGATGGGAATTACGGATGCGTCCGCGTGGGCATTGGGCTCGGCCTGGTCGCTAGCTGTTAGCGAATAGCAACCAGTAGCCATCAGGCATTCAGGCTTATTATTATTTTTACCTACTGGTTTCCTCCTGAAAAAACATAGAGCATACTACCACTTTAATCATCATTTATATATTATTGGTACCTGGTACATACATATTTACATGCTCACAGCACAAAAGAACGACACACGTATCTGAATTTCTTTTGTGCAGGATATGTATGATTTCATGGCTCTGAACAGGCCTTCAACACCTTGCATTGATCGTGGGATAGCTTTACATAAAATGATTAGGCTTATCACAATGTGTTTAGGTGGTGAAGGCTATCTTAATTTCATGGGAAATGAGTTTGGGCATCCTGGTTAGTCTTAACAATTGCATTTGCATCCGGGGAGAGGACGGAGGGGAGGGGAGGGGACTTACCTCGGCCAGAGACGGGCGGCGGCGGTGGCGGGGACGGCGGCGGCGGCGACCGGGGGACGGCGGCGGCGGCGACCGGTGCGAGTTGGGAGGCGGCGACCGGCGGCGGGGACCGGCGGCGGCGACCGGCGGCAGCGGCGGGGAACGGCGGGGAGGGCGACGAGACTGATCGCGCGGCGCGAGTCGGGAGGCGGCACTGTGGCCGCCTCCCGGCTCGCGCACGGGTTATATGTCCGGTAATTGACGACGGTGCCAGGTCACCGTCGTCAATAACTGCGTTTTTGACGACTGTGCTAGGTCACCGTCGTCAATAATAGTTAAAGACGACGGGCACCGTCGTCAATTATTTATTGACGACGGTGCTCGCTCAGCTGTCGTCAATAACTGTGTTATTGACGACGGTGCTAGGTCACCGTCGTCAATAACTCCTCGGGTGGGCCCGAATTAAGTTGAAGACGACGGGCACCGTCGTCAATTATTTATTGACGACGGTACTCGCTCAGCTGTCGTCAATAACTGTGTTATTGACGACGGCTTTTCCTAGCCGTCATCAATAAAATTAAAGACGACGGCCCCGTCGACAATAAATCTGGCCGTCGTCAATGATCGTTTTTCCTGTAGTGATTAGTCTCCCGGTGACCTTCGGGGCTCCGGACAGCTATCGAACAGAGTACATTCTGTTCGACGTAGCGGAGATAGACCTCCCCTTCAACGCCATAATCGGCAGGCCAGCCCTGTACCGGTTCATGGCTGTAGCCCACTACGGCTACCTCGTCCTGAAGATGCCAACACCGACGGGCGTTCTCAGGATTCGTGGGGACCGCACTGCTGCAGTGTCGGCCCTGGAGAAGCTCGAAGCACTCGCAACAGCTGGGGCATCAGCCCCCGGCAATACGGAGCCGGACCAGCTCCGCCCGAGCGCACGTCACTGTGCTTCCACCACAGCACCCCGGGTGCAACCTCTCGATGAGGGCGGCGTCCCCTTAAAGGTCGTCCAAGTCGGCGCCGAAGCTACCCAGACCACCCGGGTAGCCGGGGGCCTGGATAGCAAATAGGAAGGCGCGCTCGTCACCTTCCTCCGGCACAACGTCGACGTGTTTGCATGGCAGCCGTCGTAGATGCCGGGGATCCCCAGGGGGGTGATCGAGCACCACTTGAAAGTCTTCCCCGACGCCCGGCCGGTTCAACAGAAGCCCCGCAAGCAGTCCATCGAGCGGCAAAACTTCATCCGTGAAGAAGTCAAGAAACTGCTGGACGCTGGCTTCATACGGGAGGTCCACCACCCACGATGGTTGGCAAACCCCGTTGTTGTCCCGAAGGCCGGCGGGAAGCTCCGGATGTGCATCAACTACACCAGTCTCAATAAGGCATGTCCTAAAGATCCATTCCCTCTCCCTAGAATAGATCAAATAGTAGACTCAACGTCAGGCTTTGATATGCTGTGCTTCCTAGACGCCTACTCGGGTTTCCATCAGATCCCCATGTCTAGAGAAGACGAGGAGCACACCTCCTTCATCACAGTAGACGGCCTTTATTGCTATGTGTCTATTCCTTACGGCCTAAAGAATGCACTCCCCACCTTTGTGCGGGCGATGCACAAAACCTTTGGGGAGTTAATAAGAGACCTGGTTGAGGTGTATGTCGATGACATAGTTGTCAAGGTCAAGCAGGGGTCATCCCTACTAGATAACCTAGCTTTAGTCTTTGACAAGTTGCGCTCTACGCGCACCAAGCTGAACACAGATAAATGTGTGTTCGGCGTGTCCTCTGGGAAGCTCTTAGGGTTCCTGGTCTCCCACCGAGGAATTGAGGCCAACCCAGAGAAGATCAAGGCCATCGACTTGATGCGGCCCCCTGCCCGCGTCAAGGATGTCCAGAAACTCACGGGATGTCTAGCCGCGCTGAGTCGGTTTATACCGAGGCTAACAGAGCGGGCACTCCCTTTCTTTAAGCTCCTGCGCAAGTCAGGCCACTTTGCCTGGACTAACGAAGCAGAAGAGGCTTTCCAGGAGTTGAAGCGACTCCTGACGACCCTGCCTATCATGGTAGCCCCTGAGCCCGGAGAGCACCTGCTGCTCTACATCGTGGCGACAACTGAAGTGGTGAGTATGGTCCTCGTTGCAGAGCGGCCAGACCTCTCGCCCTCGCAACCTGCTCCGGTAGCAGAAGTCAAACACCAGGGGGGCCCACAGGGCCAAGACGGTCTCCCGGACCCCCTGGAGGTCCAAGACGACCACCCGGAGGCCCAGGACGGCCTCCCGGACCCCCGAGATAAATCTCCAGGGTCCAATTTGGGATCTCCCGGAGGTCCCTCAAGACCCCCCGGAGCTCCCGGATGATCAAGAAAGCTTAAGGGCCTCCGGGTCCCAGCTCCCGGAGGCCCCCGTGGGTCCACCCACCTCCGGCGGGCCGGGGCCAATGGACGAGGAGCTCCCAAGCCTAAGAGAGAGGGTCCGAACCATACAAAGGCCTGTCTACTACATCAGTGAGGTACTTCATGAGGCAAAGACAAGGTACCTAGAAGTCCACAAGCTGCTGTATGCGGTGCTCGTGGCCTCCAGGAATCTCCGCCACTACTTCCAGGCCCACCAGGTCTCGGTAGTCACCTCATATCCGCTGAAGACGATTCTTCACAGCCCCCATGCGACTGGCAACGTTGCCAAATGGGCGGCGGAACTGGTGGAGTTTGAGCTGGACTTCCTCCCACGTCATGCAGTCATGAGCCAAGCACTGGCTGACTTTGTGGCGGAGTGGACACCAACGAAGACTGACCCAGGGGGCCATGAAGGCGGTGAGCCAGAGCCCAAAGATCCGGTCTTCATCGAACCCCACTGGACACTCTTCTTCGACGGCTCCTCGCGAAAGCAGGGGGCCGGTGCCGGCGTACTGCTCCTCATGCCATCGGGGGAGCAGTTTGGGTATATGGTGCGTCTCAATTTCAAGGCAACCAACAACATGGCGGAGTATGAAGCACTCATCTTTGGCCTGCAGACAGCCCTGTCTTTAGGCGCTCGCCAGCTGTTGGCACAGGGCGACTCCCAGCTGGTCATCAAGCAAGTCAAGGGCGAATGCTCCTGCAATGACCCACAGCTAGCTGCGTATCTGCTTCACGTGCAGATGTTGGAGAAAGAATTCCTCGCCTTGGACCTGCACCACGTACCGCGCGCTGGTAATGCCGCAGCCGACAACCTTTCAACGAAGGCTTCCACCGGAGCCCCTGCGCCCGAAGGAGTTTTCGAGAGGACGTTGCTGCAGCCCACAGCCCGGCCCGCCGAGCCGGGCGAAGGGGGCTTGCCCAGCACCTCGAAGCTGGCAGTCCCGACGGCCCTACAGCCATGGATGCCGCCAAGGATCGTAAGCGTCACTGGGGACTCCGTGCAACCCAGCGCTCAAGATCCAGACGCTCAAGTCAGACCCGATGCATGGATCACGGAGATCCGGGACTACTTGAAAGACAACATCCTCCTTGATGAATGTGTAACCGCTGAACGGATTGTGCGTATGGCTAAGAGGTACGCGCTGGTAGCGGGGGATCTCTACCGGCGTGGCGCCAACCACATCCTATTGCGGTGCATAACCCAGGGGGAAGGCTGCGACTTGCTCGCTGAGATCCATGGAGGCGAATGTGGAAGTCATTCTTCCTCACGCACGCTTGTCGGTAAAGCCTTCCGGCATGGCTTCTACTGGCCGACAGCACTCCAGGATGCCGTCAAGCTGGTCGAGAGCTGCAAGGCGTGCCAGTTCCACGCCAAGCAGATCCATACACCAGCTCGGGCGGTACAGATGATCCCGCCCTCATGGCCGTTTGCCGTATGGGGGCTGGACATCCTGGGATCATTCCCCAGAACCGTCGGGGGATTCCGGTACCTCTATGTCGCTATCGACAAGTTCACCAAGTGGCCGGAAGCTACACCGGTTGTCACCATCAACAAACAATCCGCAGTAAAATTCATCAAGTCTATTGTATGCCGGTTCGGGGTCCCAAACAGGATCATCACTGACAACGGGACCCAGTTCACCAGCGCAGCATTCCAAGACTACTGCGAGGACCTTGGCATTCAGATACGCTATGCCTCTGTCGCCCACCCGAGGAGCAATGGGCAAGTTGAGAGGGCCAACGCGGAGATTCTCCGGGGCCTTAAGACTCGCACCTTCGCCAACCTGAAGAAACATGGTGCCAATTGGGTAGATGAGCTTCCGAGCACACTATGGGCTAACCGGACATCCCAGAGCCGGGCCACCGGGGAGACACCCTTCTTCATGGTGTACGGGGCTGAAGCTGTACTTCCCCCAGAAATCACCATGAAGTCTCACCGTGTCCGGGCTTACGACGAAGCCACGCAGGACAACCTCCGGCGTGGAGAAATCGACCTCGTCGACGAGGTCCGATTACATGCGGCACTCCGTAACGCGCGGTACAGACAAGCGTTTCGGCGCTACCACCAGAGGTCTGTGCGTGCCCGGGAGTTGCAGGAAGGTGACCTGGTGTTGCGACGTATACTTTCTCGCGAAGGGGCCCACAAACTCTCCCCTAGTTGGGAAGGCCCCTTCCGAGTCGCGAAAGTATGCAGCCCCGGGTGTGTGCGCCTTTCCACCGAGGATGGGGACCTGCTCCCAAACCCTTGGAACATAGAACACCTCCGTAAGTTCTACCCCTAGAGCAAAAATAGGACAGTACTTTCTTTTCGTAATAAACTCCATAGAGTCCAGGAGCAGCGCTCGGAGCAGCTAAACCCCAGGGGACGGTCCAGGACTACGTTCAGCTTTGCCTGGTTCCGACTCCAAGCGCGTAGAGTCTTGCTTCCCCTCTTAATGGGGTGGGTCGTGGCCTCCATGTTTAGCCTGCCTTCCTCCTATAGGAAGTTGTACGAAAAGAAATCTGCTCTACTTTGCTATTTCTTTGTACTCATTTAAATTGTGAATTAAGTTTTTTCACCTTTGCAGTGCATGGTTGCCATGTACTCAGCTCCCCCTCTCTACAAGTCCCCAAGCACCAAGCATATGGTTAGGGGCTATAAGTCAAATAAGACTATGAAATAAGGGAGGGGGAGCCCCCAAGGAGAATTACGTTTCCTCTACCTATGTGCAGGGCCTCCAGGTTGCGGCAACAGGGACTGCATGAAGCAGGAGGAAAGGAGCTACCAGCTACTCCGGCCTGGGACTGGAAGGACCGGGACCTGCCCCTCCAGCAGGGGCGGGGCCCGGGGGCCCCACGTGTTGAGCGGGCCCGGAACTCTCTCCTCCCTTGGGGAGGGCTCCGAGCTCGCCACGTGGTGGGCGGAAGCCGGACCTCCCCCTCGGAGGGAGGGCTCCGAGAGCCCTACGTGTCCAACATGGCCGGAGCTCCCGCCTCTTAGGAAGGAGCTCCGGACCCACCACGTGGCACGCAGATCTGGAGCCCCCCATAGGGCGAGATCCGGAGACCTCCGGGGGCCCCTAACACGGTTAGGACCCGGGGAGGGTGTCTGTGCAAAGCTCCGAGATTGGAAATGGCCTCTGAGTACCTTGCAGAGCTAAGGACTCGGCCAGGCAAAGCCAAGAAGGAGAGAAAAAGCATCGCAGACACAAGTATCCAAAAGAGTCAAATTAAGCGAGGCTCCATGAGCTGGACTACAGACTCGATAAGAAGAAAGGAACAAGCCCCAAGGGTCTCCCGAATCGACCAGAATCCAGAAGTTGCAACAACGGCCGCATCACCAGGCTTCAGCCCTGGCGGAACTCTCTCGCTCTATGACCAGAGCGCAGGAATCGCCTTCCTCCTCACCGGCGCAAAAACCAGTGACACCACGGGAGCTCCTGAGGCCCCCTCCGCAGTATTCAGCGGCCTTCTTGGAGACTCTACCGCCCGGGACTCTCCACGGTGCATCGGCGGTTTCCTTCTCCTGAAGTTCCCTCATCACCTGCGCAAAAGCCGGTGATGACAAGGGTGCCCCTGGAGCCCCCAACCTTCATCACCTGCGCAAAAGCCGGAGTCAACAAGGGTGCTCCTGAGGCCCTCTCCGCAGTATTCAGCGGTGTTCTTGGAGACCCTGCCGCCTGGGATTCTCTTCGATGCTTCAGCGGTTCTTTTGAAGACTCCACTACCCTCAGGGCAGGGTAGGGAGGCTCCCTGAGTCCCAGGCTTGGGGCAGACGTGACCGCTAGAGGGAACCAAGAGCAATTCTTCCCCCATAAGGCGGGTTGAGAGCCATGGAAGAAGACAAGGCTGCAGGGACCTGAGGGAGGCGCAGGGGTTGGAAGCCTTATAAGAGGAATGAACCCAGATGGAGGTTTAATTTAACACCTTCCCGGGTGCGATCCCAAGCGATTCGGAACTCTTCAGATACCCCGCGTCAGCGACCGCTTCGGTTCCTAAACCGAGTGCCGATGACGGGTGGGCCCAAGCCGCCTGACTGAAGCGGTGGGGGCAAGGAGTCAGTCTCCTGAGAAGATGAGCCGGCAAGGCACTTTGGCGGTTCCCGAAGAAAGCGCCACAATGTGCAGAAGTGGCAGTCTTGGGAACCGCCGCAGTAAAAGCAACCACCAAGTGAGCGCACGCTCCCACGATCCCGTGGCCGTTCGTGCTCCGGCAGCGGTCAATTCGGGACTTAGAGGAAGTGTGCGGATCGGAAGAGACGGAGGTCCCACCTCGGGCTCGCTATCTCCCCCGAGATGGGCCTGGGGGCCACTGTCGGTACCTGAGATATGGGGTACCCCCGCGCACAGGGTAAAATGCCTAAGGAACTCGCCCTTCTACGCAGGGAGAGCTCCGAAGGTGCCACGCGTCCGGCGGGGCCGGACCTCCCTCTCCTCAGAGGAGAGCTCCGGGCCCGCCACGTGGCAAACAGAAGCAGGACCTCCCCCTCCGCGGGAGAGAGGCCCGAAGGCGCCGCGTGTCTAGTGGGGCCGGACCTCCCTGTCCTCAGAGGAGAGCTCCAGGCCCGCCACGTGGCATACAGAGGCCGGACCTCCCCCTCCGCGGGGAGTGGTCCGGAGGCTCCACGTGCCCCGCGGGGCTGACCCTCCTCTTCTCTGAGAAGGGCTCCGGGCCCGCCACATGGCAGCAGAGCGACGCTGCCTGCCCCGAGCGATAGGCAGCGGGCGTAAATACGCTCCATACCTTGCCCGTACAAGGTATTCAAGGCCCGCGTCTTCCCAAGACGCGGAGACGCGGAGCACGCTTCTGTCAGGTGCCGTTGCGCCCAGTCGCATCACAGACTGGCGCGCGGTGTCAGAACCTGTCAGCCAATAAACACCACGACAAGACATCCCATGCCGCCTGCACCGTCATCAACCACTACGACTAGCATGCGGCATTGGCAGGACGGCAAGATGAAGACTCAGAAGCCTTCGACCAGAGACAACTACCGGCATAACTGCAGATATGGTAGATAATAGACAATCTTCCCGGGACCACCTGTCGGGTCCCGGCTTCCCTTGTAAGCCGCCCGGGTCTTGGACTATAAAAGGCTCGGGTAGGCGTCGATAGCAAGGGTTCGCACTTTGCAACTCATACGCTAGCCATACACTCTCAAGCTGTAACTCACCCCCAAGCTCAGGCCTCCGGCCCTGAGCAGCAAGCAATACAGCGAGCTCCATAGCTCGCCGTGGACGTAGGGTTTTACGCTCCGGCGGCCTGAACCACGTAAAACTCGCCGTGTCAAGCTCTTACTAACTCGTCCATCTGCGCAAGCTCTCCGCTAGGGACTAGCCCCTCCAAAAAAAGAACCTCCACGGGCTTCCCGGTGCAGGCCCGATGGAAGTGTCGATCGCACACTTCGACAAGTACCAATTAAAGTTCACAGTCGGTTCTGGTAATCGCTACAGTAGTGCCGGTTTATAAATGGATCCAGTTCTGCTAATTGATTTAGCAAAACCAGATGCAGTTATGAACCGGCTCTGATACTTGGCTTATCAATACCGGTTCATATTTAGAACCAGTTCTGATACTTAACTTATCAATACCGGTTTGTGTTTGGAATCGATTCTAATAATCGATTTAACAGAACAAGATCATAACCAGAACCGGTTCCGATACTAAACTTATCAGTACCGGTTCCTAACTACATTTGTTTCTGCTACTCGAGTTATCAATACTAGTTCTTAACCAGGACTGGTTCTAATAATTTAGTTATCAGAACCGATTCATAAGTGGAACCGGTTTTGATAAGAGTTATCAGAACTAGCTACAGAACTGTTACTGATAGATCTTATTGTCATCATCAAATTTTTACTATCAGTTCTGGACCCGGTATAGATGGCAATTATGAACTGGTACAAATGACTATTTTTGTTGTAGTGGAAACATTAAAAAACAATTAGGAGTAAGAGCATAACGGAAATTCGTTGACAGATATTGATTGTGAATATGTAGCATCCATGAAACAATTAGGAGTAACAATCATGAGGCAATGTGAGACAGGAATCATGCCATAAACGATAGTGTTTAACACTCACATCATCATTAAAGTTATCACATAAACGAGAGTATTTAACACTTGTAGCTCCAATCCATAGGCAATCGACATTGGGAACACACGCCTAGTACTCAACGTAGTCTTCACCGAAATTCTCCCAAGTTTCTCTTTAGGTGAGTAGCGAGTGGGAATAGAAAGTGTGAGTACTTTGAAGTACTCAGCAAGTGTGGGAACATGACATGTGGGCCAAATACAAGTATGATATAAAGAGGTTTATTGCACAAAGCAGATTTTAGTTTCATAAAGTTTTAAATGCTTCATAATATCATTAAATGATGACAATCCCAATATAATCCGTCAACATCAATATAAGACTCATAATTTCCAACATATTACATATTCATCAACCTCTATCACCATTATTTATCCATAATCAACCATAATCATTAATCATCATTTTCCACAATATAACTGACAAAATTCAATAACCAATACCAATTATAAAAAACCAAGTTCAACACTAGTAATGTGAGGGTCCATGTTGCTCGTGGCCGTGAGCACGACTGTCAAGACAATTTTACACTCTGTAGAGGTTGCACCACTTTACCCACAAGTTCGTGATTTCATAACGCGTGGATGACTAAGGAACCTCTATTACGCCAAGGCACACTACCTTGGGTGTGCGATCTAGAGATCAAAAAATAGCTTTAATAAAAGGACTAGGTTTCACCGGAGTGGTTCAACTCCTACCGAGTACCAATCCAACCCAGGTACCCCCTTTTATGCCATTCAGATCCCAGGGAGGTCTCCGAGACTCCCATTCCCCGCTCCTCCATCTGATCCATAGAGTACCAAGAATACAACTAATTATTTAGATAAGCCTTACCCATACTGGCCCTGTAGTGGCACTGTTATTTCTAGGTGGTCGCTCCATTAACCGGTCATTAGATATAAAAAAAGCCTACCTTCAAGCCATCCAACCTCAACCAACAAAACCTGTTTACTTAGATCCCTAAATTCCATGTTGCTTAAAGGGCTATCATTATTCAAGTGATTAAGTTCATTAAACAAGTTCATTAATTTTACCTATAAATCTCAACTAAGCATGCTAAGGGAAAAAGAAATAACTAATTCTTCATCGATTCTAGGGCGACAAGGAAAAGAAATTCAATGCTAGTAAATCCTAATGACAGTTTTTCCCACAAAATTGACATGACCATGCAAAGTTCACAAATAAAATGATGTTCTCGAAAATGAATCAATACGTTCAATGCACTTGCCTTCCTGTTGCTGGGTGGATTGCTCAAGTGTCTCAAAGTATTGCTGCCAAAAGTCCTCGTACGTAGGCTCTTAAGCGTAATCATCTAGTCGCAATCACACACATACACAAGCAATAATATACAATAAATACATTGCATCCATGCAAAAATATAATATATGACATGAATGCATGTAAGTACTTAGATTAAATATGATTTGTTTAACGTTTATTTATTAAAACTCATAATTAATTTTAGTTGTTTAATAATTAATCTATATATTTTGATAATTAACTATGTAAGTCCGGTCTTTACTATAATTAATAAGGATTTAAAATAATTAATTCAGATTAAAATCAGTGTTAAAACAGTTAATAATATTTTTGCAGAATTTATTTTGATTTATTAGAATTTTATGGAATTAATTTGCTATTTATTATGCTGTTTAGATATTTTCCTATTTACTATGAGCAAAAAATAATTATTATAGATTCAAAAATGAATTTATTAAGTGTTTGGGGGCTAATTAATGGTTTATGGAAACATAATATATAGACTAAAAATAAATTATTATTTGTTTAGGGGCTAAACTAAAAGTTTATTAAAGATCAGGGGGAATTTTATAATTTTTGTGAAATATATGGGCTTACCTATAGAAATTAGAAGGTGGATATTAATTTAATAAAAATCTAAGGCGCGCGGCAAGGTGATGCCAGAACAAACATCTTAGGGAAATATTAAACCAAAATTATATAGACAATTACCTTGGTGCTGCCGCCGTTGGACACTTCCACTACTTACTGACTACTCTTCTACCATTTAACATGCATTACCCTTGCAATGGTAAACCATGTAACTTGTTACAAGTATTGCAATATAAAATTTTAGTCCAATTAATTATGTAAATATGAGCTCTATTACAATATCTTGTTAGGATCTTTGTTCTATATGAGATGGTGTTGTATGTAAAATTATGTGATGTTAGGTGTGCCAAATAGTTAGTTTTTCCGGTAACTTATTAGTTCAGCTCCTTCTCCGAATGAACTAAAAGTAGAATAAATTTTAAGTTGTTGTTCACTAGCTTTTAAACTGCTTCTTTAACAAGCTTAAATTGTGTCAAATAGTGACTAGTGGCACATAAATAATTGTTTGACCATCCTCACTATTAGAGGCGATGCTCTCGGTTCTGCCGTAAGAGCAGAGAAAATATTTGCACCTTAGCACCACCCAAACTTTACATATCTTGATCGGGTAGGACGAGCAAACACTGCCATCAAATTGCATACACATTAAATATTTCGTAAATGATGACATATATATCCTGCCCCGTGGATAAGAATATCCATTTTTCTTTCTTATGGGATGTTCGAGCATTCATATATGCATTAAATTTTTTATCTTATAGGAAGATACGCAGAGAGTAATAACAGTACAAGCGTAACTACTTCAACAAAGATATATACAGACATTAAATATATTCTTTGTAAATGATAACATATCATGTCCCACGCATAAGATATCCATCTTTCCCTATGTCTGAAGGGATGTTCGAGCATTCATATACGTATTAAATTTTAGCTGTTTTATAGGAGGCTACTTTCCTTCTAATACATAGGAGCAGTTTTGTACGAGTGATGGACACAGAAGCAGGATTGAGCCTCTTTGTTCCTTTCACCAAATTAGTTGTCACAGGAATTAGATAAGATTAGCAATGAACTATAATGAATTGGAAAGTAGTCATTCTCCTACTGTTGGTGACGATTTGTCCTCAACAAATAACTTGTGAATGTACCCAGAAGCAGAAGCAGGACATCCTGGACAAATGCATAGGCTTCATTTCCAAGCATCATGCTAACACTTTGCCTCAGTACAGGAGTCCCTGCTGCAACATGGTGAGAATGGTGCCAGCCAAGAACATGAGCTGCATCGTTGATCTACTTACAGATGCAGAGAAGACTCAGTACGATAAACTGAGGATCCTGCAACTGAAAGATCTCTGCTAAGCTACTAATACAACTTCCTCATCATCTGCAGCACTTGGTAAAAATAAGAAATCTGATCCTTTTCATGCTTCTGCACAATTTGTTGGCCCCGATAAGATAATAAACCTTCATTGGTCATATTTTCTTCTGCCAGGTCATCGCTGATGGAGGTTGAATGAAGATAAATATGTATACCAGTGGTTAATAAAATTGATCTGTCGGTTCATTATGATGTGTCTTTGGTTCGGTAAAAGTGGTTCATAATGCTTGTCGTGCCATTTGGATTCCTCTCGTGCGAAGCATGCCTAAGCCATGTACCATTTACGAAAATGACCAACTTTATAGAAAAAAAGAGAGAGAAAAAAATGCATGTCATGTGAACAGCAATTCTGCGTCCTCGAAAAACAAAAGGAGAGAAAAACAGCAAAACTGATCCCTGCGTTTTTGTATTCCGGTCTCTTTACTATGTACAAGACATTTTATTCTGCCGTGGTTAGCTTGTATTACAATATTTTATGAAATACAAGTAAATAAATACCAAAAGATAACAAATAAGTTGAACTTTTTACAACATACTAAGTAGGAACAACAACTGGAATAGTTATATTTATTACCATTTATAAAAAAATATTCTACCATAAAGACGTGATTTCAGTCCATGGTTACTGCCATTGATACGAAAGTTTATTACCATTTATACATGTAGTCTACCGTAAAGACGTGATTTCAGTTCATTGTTATTGCCATGTGTTCGAAGATTTATATGAAAAAATTATATCAGGTGATAACACGGTAGCTTGAATATGATCCAATAAAACGGCATGGTTGATTTTTTTCTATAGGAAAAACGGAAGGAACTGATTTTTCCAAATTAATTTGCTCCTGGCTCCAGTCTATATAACCATGCATCCCCAAAGCGATACAACATCACAAAACCATTAGTCTCCACACAGCTATACGAGCAAAAGCATAATCTCTAGCCTCTGTGATAAATGGCGCGATTCCCCGCTGCTGCGTGCTCCAAGAAGACTCCTCACCTTCGTCTTCGTCCCGCTGCTGCTGGCTCTCCTCGCCGCGACGATGTCGGCCACCAGGCCCACCTTCTCGCAGGAATCTGGATGCGAACCAGTTGTATCCTGCGAGGCAAACCTGTGCGGGGGCGTCTGCGCCACCTTGGGCATCAGCGGCGTTGGGACGTGCAAGCCCGTCGCTGGCGTCCTTAATTGTTGCTGCGTCCCGAAATCCTCAACTTCCGTCGGTGTCAACTAGCTTGTTCGTTGATCCATCGGTTGCTTAATTAACACGAGACAATACACATGAGTGCTTGATTGCCCCTCAAAATATTGTATGCGTGCTTTACCTGTTACTTTTTTCTATAATTCGTAATTCAACAGATTTTTGTGTGAATCTCGATATGCTTGGACGTTCACGTGCTCCTTCCTCCTTTCTCTGATAGCAAGCGGCGTGTTTGTTTGTCTTGGCTTTTCATTGCCCTATTTTGGGTCCGCGGAACACGATGAATAGTATAACTTGGATTATTAAAAGAGTTGCTCTTTCAATCTACGTCTTATCTGGTCGAGATCAAACGTCTACAATTCATAATTTTTTTGATAGTCAATATATTGACAAAAACTTAGAGTCAATACATTCAGAAAAAGGTTTTCCTATAAAAAAATTAAAATAATTAACAATAAGTACATAAATCTTAAAAACTAGCATTTCTGGATTATTAATCTGTTCTATGCCATTTCTATGAAGATGGTGAAGTCTGGTGAGCTGAGGGCCAAGGGACAATGCAAAACCTTCAATTGGAACCACTATGGCTGGAAAAAGTTTCCATATCACAGGAAATGTTTTTCCCGGCTAAGGATTTGTTACTCTTTGATAGGGCTGGTGTTGCTACTTGTATATTTTTTCTTTGGTGGATGCATAGGACTGTACTCATGCTTACCTAGTTTATTTAGACATCACGTCAAAGGACGTCTGACACACGTGTACTAGTGCAGTTCGCATAGTCCTGGGACGGGTGTGATGTTGATCTGTATCCTCGGGATTTTCTACTGTTTGCTGTCTACAGGAGCATGCATATTACCATGCAACAATCTGTGTGACGTGATGTCCGATGGAGGATTCAAGTGAGAAAGATTCAGGAGTCATTTTCGCTCAGGATAATCAACGACGTAATCAGAGGCTCACCTTTGCCCTGGAAGACATCATCGACAGAGTTGTGCTTGACGGTGATGACATCCCGCGACGCTGACTGGACAAGGTGACTTCTTACATTCTGTTAATTCGTCAGGACTTGATCATCTTGCAGGATTGGAGATCGATATGGTACACGGTTGCCACTGGGCCTCTGATTCCTCCCAATCAGATCCAGATTACATTCAAAGAGGTCAGGAAGGAAAATCAACTTTGAGAGAGGAGTTTTGGGAATTAGTTGGATTCCAGCTGGAGCTCGTTGGTGGGAAGATAACCCTCCTATGGAGATTAGGAATCCACAAATTCTCCAATCACGATGGTAGATGAAGGGACGGATCAAGGCAAGGTCAAGATCATAGTCAACTCATTTGTGTAATTGGATTTCTTGAAAGTCAGAGACCTTGTCCCAATTTGAATGCCTGATGTAAGGAAATCATATAACCAGAAATCTGGACGCAAGGGAGTCCTTTTTATATTTTAAAAAACCCTGGTTCCACGACCGGTTGACATATTTATAATAGGGAAAAATACAATGTTACTGATGGAAGATCAGCCAGTTTTGGTTGATCAGATACTCCACCGCGACAACGCGATGCAAACAGCTAGATAACACCAAAACTAGCTAAAGAAAACGTCTGTAAGTGTTTTGCCCCAACCACCATGAAGCAGCGGGCTTCATCCTTTGATGTCTCTGGACAATTGAGATAAGTTATTTTACTTGAAGATTTTAGTAGCAGGGGACATAAAAATACTGATTTGGCTACCCGCAGACTTGCAGTCTTGCCACAGTCCATATACGATCCTGGACCAGTAGCCAAGCGAAGATTTTGTATCGTCGAGGTGCCCAGATGCGCCATAATTTCTTTGGTACTAAGAGAAAAACAAATGCTCTGAAATTGGAGTTTGTAAGCTGACTTAGCTGAATACACTCCATCTGCTGTTGGTTTCCAGATAATCTCATCTTCACGGTTGTCCAGCGGGTCAAGATAAACTTCCTGTGCAAGCTGCCAAAGTGAAGAGAATTGGGTGAGGGGCTGTGTATCGAGATCATACATAAGGCCCCTTATCCAATTTCCACTTGACACTGCATCTCTGACTGATCTTCTCTTTCTTCTGCTATGCCGGTACAAGTCTGGAAACAGCACTGACGGAGCCGTTCCTTTGGTCCAGCTAGATTGCCAGAAGCATGCCTTACAACCATTGTGTACCGTGACTGATGTAGCAGCATTGAAAAGTTCTTCATCTATGCGGTCAATCGGTAATTCCATGCCTCCAGGGTTTATGGGGGAGGATCACTGTATCTATAGCCATCTCAGAGGGAGTGGCGGTCGAGATCCATAATGCCCAATCCCCCCCCTGTCCACCGATCTGCAGACTTTTTACTAGAGTGCTTTACAATGTCCACCCTTAAGCTCTTTAATCAGCTGCTTGGGTACCCTAAGGGCAGTGAAAGCATAGGTAGGAAATGAGAGTACAGTTCGCACCAATTCCAATCTGCCACCCAAGCTTAACATTTTCCCCTGCCAGCCTGCTAATCGATGGAGCCTCTGTCTTTTAGCTTTTGTAAGTGACCAAGTCAAAGCCTCCCTAAATTGACCCGGAGGCCTAGGTATGTGATTGGAAAGTCACAGCGCCATCCAGTACGGCCGCAAACAGTCAGAAAAATAGTCAAATCGTTTTCATTTTTATATTTTAAATTCAGAATCAAGTCGGAAAAGATACTTTCAGAAATGGTCACGGTATCAAAAATTTCGGAAATATCATAAACGGATACATTGGAACAGAAACATGTCGATATCGGTCAGATTCGGATGTTTTTATTTCAAAAATAGTGCTCCAAAATCCTATGTTAGCATTACTTCAAATGATATAAATAAACTATGATAAATGTTTTCACATGACTAATTATAATAAACTAAATAATACATACACGTACTCTGATGAAGTAGTTGTATAAGTAAGTAAGACATATATAGATGAGTAAGACGCTCCCATACCACACTAATGAACGTGCGACTAACAAATGGATGGCCTACCTATTATGCGGGGTAGGAGAGAAGAGTATCAACAATGGGTTTTAGAGTAGATGTAACACCCAACATATAAAAGAGAAGGGAATTTTAAATTTACAAACAAATTAGAACCAAACTGCCCAAGTTCAAAGTTTAAAGGTGAAATGAAAACCAAAGGAATAAGGGAAAATAAAAACAAAAAGGATACAAAAATGATGTATGAGCAGAAGTATAACAGGCCAAAAGCCCACCTTCCTTCTTCTGTTTTCCCGCAGCTCACCTTTTCTTTTCTTCCCCTAGCGGCCCAGCCCAGCCCACTTGTCTGTCTTTTTCTCTTCTCTCACTGACCGGCGGGACCCACACGTCAGGCGCCTTCTTCCCGTTGCCGCGCGGTCCCCTCCCTCTCCCCGCCTTTCTCCGGTCGCCCGACAGCCCCGAACAGAAAGCCGGCTTCACCAACCGAAAGGGGAGTTTGTCCCCTCCGATCCCCCTCCGTCCCTCGCTCTCGCGCCGCACTACAAAACCCACCCGAAACCCTACCGCTCTCCCTACTCCCTCTCCCTGCTGCGGACGGAGCCGAGCAGCTCCCATCTACCCCCTCGGTGAGATCTGGGCCACTGTCCCTCCCCCTCAGTCTTCTCCTCTCTTCCTCACTGGTTGACCGTCGAGCGCCTTCACAGGGACGCGGCGACCCTCTCCCGACCTCCTCCGACGCAGAACGGCGTCAAAACCCCCAAACTGCCCAAACTCCGGTGAGTCTCCGTCTACCCCCTTTTGCACCCTCGCTTCACCTTGCTTCCTTGTGATCTGACTCCACCTACGACTTCCCCTCGCCTCAGAACGTGATGCCGACCCATAGCCCTTGAGCCAACGTCGCTCAGTGACGACTCCGACGAGAACCGAAGGGCTGCACCACCCCTCCTCGTCACGAGTCTTCACCACGCCTCCCCAGACCACGCAGAGGCCCTAGGTGAGATCGCCGACTCCCTCTCCCAAAGTTTTGTTGATCAGCTAGGGCTAGGAAACTCGGCAGTGGTGAAACCTATGAGCTCCAGACGCGCACATGGCGCGCCGCCGCGGGAGCCGCCGCCGGCGACCACTTCCGGCCGGGGGAAAGCCCCACCGGCCGATCGGGAGCCGATGGCCCCGATTAGACCGAAGCGTACCGGTTCGGGATTTTAAATCCCGACCATTGGTGCTCGATCTGACGGCCCACGTTGAATGGATCTTTTCTCGCGGCCCGTTTAGCATCTAGGCCCCTAGGGTTTTCAGTAAAGAGCGAACTAGCCCCTGCCAATTGCTAGCTACCCCCTGGGCTCTAGGGTAATTAGGGAAACCGTTGTATTTTCTCATTTTAAGCCCCTGTACCCCCTGATTTATCATATTTGTCCCCAGCCTGTTAGGAAAATTTTCCAATGACCCCTGGACCCTCTGTATTCCCATAAAGACCCCTAGGACCCCTGTAAATTTTGTGTAGCTCCAGAAACTCACGAGAAATAGCATTTTAGGCCCTTGAAGTTTCTGTTTTTGCAACTAGAACCCTGATATATTCTAAAATTTTATCCCTCCATCATTGGAGCATGCTGGAAATTTACCAAAATACCCCTGTATGATTCTGTTATGATATTTGGGCCCCTAAAATGAATCTATTTTCACTTTTTAATCCATGTGTCATTCTGAAAATTTCAGCTAAACCCTTGCACTAATTGGTATGTTCACAAAACACCCCTGCAGGGCCTGTTTTGCAATCTAGACCCTTAAAAAAATCTGTCTTAATATGGTAGCCCACCATACTTGCTGACATTTAGCACATAAGCCCCTGCATGGGTTGGAATTCACCTTTTTGGTAGGGTTTTAGTGCTGAAAATTATTTAAACACCCTAGAACATGTAATATGGATATTATAACTTAAGTACCCTGCTGTATTTTCATGGAACCCCCCTTGACAGTTCCGAAGTCACATTCTAACCCATGTCCTATGTGCTGAAAATTTACAAGGACACCCTCCTACTTGATAAAAACCACACTTAGGACCCAAATAAACCCCTAACATTTACAAAACACCCTCACATGAATATATACACATGATGGTGCGGGAATTACGTCTTACTTTTGTGCTTTGATGAATATCATGATAGAATGTTATGTAGCTTTTGCTTATATGCTCTCTGTTATTTTCTTTTCCCCTGCTATTGTCATGGACCAAATCAGCCCCCGAGCCGACGCTGGACCTGCAAGCCCAAGACTTCGACGACCCCGAGCCGCAACACTTCTCGAGAGGCAAGTGCCCTTGACCATATTTCTCCCTTTTTAGGATTTTTAGTTAGAATTGCATGCTTTAGGTCTCAATTTGAATCCCATGTGTTGAATGTTTACTAGTTCTTTCCTGACATGCCTTGTAGTCGGGATGGGTAGTATAGGGTTTACATTTTATGTCATTATTTTCATGCTTAGCCCTGCTTAGATGTCGGGATGAGAGTTATTACATTTAAATTCAATATATCATGATGATTGTGATGATGTGGTGATGTATATAGTGTATGAGGTGGGTAGTATAGGGATCTACCAGGCTGGTGGGTTTACGATGGGTGCTGAATGCACGAGACTCGGGTTTGTGGGTTGATAGCCTGCGTAGATCCTAAGGACCGATTCGTGAGACCCGTCAACTAGCTTATACCGTGCCACCACAAGAACTGTTATGGGGCAGTGTGGCCAATTAAGTTGTTCCTATCTTTCCTTGTGTACACCATAGAGATGTGTGAGTGGTGCAAGAGGGGGCTTCTACGGCAGAGGTTTCAGAGTGCCGCATCGGTAAAACCTTAGCAGGTGTGCACGGGTTGGGTAGTGCAATGTAAAGGCCTTGTCGTATACTCCTGGCCACACACCATAGGGAGTGTGAGATGGCTGAAAGGAGTTTCTTGAGTCGCCGACGAGCGATGAAAACACGACTTGTGGGTAAAGGGTACAAACTCTACAGAGTCAGAACTGTCTAGACAGCCGTGCTCATGGTCAAGAGCGGGTTGGTAACTCTCTCATGATTAGTGTGGGTCGGTTTGGTATGGTTTGGGATGGTGGTATGGTTTGAGACTACAGAGGTAGTGGAGATACTTGGAGATATGGTTGGGATGGGCGGGAGTGTCACTAAACAAATAGGACGCTTAATAAAACTAAGGAAATAGATTGCGTAGTGCATAAGCCGTGTTTAGCCTTCCTTGATTCTTGCCTCATCATGCATAAACTTTCCCACACTTGCTGAGTACATTATGTACTCAGGCGTTTGCCTCTCTTTTCTTTTCCGTGCTGCTCAGGACCCGAGGAAGCTACTGAGGATGACGTGGACGACGGTTTTGACCCTGGCACGCAGTTCTAGGCTGGTGTACCGCCGGACGGCGCCTGTGGATGCCCTACTTAGATTTCTGCTGTCATGATGTACTTTTCTTTTTGAGCCCATGAGGCATTTATGTATTCGGATAATATAATCGCCGCACTTGGCTTAATTAATTAATGATACATTTGCTCTTTATTATCTCGCGTGTGATGTGACTCGATCCTAGCACACGCGGGAGTACGCTTGGTGTCTATTGCAGGTACCGGGCGTGACAGTAGAGAGCTTTCAAGTGTTGTTATCTCTTTAGTACTTGAGCGTAGACGACATATTTTTTGCTTCCACTATAATTGCAAAAAATTAGGCATCATATCTATTTGTGCGATTCATTTGGTCGGTTCACCTGGTTGAGTTCGTGAGTGAGCCTATGGGTCAAGATAAGCATAGGTAATAGTTGCTACTGCTCACAATCATGTTGTTTTATAATTTTTGAATAAATTTCCAAATAAATTTCTGAATAAATTACCGAATAGATTTCTGAATAAATTTCCGAACAAATACAAAATTCTGATAATTCGATCGGAAATCTATCCACATTATTTCCGATCCGATTTCCGATAAAAATGGAAATCGGTACGGAATTCCAAAATCAGTATAGGATGATCCGGAAAATTTCTGTCCGAATTTTACCCCTACCATCCAGCAGGGAATTGCTGAAAAACATCTGACATGCCAGTGCTTAGACAGTTTAT
This sequence comes from Neostapfia colusana, assembly GCA_030760725.1. Taxonomy (NCBI): domain Eukaryota; kingdom Viridiplantae; phylum Streptophyta; class Magnoliopsida; order Poales; family Poaceae; genus Neostapfia; species Neostapfia colusana. The sequence continues at coordinate 12,191,726 of JASWHV010000016.1, forward strand.
GAGCGACACGGTGCTTTTGGTGATGTTAATCTGCAATCCCGAAGCATCACCAAAACGCTTCATCAGCTCAATAATCAGCGTGAGGTTGTCTTGCACAGGGTTGGAAAAGAGTACAACATCATCTGCGTATAAAGACACACGCAGTCTTCTTAAGTAACCTTCCATGTTAGTGTACTTCATAAACTTGTGTAGGTTTGTTTTTTGCACTTTGCATTAGAATTAACGAGTCGGTGTGAGCCTGGGAGGTTGTCCAGTGCCACACACGTCTTTGCATGGGTCTGCATGAGTGTGCCTGTGTTTGCATGGGTCTGCATGTAGGTAGTGGCCAGTGGGGTGTCCGGTTCTTCAACATCGCGGGCGACGCGCATCCTGGTGTGGCTACTTGCGCGGGAAAGCAAGGAGTCAGGCATGGATGTAGATGAGCCGGAAAACTGATTGTTGCATCGTGTGAAATATAAAGAAAACGTTGAAAAGAAGCCAATTAGAGTTTTTCCCAGCCAACTCCCTCGCGTGCGTTCTTGTGTTTCAGCTGTGAAACTCGTTCTCATCGGAGTAGTCCGGAGTTAGTACGGAGTAGTCCGGAATTGGGTCTTTCAATTGGCATTAGAGCCGTGAGTTGATCGCCAGAGCAAGGAGAATCGATGGCGAGTTCGTCTGCGGCACATGCGCGGACTCCTGACTCCAGACACTCTCGATCGCGTCCCCTGAGTAGATCGCCGCCGTGGCTGGCAGAACGTCGTGGCTAGAGCGGGCGCCACACGTCTGAGATCGTCGTTGAGCGGGTTGTGGAGCGTGTTGTACCGGCTAGAAACTTCCCGGTGTTGATGAAGACCAACTACTACGACTGGGCCGCGCTCATACACATCATGCTGCAGGCGAGAGGTTTGTGGGACGCGGTGATCATGGGTACAACAGACTACACGGAGGACCACTTGGCATTGGAGGTGATCGACAAGGCGGTGCCGTCAGAGTTGATGGTGTCGATCGCAAGCAAACCGTCGGCAATGGCGGCGCGGGAGTAGCTGGTGCTACAAAACATTGGCGTCGACCTGGCGCACAAGGCTAAGGTGAGCACCCTCAAGCGCGAGTTCAACTCTCTCACGTTCGAGGCTGGTGAATCGATCAATGACTTTGGCATGCGTCTTACTTGGATCACCAACCAACTACCGGTTCTGGGCTTCGAGTACAAGGAGGAGGAGATTGTGAGACGATTCCTGGCGGCACAACCTCCAAGATTCGAGAAGATCACCACTTCGATCGAGACCTGTGCTATCTGGACATGATCACAGTCGATGAGATGATTGGGCGGCTCAAACCCTCGGAGGAGCGGAACAATCGCAACTATGGCAAGATTGCCAGCCTCAATCTGACGGAGGACGAGATGGTGGCGCGCCTGTCCTTGCGTCTGAAAATATCCGGGAATGGCGGTGGAGACCGGCATAAGGAGTTTTCTTCAGGCGGCGGTAAGAGCGGTCGTGGGTGTGGAAGAGGCCATGGCAGCAGTTACGGTGGACACGGTGGTGTTCATGGTGGTAGCAACACTGAAGATCGCAGTGGTGGAAGTGATGGCCGTGGCAGTGGAGAAGGCAGCAGTGATGTCGCAAAGGATGAATGTCGCTACTGCGGCAAGAAAGGGCATTGGCCCGTGAATGCAAGAAGAAGAACATGACGAGGACATCCATGCCGCACAAGCCGAGAGGGAAGAAGAGACCATGCTGCTCGTCACAAGATCGGCTGAGATCGAGCCCTTTGCAACTCAAGTGCATCCATCGACGGTGCAACTGAACAAGGGAAGACTCTTCGTTCAGCTGGGGGTGAATGGCGGTGGTGATGGTGCCTGCTGGATTCTGGATTCAGGGGCCACCAATCATATGACAGGAGCTCGCACTGTGTTCTCTGAGATTGATCCCCAAGTTCGGGATACCATTCGGTTTGGAGACGGATCAGTAACCAACATTGAAGGTGGTGGCACGATCTCGATCAAATGCAAGACCGGAGGACACAAAGCTCTCACAGGGGTATACTACATCCCGAGTCTGACGGTGAATATTGTTAGCCTCGGGCAGATGGAGGAGGCGGGATACAAAATTGTGTTTGAGAATGGATTCCTCAAGCTGTGGGATCGTGCCAGCACTCTGCTCGCGAAGGTGAGGCGTGGTGCAAACCGACTGTATGTGCTTCGTCTTGACATCGACCGGTCCGTGTGCCTGGCGGCACATGGGACGAGCCCGGCGTGGTGCTAGCCTGTGTGGTACGGCCACTTGAATTTCCACAATCTCAGGCGTTTGGTGGAGGGAGACATGGTGTGTGGGCTGCCGCAGATTGACCATGTCGAACAGGTCTGCGACAGTTGCCTAGCCGAGAAGCAGAAACATGCTACATTCCCATCGGTGGCCAAGTATCATGCAAAGGAGAAGTTGGAGCTGGTACACGGGGATCTTTGTGGCTGTGTTACGCCGGCGACGCCTGGCGGCAAGCGATACTTTTTTTTGCTGCTCGACGATGTGAGTCGCTATATGTGGCTTGTGTTGCTAGAAACTGTGAAATCCACTTTTGATAAAAATCTCTCTAGCTGTTGTTCAGTTCAAAAAGATTATTCAAAATTCAAACTCTCTCATGCAATAAAGCAAAGTGTACCTAAAATGGGCAACTCCAATCCAATTCTAAACTATGCGTCCAACCTCAGCAAATATAAAGTTGAGTTCTTCAATAGGTTCCACTTGTAGTAAATATCCTCTCTGCAAAGTGGATGAAATTTGAAAACCCTTTGCCAGTTCACCACTAACAATTCGTGTTCCATGGAGTTTGACCCTTTTGGTTTATCTGTGAAGGATCTTGCTACCCGTCGTCTTCTCCTTCACTACGATACTCTGGGCCCCTATACACTCTACGGCGGGTTGCCTGGGCACACATAGGTCCACCTCTATCTACGCCGTGTTCCTAGGAAGCAGCATCGTCTCCTAGTCGTCGAAGTGGCAGATCATTGTCTCCCGTCTGAGTGCTGAGGCCGAGTATCGCGTCGTGGCCAACGATATGGTTGAGGCTTGTTGGCTTCGGCAGCTGCTTATGGAGCTCCACAGTCCCCTCGCTTGAAGCACACTTGTCTACCGTGAAAATGTTAGCGCACAAAGCATGTGGAGATCGACCTTCACTTTGTTCTTTACCGCGTCGCCATCGGGTGGTCCACGTCCCTATGACTTCCGAGTTCACTGACATCTTCACCAAGGGTCATCCTTTGTCGGTGTTCTAGAAGTTTGGATCCAGCATCAACATGTACCGAGACTAGATGATGTGACTGCGGTGGGAGAGGGGTGGGTGGGGTGAATGTTAGCTTATATGTATTTGGGTGCGATACGGTACTTTGGTCATTAGACATGAGGCTAGTTGGCCCTCAAGTCTTGTACTCCTATATATGTACCCTAATCTCTCATCAATGAATCAAGTCAGTTTTATCCTCTAATAGTCATGTTAAAAAGGAGGAACAAATCTAGCGCACATAGCTTGTTTTAATCTATCCCATATTAGAGGTCCACTCCAAGAATTGACAAGTTCATTCACCCATATAATAAAGAAGTACTTAAACTCAATAATAACTTGTCCTTACTATATGTTGTTCGGGAACTAGGTGTGAATTAAATTTCTGCTCCACCGTCATCTCCCAATCAAGATAAACCTCAACATAATAAGAACAAAAAAATGAGGTTATGGTAAATTTGACTCTAGTGACAAGATCATCAAGAAGATAGTTATAGTCATTGTAATTATGACGGGTATTACCACTCATACCTCGATAATTATGTGGAAATCACGATTGTTTATTGTACATGTCATCATCCATACCATAATCATCATCCTCATATCCTTCAACAGGTGGTAGCTGGGTTTCAATAGCATCATTACAATAAAAAAAATTAAATGTTGGCTTCGGTGGAGGCTTCATTCTCGGTGAAAGTATCAGTCATTATCAATAATAGAATGGATTACTATGAAAATAGAGTTGAGGTAAGACACTAATTATTTTTTTTTATTTTTTGTTTTGTTATTACTTTTGAAAACTTCTATTTTATATTTTACATGGCTTTGTTTGTGTATGTTGTATTTAAATTCCTACATGCATTTAAATAATTTGATATCTTTAATTCTTAAAATTGAAGAAATCTGGTCTCAACAAAGGTTCTCTCACACCACAGAGATTCCTCGTGCTTCAAGAACAACTTTTAGTTTAGTAAATGAGCATATAATTAAAGACTCGGGTAAGCATCATGTGTTCAAATGGCATACAGGTGATGACACTCTCTGGCATACATCATGGAGCTTTATGGCTAAGTATTATAAGAAAGAAGGACGGTTTAAGATCATAAGTTGATAAAAAAACATGATTTCATTATTAGGTTTGCTTGTTTTTATATGTGAATGCAATAAGGACTGGTGTATGTTGTTTCTATGTGAGTATGTTGTAAGGACTCGTACCGTCCATACGTTTTGTGAATGTTTTTAATATTAGTTTGTAAACGGTTTCTATATGTTCTGATTTCTATGTGATGTTATATGTTCTAAAATCAAATAAGGAGAATTTATTTTTTTGCGTGGAATATACATCTTCGTTGTTTCATAACAAGAACCATATTAAAAAATGTGAATATTAGAACCGGTTAGAAATTGTAAATGGTGCTAACATGGTGCTTATTAGTACCGGTTAAAGTTCACAGTCGATTCTGGTAATCGCTACAGTAGTGCCGGTTCATAATTGGATCCAGTTCTGCTAATTGATTTAGCAAAACCAGTTGCAGTTATGAACCGGTTCTGATACTTGACTTATCAATACCGGTTCATATTTAGAACCGGTTCTGATACTTGACTTATCAATACCGGTTTGTATTTGGAATCGATTTAACAGTACAAGATCATAACCAGAATTGGTTCCGATACTCAACTTATCAGTACCGGTTCATAACTACATTTGGTTCTGCTACTCGAGTTATCAATACTAGTTCTTAACCAGGACTGATTGTAATAATTTAGTTATCAGAACTGATTCATAAGTGGAACCAGGTTTTGATAAGAGTTATCAGAACCAGCTTCAGAACTGTTACTGATAGATCTTATTGTTATCATCAAATTTTTACTATCATTTCTGGACCCGGTATAGATGGCAATTATGAAATGGTACAAATGACTATTTTTGTTGTAGTGGAAACATTAAAAAACAATAAGGAGTAAGAGCATAATAGAAATTCATTGGCATATTTGATTGTGAATATGTGCCATCCATGAAATGTTTAGGAGTAACAATCATGAGGCAATGTGAGACAGGAATCATGCCATAAATGATAGTGTTTAACACTCACATCATCATTAAAGTTATCACATAAACGAAAGTATTTAACACTTGCAGCTCCAACCCACAGGCAATCGACATTGGGAACACACGCCTAGTACTAAATGTAGTCTTCACAGGAATTATCCCAAGTTTCTCTTCAGCTGAGTAGCGAGTGGGAATAGAAAGTGTGAGTACTCGAAGTACTCAGCAAGTGTGGGAACATGACATGTGGGCCAAATACAAGTATGGCATAAAGATGTTTATTGCACAAAGCAGATTTTAGTTTCACAAAGTTTTAAATGCTTCATAATATCATTAAATGAGGCCAATCCCAATATAATCCATCAACATCAATATGAAACTCATAATTTCCAACATATTACATATTCATTAACCTCTATCACCATTATTTATCCATAATCAACCATAATCATTAATCATCATTTTCCACAATATAACCGACCAAATTCAATAACCAATACAAATTATAAAAATTCAAGTTCAACACTAGTAATGTGAGGGTCCAGGTTGCTCGTGGCCTTGAGCACGACTGTCAAGACAATTTTACACTCTGTAGAGGTTGCACCACTTTACCCACAAGTTCGTGATTTCATAATGTGTGGATGACTAAGGAACCTCTATTACGCCAAGGCACACTACCTTGGGTGTGCGATCTAGAGATCAAAAAATAGCTTTAATAAAAGGACTAGGTTTCACCGGAGGGGCTCAACTCCAACCGAGTACCAATCCAACCCAAGTACCCCCTTTTATGCCATTCTGATCCCAGGGAGGTCTTCTGAGACTCCCATTCCCCGCTCCTCCATCTGATCCATAGAGTACTAACAATACAACTAATTATTTAGATAAGCCTTACCCAAACTAGCCCTGTGGTGGCACTGTTATTTCTAGGTGGTCGCTCCATTAACCAGTCATTAGATCTAAAGAAACCCTACTGTCAACCTCAACCAACAAGACCTGCTTACTTAGATCCCTAAATTCCATGTTGCTTAAGGGGGCCATCATTATTCAAGTGATTAAATTCATTAAACAAGTTCATTAATTTTACCTATAAATCCCAACTAAGCATGCTAAGAGAAAAAGAAATAATTGTACTGATTCTTCATCGATTCTAGAGCAACAAGGAAAAGCAATTCAATGCTAGTAAATCCTAATGACAGTTTTTTCCCACAAAATTGACACGACCATGCAAAGTTCATAAATAAAATGATGTTCTCGAAAATAGATCAATACGTTCAATGCACCTGCCTTCCTGTTGCTGGGTGGATTGCTCAAGTGTCTCAAAGTATTGCTGCCGAAAGTCCTCGTACGTAGGCTCCTAAGCGTACTCATCTAGTCGCAATCACACACATACACAAGCAACAATACACAATAAATACATTGCATCCATGCAATAATATAAGATATGACATGAATGCACACAAGTACTTAGATTAAATACGATTTGTTTAATGTTTATTTATTAAAGCTCATAATTAACTTTAGTTGTTAATAATTAATCTATATATATTTTGATAATTAACTATGTAAGTTCGGGCTTTACTATAATTAATTAGGATTTAAAATTATTAATGCAGATTAAAATCAGTGTTAAAACAGTTAATAATATTTTTGCAGAATTTATTTTGATTTATTAGAATTTTATGGAATTAATTTGCTTTTTATTATGCTGCTTAGATATTTTCCTATTTAGTATCAGCAAAAAATAATTATTACAGATTCAAAAATGAATTTATTAAGTGTTTGGGAGCTAATTAATGGTTTATGAAAACATAATATATAGACTAAAAATAAATTATTATTTGTTTAGGGGCTAAACTTAAAGTTTATTAAAGATCAGGGGGAATTTTATAATTTTTGTGAAGTATATGGGCTTAACTGTAGAAATTAGAAGGTAGATATTAATTTAATAAAAATCTAAGGCGCGCGGCAAGGTGATGCCAGAACAAACATCTTAGGGAAATATTAAACCAAAATTATATAGACAATTACCTTGGTGCTGCCGCCGTTGAACACTTCCACTACTTACTGACTACTCTTCTCCCATTTAACATGCATTACCCTTGCAATGGTAAACCATGTAACTTGTTATAAGTATTGCAATATAAAATTTTAATCCAATTAATTATGTAAATATGAGCTCTATTACAATATCTTGTTAGGATCTTTGTTCTATATGAGATGGTGTTGTATGTAAAATTATGTGATGTTAGACTTGTTGTATGTGATTCTATGTTCTGTTGGACTTATGTCACATGTCTATATTTTGTGAATGTCCTATCTAACATTGTGAATTCATATCTAATTCTTTTGAGTTTGGAAATGCATGTGTCGGTTCATAACATGAACAACTATAAAAGATGTGATTATTAGAACCGGTTGGAAACTGGAACTGGTTTTGATAATTTATTAGTACCGGTTCAAAACTGGGATCGGTTCTGATAACTTGTATCCGTACCATTTTTACCGCTACTGATATCTCTTGTTATCATCACCGGTTTTAAAACTGGTACAGATGACAATTATGAACCGGTACAGATGTTTGTTTTTATTGTAGTGAATTGAAGCATCGGTGATCCTATTCACCCGATGCGGCTGCGCTTCAGATACTCATTTACTTACTTTATCCCAGATTTGCTAGGCCGGAGGGCACTTTGAGAAGAGGCGTGGACCTAGAGCTGGCCAAGTGGGCCAGGCTAAAAGGGCCAGCCTGAAGCCCGGTATAATCAGCCAGGCACAAGCATGGCCCGACACGGAGGAGAGCGGGTCCGAGCCGACCCGAAGCCCATCAAAGTCGTGTCTGAGCCGAGGCGCAGGCCCATCATGCCGGCCCGGCGTGACCCGGTTAAAAATAGGTCGACTGGCCCGGTCCTGCCCGATATAGCCCATGGGTGGCTGGCCCAGCGTGAGCTGGACCCAACCAGCAAGCTGTGGTCGCCCCTCGAAACCCTAATCTCCGGACCCCCCCCTCCCTAGGTGCCTCCGCTCCCCTCCCCGCCTGACCGCCTCCCTCGGTGCCTCCGCTTGACCGCCTCCCTCGACGCCTCCGCTCCCAGGCCCCCACCTCCCTCAGCGCCTCCGCTACCAGTGGAGCAGGTAAACATGTAAGTTCTTGGAATGGGATATCTGGCACCATATGTTCCTAATCAACCTCTATCTTGTTATGTTTGTGAACTATCCTCTTATTTAGATAGCGATTGTGTTACATAGATTGAAGATTCATTTAACATAATTTCTTGGTGACAAGATCATAAAAGAACTTATCCTATCCTCTCTATTCTTGTTAAAGATGTTATGATTGTCCCGATTTCCACTATTTCTTCAGAATCTGCATTTAGTTTATGTGGGAGGTTAATTGAAGAACGTCGACGAAGTCTCGCTCCAGCGCATGTCGAGATGCCGTCTTTGCTCAAGGATTGGGAGGAAGTAGACGCTTGACAACAACGTAATATTGTCAACCAGGAGCTTGAGGACAAGATGATGAATATGTATTTGGATCAGTCTCACTGAGTTTGAGTGTATGACTCTATCTTTTTCAAACATTGCCTTCTTATTGTTGGTTGATCACTAAAAGAGGTGGGATGTACTCTTTTTCCTTTAAGGTTTGATCCTCATGTAGTAGAAATGAGGTTTTACTTAAAGGTTTTTAATGAGGCAGCCACTTATTGTATAATAATCAGATCTTTAAAGCATTGTAATCTGATCTGCTATAAGTTTCTGTAATTCTGTTCAATATAAATGTTTTTTGTAATGTCGGGCTTCGGGCTGAGGTACGATTGGCCCGACTTGGGCTAGGCACGACCCGACCCATGTAAAAGTAGCCCGAGCCATTCCTATGCCGAGGCGTAGGCCCGCTGTGTCAGCCCGACCTGGTGTGTTTTTCAGGCCGTGTCGGGCCAATGCTTTTAAGGCCCGAGCCTGGCCGAGCCAGCCTTGCACGACCCATTGGCCACCAATTCAAGATGCCATTTCTAGGTTATGGCATTGTTTGGCACAACTTCTGAATTAGTTTTTTAATAAAATAAACTATAGGTGTGCCAAATAGTCAGTTTTTCTAGTAACTTATTAGTTCAGCTCCTTCTCTGAATAAACTAAAAGTAGAATAAATTTTAAGTTGTTGTTCACCAGCTTTTAAACTGCTTCTTTAACAAGCTTAAGTTGTGCCAAATAGTGACTATGGTTGGAGGGCACATAAATAATTGTTTGACCACCCTCACTATTGGAGGCGATCCTCTCGGTTCTGCCGCGAGAGCAGAGAAAATATTTGCACCTTAGCACCACCCAAACTTTACATATCTTGATCGGGTAGGACGAGCAAACACTGCCATTGAACTGCATACACATTAAATATTTCGTAAATGATAACATATATATCCTGCCCCGTGCATAAGAGTATCCATTTGTTTTCTTATGGGATGTTCGAGCATTCATATACGCATTAAATTTTCTATCTTATAGGAAGATACGCAGAGTAATAACAGTACAAGCGTAACTACTTCAATAAAGATATATACAAACATTAAATATATTCTTTGTAAATGATAACATATCATGTCCCATGCATAAGATATCTATCTTCCTCTATGTATGAAGGGATGTTCGAGCATTCATATACGCATTAAATTTTGGCTGTTTTATAGGAGGCTACTTTCCTTCTAATATATATATAGGAGCAGTTTTGTACGAGTGATGGACACAGAAGCAGGATTGAGCCTCTTTGGTCCTTTCACCAAATTAGTTGTCACAGGAATTAGATAAGATTAGCAATTAACTATAATGAATTGGAAAGTAGTCATTCTCCTACTGTTGGTGACGATTTGTCCTCAACAAATAACTTGTGAATGTACCCAGAAGCAGAAGGAGGACATCCTGGACAAATGCATAGGCTTCATTTCCAAGCATCATGCTAACACTTTGCCTCAGTACAGGAGTCCCTGCTGCAACATGGTGAGAATGGTGCCAGCCAAGAACATGAGTTGCATCGTTGATCTACTTACAGATGCAGAGAAGACACAGTACGATAAACTGAGGATCCTGCAACTGAAAGATCTCTGCTAAGCTACTAATACAACTTCCTCATCATCTGCAGCACTTGGTAAAAATAAGAAATCTGATCCTTTTCATGCTTCTGCACAATTCGTTGGCCCCGATAAGATAATAAACCTTCATTGGTCATATTTTCTTCTGCCAGGTCATCGCTGATGGAGGTTGAATGAAGATAAATATGTATACCAGTGGTTAATAAAATTGATCTGTCTGTTCATTATGATGTGTCTTTGGTTCGGTAAAAGTGGTTCATAATGCTTGTCGTGCCATTTCGATTCCTCGTGCGAAGCATGCCTAAGCCATGTACCATTTACGAAAAGTGACCAACTTTATAGAAAAAAGAGAGAGAGAGAAAAATGCATGTCATGTCAACAGCAATTCTGCGTCCTCGAAAAACAAAAGGAGAGAAAAACAGCAATACTGCTGCCTGCGTTTTGGTATTCCGGTCTCTTTACTAAGTACAAGACATTTTATTCTGCCGTGGTTAGCTTGTATTACAATATTTTATGAAATACAAGTAAATAAATACCAAAAGATAACAAATACGTTGAACTTTGAATTTACAACATACTAAGTGGGAACAATAACTGGAATAGTTATATTATTACCATTTATAAAAAAATATTCTACCATAAAGACGTGATTTCAGTCCATGGTTACTGCCATTGATACGAAAGTTTATTACCATTTATACATGTAGTCTACCGTAAAGACGTGATTTCAGTCCATTGTTATTGTCATGTGTTCGAAGATTTATATGAAGGAATTATATCAGGTGATAACACGGTAGCTTGAATATGATCCAATAAAACGGCATGGTTGATTTTTTTTCTTTAGGAAAAACGGAAAGAATTGATTTTTCCAAATTAATTTGCTCCTGGCTCCAGTCTATATAACCATGCATCCCCAAAGCGATACAACATCACAAAACCATTAGTCTCCACACAGCGGTACGAGCAAAAGCATAATCTCTAGCCTCTGTGATAAATGGTGCGATTCCCCGCTGCTGCGTGCTCCAAGAAGACTCCTCACCTTCGTCTTCGTCCCGCTGCTGCTGGCTCTCCTCGCCGCGATGATGTCAGCCACCAGGCCCATCTTCTCGCAGGAACCTGGATGCGAACCAGTTGTATCCTGCGAGGCAAACCTGTGTGGGGGCGTCCTTAATTGTTGCTGCATCCCGAAATCCTCAACTTCCGTCGGTGTCAACCAGCTTGTTCGTTGATCCATCGGTTGCTTAATTAACACGAGACAATACACATGAGTGCTTGATTGCCCCTCAAAATATTGTATGCGTGCTTTACCTGTTAGTTTTTCCTATAATTCGTAATTCAACAGATTTTTGTGTGAATCTCGATATGCTTGGACGTTCACGTGCTCCTTCCTCCTTTCTCTGATAGCAAGCGGCGTGTTTGTTTGCCTTGGCTTTTCATTGCCCGATTTTGGGTCCGCGGAACACGATGAATAGTTTAACTTGGATTATTAAAAGAGTAGCTCTTTCAATCTATGTCTTATCTGGTTGAGATCAAACGTCTACAATTCATAATTTTTTTGATAGTCAATATATTGACAAAAACTTATAGAGTCAATACATTCAGAAAAAGGTTTTCCTATAAAAAATTAAAATAATTAACAATAAGTACATGAATCTTAAAAACTAGCATTTCTGGATTATTAATCTGTTCTATGCCATTTCTATGAAGATGGTGAAATCTGGTGAGCTGAGGGCCAAGGGACAATGCAAAACCTTCAATTGGAACCACTGGCTGGAAAAAGTTTCCAGATCACAGGAAATGTTTTTCCCGGCTAAGGATTTGTTACTCTTTGATAGGGCTGGTGTTGCCACTTGTATATTTTTTTCTTTGGTGGATGCATAGGACTGTACTCATGCTTACCTAGTTTATTTAGACATCACGTCAAAGGGCGTCTGACACACGTGTACTAGTGCAGTCCGCATAGTCCTGGGACGGGTGTGATGTTGATCTGTATCCTTGGGATTTTCTACTGTTTGCTGTCTACAGGAGCATGCATATTACCATGCAACAATCTGTGTGACGTGATGTCCGATGGAGGATTCAAGTGAGAAAGATTCAGGAGTCATTTTCGCTCAGGATAATCAACGACGTAATCAGAGGCTCACCGTTGCCCTGGAAGACATCATCGACAGAGTTGTGCTTGACGGTGATGACATCCCGCGACGCTGACTGGACAAGGTGACTTTTTACATTCTGTTAATTCGTCAGGACTTGATCATCTTGCAGGATTGGAGATCGATATGGTACACGGTTGCCACTGGGCCTCTGATTCCTCCCAATCAGATCCAGATTACATTCAAAGAGGTCAGGAAGGAAAATCAACTTTGAGAGAGGAGTTTTGGGAATTAGTTGGATTCCAGCTGGAGCTCGTTGGTGGGAAGATAACCCTCCTATGGAGATTAGGAATCCACAAATTCTCCAATCACGATGGTAGATGAAGGGACGGATCAAGGCAAGGTCAAGATCATAGTCAACTCATTTGTGTAATTGGATTTCTTGAAAGTCAGAGACCTTGTCCCAATTTGAATGCCTGATGTAAGGAAATCATATAACCAGAAACCTGGACGCAAGGGAGTCCTTTTTATATTTTAAAAACCCTGGTTCCACGACCTGTTGACATATTTATAATAGGGGAAAATACAATGTTACTGATGGAAGATCAGCCAGTTTTGGTTGATCAGATACTCCACCCCGACAACGCGATGCAAACAGCTAGATAACACCAAAACTAGCTAAAGAAACGTCTGTAAGTGTTTTGCCCCAACCACCATGAAGCAGCGGGCTTCTTCCTTTGATGTCTCTGGACAATTGAGATAAGTTATTTTACTTGAAGATTTTAGTAGCAGGGGACATAAAAATACTGATTTGGCCACCCGCAGACTTGCAGTCTTGCCGCAGTCCATATGAGATCCTGGACCAGTAGCCAAGCGAAGATTTTGTATCGTCGAGGTGCCCAGATGCGCCATATTTTCTTTGGTACCAAGAGAAAAACAAATTGCTCTGAAATTGGAGTTTGTAAGCTGACTTAGCTGAATACACTCCATCTGCTGTTGGTTTCCAGATAATCTCATCTTCACGGTTGTCCAGCGGGTCAAGATAAACTTCCTGTGCAAGCTGCCAAAGTGAAGAGAATTGGGTGAGGGGCTGTGTATCGAGATCATACATAAGGCCCCTTATCCAATTTCCACTTGACACTGCATCTCTGACTGATCTTCTCTTTCTTCTGCTATGCCGGTACAAGTCTGGAAACAGCACTGACGGAGCCGTTCCTTTGGTCCAGCTAGATTGCCAGAAGCGTGCCTTACAACCATTGTGTACCGTGACTGATGTAGCAGCATTGAAAAGTTCTTCATCTATGCGGTCAATCGGTAATTCCATGCCTCCAGGGTTTATGGGGGAGGATCACTGTATCTATAGCCATCTCAGACGGAGTGGCGGTCGAGATCCATAATGCCCAATCCCCCCCCCCCCCCCCCCCCCCCCGTCCACCGATCTGCAGACTTTTTACTAGAGTGCTTTACAATGTCCACCCTTAAGCTCTTTAATCAGCTGCTTGGGTACCCTTAGGGCAGTGAAAGCATAGGTAGGAAATGAGAGTACAGTTCGCACCAATTCCAATCTGCCACCCAAGCTTAACATTTTCCCCTGCCTGCCTGCTAATCGATGGAGCCTCTGTCTTTTAGCTTTTGTAAGTGACCAAGTCAAAGCCTCCCTAAATTGACCCTGAGGCCTAGGTATGTGATTGGAAAGTCACAGCGCCATCCAGTACACCTGCAAACAGTCAGAAAAATAGTCAAATCGTTTTCATTTTTGTATTTTAAATTCAGAATCAAGTCGGAAAAGATACTTTTAGAAATAGTCACGGTATCAAAAATTTCGGAAATATCATAAACGGATACATTGGAACAGAAACATGTCGATATCGGTCAGATTCGGATGTTTTTACTTCAAAAATAGTGCTCTAAAATCCTATGTTAGCATTACTTCATGTTAGACTGTATGTATAGGGGGTAGGGGCATTTTAGTCTTTTGGTATTAGGGTTGCTTAACCCTTAAGCTGTGTCCCCCTATATATGTAACCCATTGACAGGCTGTTAATTGAGATTACTTTTCCCTAATCTAATTTGGTATCAGATTTTTTCTTCTCTCTCCTCACTCGGCCGCCGCGCGAGCGCCCCCCCCTCGTGACCGCCACGCACCTCTCTCCTGGCAGCTGCGCGCCCGCCGCCGCGCTGCCCTCGTCGCCCGGCCGCACCGCCACCGCGCCCGCCCGGCCACCGCGCCCTCCCGGCCACCGCGCGCGCCCTCCAGGCGGCGCCCTCCCGGCCGCCGCGCCCGCCCGACCGTCGCGCGCGCACCCTCCAGGCGGCGCCCTCCCGGCTGCCGCGAGTTCCCGGCTGCTGTGCGCGCGCCCTCCCAGCTGCCGCGCGCGCGCCCTCCCGGTTGCGCCCTCCGCGGCGCGCCAGTGCCCTCCGCGAGATTTTGGACCGCGGCACGGGGACCTTCTCCTTCCGCGGCGTCCTCCCCGCCCTCTCCTCCCGGGGGGGGGGGGGTCCTCGCCGCGGCCCTCGACCTCCCTGATTATAATAAATAAACTATGATAAATGTTTTCACATGACTGATTATAATAAACTAAATAATACATACACGTACTCTGATGAAGTAGTTGTATAAGTAAGTAAGACATATATAGATGAGTAAGACGCTCTCATACCACACTAATGAACGTGCGACTAACAAATGGATGGCCTAACTATTATGCGGGGTAGGAGAGAAGAGTATCAACAATGGGTTTTAGAGTAGATGTAACACCCAACATATAAAAGAGAAGGGAATTTTAAATTTACAAACAAATTAGAACCAAACTGCCCAAATTCAAAGTTTAAAGGTGAAATGAAAACCAAAGGAATAAGGGAAAATAAAAACAAAAGGGATACAAAAAAATGGTGTATGAGCAGAAGTATAACAGGCCAAAAGCCCACCTTCCTTCTTCTGTTTTCCCGCAGCTCACCTTTTATTTTCTTCCCCTAGCGGCCCAGCCCAGCCCACTCGTCTGTCTTTTTCTCTTCTCTCACTGACCGGCGGGACCCACACGTCAGGCGCCTTCTTCCCGTTGCCGCGCGGTCCCCTCCCTCTCCCCGCCTTTCTCCGGTCGCCCGACAGCCCCGAACAGAAAGCCGGCTTCACCAACCGAAAGGGGAGTTTGTCCCCTCCGATCCCCCTCCGTCCCTCGCTCTCGCGCCGCACTACAAAACCCACCCAAAACCCTACCGCTCTCCCTGCTCCCTCTCCCCGCTACAGACGGAGCCGAGCAGCTCCCATCTACCCCCTCGGTGAGATCTGCGCCGCTGCCCCTCCCCCTCAGTCTTCTCCTCTCTTCCTCACTGGCTGACCGTCGAGCGCCTTCACAGGGACGCGGCGACCCTCTCCCGACCTCCTCCGACGCAGAACGGCGTCAAAACCCCCAAACTGCCCGAACTCCGGTGAGTCTCCGTCTACCCCCTTTTGCACCCTCGCTTCACCTTGCTTCCTTGTGATCTGACTCCACCTACGGCTTTCCCTCGCCTCAGAACGTGACGTCGACCCATAGCCCTTGAGCCAACGTCGCTCAGTGACGACTCCGACGAGAACCGAAGGGCTGCACCACCCCTCCTCGTCGCGAGTCTTCCCCACGCCTCCCCAGACCACGCAGAGGCCCTAGGTGAGATCGCCGACTCCCTCTCCCTCAGTTTTGTTGATCAGCTAGGGCTAGGAAACTCGGCAGTGGTGAAACCTGCGAGCTCCAGACGCGCACATGACGCGCCGCCGCAGGAGCCGCCGCCGGCGACCACTTCCAGCCGGGGAAAAGCCCCACCGTCGGATCGGGAGCCGATGGTCCCGATTAGACTGGAGCGTACCGGTTCGGGATTTTAAATCCCGACCGTTGGCGCTCGATCCGACGGCCCACGTTGAATGGATCTTTTCTCACGGCCCGTTTAGCATCTAGGCCCCTAGGGTTTTCGGTAAAGAGCGAACTAGCCCCTGCCAATTGCTAGCTACCCCCTGGGCTCTAGGGTAATTAGGGAAACCGCTGTATTTTCTCATTTTAAGCCCCTGTACCCCCTGATTTATCATATTTGTCCCCAGCCTGTTAGGAAAATTTTCCAATGACCCCTGGACCCTCTATATTCCCATAAGGACCCCTAGGACCCCTGTAAATTTTGTGTAGCTCCAGAAACTCACGAGAAATAGCATTTTAGGCCCCTGAAGTTTCTGTTTTTGCAACTAGAATCCTGATATATTCTGAAATTTTATCCCTCCATCATTGGAGCACGCTGGAAATTTACCAAAATACCCCTGTATGATTCTGTTATGATATTTGGGCCCCTAAAATGAATCTGTTTTCACTTTTTAATCCATGTGCCATTCTGAAAATTTCAGCTAAACCCTTGCACCAATTGGTATGTTCACAAAACACCCCTGCAGGCCCTGTTTTGCAATCTAGACCCTTAAAAAATCTGTCTTAATATGCTAGCCCACCATACTTGCTGCCATTTAGCACATAAGCCCCTGCATGGGCTGGAATTCACCTTTTTGGTAGGGTTTTAGTGCTGAAAATTATTTAAACACCCTAGAACATGTAATATGGATATTATAACTTAAGTACCCTGCTGTATTTTCATGGACCCCCCCTTGACAGTTCCGAAGTCACATTCTAACCCATGTCCTATGTGCTGAAAATTTACAAGGACACCCTCCTACTTGATAAAAACCACACTTAGGACCCAAATAAACCCCTAACATTTACAAAACACCCTCACATGAATATATACACATGATGGTGTGGGAATTACGTCTTACTTTTGTGCTTTAATGAATATCATGATAGAATGTTATGTAGCTTTTGCTTATATGCCCTCTGTTATTTTCTTTTCCCCTGCTATTGTCATGGACCAAATCAGCCCCCGAGCCGATGCTAGACCTGCAAGCCCAAGACTTCAACGACCCCGAGCCGCAACACTTCTCGAGAGGCAAGTTGCCCTTGACCATATTTCTCCCTTTTTAGGATTTTTAGTTAGAATTGCATGCTTTAGGTCTTAATTTGAATCCCATGTGTTGAATGTTTACTAGTTCTTTCCTGATATGCCTTGTAGCCGGGATGGGTAGTATAGGGTTTACATTTTATGTCATTATTCTCATGCTTAGCCCTGCTTAGATGTCAGGATGAGAGTTATTACATTTAAATTCAATATATCATGATGATTGTGATGATGTGGTGATGTATATGGTGTATGAGGTGGGTAGTATAGGGATCTACCAGACTGGTGGGTTTACGGTCGGTGCTGAATGCACGAGACTCGGGTTTGTGGGTAGATAGCCTGCGTAGATCCTAAGGACCGGTTCGTGAGACCCGTCAACTAGCTTATACCGTGCCACCACAAGAACTGTTATGGGGCAGTGTGGCCAATTAAGTTGTTCCTATCTTTCCTTGTGTACACCATAGAGATGTGTGAGTGGCGCAAGCGGGGGCTTCTACGGCAGAGGTTTCAGAGTGCCGCAACGGTGAAACCTTAGCAGGTGTGCACGGGTTGGGTAGTGCAATGTAAAGGCCTTGTCGTATACTCCTGGCCACACACCATAGGGAGTGTGAGATGGCGGAAAGGAGTTTCTTGAATCGCCGACGGGCGATGAAAACACGACTTGTGGGTAAAGGCTACAAACTCTACAGAGTCAAAACTGTCTAGACAGCCGTGCTCACGGTCAAGAGCGGGCTGGTAACTCTCTCATGATTAGTGTGGGTCGGTTTGGTATGGTTTGGGATGGTGGTATGGTTTGAGACTACAGAGGTAGTGGAGATATTTGGAGATATGGTTGGGTTGGGCGGGAGTGTCACTAAACAATAGGACGCTTAATAAAACTAAGGAAATAGATTGTGTAGTGCATAAGCCGTGTTTAGCCTTCCTTGATTCTTGCCTCATCATGCATAAACTTTCCCACACTTGCTGGGTACATTATGTACTCAGGCGTTTGCCTCTCTTTTCTTTTCCGTGCTGCTCAGGACCCGAGGGGGGCTGCTGAGGATGACGTGGACGACGATTTCGACCCCGACACACAGTTCTAGGCTGGTGTACCGCCGGACGGCGCCTGTGGATGCCCTACTTAGATTTCCGCTGTCATGATGTACTTTTCTTTTTGAGCCCATGAGGCATTTATGTACTCGGATAATATAATCGCCGCACTTGGCTTAATTAATTAATGATACATTTGCTCTTTATTATCTCGCGTGTGATGTGACTCGATCCTAGCACACGCGGGAGTACGCTTGGTGTCTATTGCAGGTACCGGGCGTGACAGTAGAGAGCTTTCAAGTGTTGTTATCTCTTTAGTACTTGAGCCTAGATGACATATTTTTTGCTTCCACTATAATTGCAAAAAATTAGGCATCATATCTATCTGTGCGATTCATTTGGCCGGTTCACTTGGTTGAGTTCGTGAGTGAGCCTATGGGTCAAGATAAGCATAGGTAATAGTTGCTACTGCTCACAATCATGTTGTTTTATAATTTTTGAATAAATTTCCAAATAAATTTCTGGATAAATTACCGAATAGATTTCCAAATAAATTTCTGAACAAATACAAAATTCCGATAATTCAATCGGAAATCTATCCAGATTATTTCCGATCCGATTTCCGATAAAACTGAAATCGGTACGGAATTCCAAAATCAGTATCGGATGATCCGAAAAATTTCTGTCTGAATTTTACCCCTACCATCCAGCAGGGAATTGCTGAAAAACATCTAACATGCCAGTGCTTAGACAGTTTATGAGCGACACGGTGCTTTTGGTGATGTTAATCTGCAATCCCGAAGCATCACCAAAACACTTCATCAGCTCAATAATCAGCGTGAGGTTGTCTTGCACAGGGTTGGAAAAGAGTACAACATCATCTGCGTATAAAGACACACGCAGTCTTCTTAAGTAACCTTCCATGTTAGTGTACTTCATAAACTTGTGTCGGTTTGTTTTTTTGCACTTTGCATTAGAATTAACGAGTCGGTGTGAGCCTGGGAGGTTGTCCAGTTCCACACACGTCTTTGCATGGGTCTGCATGAGTGTGCCTGTGTTTGCATGGGTCTGCATGTAGGTAGTGGCCAATGGGGTGTCCGGTTCTTCAGCATCGCGGGCGACGCGCATCCTGGTGTGGCTACTTGCGCGGGAAAGCAAGGAGTCAGGCATGGATGTAGATGAGCCGGAAAACTGATTGTTGCATCGTGTGAAATATAAAGAAAACGTTGAAGGGAAGCCAATTAGAGTTTTTCCCAGCCAACTCCCTCGCGTGCGTTCTTGTGTTTCAGCTGTGAAACTCATTCTCATCGGAGTAGTACGGAGTTAGTCCGGAGTAGTCCGGAATTGGGTCTTTCAATTGGCATTAGAGCCGTGAGTTGATCGCTGGAGCAAGGAGAATCGATGGCGAGTTCGTCTGCGGCACATGCGCGGACTCCTGACTCCAGACACTCTTGATCGCGTCCCCTGAGTAGATCGTCACCGTGGTTGGCAGAACGTCTGGCTAGAGCGGGCGCCACACGTCTGAGATCGTCGTCGAGCGGGTTGTGGAGCGTGTTGTACCGGCTAGAAACTTCCCGGTGTTGATGAAGACCAACTACTACGACTGGGCCGCGCTCATACAAATCATGCTGCAGGCGAGAGGTCTGTGGGACTCGGTGATCATGGGTACAACAGACTACACGGAGGACCACTTGGCATTGGAGGTGATCGACAAGGCGGTGCCGTCGGAGTTGATGGTGTCGATCGCAAGCAAACCGTCAGCAATGGCGGCGCGGGAGTAGCTAGTGCTACAAAACATTGGCGTCGACCTGGCGCACAAGGCGAAGGTGAGCACCCTCAAGCGCGAGTTCAACTCTCTCACGTTCGAGGCTGGTGAATCGATCAATGACTTTGGCATGCGTCTTACTTGGATCACCAACCAACTGGCGGTTCTGGGCTTCGAGTACAAGGAGGAGGAGATTGTGAGACGATTCCTAGCGGCACAACCTCCAAGATTCGAGAAGATCACCACTTCGATCGAGACCTGTGCTATCTGGACACGATCACAGTCGATGAGATGATTGGGCGGCTCAAACCCTCGGAGGAGCGGAACAATCGCAACTATGGCAAGATTGCCAGCCTCAACCTGACGGAGAATGAGATGGTGGCGCGCCTGTCCTTGCGTCTAAAAATATCCGGGAATGGCGGTGGAGAACGACATAAGGAGTTTTCTTCAGGCAACGGTAAGAGCGGTCGTGGGTGTGGAAGAGGCCGTGGCAGCAGTTCCGGTGGACACGGTGGTGTTCATGGTGGTAGCAACACTGAAGATCGCAGTGGAGAAGGCAGCAGTGATGTCGCAAAGGATGAATGTCGCTACTGCGGCAAGAAAGGGCATTGGCCCGTGAATGCAAGAAGAAGAATACGACGAGGACATCCATGCCGCACAAGCCGAGAGGGAAGAAGAGACCACACTGCTCGTCACAAGCTCGGCTGAGATCGAGCCCTTTGCAACTCAAGTGCATCCATCGATGGTGCAACTGAACAAGGGAAGACTCTTCGTTCAGCTGGGGGAGAATGGCGGTGGTGATGGTGCCTGCTGGATTCTGGATTCAGGGGCCACCAATCATATGACAGGAGCTCGCACTGTGTTCTCTGAGATTGATCCCCAAGTTCGGGGTACCATTCGGTTTGGAGACGGATCAGTAACCAACATTGAAGGTGGTGGCACGATCTCGATCAAATGCAAGACCGGAGGACACAAAGCTCTCACAGGGGTATACTACATCCCGAGTCTAACGGTGAATATTGTTAGCCTCGGGCAGATGGAGAAGGCGGGATACAAAATTGTGTTTGAAAATGGCTTCCTCAAGCTGTGGGATCGTGCCGGCACTCTGCTCGCGAAGGTGAGGCGTGGTGCAAACCGACTATATGTGCTTCGTCTTAACATCGACCGGCCCGTGTGCCTGGCGGCACAAGGGACGAGCCCGGCGTGGCGCTAGCATGTGTGGTACGGCCACTTGAATTTCCACAATCTCAGGCGTTTGGTGGAGGGAGACATGGTGTGTGGGCTGCCGCAGATTGACCATGTCGAACAGGTCTGCGACAGTTGCCTAGCCGAGAAGCATAAACATGCTACATTCCCATCGGTGGCCAAGTATCATGCAAAGGAGAAGTTGGAGCTGGTACACGGGGATCTTTGTGGCTGTGTTACGTCGGCGACGCCTGGCGGCAAGCGATACTTTTTTTGCTGGTCGACGATGTGAGTCGCTATATGTGGCTTGTGTTGCTGGAAACTGTGAAATCCCACTTTTGACAAAAATCTCTCTAGCTGTTGTTCAGTTCAAAAAGATTATTCTAAATTCAAACTCTCTCATGTAATAAAGCAAAGTGTACCTAAAATGGGCAACTCCAATCCAATTCTAAACTATGCGTCCAACCTCAGCAAATATAAAGTTGAGTTCTTCAATAGGTTCCACTTGTAGTAAATATCCTCTCTGCAAAGTGGATGAAATTTGAAAACCCTTTGCCAGTTCACCACTAACAATTCGTGTTCCATGGAGTTTGACCCTTTTGGTTTATCTGTGAAGGATCTTGCTACCCGTCGTCTTCTCCTTCACTACGATACTCTGGGCCCCTATACACTCTACGGCGGGTTGCCTGGGCACACATAGGTCCACCTCCATCTACCTCATGTTCCTAGGAAGCAGCATCGTCTCCTAGTCGGCAAAGCGGCAGATCATTGTCTCCCGTCTGAGTGCTGAGGCCGAGTATCGCGTCGTGGCCAATGATATGGTTGAGGCTTGTTGGCTTCGGCAGCTGCTTATGGAGCTCCACAGTCCCCTCGCTTGAAGCACGTTTGTCTACCGTGAAAATGTTAGTGCACAAAGCATGTGGAGATCGACCTTCACTTTGTTCTTTACCGCGTCGCCATCGGGTGGTCCACGTCCCTATGACTTCCGAGTTCACTGACATCTTCACCAAGGGTCATCCTTTGTCGGCGTTCTAGAAGTTTGGATCCAGCATCAACATGTACCGAGACTAGATGATGTGACTGCGGTGGGAGAGGGGTGGGTGGGGTGAATGTTAGCTTATATGTATTTGGGTGCGATACGGTACTTTGGTCATTAGACATGAGGCTAGTTGGCCCTCAAGTCTTGTACTCCTATATATGTACCCTAATCTCTCATCAATGAATCAAGTCAGTTTTATCCTCTAATAGTCATGTTAAAAAGGAGGAACAAATCTAGCGCACATAGCTTGTTTTAATCTGTCCCATATTAGAGGTCCACTCCTAGAATTGACAAGTTCATTCACCTATATAATAAAGAAGTACTTAAACTCAATAATAAATTGTCCTTACTCTACGTTGTTCGGAAACTAAGTGTGAATTAAATTTCTGCTCCACCGTCATCTCCCAATCAAGATAAACCTCAACATAATAAGAACAAAAAAATGAGGTTATGGTAAATTTGACTCTAGTAAAAAGATCATCAAGAAGATAGTTATAGTCATTATGATAGTCATTGTAATTATGACGGGTATTACCTCTCATACCTCGACAATTATGTGGAAATCGCGATTCTTTATTGTACATGTCATCATCCATACCATAATCATCATCCTCATATCCTTCAACAGGTGGTAGCTGGGTTTCAATAGCATCATTACAATAAAAAAATTAAATGTTGGCTTCGGTGGAGGCTTCATTCTTGGTTAAAGTATCAGTCATTATCAATAATAGAATGGATTACTATGAAAATAGAGTCGAGGTAAGACACTAATTATTTTTTATTTTTTTGTTTTGTTATTACTTTTGAAAACTTCTATTTTATATTTTACATGGCTTTGTTTGTGTATGTTGTATTTAAATTCCTACATGCGTTTAAATAATTTGATATCTTTAATTCTTAAAATTGAAGAAATTTGATCTCAACAAAGGTTCTCTCACACCACAGAGATTCCTCGTGCTTCAAGAACAACTTCTAGTTTAGTAAATGAGCATATAATTAAAGACTCGGGTAAGCATCATGTGTTCAAATGGCATACAGGTGATGACACTCTCTGGCATACATCATGGAGCTTTATGGCTAAGTATTATAAGAAAGAAGGACGGTTTAAGATCATAAGTTGATAAAAAAACATGATTTCATTATTAGGTTTGCTTGTTTTTATATGTGAATGCAATAAGGACTGGTGTATGTTGTTTCTATGTGAGTATGTTGTAAGGACTCGTACCGTCCATACGTTTTGTGAATGTTTTTAATATTAGTTTGTAAACGGTTTCTATATGTTCTGATTTCTATGTGATGTTATATGTTCTAAAATCAAATAAGGAGAATTTATTTTTTGCGTGGAATATACATCTTTGTTGTTTCATAACAAGAACCATATTAAAAAATGTGAATATTAGAACCGGTTAGAAATTGTAAATGGTGCTAACATGGTGCTTATTAGTACCGGTTAAAGTTCACAGTCGATTCTGGTAATCGCTACAGTAGTGCCGGTTCATAATTGGATCCAGTTCTGCTAATTGATTTAGCAAAACCAGTTGCAGTTATGAACCGGTTCTGATACTTGACTTATCAATACCGGTTCATATTTAGAACCGGTTCTGATACTTGACTTATCAATACCGGTTTGTATTTGGAATCGATTTAACAGTACAAGATCATAACCAGAACCGGTTCCGATACTCAACTTATCAGTACCGGTTCATAACTACATTTGGTTCTGCTACTCGAGTTATCAATACTAGTTGTTAACCAGGACTGATTGTAATAATTTAGTTATCAGAACCGATTCATAAGTGGAACCAGGTTTTGATAAGAGTTATCAGAACCAGCTTCAGAACTGTTACTGATAGATCTTATTGTCATCATCAAATTTTTACTATCATTTCTGGACCCGGTATAGATGGCAATTATGAACTGGTACAAATGACTATTTTTGTTGTAGTGGAAACATTAAAAAACAATAAGGAGTAAGAGCATAATAGAAATTCATTGGCAGATATTGATTGTGAATATGTGCCATCCATGAAACAAATAGGAGTAACAATCAGGAGGCAATGTGAGACAGGAATCATGCCATAAATGATAGTGTTTAACACTCGCATCATCATTAAAGTTATCACATAAACGAAAGTATTTAACACTTGCAGCTCCAACCCACAGGCAATCGACATTGGGAACACACGCCTAGTACTAAACGTAGTCTTCACAGGAATTCCCCCATGTTTCTCTTTAGCTGAGTAGCGAGTGGGAATAGAAAGTGTGAGTACTCGAAGTACTCAGCAAGTGTGGGAACATGACATGTGGGCCAAATACAAGTATGGCATAAAGATGTTTATTGCACAAAGCAGATTTTAGTTTCACAAAGTTTTAAATGCTTCATAATATCATTAAATGAGGCCAATCCCAATATAATCCATCAACATCAATATGAAACTCATAATTTCCAACATATTACATATTCATCAACCTCTATCACCATTATTTATCCATAATCAACCATAATCATTAATAATCATTTTCCACAATATAACCGACCAAATTCAATAACCAATACAAATTATAAAAATTCAAGTTCAACACTAGTAATGTGAGGGTCCAGGTTGCTCGTGGCCTTGAGCACGACTGTCAAGACAATTTTACACTCTGTAGAGGTTGCACCACTTTACCCACAAGTTCGTGATTTCATAATGCGTGGATGACTAAGGAACCTCTATTACGCCAAGGCACACTACCTTGGGTGTGCGATCTAGAGATCAAAAAATAGCTTTAATAAAAGGACTAGGTTTCACCGGAGGGGCTCAACTCCTACCGAGTATCATTCCAACCCAAGTACCCCCTTTTATGCCATTCTGATCCCAGGGAGATCTTCCGAGACTCCCATTCCCTGCTCCTCCATCTGATCCATAGAGTACCAACAATACAACTAATTATTTAGATAAGCCTTACCCAAACTAGCCCTGTGGTGGCACTGTTATTTCTAGGTGGTCGCTCCATTAACCAGTCATTAGATCTAAAGAAACCCTACTGTCAAACCATCCAACCTCAACCAACAAAACCTGCTTACTTAGATCCCTAAATTCCATGTTGCTTAAAGGGGCTATCATTATTCAAGTGATTAAATTCATTAAACAAGTTCATTAATTTTTCCTATAAATCCCAACTAAGCATGCTAAGAGAAAAAGAAATAATTGTACTGATTCTTCATCGATTCTAGAGCGACAAGGAAAAGCAATTCAATGCCAGTAAATCCTAATGATAGTTTTTTCCCACAAAATTGACACGACCATGCAAAGTTCATAAATAAAATGATGTTCTCGAAAATAGATCAATACGTTCAATGCACTTGCCTTCCTGTTGCTGGGTGGATTGCTCAAGTGTCTCAAAGTATTGCTGCCAAAAGTCCTCGTACGTAGGCTCCTAAGCGTACTCATCTAGTCGCAATCACACACATACACAAGCAACAATACACAATAAATACATTGCATTCATGCAATAATATAAGATATGACATGAATGCACGCAAGTACTTAGATTAAATACGATTTGTTTAATGTTTATTTATTAAAGCTCATAATTAACTTTAGTTGTTTAATAATTAATCTATATATATTTTGATAATTAACTATATAAGTTTGGGCTTTACTATAATTAATTAGGATTTAAAATTATTAATGCAGATTAAAATCAGTATTAAAACAGTTAATAATATTTTTGCAGAATTTATTTTGATTTATTAGAATTTTATGGAATTAATTTGCTATTTATTATGCTGCTTAGATATTTTCCTATTTAGTATCAGCAAAAAATAATTATTACAGATTCAAAAATGAATTTATTAAGTGTTTGGGAGCTAATTAATGGTTTATGGAAACATAATATATAGACTAAAAATAAATTATTATTTGTTTAGGGGCTAAACTTAAAGTTTATTAAAGATCAGGGGGAATTTTATAATTTTTGTGAAGTATATGGAATTAACTGTAGAAATTAGAAGGTAGATATTAATTTAATAAAAATCTAAGGCGCGCGGCAAGGTGATGCCAGAACAAACATCTTAGGGAAATATTAAACCAAAATTATATAGACAATTACCTTGGTGCTGCCGCCATTGAACACTTCCACTACTTACTGACTACTCTTCTCTCATTTAACATGCATTACCCTTGCAATGGTAAACCATGTAACTTGTTATAAGTATTGCAATATAAAATTTTAATCCAATTAATTATGTAAATATGAGCTCTATTACAATATCTTGTTAGGATCTTTGTTCTATATGAGATGGTGTTGTATGTAAAATTATGTGATGTTAGACTTGTTGTATGTGATTCTATGTTCTGTTGGACTTATGTCACATGTCTATATTTTGTGAATGTTCTATCTAACATTGTGAATTCATATCTAATACTTTTGAGTTTGGAAATGCATGTGTCGGTTCATAACATGAACAACTATAAAAGATGTGATTATTAGAACCGGTTGGAAACTGGAACTGGTTTTGACAATTTATTAGTACCGGTTCAAAACTGGGATCGGTTCTGATAACTTGTATCCGTACCATTTTTACCGCTACTGATATCTCTTGTTATCATCACCGGTTTTAAAACTAGTACAGATGACAGTTATGAACCGGTACAGATGTTTGTTTTTATTGTAGTGAATTGAAGCATCGGTGATCCTATTCACCAGATGCGGCTGCGCTTCAGATACCCATCCACTTACTTTATCCCAGATTTGCTAGGCCGGAAGGCACTTTGAGAAGAGGCGTGGACCTAGAGCTGGCCAAGTGGGCCAGGCTAAACGGGCCAGCCCGAAGCCCGGTATAATCAGACAGGCACAAGCATGGCCCGACATGGGGGAGAGCGGGTCCGAGCCGACCCGAAGCCCGTCAAAGGTCGTGTCTGAGCCGAGGCGCAGGCCCATCATGCCGGCCCGGCGTGACCCGGTTAAAAATAGGCCGACTGGCCCGGATCCTGGCCGGTATAGCCCATGGGTGGCTGGCCCAGCGTGGGCCGGACCCAACCAGCAAGCTGTGGTCGCCCCTCGAAACCCTAATCTCCGGACCCCCCCCTCCCTAGGTGCCTCCGCTCCCCTCCCCGCCTGACCGCCTCCCTCGGTGCCTCCGCTTGACCGCCTCCCTCGACGCCTCCGCTCCCAGGCCCCCACCTCCCTCAGCGCCTCCGCTACCAGTGGAGCAGGTAAACATGTAAGTTCTTGGAATGGGATATCTGGGAGGCTTGCACCATCTGTTCCTAATCCACCTCTATCTTCTTATGTTTGTGAACTATCTTCTTATTTAGATAGCGATTGTGTTACATAGATTGAAGATTCATTTAACATAATTTCTTGGTGACAAGATCATAAAAGAACTTATCCTATCCTCTCTATTCTTGTTAAAGATGTTATGATTGTCCCGATTTCCACTATTTCTTCAGAATCTGCATTTAGTTTATGTGGGAGGTTAATTGAAGAACGTCGACGAAGTCTCGCTCCAGCGCATGTCGAGATGCCGTCTTTGCTCAAGGATTGGGAGTAAGTAGAGGCTTGACAACAACGCAATATTGTCAACCAGGAGCTTGAGGACAAGATGATGAATATGTATTTGGATCAGTCTCACTGAGTTTGAGTGTATGACTCTATCTTTTTTAAACATTGCCTTCTTATTGTTGGTTGATCACTAAAAGAGCTGGGATGTACTCTTTTTCCTTTAAGGTTTGATCCTCATGTAGTAGAAATGAGGTTTTACTTAAAGGTTTTTAATGAGGCAGCCACTTATTGTATAATAATCAGATCTTTAAAGCATTGTAATCTGATCTGCTATAAGTTTCTGTAATTTTGTTCAATATAAATGTTTTTTGTAATGTCCGGCTTCTGGCTGAGGTACGATTGGCCCGACTTGGGCCAGGCACGACCTGACCCATGTAAAAGTAGCCCGAGTCATTCCTATGCCGAGGCGTAGGCCCGCTGTGTCAGCCCGACCTTGTGTGTTTTTCAGGCCGTGTCGGGCCAATGCTTTTAAGGCCCGAGCCTGGCCGAGCCAGCCTTGCACGACCCATTGGCCACCAATTCAAGATGCCATTTCTAGGTTATGGCATTGTTTGGCACAACTTCTGAATTAGTTTTTTAATAAAAGAAACTATAGGTGTGCCAAATAGTCAGTTTTTGCAGTAACTTATTAGTTCAGCTCCTTCTCTGAATGAACTAAAAGTAGAATAAATTTTAAGTTGTTGTTCACCAGCTTTTAAACTGCTTCTTTAACAAGCTTAAATTGTGCCAAATAGTGACTATGGTTGGAGGGCACATAAATAATTGTTTGACCACCCTCACTATTGGAGGCGATCCTCTGGGTTCTGCCGCGAGAGCAGAGAAAATATTTGCACCTTAGCACCACCCAAACTTTACATATCTTGATCGGGTAGGACGAGCAAACACTGCCATTGAATTGCATACACATTAAAAATTTCGTAAATGATAACATATATATCCTGCCCCGTGCATAAGAGTGTCCATTTTTTTTCTTATGGGATGTTCGAGCATTCATATACGCATTAAATTTTCTATCTTATAGGAAGATACGCAGAGTAATAACAGTACAAGCGTAACTACTTCAATAAAGATATATACAAACATTAAATATATTCTTTGTAAATGATAACATATCATGTCCCATGCATAAGATATCTATCTTCCTCTATGTCTGAAGGGATGTTCGAGCATTCATATACGCATTAAATTTTGGCTGTTTTATAGGAGGCTACTTTCCTTCTAATATATATATAGGAGCAGTTTTGTACGAGTGATGGACACAGAAGCAGGATTGAGCCTCTTTGTTCCTTTCACCAAATTAGTTGTCACAGGAATTAGATAAGATTAACAATTAACTATAATGAATTGGAAAGTAGTCATTCTCCTACTGTTGGTGACGATTTGTCCTCAACAAATAACTTGTGAATGTACCCAGAAGCAGAAGGAGGACATCCTGGACAAATGCATAGGCTTCATTTCCAAGCATCATGCTAACACTTTGCCTCAGTACAGGAGTCCCTGCTGCAACATGGTGAGAATGGTGCCAGCCAAGAACATGAGTTGCATCGTTGATCTACTTACAGATGCAGAGAAGACACAGTACGATAAACTGAGGATCCTGCAACTGAAAGATCTCTGCTAAGCTACTAATACAACTTCCTCATCATCTGCAGCACTTGGTAAAAATAAGAAATCTGATCCTTTTCATGCTTCTGCACAATTCGTTGGCCCCGATAAGATAATAAACCTTCATTGGTCATATTTTCTTCTGCCAGGTCATCGCTGATGGAGGTTGAATGAAGATAAATATGTATACCAGTGGTTAATAAAATTGATCTGTCTGTTCATTATGATGTGTCTTTGGTTCGGTAAAAGTGGTTCATAATGCTTGTCGTGCCATTTCGATTCCTCGTGCGAAGCATGCCTAAGCCATGTACCATTTACGAAAAGTGACCAGCTTTATAGAAAAAAGAGAGAGAGAGAAAAATGCATGTCATGTCAACAGCAATTCTGCGTCCTCGAAAGACAAATGTTGAGAAAAACAGCAATACTGCTGCCTGCGTTTTGGTATTCCGGTCTCTTTACTAAGTACAAGACATTTTATTCTGCCGTGGTTAGCTTGTATTACAATATTTTATGAAATACAAGTAAATAAATACCAAAAGATAACAAATACGTTGAACTTTGAATTTACAACATACTAAGTGGGAACAATAACTGGAATAGTTATATTATTACCATTTATAAAAAATATTCTACCATAAAGACGTGATTTCAGTCCATGGTTACTGCCATTGATACGAAAGTTTATTACCATTTATACATGTAGTCTACCGTAAAGACGTGATTTCAGTCCATTGTTATTGTCATGTGTTCGAAGATTTATATGAAAGAGTTATATCAGGTGATAACACGGTAGCTTGAATATGATCCAATAAAACGGCATGGTTGATTTTTTTTCTTTAGGAAAAACGGAAGGAATTGATTTTTCCAAATTAATTTTCTCCTGGCTCCAGTCTATGTAACCATGCATCCCCAAAGCGATACAACATCACAAAACCATTAGTCTCCACACAGATGTACGAGCAAAAGCATAATCTCTAGCCTCTGATAAATGGCGCGATTCCCCGCTGCTGCCTGCTCCAAGAAGACTCACCTTCGTCTTCGTCCCGCTGCTGCTGGCTCTCCCCGCCTCGCCGATGTCAGCAACCAGGCCCACCTTGTCGCAGGAACCTGGATGCGAACCAGTTGTATCCTGCAAGGCAAACCTGTGCGGGGGCGTCTGCGCCACCTTGGGCATCAGCGGCGTTGGGACGTTCAAGCCCGTCGCTGGCGTCCTCAACTGTTGTTGCGTCCCAAAATTCTCAACTTCCGTCGGTGTCAACCAGCTTGTTCGTTGATCCATCGGTTGCTTAATTAACACGAGACAATACACATGAGTGCTTGCCGCTCAAAATATTGTATGCGTGCTTTACCTGTTACTTTTTCCTATAATTCGTAATTCAACAGATTTTTGTGTGAATCTCGATATGCTTGGACGTTCACGTGCTCCTTCCTTCTTTCTCTGTGAGCAAGCCGCGTGTTTGTGCGCCTTGGGTTTTCATTGCCCTATTTTGGGTCCGCAGAACACGATTTTTAACTTGGATTATTAAAAGAGTTGCTCTTTCAATCTACGTCTTATCTGGTCTAAATCAAACATCTACAATTTATAATTTTTTTGATAGTCAATATATTCAAAAAACTTATATAGTCAATACATTCACAAAAAGGTTTTCCTATAAAAAATTAAAATAATTAAAATAAGTACATAAATCTTAAAATATATCTGATGGCTAAAAATTAGCATTCCTAGATAATTAATCTGTTCTATGCCATTTCTATGAAGATGGTGAATATGGTGAGCTGAGGGCCAAGGGACAATGCAAAACCTTCAATTGGAACAACTATGGCTGGAAAAAGTCTCCAGATCACAGGAAATGTTTTTCCCGGCTAAGGATTTGTTACTCTTTGATAGGGCTGGTGTTGCCACTTGTATATTTTTTCTTAGGTGGATGCATAGGACTGTACTCATGCTTACCTAGTATATATACATTACGTCGAAGGACGTCTCACACACGTGTACTAGCGCAGTTCGTATAGTCCTGCGACTGGTGTGAGGTTGATCTGCATCCTCGCGATTTTCCACCGTTTGCTGTCTACAGGAGCATGCATATTACTCCCTCCGTTCTGAATGAATTGACGTTTAGGACAGCATTCAGAACGGAACATCAATTCATTTAGAACGGAGGGAGTACCATGCAACAATCTGTGTGACGTGATGTCCGATGGAGGATTCAAGTGAAGAAGATTCAGGAGTCATTTTCGCTCAGGATAATCAACGACGTAATCAGAGGCTCACCGTTCCCCTAGAAGACATCATAGACAGAGTTGTGGTTGACGGTGATGACGACATCCTGGCGACGCTGACTGGATAAGTTGAGTTTTTACATTCTGTTAATTCGTCAGGACTTGATCATCTTGCAGGATTGGAGATCGATATGGTACACGGTTGCCACTGGGCCTCTGATTCCCAATCAGATCCAGATTACAGTCAATGAGGTCAGGAAGGAAAATCAACTTTGACAGAGGAGTTTTTGGAATTAGTTGGATTTCCAGCTGGAACTCGTTGGTAGATGAAGGGACGGATCAAGGCAAGGTCAAGATCATCGTCAACTCATTTGTGTAATTGGATTTCTTGAAAGTCAGAGACCTTGTACCAATTTGAGTGTCTGATGTAAGGAAATCATCTAACCAGAAACCTGGACGCAAGGGAGTCCTTTTTTATTTTAGAAACCCCCATTGCACAACCGGTTGATATATTTATAGTAGGGGAAAATACAATGTTACTGATGGAAGATCAGCCAGTCCTGGTTGATCAGGTACTCCACCGCGACAATGCGATGCAAACAGCTGGATAAAACAAAACTAGCTTAAAAAAACGTCCGTGTAGGTTTTTGCCCCAGCCACCATCCTGGAGTGGGCTTCTTCCTTGATGTCCCTGGACAATTAAGATAAGTTCTTTTCCTGGCCTTGGAAGATTCCTGCATTTCTTCTTTCCAAATGGACCAACACACTAGGATTATCAACATTTTAAGTCCTTTTGCTTGCGGGGCTGTCCCTTGACGTGTGATACTGTCAAACTAATCTGCAATTTTGGTCTCACTCGACCATGCTTCAGACCGTATATTCTGCGCGGAACTCCATTGGCAATTTGTGACCACACAGCATGAGCGATTGGACACTCGATGAACAGGTATAGTGAGGTCTCCAGGTTTTGATAGCAGAGGACATGAAAATGCTGATTTGGCCACCTGAGGACTTCCAGTCTTGCCGCAGTCCATATGTGGTCCTGGACCAGCAGCCAAGTGGAGATTTTGCATCATAGAGGTGCCTAGAGGCGCCAGATTTTCTTTGGGTACCAAGAGAAAAAACTGCTCTGAAATTATTTTTATAACCTCCTAAAAAATAGGTATGGCTAATTAATGCGTGGCCTATATAGAATACAAACCTCATGTGCGAGAAAAATAAATTTGTGATGAGTTATTTGACAAAAACTTCTCTTTAATTTTTAACGAGTGATTTGATGAAAACCTCACTTTTCAGTAATATCGAAGGCTAACTTTTTTATTTTTTCTCAAAAAATTTGATATTTTTTATAACCTTCCAAAAAATAGGTATGGATAGGTAACGCATAGTCGGTAGAGAATACAAGCCTCATGTGCAAGAAAAATCAATTTTTGATGAGTTCTATGACGGAAACCTCCCAATTTCGAAGGCTAACCTCTTTGAATTTTTCTAAAAAAATTTGATATTTTTTATAACCTCCCAAAAAAGGTGGGTCCTGTTGTACAGAAACCTCACTAATTCAAGTTGTTAGTAGAGAACTAACAATGGGTGTTGGATCAACATCATGTGTTGTTGATCCGACAACAGTAGATAGAGTAAAGAAAAGTTCTTGAATCGTTAGAGTGGACACGTAGACCCTCTTCTCCTCACGATCAATCTCATGTCTTACCTTACTCCCCCTAATCATGGCATCTTCTGAGCAAATTATATGTCTCGTTTCTACAAACTTAGTATGTCTATCAGGACAATAGAAACAAAAACCCTTGCTCTTATCCGGCTAGGCAATAAAATAGCAACTCACGGTTTTAAAGTCTAATTTTCAATATTCATATTAAATATTTTAGCCTCAACAGTACCACAAATATGCAAGTAACTAAGTGAAGGCTTGCATCCCGTCCACATCTCATATGGCGCTTTAGGCACCAATTTTGAAGGAACCCTGTTAAGCAAATGAATGACGGTTTTTAAAGCCCCATCCATAAGTTCACATACAACTCCGAAAAACTAAGCATGGATCTATCCATGTCCATTAACATAAGGTTGCATCGTTCTGCTACTCCATTTTACCGAGTCTCGCCTGACGTTGAGTACTGAGCAACTATGTCATTTTCTTGTAAAAATCATACAAATGGTACACGAACTTGGCCATGAGATATGTCGACCGTAGTACTTCCTCCCACGGTCAGATCTTACTACTTTGATCTTAATGTTGTGCTGATTTTCAACTTCAGCCTTAATTATCTTGAATTTCTCCAATGCTTCAGAATGATC
This sequence comes from Neostapfia colusana, assembly GCA_030760725.1. NCBI lineage: Eukaryota > Viridiplantae > Streptophyta > Magnoliopsida > Poales > Poaceae > Neostapfia > Neostapfia colusana. Next base: position 12,225,864 of record JASWHV010000016.1, read on the forward strand.
CTTAATTCATAAAATGTATGACGAGTCAAAACCGTCTATGGAGACCGTGGGAAAGGGATCACAAATGTCAGTGTGAATTAATTCTAATATTACTGTACTATGTTTGGCGTCTTTCTAAATTTTCTTAGTGAATTTGGCTTTTATGCAATCGATACACTCTTCTGAGTCTGAATAGTCTAAGTGAGGAAAAATCGTTTGAGAAACTAAGTTTTCAATTCTCCCCTTCGAAATATGGCATAAGCGACAATGCCATAATTTCAAAGATATCTCGGGATCTGTTCTTTTGTGCTTATTAAAACCTGAGTTGTTATGTAAAGAATTTTGTACATCACGTATTTCATTAAGATCATCAAGCATTGATAAAAGGTAAAGTTTGTCTTGTCGGATGGCAAGACCAACAATCTTATTATTAAACTTATTGAAACACTTGTCATTATCAAAGTGGCATACAAAACCATTAAGCATGAAACTGAAATTAAATTTCTTCTAACTGATGGAACATAAAGTACATTATGAAGTGTAAGTACAGAGCCATTTCTAAGCACTAAGGAAAAATATCCAATGGCTTCAACTTCTGCTTCATGACCATTTGTGACTCTAATGTTCCTTTCTCCTTTTTGATGTGTCATCCTCTTACTTAACCCCTATAACGAATGTATACAAACATGCACGATGGCATCTGAATCAATCCACAATTTAGATAAATAATTGTTTAGGTACAAGGATTCATCAAAACTACTAAAAAAATTGTTGTCTTTCTTATTGCACCATTTAAGGAAGCCTATGCAATCCTTTTGACGGTGTCTTTTTTCCTTGCAAAAGAGGTACTGATCTTCTGACACTTCCTTAGAAGATTGCTCATATGGAACCTCGCGCTTTCACTTATCATTTTGAGAAGCATAGAAATTCTTAGTGTTAGGCCTATTAATGTTATTCTTTCCTTTACCTTTCACGTAGTTGACAGTGTCACCTCTGCGAATGCCTTAATTCGCTCCTCCCCTTGAACGCACATGGCTATGAGCTTTTCCAAGTTCTATTATTCTGGTTGTGAGTTATAATTGATGACAAAAGCTTCAAACTCTCCAGGGAGAGAGGCACAGATGAGATGAAAAAGAAATTCATCCTTAATCCCCAAGTCCATAGGTTTGAGTTTTGAAGCCATATTTGACATCCTAAGGATATGGTAAACATCGTCTCCAGTATAGTTCTCAATTGCAAGCCTCTTAATAAGAGTGCTTGTTGTTGCCTTATAAGAGCTGGTGAACTGACTTTGAATTTTCTAAAGGTACTCGGTAGCTGTCTCACATTTGGGAATGGATCCCCTAATTGGCTCAATGATTGTGCCCTTAGTCACCATAAGGACTTCCTGTTGGAAGTGTTCCACTTAGTACAAGCCTCATAGAATTCCTTAAGTTCTTTGTGGAATGTATTCAGTCTCTCATTGTATTCCTCCAGAGATTCTATTGTCTCACGAGAAGGCGGAACCTCAGACTCAGTAGTACGAGGTGTCATGATCGCAAGGTCGATCTCTGAGATTGCTAAGGAAATTTCTAAGTTCTCCCTCCATGAACCATAATTGTTTCCATTTAGATGTTCAATGGAGGAGATATATCTGATTTGTTAATTCCGGATGAAGCTTTGTTATGCAAAAGGAAATTCAAAATAAGCGAATGCATAGAAACATAGAAAATACCAAAATGGCACGTTTTATTTTTCACATTGGCTACTAAATAAAACATGTCATTTATAAAACTTCAACAAGCAAGAATGTTGCATTTCATTTTTCATGTTGGCTACTTAATGAGGTGCAACAAAATTCATTTTAGAATAATGCAATTTTGTTTTGACGTTGGCTACTCATTAAAAATTACCACCATTTTAATATCTTATTTTAACACAGCAAATAATGTTTTTCACATTCGCCACTTGACATTAGTTAACCATAAAAAGCTTAATTTCTTACAGCATAATAAAATTTTTTTGTTTACATTGGGTACTAGACAAGAATTTATAATGCAAAAACTAATTACAGCGAAAGCTAACTATAATTGGGCATATTCTAAAATTTCTTAGACAAATTCCACAATTCAATCAAGTTTATGGCATAGAAAATACTGAAATTCATAAATAATTACGAAAAAACTGAAAAGACAATACACCAATACATTGCAAACATCACACACAATTTTCTGAATTTTTCTAATGCCAAAAACATAATTACAGTGTGTCGGTACCCTCAAGACCGGGTACCCCCGCGTGTAAGAGCAAAAGAAGACATACGTCGGCACGTATGCAGAAGACAGGTTCCCAGCCTGCAGGCTGGGCCCAACTGCCAGCTAGGAGCACTCATGAGAAGGCACATGCCCTAGGCCTCGGGTCCGACCACCTGCTAGGGAGGGCTCCGAGGCTGCCACGTGTCTGTAAGCTATGAGTCTCACTACCGGCCGAGGATGGCTCCGGAGCCGCCACGTGTCCGATGGTGCCGGACCCGACCTACCGCTAGGGAGGGTTCCAGTACTGCCATGTGTCCGGAACATCCGAGCCACGTCCTTCGCCGGAGAGAGCTCCAGAGGTGTCACGTGTCCTATGGCTCCGGGCCCAACCTCCAGCAAGGGAGGGCTCTGGTGCTGCCACGTGGTCAATAACTCCGGGCATCCCTTCCCGCCAAGGAGAGCTCCGGAGGTGCCACGTGTTCTACGGCTCTGGGCCCGACCTCCAGCATGGGAGGGCTCCGGTGCTGCCACATGGGCAACAACTCCGGGCGTCCCTTCCTGCCAAGGAGGGCTCCGGTGTGTCCACGTGCATGACAGCTCTGGACCTCCCCTCTAGATAGGGAGAGCTCCGGCGTTGCCATGTGTCTAACGACTCTAGACCCCTCGCTATCCGCAAGACAGCTCCGATGGCGATGCGTGTCCCGGGGGCTAGCCACCTGGACACCGCGTCGACAAGCAACAAGCAGATAGCCAAAGAGTAAAGAGGAAGGTGTGCTATCCTATCGCGCATTTAAAGTTCACATGTTCTCCAGGCAAGCAATCCAGCGTATCCTGGTACAGGCGTGCCTGGCAGCAGAGACCAGTCGCACGGCACTCTGACGGCAGCAACAGTGCCGCACCGCGGAACAAGACGTATTCCTACCGCCTTCGTCAGACAACACATAGGGATGGCGGTGCGACAAGGTGACGCGCCCTAGGGCTTCATCAAGTACGCTACCGTTAGCAATGGGTGTTCTAGCCATAGTAGGGGTTGCTACCCATACCGGGGCCGCCTGTCAGGCCCCAAGCCCACTTGTAAGGTTGTCTGGCCTTAAGCTATAAAAGGACCAGACAACCAACGGGCAAAAGGATCGGATTGCGATCCCCGAAAAGCATTGTAAGCTCACAAGCTCGAGCCACCCTCAAACTCAGGCAACAAAGAACAACCAACACTCTATGAGCGTAGGGTATTACACTTAGGCGGCTCGAACCACGTAAATCTTCTTGTTCATCTCGCCATCGTGCTACGACGCTCAAAACCACTAAGCCCCTCCTAAAAAAGAACCTCAGCGGGCCACTCCAGAGTGGACCGGGGGAAGTGTCGTAGGAAACACTTCGACATTTGGCACGCTAGGAAGGGGGCTTTTTGTTTGTGAAGTTATTTGTGCACCTCACGATGGTGAATGTCCAGTCTCTCGGAGGTTCTTACCACCCTTCACGTCGCCAGCAGCGAAGGGAGCAGGAAGCCTCATCCCTCTCCAAATCGGGCCTAACCGCTTCAGCAGCGGCCCCGACAGCAACAGTGCTGGTCACCTCCTGGCAACCCTCAGTCGCGGCATCGTCGGTGACTCCGTCGGAGAATACTTTCCCGGGAGGGTTCCAATAAGCTTTCCCCCAGTTGACAAGGACCCTTCCCGGCGGCACAAGTATGCCAACCAGGATGCGTCTGCGTGGTGACAGAGGATGGGTACCTCTACCCAATCCACAGAACGTAGAACACCTCTATAGAACTTCTATCCTTAACGCAGTGGTAGGGTACTTTTTCTTTTTCTCTTTCTTTGTAAAGGTGTCATAGTGTCTAGGAACAACGCATAGAACAGCTAAGCTCCGGAGGAGTCCCGCTACTCTTGTCATCTGGGGTGGGTCGCTGCCTTCTTGCATGGCTAGTTTCCTTCTATTACCCGAAGGAAGCCAGAAATAAGAAAAAATTATCCTACCCTGCGTACCTTCTTTATAGTTTGTGCTTGCACATGCATATCAACTGTAAATGGCATGTACGGAGCCTATCTTACATATTCGTCCTATGTCCCGTGGCACTGGAAGGTCTCCTCAAAAGGTTAACGCCTGCAGGAGGTCCATGGTGTGTAGCGTGCTATGCCTGGTTCCTTACCCCCAGCGTGCACATCCTGCCGCCCCTGCGGACAAGAAAAGTGTTGGATCCCGAACATTGCCCCAATACTCTTTTCGTGCTTTCTTTCCAAACTGCTCCGGCCTTGTGGCCAGTCACTTTTTCCTATTTTCAACCATAGCAAGAGTTGTGCTATCCTTCTACAGGCGGGTATGCTTGAGGTACCTGTGGCGTACCCGGGGTCCTGTGGTTGTCTCATTCTCGGGGGCCCTATGGCGCCGAATGGTCCCTCCCCAGAAAGGATTACGCCAGCGGGAGGTCCAGGGTGTGTAGCCTGGTATGCCTGGTTCCGTACCCCCCCCCCCCCTAGCGTGCACACCCTGCCTCTTCAGCGCTACAGCTCAGTACCGGGGTGCCGGAAGGCTCATACCCCTGGGCAAGGCTTCAACCATAGCCTAGACGACTCACATCGAAATACCCAAGCCTCGTAGCTCAGCTGAGGACCGTAAGCCACAGTAAAGCTAACAAACAAGAAAAGGTGACCAGAGAGCACGACTACTCCTTTTTTCTTCCATGTCCGCAGGTCCTAACATGTCCTTGGCATCCCGGACCTCTCAGTGGGCCCGGTTGTAAGGGCCTCAGTTTTTGACACACATTTGCAGTGTTCATCACCACACCACACACCTCATTTGAGGAAGAATGATGAACACAAATGAAGAGCAAGTAACAATTATCAACATGCTCATTAGAGAACAAACTTACACATTGCAAAAGTGGTATTTCCCACATGTGATATAGATGGGCTGGACATATGAAAACTCCTACACTTTACTAAGGATGTCCCTGCCAAGTTTCACCCAAATTCAAAACCTTTTTGAGGTCAGTTTGGGTATAGTTAGGAAGAGGGCAGTTTGAAACCTTATTCAAATTCAAACTGTTTTTATCCCATGAATTTAAAAGTGGAAGGCATATTCTTACTCAGCACATTTTTTGTGAGCTCACACACCAATTTTCACTCCATTTGGAGTTGATCTTGACATGAGCTAAGTGGGAGAAATTCAAACTTTATTTGAATTTCCAACTGAACTTGTGCTGAAATTGATTCAAACCAAACCTCATTTGAACTTTGATCAATTCAAATGGCTCATGGGTGAATAATTTGAATTGCCAAGGGTAGTATGGGGTTCACTGTTTACAACAGTGATTAGGAGTAAATTTCAGAGGTTAAAACTGGAGGTGGGACCCACATGTCAGCCACTGCTCAGATCAAACCGACTGAGACTTTTTCACTCGGGTCGCCGAGCCGCAGCGGTGATCGCCACCGAGGCCAGCCGCCGCGCCACCAGCTGCTTGCCCACGCGCGGGCATGAGGCGGTGCAGAGCCTTCTTAAGGCGCCTGCCCCCTCCTCAGCCGAGGCACCGTCGTTCTTCCCCGCAAGAACTCAGCGCCGGCCGAAAACTTCCGCAGCTTGGAGTTGATCGGAGGACGCCGATCACAGCTCCCTCCTTCCACTCCAGAGCCCAAGCAAGGTACTAGACACCTTCCTCCGTCCTCCCCGTTGCTAGAATTCGGTTGAAACCGATTGATATCAGTTGTGCCGAAAGATCAAATTCGGGACTTGGAACCGCCGCACCTCGGGCTCTCGTGGACAGCCCAACCAGGGCGTTGTCACGCCCGAGCCAAGGCACCCTTGGACGCGCGGGTGACCGGTGCTGCTCCTCCCCGAGCCCCAGCTCGAGTGGTTGCTCACCGGCGGCGAATTTCCACTTTTCCCCTTTCTGTGTGCAGAACGACCTTCGGGTACGATTCTGTTTAATTCGTGCTCTAGAAAGGATTAGAGGGCCTCAGGCCGCTCTCACACGAGCTAGACACGGTAACGCACAAGTTGCCTTCACAACTCTGGGCCGGAGAACCTCTGTGCCCGGCGTAATTTGAGGTCTACTAATGGCGGAGCGAACGGGCGGCATCAGGCGCACGGTGAGGACCTATTTCGGGCCTTCCCCGAGCTGCATCGAGCTCATGTCGACCTTCTCTGAGGTCCACTGCTGCTCCCCGACCGGTTTCCCAAGTAGCTGAGGTGCTAGAGAAGTCAGCCGACATGGCCGAAGTCATTCCGAGGTGGCGGCTCGTCGCCGACCATGCTCCGGCCATTGTCATGAGCAGCTGACCCTCGGATCCTGTTCCCCGAGTAAAAGTAGGCAGGGGCGGCCAGGATCGAGAAGTTTGGAGCTGTACAGCAGCCGGCGGCGAGCTCTCCTGCGAGATCCCTCGGCGGCAGGGCGCGGGTGTCGCGAGGTTGAAGAAGGGGGTGGACCCCAGCTGTCAGCGGCCGATATTTTGAATCGGGATCCGACTGCAGCCGGGATCGGGTGTGCTGGCGCGCAAAATCCTTGTGGGCCGCGATTTGCCATCGCCTAGGCGTGCGACGCGTGTCCCCTGGGCCCACGCGCGAGTTTAAACTTTTCCCCGATTTTCAGATTTCCTTCAAACTTCAAATCCTCATAACTTTGGCTAGAAAGCTCCAAATTGAGTGAACCAAATTTTGCTGGATTCAGCTCTCTGAGTACTTTCCAGAAAATCAAGTTTCACTTCATGAAATTCCTTATTTCTCCAGAATTAATTCCTCAAAATTTAAACTGTTAGGAATTTTAACTGGAAGATCCTTTGGGGGAAAATCCTGAAATTTTGCTGGGATGTTCACCAAAATATCCCTGAACTACCATAAAAATTTCAGATCCATTTGAGCTCATCTGATCCACCTAATGGTGTGATTAGTGAAACTGTTCCAGAGAAAATAGAAAATGTTCAGAAACATTTTCAGAATTTTCTCTGAAATTGTTTAGCTCATATCTTTAGTTAGGGACTTCCAAATTAAGTGAGACCAAATCCATTAGAACCTTCTGAAAATCCAGTTTTCAGAAAGTCATAGTTTGTTTCATGAAAATTTCTAGAACACCCTAAGAGTTCCAATTAAGGTCAAGGACATAATTAATTGTGGAGGGCTCAAATGAGCTTTGCTGCAACTAAAACTTGACCAAGTCTCTGTTTAGGTTGTAACCAAGCCATAGTAAAAGTTTCACAGTCATTAGGTCTGTCTAGCAAGGGTTATAGACTTCACAACTTCAAAGTTAATACAAATGCATTTAAATTGATACATATGTTTCTTATATCATGTAGTCGCTAAGGTCGAGGAGGAACCCGAAGTCCTAGACTTCGTTACTCCGGAGGAACAGCTAGCCTACGACCAAGAGCAGCAAGGCAAGCTCCGGTTTGCATTAACCTTTTTACAAATTTTTATTGTTTTGAGCACATACTTGTTTCCTTTATTCTGTGCATTAGAGTCTTGTTTGGAAGCCCCACTGCATAGCCAAGAGAACCATGGGTTGGGTTTAGGATTGCAAACCCCGTTAGCCACTGCATTGCTAGGATAGAGTAGGATTCGGTACAAGTCGAGTAGTTGGAACTACTCGCGAGAATAGGCTAGAGGCACATTGCTCGGGTAGAGATAGCACATGATACACATGGCAAGAAAATGAGACCGAGCGGAGAGTAAGGGCAGCAGGACTTTGGGCCCTGTGTGCTGTAGCTCCGCTTGTGTCGATTGAGGACCGAGCCGTGTGCGGGCCTGTTGAACAAGCTAGAACAGTACCGAAGACCTACCGGCTATATGGGAACCGGGAAACTGATGTAACTCGGGTAGCTGGTTATTGAGGCATTGCCCGTCGTTCAGAGGGTAGGTTGAGAGCTCGAGGTGTAAATCGGCTGGCGGCACGGAGATGCGCATGCAGAGACCTCTTGCTCGGGACGATGGGACCGGTTCAATATTTGGCTAACGGGTGAAAGGTAGTCGCGTACGGCGTCCGTGATGGTTGGTGTAGGCAACATCGAGTACGGGCGTACGTGACGGGTTGTTCGGGTAACCCTGCAGGTGTAAATCGATTATAATCGCCGTCCCTCGCGGTCAGTGAGTACCACTTGTTCACTGTACCATGACGTAGAAAGAACAGGCTAGTCACATGTTAAAATGTTGCTGATTGAAAGCTGGACATTGATTGTTAATGATATGCTGTAGCTTAGAGCTAACTAAAGTTCTTTTCAACTTTGGGCAAAGTACATGAGAGAAATGCGTTTCTTGTTTGATTGCGGCTCTCTCATGTGCCTTAGCGTAAGGTTCTCCACAACCTGCTGCTAAAACTTGAAAGTAAGGTTCTACTAATTAGGCGAGTCCTTGCAAATGATTTTTACCTCATGTAACCCATTATCCTCATGTAGAAGTTCCATGTTTAGGTGAGACGGGTCAGACTTGCTGAGCCTTCGTGCTCACTGCTTGTGTTTGAAGCTTTTGCAGGGTTCTATGAGGAAGGGACTCCCGAAGAGGAGACGGAACCCCAGGAGGGGAACCCCGTCGAGTGGGAGTCGTGCACGCCGCAGAGTTAGTGTGTGTGTGTGCTAGCAAGGACACGTTCGAGGGCCGAACGTGCACTTGATGCTTAGTCTACGCCGTGAGTGTAGACTGAACGTATTTTGATGTAAACATGTTCATAAACTTGTTCATGTAATAAAACTTCCGCTTCCGCTTTGTACCTTTGACGTGTGTTATACGGTGCTGTGCAATGTAGCACCCCTCAGCGTGATCCTGGCTCGACAGGACCAATGGGGCCGTGTCACCGGTGCAGACGTCCTGCCTCATCCGATGGTAGGTGCACCGCAACACAGGGGCCACACCTACCAGGACCAATGCTCGGATCAACTAAACGCCAGGGGGGTCCGGCTACCCCTGTCATCCCGGAGTGGGTCGTTGAACTCCTCTTTCCCTTCAAGCTTGTGTATATTTTTGTGTGCCTCTCAATGTGTACATAGTTGTGTTTCTCTCTCTCGCTCTTGGCCAAAATTATGTCGTCCTGCTACAAGGAGGAAAAGCCTGAGGCACCTGTGTTGTCTCCGGACCCCCTTTGTTACCTTCCTGCTCGCGTCCCGTGGCACCAGAAGGACACCCCCCCCGCCCCCTTGGAGTGCCATGCCAGCGGGAGGTCCAGGGTGTGTAGCCTGCTTAGCCTGGTCCTATACCCTAAGCATGCACACTCTGCCTCTTCAGCGCAGCGGCCAAGTGCTGGGGGCCCAAATGGCACACCACCCTAGGAAGGATGGTAACCATGGTCTGGACGCTACTACATCTATTTTCCCAGGTCCCGTAGCTTAGTAGAGGACCATAAGCCATAATGGGGCCAGCGAACAGGGAAAATACAACTACACGGCACGACTACCCCTTTCTTCTAGTGTTTGTGCAGGCCACAGGGGCTCCGGTCCGTGGGGTTGGTTCTGGAACACCAGCTTTCCTTGGGCACCACTCTCGGACCACCAAGGTTGGCGTCTCCCGAAGGGTCCGGAGCTGGTGTCTTGCGCCTTTTTGGCAGGCGCCCCCAAACATTTGGGCACTTGAAGTAAGATCAGAAGACCACCACGCGAGATTTTTTACGGAGGCCCCATCCGCAAGAGCCTTCGTCTCTGTCCAGATGGGCCCAGGGCCACTGTCGATACCCTCAAGACCGGGTACCCCCAAGTGTAAGAGCAAAAGAAGACATACGTCAACACGTATGCAGAAGACAGGGACCCAACCTGCAAGTTGGGCCCAACCGCCAGCTAGGGAGCACTCATGAGAAGGCGCGTGCCCTAGGCCTTGGGTCCGACCACCTGATAGGGAGTGCTCTGAGGATGCCACGTGTCTGCAGGCTCTGAGTATCACTACCCACCGAGGATGGCTCTGGAGCCACCACGTGTCCGATGGTGTCGGACCCGACCTCCTGCCAGGGAGGGTTCCGGAACAGCCACGTGTCCAGAACCCCCAATCCACGTCCTTCGCCGGAGAGAACTACGGAGGTGCCACATGTCCTACGGCTCCGGCCCGACCTCCAGCAGGGGAGGGCTCCAGTGCTGCCACGTGGACAACAACTCCGGGCGTCCCTTCCCGCCAAGGAGAGCTCGGAGGTGCCACGTGTCCTACGGCTCCGGGCCCGACCTCCAGCATGGGAGGGCTTCGGTGTTGCCACGTGGGCAACAACTCCAGGCATCCCTTCCTGCCAAGGAGGGCTCCGGTGCGGCCACGTGCATGACAGCTCTGGACATCCCCTCCAGCCAGGGAGAGCTCCGACGTTGCCACGTGTCAACGACTCTGGACCCCTCGCTATTCCACAAGACAACTCCGGTGGCGACGCATGTCTCGGGGGCCAGCCACCTGGACGCTGCGCCCACAAGCAACGGGCAGATAGCCATGGAGTAAAGGGGAAGGTGTGCTGTCCTATCGCGCATTTAAAGTTCACATGTTCCCTAGGCAAGCAATCCAGCGTATCCCGGTACAGGCGTGCCTGTCAGCAGAGACCAGTCGTGCGGCGCTCTGACGGCAGCAACAATATGGCGCCGCGGGACAAGACGTATTCCTACCGCCTTCGTCAGGCAACACTTAAGGATGGCGATGCGACAAGGCGACGCGCCCTACGGGTTCATCAAGTACGCTACTTCTAGCAATGGGCATTCTTGTCGTAGTAGGGGTTGCTTCCCATACCGGGGCCGCCTGTCAGGCCCCAGGCCCACTTGTAAGGCTGTCTGGCTTTGGGCTATAAAAGGACCAGACAACCAACGGCAAAAGGATTGGATTCCGACCCCCAAACACCATTGTAAGTTCACAAGCTCGAGCCACCCTCAAACTCAGGCAACAAAGAACAGCCAACACTCCGTGGACGTAGGGTATTACCTCAGGCAGCCCGAACCACGTAAATCTTCATGTTCATCTTGCCATCGTGCTACGACGCTCAAAACCACTAAGCCCCTCCTAAAAAAGAACCTCCGCGGGCCGCTCCAGAGTGGACTGGGGGAAGTGTCGCAGGAAACATTTCGACACAGTGGATCCAACTAATTATTTTAGCCCCTTATTCATTTTTCTGAAAAACAGAAAAGGTAAAAATTCTAAAAGAAAGTCCACTGCTGATTTGGCCCAAAGTTATAAATTTTTGGCCCAGTCCAATTTGCTAAAATGCTGAAAAAAACTTAAAAACAAGGGCGGCCCAGTAACTGATTCGGCCCAAAACCCTTATCAGATTTCTACGAAATTCCAGAAAAAAGAAAAGAAAAAACATGACCCGTTCGGCCTGTTTTACCACTGAATCGGCCCAAAGCCTGCTGAATAGTTTCGGAAAATTGGACGAAAAATCAAAAGGGCATCTCATATGGCCCGCGGAGCGCCTGCTTGGGCCTGAGATGGCCCGCTCGTTGCTCCATACGATCTAGGGCCGTTGGATCTTCGATGGACGGTCCTGATTAAAGGAATCACGTCACTTTAATTATATGAGACATTGGTTTCTCATCGGACGGCTGTGGGTGAGTTGCTCAGAGTATATAAGCCCGAATCACTCACCCTGCACTGATCGTCTCTTCTTCTTTCTTCTACCTCACGGCGCGACTGAGGGACCGAGGATTGGGAGGCCGAGTGTCGGTGGCCAGAGGGAGTCTGGGGCGAGTACGAGGCGTCGACAGCACCCTCCCAATGATGCGAGCACTCTGCTAGAGCGACTCCTTGTCGGTGGGTGCGTGCAAGCTTTCTCGCTTTGGAGTGATCCGGGGGTTATGGTTCCCAGGATAGGATTCCTCTCGGGACCCTCAAAACCTGGTTGCCTTCCCCGACGGGCTAAGTGGAGCCCCATGGTGGGCTTCTCGGCAGCGCGTATGCTCATCGAGGGAGCCCATGGCGGTCCCTAAGATGCTGGTGAGGCTTCTTGAAAACATATAAATTTCCCCATATAATCCTCTCTAATCTTCTAAGCTTTCTTCGATTGAAACAAAATTTGTAAGGATCCACCTTTCCTGGGGCCCACTTATGCATCCCGTACCAATTCCTGGATCAGTAGTTGGTACACACAACAGTATCGAGTTTCATACATTACATTATTCCCAACAGGGCCATTATGGTCTTACAATCATGTCTTAGATTACAATTCGTGGGGCTCGCAGGGCCAATGTAAACAAAATGGTAAAGTTGAACAACAGCGGAACGAGTGACACCCAGCCCCTTAGTCAGCCTTGGGCGCAGGACTAGACCTACTCGTCATTGTTACGCGCTTCGCCTTCTTTGTCCCTTTCTTCTTCAGCCTCCGAGGGTTGTGAAGTTAGCAAGAGTGAGTAGGGAGGGTACTCAGCAAGCCCTAACACTACTCAAGGGGAAGTGTTTCAAGCAAACAGTTGTAGCAAGGCGTGGCCATATGACTTATAGTTGCCAAAAAGCATTCATGCAGGGTCTCTTTCGAAAGAGGCTTGCAAAGCAAAGGGGGTAATTGAGTCATGATTTTAGTTGGTGGGACCTGGGGGAGTTGAACTCCATCTCGCCAGTTCCCTAAGTTTTATTCGAGTGTTCAAGCCGCATGGCCCTACTAGCTCCGGCACACTGCCATAGTATCCAAAACACGGCAAGTACTGCCACCCAATCTACATCAAGGAAACATACTAAGACTAATCAACAGGAGCTCAGAACATAGTGTGTCAAGACCGTGACAACGGTTATTTGAATGTTAACACTTTGTAGAGGTTGTACACTTTACCCACATGTCATGCACTCCTAGCAAGGGAGTAACATAACGTTCACCTCATCTTCCCCGAGTAACCCCACAATCACACCTCGAGACGCGCCCAGGGGCTATTCGGGCAATTACTTTCCTAGCCAGATCACGGCTGCCCCATGCCCTACTAGCCGCTAGGTGGCTCATGTGAAAGTCACCAAGAAGGTAAAGGGGGTCTTGTCCATACAGGTTCTCTGGTTGTACGAAATCACTATGATGAGGTCATATGAACCGGTCCTTATGTTGGTGAGGCGGCTCCATCAAGTCCACAACAGGTGGACTACACCGAAGCACACGACTACTCAATCACCATACTCCGCCTCAACCGTTCCTTTCCCCACTTCACCTAACACCAGTTGTTTGGCATAATTCCCTCAAACCACTTCCTAACTCACACCACTAAGACACCTTTTAACACTTTTCACAAATCCGATAAATAGCTGCAATAAGTTGTGATGCGAAAAGCATTCTACATTCAAGGGAGGACAAGCATCATCACATTATAGTGTTATGACATGACCTTAAGGTATCAAGGAGGTAATTCTTCAAAGTCAAGGAGGGGTCCGTGGTACTTCACATGTCATTCATGTGACCGTCACCATGCAAATATTCTAGCCTTGATTGATGAGAGATGGCATGCTACTTGCTAGTCTAATGGCTAGCTTGTGACATCGAGCTACGTTATTTGAAGAGCAACCACCGTCAATATCAAATCATCATCACAAAGTTATAACACTGTCACGCCGGTCAACCCACTTACATAGTGACTCTACCACTAATTTTCCCTAGTTTTTCTTAGTTAACTAAATGAGTTAGTGCAATTATTAGCAATTAACAATTTCCCAGGATTTATTTGGGTTATTTCTGTATATTCCTACACTCTACTATTCTATTCCTATTTTTAGGAATTTCTCTAGGATTTTCCTGTACCCAAAAATGCATTTTATGTCTTTTGTGTACACTTGGTGTGGACTTAGCATTTATGTGTGGTTCTAGTGGCTGACAGGTGGGCCATGGGACTCAGTTGTGTATGTGTCCTCAGTGTATGTGGACTATGTCTACCAAAGGGATTTAGCTGAAAGGGTGTGGACTAGGCTGAGGTGGCGCCTAGGTGGAAGGTGACTGGGTTGCCACGTGTGCAAAAATGCTGAGGTTGCTGCCATCTCAGCTGCCACGTGGGCATTTTCATGGATGAGGTGCGGTGTTGCTGACTGTGCTGCCAAGTGGTCTAAACCGCTGATGTGTCATGCCACGCATGCACAACATGTGTCCCACATGGGCACCACCTAGGACAGACAGGGTGTGATGGCGGCCGGCCGGAGTAGCTTGCCGGTGGCTAGCTGGAACTACAGCATTTTCCTCTTCCGGGTCAACCAACTAGTGGTTGGGCTTCCTACACACAATGGGGAGTCTATTGATGCTGGAGGTCGTCCGAGGGGATCACCGGAGAGGCCGTTCCAGTTCGCTGGAGATGGCAGCGGCTGCGGTTCACTATGGAACCTTGCGAGCTCCCTTATCTTCCGGCATTTTAACGGCCAAGCACGTGTGCAGGGGCGTGTGGAAGGATGTGGGGCACTTTGCCTAGCCGAGGGAGGTTCCAGGGCAGCCGACGACGGGCCGAGGTGGCTACAAACGATGGTCATTTGGCGCGGCCTCCTACAGAGCTCTAGTGCATGCTCTAGGGCGATGGAGCTGCTCAGTGGACCTCTAGGAGCGTCGAGGGAGGAAGAGGGAGGGGAAAAGAGGCTCACCGGAGTAGAATTCCAGGTTCGTTGGACTTGGGGAAGAAGGGGATGAACTTCGAAATTTGCTTCAGACGGTGCTAGAATCTGCTTGGCTATGGGTTCGGGAGCTTCGTGGAAGTGGTGTGAGCATGTGGAGGGGCGGCACTGGCCTTTTATAGTGTGGGGGAGTCGGTTCTCGCGGCCGGATCGAACGCGAGGTTGAACGGCGCTGGATGGGACTGAGGCAGCCAAAAATTTGGGGAGAAAGAGGGGTGGTGCGGGTTCTAAGCACGCATGGCGGGCTGGGCGCCTTTATTGCGTGGCATGGGTGAGGAGCAGGGGGGCCGGCGCGATTTCTGGCAGTGGCGCAGGCGAGGGTGGCCGGCCGAACTCGCACTCGTGCGATACAGTGGCTATGCTAGCCGGGATTCCCGCGGCAAAACTGCGGCAGCCCAGAATTGAGGGAGGGGGCGTGTGGCACGGCCGACGAAATGGTGAAGCAGCGACGCGGCCGGTTCCGGCGCATTTTCTGGAAGGAGGTGGCGGCGACTGAAGGTTGAAGATGGGGCGGTGGTGCCTTGGGCCGCGCTGGGCCGGTCCGGAGGGGAGGAAGTGGGCTGCGCGCTAGGGAGGGATGGTGCGCCGGCTGAGGAAAATGGTCCAACCCTCTTTCTTTCCTTTTCTTGTTCTCTTTCTTGTTATTTTTTTCGAATTTAAATTTGAAGCAAACTTTTCATTCCTTTGAATTTTGTGACTGTTACAAATTTTCTTAGCAATAGATCGAAATCATTGTCGATTTGATCTCTATTGATATTCTAATTGTTCTGATTTGACCTGATTTGAGTTCTAATTTGGGGATTAGGGTTTCTAATCCCTAGTTTGACTTGAATTCTATTCGAATTGCAAGCCCTAAGGATCTTTCTAATCTGCATCTGAATTGTTGTAGAATTTGTCATGCTTAGGTAATCCCAAGGGCAATTTGGAAGCCAAATTGGCTCTGGTGGCATTGTTAAAGTTTGAGTATGCTTGGAATCTTAATTTGGATGCTTAATTGCCTCCTAGTTAGACTAATTACAGAGATTAAACAATCATCAAGCAATCCTAATCTAATTTACAGTTCTAGTTACAAATAGAGATTAATTAGGGCTTGAGCTGATGCTTGCATAACTTCATTTGTAGAGGAGTTCGAGGCCATGGCGATTGATGAAGATGTTGTGTGGTGAAGAAGCAGGGAAGTCCTTTGCGGGGTTTCCTCTTCTCTGTCGATCATGTTCTTCTTCTAATGAATCTCTCTTTTGTTTTTCGCTTTTTCCCTTAATCTAATTGTCGAGGCGAAGCCTCCTTTTTATATTGAGGAGGCACCCCAGGGGGCCTTTCCCCAACCGATTCGGTTGGATGAGTTTTCGATCAAAACTCAAAAGATTGAGTCAGTTACAATTGTGACTGATTAAACTCCCGCGTGGTCATTTT
The DNA here is from genome assembly GCA_030760725.1 of Neostapfia colusana. NCBI lineage: Eukaryota > Viridiplantae > Streptophyta > Magnoliopsida > Poales > Poaceae > Neostapfia > Neostapfia colusana. The sequence continues at coordinate 12,241,982 of JASWHV010000016.1, forward strand.
CCTAACAGGGTACCCTAAGGGCAGTGATAGCATAGGTAGGAAGAGCTAAGTACAGTTCACACTAAGTCCAATCTGCCACCCAAGCTTAGCATTTTGCCATGCCAGCCTGCTAAACGATGGAGCACTTTGTCTTTTAGCTGTTGTAAGTGACCAAGTCAAAGCCTCCCTAAATTGATCGGGAGGCCTAAGTATGTGATTGGAAAGTCACAGCGCCTTCCAGGGAATTGCTGAAGAACATCTGACATGTCAGTGCTTAGATAGTTTATGAGTGACACGGTGCTTTTGGTGATGTTAATCTGCAATACCGAAGCATCAGCATAACGCTTCATCGGCTCAATGATCAGCCTGAGGTCATCTTGCTCAGGGTTAGAGAAGAGTACAACATCATCCGCATATAAAGAGACACGCAGTCTGCTTAAGTTACCTTCCAGCGGGATAAGTGGCCTATCTGTGTAGCGAGATCGAATAGACGCTGAATCGTATCGAAGCCCAATATGAAGATGTAGGGGGATAAGGGATCTCCTTGCCTTAGCCCTCTCTTATGCCATATCCACGCAGAGGAGGCAGTGGATAGTAGGATGGTCACCGGTTTCTCCATCTAGTAGTGGAGCCTCTGATTTGCAGCAGATCAAGTAGATACTCCCAGGAAAGTGAGTCAAAAGCTTTTGAGATATCCAACTTCAGTAGTAGTACATCCTTATTCTTTCTATTGAAATCTCGAGCAAGACAAACATTAATGAAGTTATCTTGGATACACCGGGACTTGATTAAGGCACTTTGCGCTTGTGAGACCAAGTAATCCATATAACTGGACAATCTGATTGCAAGGACCTTTGACACAAGCTTGGCAAAAGAATGGATGAGGCTAGTTGGGTGAAACTCCGTAGGTAATTCTGAAATATTGCTCTTTGGGACTAGGGTAATCAGTGCTCCATTTTAACGCTTCATGGACCCAGCTGAAAGATTAAAGAATAATGGAAGGCTGCCATGATGGAGTCCTTTGTAATAGGTGTAAGTGTTGTTAATGTTAATGACGATGCCGAGCATTTTTTCAAGACAAGAAAAGGCCATCGACAGGGAGATCATATATATCTAATCTTATTTAATATTATAGTGGATATGTTTCCAATCCTATTTAAACGAGCACGGGAAGAAGATCAGATTGTTAGGGTACTACCTCACCTTGTAGACAATGTTATATCAATTCTACAATATGTGGATGATACCGTTATTTTTGTGGATCATAACTTAGACAAAGCTTAGAACACGAAACTGTTGTCATGTACGTTTGAGCAAGTGTTGGGTCTTAAGATAAATTTCATAAAAATGAACTATTCTGTTTTGGTGAAATCTAGAATGGTGTGGACCAATATACAGAGCTCTTTGGGTGTAAATCTGCAGGTGATCTTCCAATAAGATATTTAGAAATCTCGATCCATTATAGGAAACTAAGGAATGTTAATGGGAAACAAGTGGAAGAACTTTTCAAGAAAAGACTGGAAAGAAAAACAGTTGTCCTTGGTGGCAGGCTGACATTGATTAGCATAGTGCTTAGCGGCCTTCCTATACACATGATGTCTTTCTTCCCAAGAGTGTTGAAAAAGTTAGATTATTTTGTGTTACGTTTCTTGTAGCAACAGGAGAATAAGCGAAAATATAGTCTTGTATCATGGACTATGCTATGTCAACCGAAGGACCAAGGTGGTCTAGGAGTCTTGGATTTAGATCTAGAAAATAGAGATCTGCTAAGCATTAGCTTCATAGATTGCTAAAAGAGGGTACATAGAATCAATTAATAGAACAAAATATTTAGTTCCCAACCACTTTCTTAGACTTACTGAAAATCAGTTGACTCTCATTTTTGGACCGCCTTAATGAAGGTGAAGCAGGATTTTTTCGCTCCGGAACCTTTATAAATAAAATTGTTCACAAATAAGGTTTTGAGAAGACAACTGGTTGGGTTCTTCTACTGTGAGGGCCCAATACCTCTACCCGTACCATATAGTTCGTCATAAAGAAATGATAGTGGCAGATGTGTGTTCTCTCTCACACCTAAATTTCTCATGGTGTAGATATTTGACTGGCCCAAAACTAAAAGTCCGGAATGAAATACAATCAAGGCATTCTCATATAATTTTGATCGAATTTAGTCTCTAGTGGACTATTCTCAATAAAATCGCACTATCTTGCACTGAAGATTTTGGATGTGATCTATCTGCATAGAAGACTATGGAGCCTATGCCCCTTCAAAGATTAATATTTTATTTTTCACATTTCGTAGAGGTGTAGTTCTTACAAAGGTCAACTAATATAGATGAAACTAGATTATTAATATGACTTGCAGCTTGTTTTTAAAAAATGAAACAATTCAACATGTTCTTCGATTGCCAGTTTGCGCAGCCAGTTTGGAATATTGTACATGTTACGGTAACTTTTGCAGGTTGTAACAGACACAAATTTAAGCAAATGGAAAAATTGATTCAAAATTTAAATTTGAAGTCAAATATAAGAAAAAGGGGGAAATTAACCTCTCCAGGGCGCAGCCCACTAACCCCAACACCCAGCCCACTTCGCCCCCTCCTCTCTCCTCAGCGCGGCCTGAAAGCCGGCCCAACTTCCTCCCATTCGCGTGGCCCTTTTCCCTTCCCCTGGCCCAGCCCATGGCGCACAGCGCCTTCCCCTACCTCCCGCCGTCGCCTTCCCAAAAACCCGCCGGCGCCGGGTCACATCGCTGCCAGCAGTCCCCTCAACCGCGCCGCAATTGTGCCATGTCGGTAGAAAAAAAAGAAAAGTATTTGACCAATCGCCAACAAATACAAGTGTAGTAATATGAGAAGTAAACTGGTTGTACCAGACACGAGGAGATTGCTTCAAACCATATAGTGATTTATTTAGGCGACATATGAAGTCCGGATGAGCTGTATCAAGAAAACCAGAAGACTGCTCACAATAGACTGTCTCGATAATGTACCATGTTGAAAAACATTCTTCACATCAAGCTTGTGAACAGGCCAATAACGAAAGAGTGCAATGGAAAGAATAGTACGGATTGTAGTAGGATTCACCACAGGGCTGAAAGCTTCACCAAAATCAATACCAGGATACTAAGTAACCTGCGAAGCAACCAACGAGCCTTGTAGCGATCAAGGGAGCCATCTGGATGAAACTTGTGGTGAAAAATCCACTTGCCAGTCACGATGTTCGTACCGGAATGATAAGGCACGTGATCTTTAGTGTTGTTGTCATGCAGCGTGGTGAACTCTTCGGTCATAGCCTCTCACCAATTAGGATCAATGAGAGCACTACTGTAAGTCTTCAGTATTAGTGAAAGTGTCAATGCCTGAAGATTCAGGCGCTGTACCGGGAGATGAAGATCAACCTTCCCACGGGTACGCATGTTGTGCTCCTTGTCCATGGGGGGTACCTCAAGCACGGACCATGGGTTACGCATGAATCCCGGATGCTTATGAAGAGTAGATGGAGGAGCCGCTAGAGATCCAAAGCCTCGTGGAGCCTCGCGCGATGAAAATGAGCTCGATACTGATCTCGAGGCTGTTTGACCGCCTAATTGATGGTATGACCGTGACTGGAAAAGAGACTTCCATAGCCCCTAGGCGTCGTGGCAGTCTGACCACGCGGGCTAGCGGTATGACGAACACAACGTTAGAAAGGTTCATTCGAGACACGCCCGCACGAAGAACGGTCACATCGTGTCTTGCATTACAAAGTCATCGGAGACGCGCTTATGGGTGTGTCACCGATTAGTACATATGGGAGACAAACTTTAAGATCGCGTGTCTCCTTTTTGTAAGAAATCCAAGACGAGCTTTAAGGCTGCCCATCTCCTTTATGTAAAAAGTCTGAGACGCATGTTAAGCCAGCCCGTCTCCTTTTTGTAAGATATTCGAGACGGTCTTTATGTCAGCTCGTCGCGGATTTAACGACTAATCCGAGACAGGCTTTTAGGCTGCTCGTCTCCTTTTTGTAAGGAACAGGAAACTAATAGAAGATTAATCTGAGACATGCTTTAAGTCTGCTCGTCTCCTTTATGTAAGAAATCTGAGACGCTCTTTATGTTAGCTCGTCACAGATTTAACTACCGGCTAGGTCACTGTGGCACTAATAGGAGACACACCCTATTAAACGCTCGTCTCCTATTAGATGCCCCCTTGTTTATCCTGGTTGCCGGCTGCATCCTAGAGCTAGCCAGGATTTGGCAGCTGCATTGCCAGGGTAAGCAACATACACATACAGAAACATATCTATATCAAAATAGAGATCACACATTAAATTATATTGACCAACCAAATATTAATAAAGTGTTAATCGTGGTTACCAAGCAACTATTACACAAAGAATGCCCCCTGTTCATCCTGCTTACCAAGTAACTATTACACAAAGAATGCACCCCTGTTCATTCTGCTTACCAAGTAACTAAATACATAAATCATAACTGTCATTTAATCCTATATATTGTAATAAAATTCTCCCTTTGGATTAATGATTTCAGAAAAGATGAACCTGCGTAGCCTCTCTCTAATGTGCTCAAGGCTAGAACCTGTTGCACTCCTGAAGTTGGTTTCGTAGTCCTACCACACGATAAAATGAGAATTAACAAAAGATTAATAATAAAGTAAAATAAATGCACTTACACATACATTACAATTCGGCTGCTCTCCAAATACAACCATGCTTAAGTAGACATGGAAGCCGCATGTGTTGCCCGGAGCTTGTTGTGGGACGCAGAATGTAGTATGATGTCTAAGTTGTCGGCGTTTTCCTTTTTGGTGTCCTCCTAGCATCTTAACCACGTAAGCGTCAAAATCTCTAAATAGAAACATTCACATTTAATGCAAAATTATCGTGCAATGACGAAACAGTCAGAAACTAAAGTGAAGAACAAATTTACTCATTAGGAACAGCCATGATATCAGCCCAGTCATGGGTAAGTCGCTTGCCAGTTATTGAATCTATCGGCCATGAAGAGTCACAATACCAGACTTGGTCATACTTTGTAGAAATTGCTAGGGTTATCCAATGGTTACCCGTGTTGAACGGTATGACTAAGAGCTCCTTATCACTGTAGTGTCTCATTGCCTTAACAAAATATGCAACAACATCTTTTTGACTGCTGGCCATTAGAAGATTAGTTCTCGTTGATATTTGCGGGTCAAGATATGCAGGAGACTCCTTTCCCGTTCTATGACGCGTAACTTGTTGCATGTTCCTACACGCAAAATGCCAAATTTGTTAGACACATATAACACTTATATTGAGTATATATATTGAAGAACCTATTTTTGAGGACTTACAATGTGAAGCAACATATTAGAGAGACATCCAATGCGTCGAAGGTGAAAAGGTCGTAGACATCGGAACATGAGAAGAAAAAGATGCCTTCACCCACCAGAAAGTGTTTTTTCCTTGTATCCCACTATTAAGACTTGATGTTTTTGTAATTTTTGATGTAGTAGTTATGAAGGAGGACACAAGATTTACCAGCTTCTTTGAGTGCGCTGACAGTTAACATCGGCTTCCCCATTTGAAACTTCGGGTTAGCATGTGCCATATCAGCAACTTCGGTTAGCTTTCGACTCTTTCAGTGGTTTGTTTCCATTTGTTTCCTTCGACAACATCTTCCGCTGCTGTGGGTGACTCTTGGCACGTACTTTCTTCGTCCCTTTTCCTGCGGCTGATCAGGTGTAGGGAGCAGGGTACTCCGAGTGCGAGGTGGAGACCGACGCGGCTGCTCTTCAAGTGGAGACTTCTGCAACAGCTCTAGAATTGGAGACAAATGCGGCTGATCTCGAATTGGAGACTTCTGTTGCTTCTCTATAATTGGAGGCAACTGCTCTCGAATTGGAGACATAACCATCTGCTCTAGATTTGGAGACGGAGGCAGACGTGCCTCAGGAGACATCGAAGCAGGAGAGGTCGACGATGAAGCTGCTGTTGCTAGGTAAATAACAATAGAAGTACGTCTCCACTGAACCCTTCTAGCAACTGCATCTCGCATAGTCAGCGTTGTATCGTCCGGTGGCACTTCGAGCTTTAGGTCTTTCGAATTGTCATGCACCATGTCCACCTTGACCACAACATAGGATGATGTGTCGATCTAGATGTCGTCAAGCATGGTCTGACATACACTACCCCTCTCCCGACCTCTATTAGAAAGCTTCCTCCGACCAATAGCATAAGTCTGCATGTTGTTGATTGAGACAAGTTATCTATCGGTCCGGCTCAATTGAAGGTCCAGATGATGGTGCATGAAGATCTTCATGTGGTCGTCCACCCCCAGCTGTTGTAGAGGTTAAGCTGCTTCTACGCTCCTCGTCATTTATCAACGCATCAAAGTTAGGGAATTGTATACCTAAGGCCTTGTAACACCCCAAAGATCTTGTTAAGACCCTAAATCATGTTAAGAGGGGAATTTAAAAAATTTTGGACGTGTTGCATGTTTTGCAACAATTTAAATTCAAACTGGAATTTAGTTTAAATTCAAAACAGAAAAGAAACAGAAAAAGAGAAAACAGAAAAAAAACCGGCCAATGGGCCGAAACCCACCAGCCGGCCCACCCAGCAACCGCGCCAGCCCGCAGCCGCGCGCGCCGCTTCCTCCCACTGACAGGCGGGACCCGCCAGCCCTTCTTCTTCCTCGCGCCCGCGCCGGGATTCTCTCACCCCGAATCAAAACCGACCCGGATTCCTGCGCATCCCCGTCGAATTCCGTTCGTAGGAGACGCGGACTTGATCTAAACCACCCGCCGCCTTCCCCGTCTATAAAAACCCCAGCCTCGTTCTGTTTTTCCCACGCGATCCGCCGATTTTACTCCGGTGAGAAACCGAGCCTTCTCCGGCGAATTCTGGCCGATCTAAGCTCGGAAATTCCGATCTAACTCGCTGGTCTTGATCCACCGCCTCTGGGGAACCCTGCAGGTGCAGAAAACTCGGTGACTTTCGGTTCAAACACAGCGCCAACGAGCCTCGCCGTGGTTTCACTTCGGACCTCGTCGCCGACCGCCTTCCAGGACCTCCGAGCTCAAGAAAACCCCCGAGGTGAGATCTCCGACCTCTCCTCCACCGATCTATGCCATAAAATCACAGTTCTAGGAAGAATTCTCGAAGATCCGAAAATCTCCGGCGAGATCGCCGCCTCCCGCCGCCTTGCGCCGCCGGGCAGCGCCGCCCGCGCTCGATCAGAGCGACGTGGCCGCGTGTGCGCCGTTTATTTTAAATCGCACGGTAGAGTTTAAATCCCCGCGTACCGGTTCGGTGTTATAATCTCAGCCGTCGGTTTAAAATCGGGCGGTCCACATCAGCCCCGCGTTATAAAGACTGGAAATCTTACGTGCTACCCCCTGGGATTCTCGGGAAATAAGAGCTAGCCCCGAAAACTTCTGATCTAGCCCCTGGAACTTCAGAAAATCATGTAAATTCATTTAAAAATCAGTTTTAGCCCCTGGACTTAATAAAATTTAAGAAAAACTCCTCTGTTATGAGTAGCTAGACCCCTGAAAATTGTTAAAATAATATTATAGACCCTGTAGTGGGGTGAGTTTAACTTTTTAGCCCTGTTTGATATTTAATTTAGGAAATTGAATATGTGGCTAGTATTTAAAATTTAAAAGTGGGACAAAACAATATTGTCAAAATTAAATTAAAAACTTTCTCAGTACTTAGAGAACTTTGGAGTGAGATAAAAATATATTTTGGGCTGAAATGAATCTGTTTCATTTATTATTCACAATTATTAGTATAGGGACATATTTTTAAGTAAAGAATAGTTCTGAAAATAGGGAAAATAATTGTAAAATAGTTTACATCAGAGGAAAAGGTCAAAAATATATTAGTAAATATTTTAGAACAGAACCTATTCTGTTTAGATGATGTGTCTTGTTATTTTCATAATAAAGTTCACATTTAGGCATAGGAAATAAATTTGAAAATATAGCAACTAGTAAATGATAAATGGAGTTTCTAAAATCTAAAGAATTCAGTTTAGGGTTGGTAGAAATTCTGAAGACACATATGGAGAAGGAAAATACCTTTCATGCATACTTGGTAGCAAAAAGGTGTAGTAATTGAATATAAGGAATTTATTTAAATTGGAAACTCATATATTAGTATGTAAGTATAAATGTGAACACAAAAGTAGAAATCATATACACATGATTAAAAGTGCATGCAAGCCACAAATCAACACACATAGAGTAACCACAACACATATAATTATGAAAGACTTTCATAAATATGAATGTGTGGTTTGTATGAAGTGGAAGTGTGAACTATGTCTTATGGATTGTTATTTTTCTTTTGCTATGTGTGATGGTATGATGTAGAACCTGCTCAAGAGCAAGTTATTCCTTTCCAAGATCAGGACTACCCATTTCAAGAGCAGCAGGAAGGAGGCAAGTGTCCTTGACCACTTTGATCCTATACTAGGATGTGTAGTTAGAATTATTTGCATTGTCAATTGAAAAAATGAAACCTATGCTAGGATGTTTCCCTAGAATTGCATTACCTTGTTTCCTTGTAGCTTGGGTTGGGATTCATTTTATCATGTCATTTATTATTATGCATATGCTTAGCCATACTTAGAATGGGATAATTGGGATATGAGATCATCAGTTTATTTTACCATACTCTTGAATGAGATATTGTGAGTTATGTAGAGGTAGGGATCAAGGCAAGTTGGATGTTTTGGTTGTGTGCTGGGTGCACGAGACTCGGGTTTGTGTTTAGTACTTGCCTGGATCCTAAGGACCGGTTCATGGAGCATGTAACCTGGCTTTACAGTGCCAACCACATGCTGAGATGGGGCAGCTTGGCCATCTAATTAGGTGTATCCCCGGCGTAGTATGGGTGTGTTGGATGGTGCGGGGAGTAGGTGTCAGCTGGACTACCGTATAAACCGCAAGGCTCAAGAGGGGGCCACTGCAGCGGGGTTGGAGCCTCTTGTATGCTGTTAGGGATGAAACCTCAGTGGACCCACGCTCGTCGGGAATCCCTTTGTAAAGGCTTCGTAGTGATCTCCTGGCTACACACCTAGGAAGTGTGAATGTGGTTCGTAGCAACTGGCATAATGGAGGTTCTTTTAGTCCACCCGGCAACGGGGGATGAAATCACTACATGTGGGTACAGTGGTACAAACTCTGCAGAGTCAAAACTGTCATGACAGCCGTGCTCACGGTCAAGAGCGGCTTGGACTTATTCATGATTAGAGGATTGATGGTTTTGGAAGTTGTGGATGTTAAGCGGGGAGCTTAACATTGGAAATGATGTTATGGTTATTTGATTATGATGATGGGATGGGAGTTTGGGACCATTTCACCTGTGTAGTAATGTAGGTGCTTAATAAGTTAAGGTGGTAGGTATTAATTGCGTAGTGCTTTAACCATGAGTTCAACCTCTCCTTGTTCTAGCCAGGCATGATATAATTTTTCCCACACTTGCTGAGTACCATTGGTACTCAACCTTGCATATTTTGTTGGTTTATATTGCTGCTCAGGTCAAGATAATGAGGTGGTGTATAATGACCAAGACTTTGGACTCGAAGAAGGTTTCTAGGTTCATGGAGACCCCCGGGCAACGCCTGTGACGGAGCCCACAAGAATAATGTTCCGCTGCTAGTTGATTTACTTGTGATGAACTTATTATTGTCCATCGAGACATTTGCTATGTAAGACTTATTTATTCGACACCTGGCTTGTAATAAATGATGCTTCACTATTTGTCATCACATGTATGAGAAAATGATCCTGGCATACATGTGATATTCACCTTGGTTGTTCTTCGGAAAAACCGGGTGTGACAGGCCTCCAGTATTGGCTTCACGTCTCGTAGAACCTCGCTTCTCAGCTATCTTTTCAGCTCCTCCACGTCAACCTGTGGCGTCGAGGTGGTTTTTCCGCTTCCGATACATAGTTTTATGTTTCGAAAAAACCTCTTTCCAGGTCAACTTACTGGAAACACCATGAACATGGCCTCGTTGCTCCTTGGTTTGCAGTGATCCCGGCGAGGGGGTGGCGCCGGCGGGATCGGGTGCGGCGGCGCCATGGCTGGGGCTCACCGGAATCATGCGAAATCGCGAGTTCGGTCCCTAAACTTGACGGAAAAGGGTACAAAACGAAGAGGGGGCGACAGGAAAACTCAATGAGGAGTCGGGCGGCGGCGGGGGAGCTCGACGGCGGTGGGCGATGGCAAAGAACTCAGGAGCTTCGGCGATCGCGCGTTCGTGCTAGGAGAGGCAGCGGTGCTCGGTTTTTGGGGCAAACGAATGAGGGCGGCACCCTTCATAGAGGCACGTCCTCCAAGAGGCCAGGGCGTGCATGCCTAGGTGGTTATGATGCGGCGGCGACAGGTTCGGTAAGGCTGGGGCCCGTTAGGGTTAGGGCGGGCCGAGGCGGGTTGGCTTGGGCGCGGGCCGGGGTGGCGCGGGCGCGCTGGGATGCACGGGGGAGAGAGGGGAGTGTGTCTCGGTGGGGGACAGGGGGTTAGGGGGCTGGCCAAGAGAAGGAAGAAGAGAGGGAGAGGAAAGGAGGGCTGGGCCGAGGAGAAAAAGAAAAGGCCCACACGTTTGAAATTGAGGGTGTTATATGTACGTAGTTTACACATATAAGTGCCAAACCCGAAGAAACTCTAGGAGATCCATATAAAACTCCGCCAACATCAACACTAACAATTATTGGAAGGTTTTCGGTGAAGAGATTGCTTATTTTAAAGCTTATACGTGATTTCCTTTAATTGATGGTTGTTTAAATGATTTTTGAGGGGTTATCCTTAATTACCATAATTTCTCTTGAGCAAATATCACTTGTTTTATGCTCTAGGGGCCAAGTAGTATTTTATACATTTTTATTATCATTATTGGGGAAGTATTCTTCTCAATATTTTTAGTTAATTAAATGACTTATGACAAGCTATAAGCTATCTACCAAAATTTCATATTTTATTTAAGCTACTACCCACTGCTATTATACTCTAAAAGTACATTAATATTTTTAGGGATTTTTTTAAGAATTTTTCTGCACTCAAAAAATTATTTTATTAAGTCTTGTGTACACTAGTGGGTGTCTTTAGCATTTCTGCGTGGTTAACGACATGCAGGGCCCGTGGGTCTGCGCTGACCGGGCACTGAGGTGGCATCCAACTGGGTTGCCACCTCAGTGGCTATGCTAACGTGTCCGGCCACCTCAGCTGCCACGCAAGTAGTCTTCCAGCTAGTCGCATGGGCGCTGACTTGGCTGCTACGCGTGCGCTGACGGCCTACATGGCCTGCCACCGAGCGCCAGGTCAGCTATTCGTGCGTGCCACGTGGACCAGCGGGCGGTGGGGTGGTCGGGTGGTAGCACGTCGCCGGCGGCTAGCCGGAGGGCCGGCTTTTTCTGCACAGAGGGCAGCTGGCTTCTTGTTGGGGACCTACCAAGTACGCTGAAGGCAGGGGTATCGGCCTCATGCAGGAAAGAGCACCGGAGCGGGGGCGGCGCTTAGCCGCAGACGTGCGTGCGCGGTGTGCCCGGCAGAACCGGGTGCGCTGTTGCTATCCTCTGCATTTTACTCCTTCTACGCATACAAGGGAACGTGGGGAAGCGTTAGGGGCATGAGGCTCGGCCGGGGGAAGCCCCACAATGGCAGCAACAGGGAGGGCGGCGGTGCGCCTAGGGACCGCCTTCGCGGGGGACGGCCTCTGCTATGGCGCTTTTTACCACGAAATTACTCTCAGGGTGGGTACTCCAGGTGTTCTAGTGACTCTAGGAGGGAGGAATTGGAGGGAGGAGGCTCCCCGGAGAATAAGTCGTGCACGCCGGACTCGGGGAAGAAGGTGGGGAAGGCTCCGAATTCTTGCTCGAGGTGGTCGGCCTGCACTCAAATGGAAGTGTGGATGCTCGAAGATGGTTGTGCGCTCGGTTAGAGGGGAAGGAGAGGCCGTTTTATAGCCGGGGAGAGGCGGTGCACCGGGGGATATTCTCGCGGGTGCGCGGATGGGCGGGGGTGGTGCCAGAGCATGGGCGCGGAGTTAAGACGGGTGACAGGTGAAAGACGCGAGCAGTTGGGCCTCGTGCGGCACGGGTGGCGCGACGGGGAGGGTCGGATCGCCAGATTTCTGGGATTCAGCCATTGGCTCGTGCGCGCGCAAGGTAGGAGAAGGCGTCACAGTGCCGGGCCATCTGCGGGCCGTGTGAGGGAGGGAGAGGAGAGGAAGGGGCTGGCTGAGAAGGTGGGCCACGCGAAAGGGAGGGAGAAGCGGGCCGCGCGGGAGAAAGGAGGGGGAAATGGGGTGGGCTGAGCTGAGGGGTTTGGACCGCGATGGGAGAGGGAGAGGGAAATGGTATCTCATTTTCATTTTCTATTTTGATTTCAAAATTCAAATTCAAAGCAGTTTTCATTTCCTTTCAAAATTTGAGACTGTTAGGCCTCACAAGATATTACAGAAAGTTCATACGCAATTATAGGGATATAGCAGCACCATTAACTCAACTATGTAAACGGGAGATGTTCCCTTAGACACCGGAGGCAGAGGCAGCTTTTATTCAGCTCAAGGTGGCACTTACTATAGCACCAGTATTGCATCTTTCAAGTTTTTCTGCACCATTTTCAGTTGACTATGGTGCATCGGCAACTGGTGTGTGTGATGTTATTCATCAAGGCAACGGGCCTATTGATTTCTAAAACCATGTTGTACCACTGCAGCATGCAAAGTTGGCATCATATGAACGAGAACTTATTGGTTTGGTCAAGGCAGTACGTCATTAGCGAGCATATCTGTGGGTTCGTTCTTTTGTTGTCCGTACTAATCATTACAGTTTAAATTTCTATTAGATCAGTGCTTCTCCACTATTCCTCAACATGCATGCTTCAGTTAATTATTTGGATATCAATTCACGATGGAATTTAGACCCGGCTATCAAAATGCAACACCTCATGCATTTTGTCTAGCCGTGATGAGAAAACTATTTTGGTTCATGCCTTATCTGTACCGAAGTTTGATTTATTTGATCAGTTTTTGAATGTGCCTAGAGGGGGGTGAATAGACTTTTTAAACTCCTGAAACACTTATTTTAAAAGCATTAAACTCCAGAGTCCGGACTAGTCCGTGGTTCAATAGCACAGTGATCAAGGTTGAACCTTTTATGTTTTCTTAAAATTTATCGCAGTGGAATGTATGCAACTACTTTAATAACTTTAACTAGTATTTATGAGAACTGCATAACACATGGATCACAAGATTAATGAAAATCACAAAGCTAAACCCTAGGTAGTGATGATATTGAAAAGTATGAATTAAGAGCATGCAAGACAAGAGTTTTTACCGAGGTTCAATCTCACACAAGGGATCTACGTCCTCGTTGAGGAGCTCACACAGAGTCGGGTCTTAACAAATGCGAGGGCCCCCATCCGGGGTCCACGCTCCAGGAATCACACTGGGTGGTGTCGTGCGATGCGGCACCCATCAGCATGCACGAAAAGACGGTAAGAACATATGAAAGGCTTTATTGCTCAAGATAAACTCTTTTACAACATATTGTACACAAGGTGTACATACACAACGGAAAATAAAACTGGACATTTACTCACTCTCGGCCCTAACTACGCCGAAGAGAAGTCGTTCAGCCCGTGAACGCTTCCTCCTAGCTTCACCAAAGTAAGGCAGCGGCTAGGTTTTCTGATGAGTTGAACGAACCGTGAGGTTCGACGTCTCACCGAACAACCATCTTCATAACAGGCATCCTGCTACCTGCAAAAACAACTACGAAGCAACCGTGAGCACTAAGGCTCAGCAAGTCTTAACCGTCAATTCTAAACATGTAACTCTACATGTAGGAGTCGTATGAAGATAGGAATATGAAGTTTATAAATGAAGCTTGGCTAAACTTGATCCTTATATTCAAATTCTTATGGCAGCAAGTTTTAATGGCCCTCACGCATCACAACACCGGAAGTCCACAATCAGACAAGAAACACTTATTCCGATGTTGCTAGCCTAAGGTGGAATAGAAATTTAGTTTGCACTATCTCTAATTGGGTCAAGGTTTCAATACAATGATTAAGCCATGAACAACATCATAAGAGACTTAGTTCCTCTTCTTACTTTGTCACGGCGCAGTGGGCAAGTATGCTCAATTTTTATCCGTGAGCGACGATGATTCGAATCAATAACAACCCGGAATACACGACACATACATCCGCCTTGAAAGACTCACACAAGAGCTCTTTCTTACGTTGTATGCAGCAACCTTTCACACGACACCCTGACATAGAAAAACGCTTCGCGCCAAGCAGGATGGTCTTCTATGCGGACCCGTCGAAGTTGCCCGCTAAAGGATTTACACCTCCCGCCTTCTCAACGCCATTTCCATGCAAAGAATGAGTTTCTATATCACGGTCCATCGTGTTACATCGGTTTCATGGGTCCCATACCCCACTATTGAAAGTGCATCTAGGCTAAATTCCCGTGGGTTTTGATGATTGATGACAACACTTAAGGTACTAACGAGCATTACAAGTGTAAGTGCAGGTAATTAAGAAATTGACAGAGATGGATGCACTTGTGACACTCGGTTCCGAAAATGAACCAAGTGAAATGCATATGTGTGCCCAGGATGTTCATCACACATATACAACTTTATCACAAACTGAATTTAGAATATAACCATGTACAAGTAGTGTAGTACTTTATTACAATGAATCATTGTCTCATGAATATCTAACTTATTCTTGCAGCAGAAGACTCCAAACGACAAAGGAAAATGGCTAAGACAGTAGGCTCCAATTTCAACTCCACAGGCATATTGACGGTAGTGCGCACGCCTAGTACTCCACCTGTTCCTCGAAGTACTCTTTTCCTATAGCTGATGTATATGTGAGAAATGCAAGGGTGAGTACATGTCGTATTCAGCAAGTGCAGGAAAAGTATGACATGTAGCTTACAACAAGGTAGGGAATAAAGAGGTTCATTGCAGCAAGCAAATTTATTTCACAAACAAGGTAAAAACAACAACTATTTCTAGGTGAGTTTAATCCCATCATAACCAAGTAATTCATCAACATTCCTTCATCATAATTCAATATTTATCAGGCCTCAACCAGCCAATAATCTTTCTCAAGTTCATCTCATACTCATAAATATTCATAACCATCTCATTTTCATATAACCGAAACAAAACTCATTATCATGACCCAAAACAGTCCCAAAAACCCATCCCAACGACCATACCACAACCATACCGAATAACCATCCCAAGTTTTGCCTCTAATCATGGAAGTTGGCTAGGTGCTTGTAACCGGAAGCACGACTATCATGATAGGTTTACACTCTGTAGAGGTGGCACCACTTTACCCACAAGTTCGTGATTTCGTCACCCGTCGGCGACTAGAGAGAACCTCCATTATACCAGTACACAACATTTTGGTGTATGTCCAAGATATCACAAAACAACCTTTACAAACAAGCTACTAGGATCTATGGACCCACTGAGGTTTCACCGGCAGGCTCGAATCTCCATTCTCCCACCCACGGGCCCCCTCTTGTGCCATGCATTTCCAAGGGCAGTCCTCCTCGACTCCCATTCCCCGCGACATCCAATGGTCCATAACAAGATAGCTACACACCTAATTTGTCAGCTAAGCCGCACCCATATTTGGACTTGTGGTGGCTCTGTTTTCCTGGCATGTGCTCGAATGAACTGGTCCTTAGATCTACGGCAATCAAACTACCATCTCATTCAGCAACATCCACGAACCAAGCTCGCCTAGATCTCCCTGATTCCATGCTCATTATCATCATCAAGTTCTCATTATCTTTATTCTCATGAGTGCAGTAGCTAAACAAGTTTTATTTCAGCTTCCGGTATCCTGTAATTTAAGCGAAGTAAAAAGGAAAAACGACCATACACGACTCTTCAACTTTTCCAGGGACAAGGTTGGTTAACAAAACTACAAAACTTCTATAAAGGGTGTACCATCAAGTTGACACAAGCATACGAGTTTCCGCAAGCAAAACAGTTTCAAAACATGGGATCAATATGGTCAAGGGGCACTTGCCTTGCTCCTGCGGTTTGTGTTGCTCAAGCGTCTCGAAGTCTTGGTGTTGTAGCTCCTCGTAGACGACCTCTTTAGCGTGTCCTTCTACTCACAACCATTCACATACAAAATTTACAGCAATCAATTATCATGCACAAACTTTACTCAAGATGCAATGAGGTGGATGAATGCAATTCCTATGGTGCAGTTTATAAAAATCAGTTTGTACGTGTTCTTGCACGTTTTAGTAGGCTTCCATGGGGTTTTATGATGAGCAAGGCTGCTGGGATCAAGTGTGGATGTGGTGATGATCTTGACACACTTTGTAGATCAATCCCACCGTCAAAATTAACCAAAACATGGTCTGCCCACACGCAGAATTTTCTGCTCGCAGGGGGTGGAGAAAACGAGTGCGTAGAAACAGCGGCGACGTTGTAAGAGGGGTAACGGAAACCTACCTCACTTGTTCCTCCTCTCTTCCTGGCGGCAGAATCTCCTTCCTTGCAATGGCAGCAGAAGAAAATTTTCTAGGAGAATTACGAGGTTGCGGCTGGGGCAGAACGTCGGGGGCTTCTTCTCCGGCGACGGCGAGGCGTGACGGAGCTCGATGGCGGCCAAACTTGTCACACCCGGTTTGTCCCAAAGAACAACCGAGTGAATATCACATGTATGCCAGGATCATTCTCTCATACATGTGATGGCAAATAGTGAAGCATCATTTATTACAAGCCAAGTGTTCAAATATAAATAAGTCTTACATAGCATACGTCGCGATGGACGATAAAATGTTCATAACATGTAAATAAAGCAGCGGCGGAATATAAATCTTGTGGGCTCCGTCATAGGCATTGCCCGGGGGACTCCGTGAACCTAGAAACCTTCTTCGGGTCCAAAGTCTTGGTCATTGAACACCACATCATCCCCTTGACCTGAGCAGCAATTTAAACCAACAGAAAAGCAAGTTTGAGTACCGTTGGTACTCAGCAAGTGTGGGAAGGTTATGTCATGCATGGCTAGAGCAAGTAGAGGTTGAACTCATGGTTTACGCACTACGCAATTAATACCTATCACCTTAGCTTATTAAGCACCTACATTACAACACATGTGAAATGGTCCCAATCCCTCAACCCATCATCAATATCAAGTAAACATAGTCTCATCTTCAATGTTAAGCTTCCCACTTAACATCCTCAACTTCCCAATTCATCATCCTCTAATCATGAATAAGTCCAAGCCGCTCTTGACCGTGAGCACGGCTGTCATGACATTTTTGACTCTGCAGAGTTTGCACCAGTGTACCCACATGTAGTGATTTCATCCCCCGTTGCCGGGTGGACTAAAAGAACCTCCATTATGCCAGTGGTCGCGAACCACATTCACACTTCCCAAGTGTGTAGCCAGTAGATCACTACGAGGCCTTTACAAAGGGATTCCCGACGAGCGTGGGCCCACTGAGGTTTCACCCCTAACAGCATACAAGAGGCTCCAACCTCGCTGCAGTGGCCCCCTCTTGAGCCTTGCGGTTCATATGGTAGTCCAGCTGACACCTATTCCCCGCACCATCTAAAACACCCATACTACGTCGGGGATACACCTAATTAATTGGCCAAGCTGCCCCATCTCAGTATGTGGTTGGCACGGTAAAGCCAGGTTACATGCTCCATGAACCGGTCCTTAGGATCCAGGCAAGCACTAAACACAAACCCGAGTCTCGTGCACCCAGCACCAACCAAATCATCCAACTTGCCTCGATCCCTACCTCTACATAACTCATAATATCTCATTCAAGAGTAAGATAAATAAGTTGATGATCTCATATCCCACTTATCCCATTCTAAGCATGGCTAAGCATAGGTATGTAAATAAATGATATAATCAAATAAATCCCAACCCAAGCTACAAGGAAACAAGATAATACAATTCTAGGGAAACTTCCTATCATGGGTATCATATTCCAATTTGACCATGCAATTAAATTCTAACTACACATCCTAGTATAGGATCAAAGTGGTCAAGGACACTTGCCTTCTTCCTGCTGCTCTGGGAATGGAAAGTCTTGGTCTTGGAAGGTGAGGACCTGCTCTGGGGCTGGTTCTACTCATGCCAATACACATAGCAAAAGAAAACAACAATCCATAAGCCATAGTCCACACTTTCACTCATGCAAACCACACATACATACATATGAAAGTCATTCACATTTCAAGTGTTGTGGTTACCCTAGATGTGTTGATTTTAGGCCTACATGCACTTTTAAACATATATATATTATTTCTACTTTTGTATTCAGATTTCTATTTGCACACTATATATTAATTTCCAATTTGAACAAATTCTCTATATTTAATTAATACACTCCTTATCCACCAAATTTGCATGAAAGAAAGTTTCCTACTCCAAATAGGTTTTTAGATCTTCTACAAAATCTTAATTTGAAGTTTTTGAAATTAAAAGACCTCATTTAACATTTTCTAATTATGCATATTTGTTTTCCTATATTTTCAGATTTATTTTCTATGCCTAAAAGTGAACTTTAATATTAAAATAGTAAGATATATCACCTAAACAGAATAGGTTCTGATCTAAAATGTTCAATAAAATATTTTTGAACTTCTTCTCTGATACGAACCAATTTAAATTTATTTTATCCATTTTCAGAATTATTTCCTAGTCTAAAAATGTGTTTCTAGAAATAATAAAAATAAGCAGCACTTAGTCAGATCTCATTTCAGCCTAAAATCAATTTTTAACTCATTCTAAAGGTTTTCCAAGTGCTAGGAAAATTTAACTTTGTATTTGCTCATGTGTTTGCATCACCTTTTGAATTCAAATCCTAATCACATGTTCAAATTTCTGAATTTAGTCTCCTATAGGGTCTGAAGTGCAAACCCACCCTACTGCAGGGTCTAATTTGCTATTTCCTAAATTATCAGGGGCCTAATTACACAAAACAGAGAGGTTTTCCTAATTTTTATTAAGTCCAGGGGCTAAAACTGTTTTTTTAATGAATTTACATGAATTTCTGAAGGTCCAGGGGCTAGATCAGAAGTTTCCGGGGCTAGCTCGTGTTTTCTGAGATCCCCAGGGGGTAGCGCATAAGATTTCCGGCCTTTATAATGCGGGGCCGATGTGGACCGTCCGATTTAAAATAGATGGCTGAGATTACAACGCGAAGCGGTACGGGTTAGATCTAATAGGACCTGCACGATTTAAAATGGACGGGCCTCAGGGGACCACGTCGCCCTGGCCGTGTGCGGGCGGCGCGCGGCGGCGGGAGGCGGCGATCTCGCCGGAGAACTTCAGGTTTTCGTCTATACTTCCTAAAACTTGGATTTCTTGGCATGGAACGGAAGAGGGGAGGTAGGGGATCTCACCTCGGGTTTTTTCTTGAGCTCGGAGGCCCTGGAACGCGGTCGGCGACGAGGTCCGAGGTGAAAACGCGGCGGTGCTCGTCGGAGTTGTGTCTAGAGCGCAAAACACCGGGTTTCCTTCACCAGCGAGATTCCCCGGAGGCGGTGGAACATGATCAGCATGTTAGATCAGGAAATCCGAGCGAAATCGAAGGAAAACGGCGGTAGAAGCTTCAGTTCTCACCAGGAGGAAAAACAGCCGATCGGGAAGGAAAAAGGGGCGATCGTCGGCGTATAAATGGGCGAGGGAAGGCAGCGGGTCTGTTGAGATCGCGCTGGGGTCCCCGGGACCGAGAATCGGGGCTGGAAGCGCGGGTTCCATAGGGTCGGTTGTGATTGGGCGCGAGAGAGGGCCGGGGTTGGTTGGGGTGCGCGGGGGAAGAAGATGATGGGCGGGCCCCGCGCGTCAGAGAGAGGGAGAGTGGGAGAGAGGCGCGCGCGGGATCTGGGCCGGCTGGCGGGTTTCGGCCCACTGGCCGGTTTTTTCTTTTTCTTTTTCCTTTTCCTTTCTCTGGTTTGATTCAAATCTAAATTCTAGTTTGAATTTGAATTTCTGCACCACATGCAATACGTCCAATTTTTTTAAAAATTCCCCTCTTTAGCATGTTTTGGGGTGTTACAAAACTCCAGCAAGGTGGGGGGCAAATTGGCAGCAAGGGAGATGGGGGCGGCAGCCAAATTAGAGGTGGGGGTGGCGGCTAAGGGGGAGGGGTTATATTTATAAGGGGGGAAAGAGCTAGGGTGGCTAGGATTTTAGCAACCCAATTATTCAAGGGCTGAGATTTAATTTTAAAAGAGGTGGGAGCTAGGGGCTAGGACTTTATTATTTATTTTCCACCAATGGCTGAGATTAATTGAGGAATAAAAGCCCATAAAAATCCAACAAGGGGGCGGCTAGGGCCCCCCCTTAATGGGTTGCGGCCAAGGGGTGGGGCCCATTAGGGTTGCCCCCACCCCTTAAGTGGTGCGGCCAAATTGGGGGGGGGGGGGGGTCCCCAAATGTGGGGAAAATCCCCCTAGGGGAATTTTGGGGAATTTAAGGAAAATCAGGAAAATTGGGAAAATTTTGGAAAATTAGGGGAGAGGGGAATTTGGGGGAAAATTGGGGTGGCCCAATTTGGCTATTTTATTTATTTATTTTTTCTTTTTCTTTTTATTTCTTTTCGTTTTCTATTTCTTTTCATTATTTTCCATTTCTATTTCCTTATATTATTTTATTTGCTTCTATATTCCTATCTTTATTTCTTTTTCTTTAAATGCTTCTCCACATGAAAAATGTATCCAATGCATGGTAGTAATTTTGAAGGTGTTACAACACTCAAAAATGGAAAAGAGGAGAAAAAGGAGAAAATGCATGAAGAATAGAATTTAGGGTTTAAATTATCTTGCGTTGAGTTTAGCCTTTTAGTATGAGTGTGTTCATAGGGTCAAGTGTTGAGAATCATCTAATAGCTCTTAGTCCAAGTTAAAGTTAGGAGAAGAGAAGAGTTGAGACAGCCCTAAGTACAGGGCCGGACTTGTCCGGGCCTGAAGGACGGACTAGTCCGGTCACATCGAACTAATCCGATATTAGATGGACCAGGAGTTTCTTTGTGAGTTCGGACCTGTCTGTTTGGGGACGGACTAGTCTGTGGTGAGTGTATCAGAGTCCTTCAGGAGCTAAGTCCTGAAGGACTGGACAAGTCCGCCGCCCAATCAGACAAGTCCTTTTCTAACTGGAACAAGAGTTTCTGTGTGAGATCGGACTAGTCCTTAGTGAGTCAGACTGGTCCATTTGGAACTTGAAAGTGGCTGCGGGGACTAAGTCCTGGATGGATGGACTTGTCCACCCCTTGAGGTTGTACTAGGCCGGTGGACCAGACTTGTCCTTTCTCAACCAAAACAATTGTCTTTGTGTGAGACCGGACTAGTCCGTTGTTGATCGGACTAGTCCATGGGGTTGTGACCATTTGAATTCAAAAGGAGGCGGGTGATCGTTTGGTTGGTAGAATGTGACCGTTTAGTTGGTGAAGCGTGACGTCACCGGTCCCCGCAGGCTGGACTAGTTCGGAGTTAAAGGCCGGACTAGTCCGGACCTTTTCTGGTTGTAACGGCTAGCTACTGGGACCTCTATAAAAAGGGGATCCCCAGGCCTCAAAGAAGAATACTTGAACCCTAATGCCGAAATAGACTTACTAGAGCTTTTCTAGCCCCCTCTCTTCAATTCTTGGAGCCCTAAGAGTGATTCTTGAGGGCTTGTGAGTTTTAGGAGGAGAAAAAGGGGTTTGAGTAGCATTGAGCTCTTGGTTGATTCTCTCACACTAAGTGGGCAATGAGTTGTTGAGGGTGCTGATTTGTAAGTGCTTTGAGCTAAAATCTTGTGGGAGCCTCAATTTGTCAGTCGCCCCATGAATTGTTGTGAAATCCTTGTGATCTAGTGGAAGAACAAGCCAACCTTTGTGGTGGCTTGGTGAGGTTAAGGTTGAGAGCAAACTGGTCCTTTGTGGACTCCTCAACGTGGACGTAGGCTTCTTGGTGAACCTGAACCACGGGATAAATCATGTGTTTTGTCTCTCTTGAGTTAAATTTCCTTGTGACCGGACTAGTCCGCCCCAAGACAGGACTAGTACGCACTTTATGAACTGATCAGTTTTTATTAAGCCGTATTTCAGATTTTCCGCCTATTCACCCCCCTCTAGGCAACTTTCAATATCTGGTACAACTCAAACTTGTCCAGCAGGATCGTATACGGCACGGTCCTTAACCGACACGGACGGGGCTAATATCCAACCTCAACATTGGCCTTACCATACCCGCTCAGGCCCAATGTGGTCCCAAGCATTGTCACATCCATTGGGTCGAGACAACTTGAGCGCTCCATCCTACAGTAACTCTCAGTCCCCGTCTCACTTTTCATGAGGTGTTCTTGTCAACAACTTCCTCTCGCGAGTAGGCTCCGCTACTCGACTTTCTCGCGAGTAGCTTTTAACTACTCCACTTCTACCGGCTACCTACAACATTAGCCTAGCCATCTACGACGAGACAATTCCTACACTAAACCTTCTATTCAGGTTTATAATAGCCATGCAAATGGGTTTCAATCATCCTAGACATAATGCACAATATAAAGTCTAATAAACATGAGGTGAAGGTAAAGCAAAATTTAAATCAATAATTATATGCAAACCGGGGCTTGCCTTGCTCAACGGTTTTGTTAGTCTATGAAGTTAATCTTCCTCCGGAGAATCCGCCAAGTACATCATGAGGGGAAGGTCCTCGCCTCTGAGTTGATCCCTTTGTCGAGCGTCGACGTCACGTAAGCTAATAAGATGCAGTGCACATATATTTCAAAAGTAACTTAGAGAGTGATTTAATGTGGTTGCACAAGTTAACTAAGACTAAAACGGGAAAAACAACAGCAAGGTTTCTGTTGTTGGATCTACAACCTTAGAGAAGAAAATGCTAAGTGTGTTAATCCCATAGGTTGTGGGTCTAAGGAACACATATGGCATTTGAGAGCCATATGCAAGTATTTGAAGTGATTTGGCTGGAAACAGGGGAAGATGAATCCTAACACCTCTGAAATTTTTACAGTAGTTCAAAGACTACTCAGAGATACTGCCTACTATATTTCAGAGGAAAATGCTATGAATTGTGGCCCTAAGAAATCTCTAAGTGTTTATGCTTCTTTGATCTAACAGAGACATTCTATGGTTTTGACATGCTGAGAAATGGACTTTTTGTCAAGTACACATTCTCATGAGTCCATAGGAATTGGTTTTATTATTGTTGGAGTTCCCTACATGGAGATATGGATTTTACAAAGTGGGTAAAAAGACTGAAAATTTTTCTGTTATTTTTCAGAGGCATAAAAGATTGACACAACATTTGGCCAAGCAAATGAGGTCCAATGATTCTGACATTTTTACTGTAGTTCAAGTATAATTGGAGGAATGTCCTGCCCAAAATTAGGAATTTTCTAATAAACAGAACTCCTGTAATTAATTCCCTAAGATTTTATTTAATTGAATTAATGAGCCAAATCCAGGGATTTTCATAAATATTGGGATACACCCCTGGATAGTACTCACTGAGAGGAAGCCAGCACAATTTATTTGACAATTTTGTGTCCATTTGAATTTGGAACCGAAAACTGAACAGAGAAAATGTTTGAATCCCTGACCAGTGGGTCCCGCGCCATAGGGCTTCTTCCTCCTTGCGCCAAACAGAACCCAACGGCGGCGCCCTCCGGAGAGGGTCACCGGGACCGACGTTCCGGCCGTCTCTCGGGCCTAGACTCGCCGCCCCCCCCATTATCCGCCACGTGAACTCATTTGTGGTGTCACCGGCCACCGGCGATGACCGGAATACCATGCGCACCGGCGACAGCGGAACCTAGGGTTCCGGCGAGCTCGTGCGACCTCATTTCTACATGAAAACTTCGGGTGTTTGGCTCTAGAGCAACAGTGGGTTGTGAGGAAGCTGGAAATGGATGCCAACCGGACCGGGGAACTCACTAACCGCGTTGGCACCGTGCGGCCGACGGGGTCCGACGGTTAGCCATGAAAAAAGCTCGGATTTTCTCCCTCTACACCTAATCTCTTGATCTAATTTTGATGGAGGAGGTGCTCTAATAAGTCAAGAACCTATGTGCGAAGTTTGAATCACTAGCAACAAGAATTAATCATGAATTTCACAATTTCCTACCTCGGGGTCGAGTTGCGCCGCCCGGGAGAAAAATCCCGAATCCCCGGGAAAAGATTCAGGGAGGAGCAGCTCGAGTCATCAGTGCACCAACGGGTTGGCTTGCTTGAGCGTAAATCCTCTCGGGTCAGGCTGCTCACGGGAGCCGAAGCTCGTTTCTTCGGTGTTCAGCTTGGGCGCATCTACAACTCTGGAATTCCGAGCACAAACAGGCAGAGAAACCGGGGAGTAGACATGGTAGACGGCTAGAGCACACATGTGCAATCGCTGATCGACAGGCGGGGTGTGGTGGGAAAGACAGAGCGTGGGCGCCGACGTCGTTCTTCTCGGGAGAAAGCAGAACGAGTGACTGAGGGAGCGAGAGAGGAAGCCAACTTCGGTTGTGCTCGTGCGTGGAAGATTAGAACCGAGGCAAATCGGCCGGGAGCAGGAGGTGGCACCGATCACTCGTCAGGAATGGGTTCGGCTGGCTGCTGTCGCGCGCTCGAGCAACTGAAGACGTCGGTCCTGAACAGAGTCACTGACTTGTGGGGTCACAGTAGCTCACTCTCTTCTTCTCGGTGCTTTGAGATTCCCACATGTGCTTTGTCCGAACTCCACAAAAATTGGAGATTTGGCCAAAAGAAATATGAGAAATTTGAATCTGAAATCAGATTTCAAAATTGAACATGTTTGTTTCAGTTTCCAATTTCAAATTTGAATTTGAATGTGCTCTCCATTAATCCTTTGAATAAATGGTATATTAGCTCCAAAATTGTCCAAATTTGGATTATAAGCTCTTTGATACATGGGGAATGCATTAGTGAATTCACTTGTGTGCACTTGGACAATCTGAACACGAATACTTGTAAAAGATTCAAATTGTGTTTTTAAATTTTCCCTCTATCTTCTTCATAGTGATGGTTGACATGAACTCGAATCAGGGAGTAAAGTTTCCCCCTCAAGATCACATGTGCTAAGCATGTGTTAAAGAAATTTTTTAACTCTCTCACATGTCCATTTTATGCTTATCATTTTATATAACACAAAATCAAACTTTCTTACCCCTTAACTTTGCCTCATAAGTTGACATAGAGCTTTACAAAAGCTGCGGTTGTTACAACCAACCCATCCCTCGTGAAGTCACCACGAATACTGACTTGATATCCACTATCAAACGGGGTAATCACCAAGTTGTAACACCCCAAAAATCTTGTTAAGAACCTAAATCTTGTTAAGAGGGGAATTTAAAATTTTTTGGACGTGTTGCATGTTTTGCAAAAATTCAAATTCAAACTGGAATTCAAATTAAACTCAAAATAGAAAAGAAATAGAAAAAGAAAAAGGAAAACAGAAAAAAACCGGCCAGTGGGCCGAAACCCACCAGCCGGCCCAACCAGCGCCCGCGCAAGCCCGCAGCCGCGCGCGCCCTTTCCTCCCACTGACAGGCGGGGCCCGCCAGTTCTTCGTCTACCTCGCGCCAGCGCCGGACTCTCTCACCCGAATCGAAACCGATCGGGAATTCTCGCGTATCCCAGCCGAATTCCGTTCGGGGGCGACGCAAACTCGATCTAAACCACACCGCCGCCCTCCCCCGTCTATAAAAACCCCGACCCTGTCCCGTTTTTCCCACGCGATCCGCCGATTTTCTCTCCGGTGAGAACCCGAGTTTCTCCGGCGAATTCTGGCCGATCTACGCTCGGAAATTCCGATCTAACTCGCTGGTCTTGATCCACCGCCTCCGGGGAACCTTGCAGGTGCAGAAAACTCGGTGACTTGCGGTGTAAACACAGCGCCGACGAGCCTCGCCGTGAATTCACCTCGGACCTCGTCGCCGATCACCTTCCAGGACCTCCGAGCTCAAGAAAACCCCCGAGGTGAGATCCCCGACCTCCCCTCCACCGATCTATGCCATAAAATCACAGTTCTAGGAAGAATTCTCGAAGATCCGAAAGTCTCCGGCGAGATCGCTGCTTCCCACCGCCGTGCGCCGCCGGCAGCGCCGCCCGCGCTCGATCAGAGCGACGTGGCCGCTTGTGCGCCGTTTATTTTAAAACGCACGGTAGGGTTTAAATCCCCGCGTACCGGTTCGACGTTATAATCTCAGCCGTCGGTTTAAAATCGGACAGTCCACGTCAGCCCCACGTTATTAAGACTGGAAATCTTACGTGCTACCCCCTGGGGTTCTCGGGAAATAAGAGCTAGCCCCGGAAACTTCTGATCTAGCCCCTGGAACTTCAGAAAATCATGTAAATTCATTTAAAAATCAGTTTTAGCCCCTGGACTTAATAAAAATTAGGAAAAACTTCTCTGATAAGTGTAGCTAGACCCCTGGAAATTCTGAAAATAATATTATAGACCCTGTAGTGGGGTAAGTTTACCTTTTTAGCCCTGTTTAATATTTAATTTGGGAAATTGAATATGTGGCTAGTGTTTAAAATTTAAAAAGTGGGACAAACATATTGTCAAAATTAAATTAAAAACTTTCTCAGTATTTAGAAAACTTTGGAGTGAGATAAAAACATATTTTGGGTTGAAGTAAATCTGTTTAATTTATTATTCACATTTAGGGACACATTTTTAAGTAAAGAATAGTTCTAGAAAATAGGGAAAATAATTGTAAAATAGTTTACATCAGAGGAAAAGGTCAAAAATATATTAGCAAATATTTTAGATCAGAACCTATTCTGTTTAGATGATGTGTCTTGCTATTTTTATAATAAAGTTCACACTTAGGCATAGGAAATAACTCTGAAAATATAGCAACTAATAAATGATAAATGGAGTTTCTAAAATCCAAAGAATTCAGTTTAGGGTTGGTAGAAATTATGAAGACACATATGGAGAAGGAAAATACCTTTCATGCATACTAGGTAGCTAAAAGGTGTAGTAATTGAATATAAGGAATTTATTTAAATTGGAAACTCATATATATAGTATGTAAGTAAAAATGTGAACACCAAAAGTAGGAATCATATACATATGATCAAAAGTGCAAGCAAGCCACAAATCAATACACATAGAGTAATCACAACACATATAATTGTGAATGACTTTCATAAATGTGAATGTGTGGTTTGTATGAAGTGGAAGTGTGAACTATGTCTTATGGATTGTTGTTTTTCTTTTGCTATGTGTGATGGTATGATGTAGAACCTGCTCAAGAGCAAGTTATTCCTTTCCAAGATCAGGACAACCCATTTCAAGAGCAGCGGGAAGGAGGCAAGTGTCCTTGACCACTTTGATCCTATACTAGGATGTGTAGGTAGAATTATTTGCATTGTCAATTGAAATATGAAACCCATGCTAGGATGTTTCCCTAGAATTGCATTACCTTGTTTCCTTGTAGCTTGGGTTGGGATTTATTTTATCATGTCATTTATTATTATGCATATGCTTAGCCATGCTTAGAATGGGATATTTGGGATATGAGATCATCAGTTTATTTTGCCATACTCTTGAATGAGATATTGTGAGTTATGTAGAGGTAGGGATCAAGGCAAGTTGGATGTTTTGGTTGTGTGCTGGGTGCACGAGACTCGGGTTTGTGTTTAGTACTTGCCTGGATCCTAAGGACCGGTTCATGGAGCATGTAACCTGGCTTTACAGTGCCAACCACATGCTGAGATGGGGCAGCTTGGCCAATTAATTAGGTGTATCCCCGGCGTAGTATGGGTGTGTTGGATGGTGCGGGGAGTAGGTGTCAGCTGGACTACCGTATGAACCGCAAGGATCAAGAGGTGGCCACTGCAGCGGGGTTGGAGCCTCTTGTATGCTGTTAGGGGTGAAACCTCAGTGGGCCCACGCTCGTCGGGAATCCCTTTGTAAAGGCTTCGTAGTGATCTCCTAGCTACACACCTGGGAAGTGTGAATGTGGTTCGTAGCCACTATCATAATGGAGGTTCTTTTAGTCCACCCGGCAACGGGGGATGAAATCACTACATGTGGGTACAATGGTGCAAACTTTGCAGAGTCAAAACTGTCATGACTGCCGTGCTCACGGTCAAGAGCGGCTTGGACTTATTCATGATTAGAGGAGGAGTGATGGTGTTGGAAGTTGTGAATGTTAAGCGGGGAGCTTAACATTGGAAATGATGTTATGGTTATTTGATTATGATGATGGGATGGGAGATTGGAACCATTTCACCTGTGTAGTAATGTAGGTGCTTAATAACCTAAGGTGATAGGTATTAATTGCATTGTGCTTTAACCATGAGTTCAACATCCCCTTGTTTTAGCCATGCATGACATAACTTTCCCACACTTGCTGAGTACCATTGGTACTCAACCTTGCATATTTGTTGGTTTATATTGCTGCTCAGGTCAAGATAATGAGGTGGTGTATAATGACCAAGACTTTGGACCCGAAGAAGGTTTCTAGGTTCATGGAGACCCCCGGGCAACGCCTGTGACGGAGCCCTCAAGAATAATATTCCGCTGCTAGTTTATTTACTTGTGATGAACCTATTATTGTCCATCGAGACATTTGCTATGTAAGACTTATTTATATTCGACACCTGGCTTGTAATAAATGATGCTTCACTATTTGTCATCACATGTATGAGAAAATGATCCTGGCATACATGTGATATTCACTTGGTTGTTCTTCG
This sequence comes from Neostapfia colusana, assembly GCA_030760725.1. Classification (NCBI taxonomy): domain Eukaryota; kingdom Viridiplantae; phylum Streptophyta; class Magnoliopsida; order Poales; family Poaceae; genus Neostapfia; species Neostapfia colusana. The sequence goes on from JASWHV010000016.1 coordinate 12,270,684, forward strand.
GAAAAACCGGGTGTGACAGAGGTGGTATCAGAGCCAAGGTTGCCCGTTGGAACGTGGACCTAGGTAGAAATGGACGTATTTAAGGACCCTATTTTCTTAAAAACTATTTTTACAAGGTGTGTGTTGAAAAGTGTTATTTAATGAGTCACTTTCTTCATCTTACCCCAATTTTCATTCAAAATAGGATTTTTGTTTAAAAGTTTATCTAACCTAAGTTTAAATGCTTTTTGTTTTATATGTTTCGCATGATTCGCACCGCTCGCAAGTCCACAGGAGGGAGAATTCCCGTAGTTGCCCTTGCCGAGAGAGAGGAGAGCCATCCGGTGACGTACCTTTCCTACGGATTGGCAGTAGGAGGCTTGTTGCGCCGTCTTCGACGTATGCTCGAAGCCGCCGGCAATACGGGCAAGTTAATCATCCACTATAACTCCACCAGGACCATCCGTGAGAAGAGGGAAGAATGGAGTTCAGAGATGAGGATTATACACGAAAATCGGCTGCTGAAGATCCACCGCTCTCCAGCTTGTAGAGCGACACAGGTCGATGCGGAGAAGGATGTCACCTGGGAGGCCATCACCTGCCAGAGTCACATCTATCGTCGCCACCTAGACAGGACTGAGTACATGTATGTCCTCCAGCGTGAGAGTGGTACCATGGAGTACAAGTACCCACCAGTGCAGCAAGGGACTTCCCATGAGCACATGGACTTGTGCTTGGAGGATGCTGCTATGCTCAGCACTCGACTGCAGGAGTGTCAACAAGAGCTTCAGGATGTCCGGGACACCCTGAAGGAAACAGAGGCATTGCTGCGAGCCTGCTTGAGGGCGAGAGAAAGAGGAGATGGGAATGAACTGTGTGTCACCGTGAATGATACATGGACTCCTGACTCCCCAGATCGCCGGGCGATCAGGCGTCGTCGCACTTCTCCACCAGCAGCCTCCCCACCCAAAGCAGAGTCAGAAGGCAGCCGAAATGATGAGGAAGATCCCGAGGAGCCAGCTCAAGAAAATGAGTAGCGTAGAGTCTTTCCCTTAAATTAGAAGGATGTCGAGTAGTTGAGTCGTTACGTTAGTTAATGGTGTGTTAATGCTTGGTGTGTGACGTGAGTTGTGGAAGCCATGAGCAATTGTCCTCAGCCTCGTCTTTAGATTGTTTTGCTTTGGTGTGTGAACCCACATGAAATAATATTGCATTTATTTTTGTGTGAGAAATGAACCCTTAGAAAAGTATAACAAAGCCTCAACACTTCAAAGTACAAACAAGTGAAAGTAGTAAGATGATACTAAATGCTTTCAAATTAACATTGCTTGATTCTGCCAGATGGCCGGAAGAGGAAAAGGACGTGCTGCCAACCCCGCCAACAACAACGATGAGGCCTGCAACCCTCATCTTTCTGGAGGCCAGGACCGGGGTGGTCGCCGTGAAGGAGTTGATCCCCTCCACCAAATGCTGGAGAATCAAAATCAGCTCATCCAGAACTTGACTCAAGTGGTGGCCAACTTGCATCAAGTTCCACCTCCACAAGCTGCACCACGCCAACCAAGGTTGAGTGAGTTTCTAGGAACTCAACCCCCAAAGTTTGCAAGTGCTGCTGAACCTCTGGAGGCAGATGATTGGCTAAAGACCATTGAAAGCAAGATGAGGATCATCCAGTGCCAAGGGTATGAGAGGGTGTTGTTTGCCTCTCATCAATTGCATGGACCGCCTACGTGGCTGCCCATCATGACCCTGAGAACATCACTTGGGAAGAGTTCAAGCGTAGCTTCCGCAACCACTACATCCCAAGAGGTGAACTCAAAAACAAGAGGAAGGAGTTTTTGGGACTGCAGCAGGGGAACATGACGGTGAGGGAATACCTCACTAAATTTACTCAACTATCCCGTTATGCCCCACGGGACATAGAGACTGATGAGCAGAAACAAGATTGTTTCGTGGAGGGACTTACCGCGGAGATGCAGTGTGCAATGTCCTCAAATGAGTATGAAAGCTTCCAAAAGATGGTGGACAGAGCGTTTGTGGTGGAAAGGAAACTGAAGGCCTTGGAAAATGAGAATAAGAGGAAGGTCGGGTGGTCACATCAAGCCTCAGGGAGCAACACCCGCCCACGTCTGATGCAGCAACCTACAGGACAGACGAACCGTGCTGCGGTACCCTACTCAGCACCAAGAGGGTACAACCCGAACTACAGGCCTCCGGCAGCACCAGCACAGCCACAACGTCAGTTTGTACAGCAGCCTCGCCCTGCATATCCACCTCGACCAGCAGTACAGGGACCTCCAAACCAACCCCAAGACAACAAAGGCCAGGCACCTAAGGTTGGGGTGCAATGTTTTAGCTGCGGTGAAGTGGGGCACTACGCCCATAAATGCCAAAGAAGAAGCCCGCACAGCCACAACAGCAGAATGTGATGCGAGGACGGGTGAACCACATCACTATAGAGGAAGCGCAAGAGGCACCCAACGTGGTAGTTGGTAAGTTTCCTGCCAATTTACACCTTGCAACCCTGCTGTTTGATTCTGGTGCTACCCACTCGTTCATTGCTCAAGGGTTTGTTAAGAAGCATGACCTAGCAACAACACAAATGAACCATATGCTAGCCGTAAACTCTCCAGGTGGAGAAATAAGGACAAGACAAGTGTATCCCAAGGTGAACCTAGACATTAATGGGGTAGTGTTTACTGCTAACCTCATAGTGATAGATTCCCAAGGGATCGATATTATTTTGGGCATGGATTGGTTGACAAAACATAAAGGAATCATCCATTGTTCGACCAGAACGGTAGAACTAACTCACTCTAGTGGCACAAGAGTAAAGTTCATAACAATACACGAGCCTAGGAGGGACATTAAATTAAATCAAGTTGAGATGAAAGTTGAGGAAATCAGGACCATCAGGGAATATCCAGATGTTTTTCCGGAGAAGTTGCCAGGTATGCCTTCCGATCGTGAAGTGGAATTCGCAATTGAGCTAGTACCTGGAACAACCCCGATTTACAAAAGACCTTATCGGATGGACTCCAAGCAGCTAGAAGAACTCAAGGATCATTTGAGAGAATTGACGGAGAAGGGGTATATTCGCCCTAGTTCCTCACCATGGGGAGCTCCGGTGATATTTGTGCCCAAGAAGGACGGAACCCAAAGGTTATGCGTGGATTACCGTGCCTTGAATGAGGTAACCATCAAGAACAAGTACCCATTACCCCGCATTGAAGACTTGTTTGATCAGTTGAGGGGCGCTTGTGTGTTCTCGAAAATTGATCTCAGGTCGGGATACCACCAACTCAAGATAAGGCAAACTGATATTCCCAAGACAACTTTCGTATCTCGGTACGGACTGTATGAATACACCGTCATGCCTTTCAGGCTAACTAATGCCCCGGCATACTTCATGTATCTCATGAACAAGGTATTCATGGAATATCTGGACAAATTTGTGGTGGTATTCATAGATGACATTCTCGTCTTCTCCAAAGATGAAGAAGAACATGAGAAACATCTAAGGTTGGTGTTGCAGAGGCTAAGAGAACACCAACTATATGCCAAGTTGAGCAAGTGTGAGTTTTGGCTGAAGAGAGTTCCCTTCTTAGGACATATAATCTCGGAGGGAGGAATCTCCGTGGATCCTGCCAAAATCGAGGATATATAGAAGTGGAAGACCCCTGAAAATGTCGGGGAAGTTCGAAGCTTCTTGGGATTGGCTGGATACTATCGACGGTTTATTGAGGGATTCTCCAAGATTTCGAGACCTCTCACCAAACTGTTGGAGAAGGGAATCACGTTCACATGGACGCCACAGTGCGAGACGAGTTTTTAGGAGCTAAAGAAAAGATTGACAACAGCCCCAGTGTTGGTTATGCCAGATATGCAGAAGAATTTCACAGTGTACTGCGATGCCTCTGGAAACGGGTTGGGATGTGTTCTCATGCAAGAAGGGCATGTCGTGGCATATGCATCCCGGCAGCTTCGGAAGCACGAGAAGAACTATCCTACACATGACCTAGAACTAGCCGCAGTGGTACACGCGTTGAAAATTTGGCGGCACTACTTGATGGGGAAGAGAACAGAGATATATACGGATCATAAGAGTTTAAAGTACATTTTCACACAGCCAGATCTCAACATCAGACAAAGGAGATGGTTAGAGCTAATCAATGACTTTGATGTGGGCATCAACTATCATCCTGGGAAAGCAAACGTCGTGGCCGATGCTTTGAGTCGGAAAGTGCAGGTCAATAAGTTGAGCTTGAAGGACATGCCTGCAGAATTGAAGGACGAACTTATAAGGCTCAATCTATGCCTAGTAAATAGTGGTGAAGCCATCGCCATGGAAGTGGACTCCACACTAGAGCGAGACATACGCGAGGGTCAAAAGAATGATGAGAAGACACAAGAGATCAGACAACACATCAAGGAAAATAAAGCTCCGGATTTTAGAGAGGATGAACAAGGAACGGTGTGGCACGGGAAAAGAATCTGTGTGCCAGAAGTAAAGGAGATCCGTGAATTGATTTTGAAGGAGGCTCATGATTCTGACTATTCCATTCATCCTGGGAGTACGAAAATGTACCAGGACCTCAAGAGCAGGTATTGGTGGTATGGCATGAAGCGAGATGTCGCGGAACATGTTGCCCTATGTGACACATGTCAGTTGGTGAAGGCAGAACATCAACGACCCGCGGGATTATTGCAACCACTCAAAGTGCCTGAATGGAAATAGGAAGAAATCAGCATGGATTTCATCGTGGGATTGCCTAGGACCCAATCAGGATATGATTCGATATGGGTCATCATTGATAGGCTAACCAAGGTAGCTCACTTCATTCCCATGAAGGAAAGCTACAATGGATCCAAATTGGCAGAGTTGTACATGTTAAGGATCGTATGTTACCATGGAGTGCCAAAGAAGATTGTGTCGGATCGAGGGACACAGTTCACCTCAAGGTTCTGGCAAAAGTTGCACGAAACCATGGGAACCCATCTGAACTTTAGTTCTGCCTATCATCCCCAAACTGATGGGCAGACGGAAAGAACCAATCAGATCCTTGAAGATATGCTGAGGGCATGTGCACTCAAAAACAATAGGAGTTGGGACAAGAACTTACCGTATGCGGAGTTTTCTTATAACAACAGCTATCAAGCTAGTATGAAGATGTCACCGTTTGAAGCTTTGTACGGGAGAAAGTGCAGAACTCCCCTATTTTGGAACCAAACAGGGGAAAGTAAAGTGTTTGGTCCAGAAGTACTACAAGAAGCCGAGGCGAAGGTGAGGGAAATTCGCAACAACTTGAGGATAGCACAGACACGCCAAAAGAGCTACGCCGATGTACGAAGAAGAGAGCTCGTTTTCAACGTGGGAGACTATGTCTATCTCAAGGTGTCCCCTATCAGAGGACTTCGTCGGTTCAAGGTGAAAGGGAAGTTGTCACCTCGATACATCGTACCCTTTCAAGTTCTAGAAAGAAAAGATTAAGTGGCGTATCAACTAAAGTTACCAACTCGTCTATCGGATGTGCACGTTGTATTCCATGTGTCACAACTCAAGAAATGCCTGAGGACGCCTGAAGAGGTGTTACCCATGAATGAAGTGAACGTAGCTGAGGATTTGTCTTATGCCGAGCAACCATACAAGATTTTGGAGAGAATGGAACGCCTCACCAGAAATAAAAGAATCTGGATGTGCAACGTGAAGTGGAATTATCACTCAGAAGAGGAAGCCACCTGGGAGCGGGAAGATGAGCTCAAGGCACAATTTCTGGAATTGTTTTCTTAGAACCACAAATCTCGAGGACGAGATTTCTTTTAAGGGGGTAGAGCTGTAACACCCCAAAAATCTTGTTAAGAACTTAAATCATGTTAAGAGGGGAATTTAAAAACTTTTGGACGTGTTGCATGTTTTGCAAAAATTCAAATTCAAACTGGAATTCAAATTAAACTCAAAACAGAAAAGAAATAGAAAAAGAAAAAGGAAAACAGAAAAAAACCGGCCAGTGGGCCGAAACCCACCAGCCGGCCCAACCAGCGCCCGCGCTAGCCTGCAGCCGCGCGCGCCCTTTCCTCCCACTGACAGGCGAGGCCCGCCAGTTCTTCGTCTACCTCGCGCCAGCGCCGGACTCTCTCACCCGAATCGAAACCGATCGGGAATTCTCGCGTATCCCAGCCGAATTCCGTTCGGGGGCGACGCAAACTCGGTCTAAACCACACCGCCGCCCTCCCCCGTCTATAAAAACCCCGACCCTGTCCCGTTTTTTCCCACGTGATCCACCGATTTTCTCTCCGGTGAGAACCCGAGTTTCTCCGGCGAATCCTGGCCGATCTACGCTCGGAAATTCCGATCTAACTCGCTAGTCTTGATCCACCGCCTCCGGGGAACCTTGCAGGTGCAGAAAACTCGGTGACTTGCGGTGTAAACACAGCGCCGACGAGGCTCGCCGTGAATTCATCTCGGACCTCGTCGCCGATCACCTTCCAGGACCTCCGAGCTCAAGAAAACCCCCGAGGTGAGATCCCCGATCTCCCCTCCACCGATCTATGCCATAAAATCACAGTTCTAGGAAGAATTCTCGAAGATCCGAAAGTCTCCGGCGAGATCGCCGCTTCCCGCCGCCGTGCGCCGCCGGCAGCGCCGCTCGCGCTCGATCAGAGCGACGTGGCCGCTTGTGCGCCGTTTATTTTAAAACGCACGGTAGGGTTTAAATCCCCGCGTACCGGTTCGACGTTATAATCTCAGCCGTCGGTTTAAAATCGGACGGTCCACGTCAGCCCCGCGTTATAAAGACTGGAAATCTTACATGCTACCCCCTAGGGTTCTCAGGAAATAAGAGCTAGCCCCAGAAACTTCTGATCTAGCCCCTGGAACTTCAGAAAATCATGTAAATTCATTTAAAAATCAGTTTTAGCCCTTGGACTTAATAAAAATTAGGAAAAACTCCTCTGATAAGTGTAGCTAGACCCCTAGAAATTCTGAAAATAATATGATAGACCCTGTAGTGGGGTAAGTTTACCTTTTTAGCCCTGTTTAATATTTAATTTGGGAAATTGAATATGTGGCTAGTGTTTAAAATTTAAAAAGTGGGACAAACATATTGTCAAAATTAAATTAAAAACTTTCTCAGTATTTAGAAAACTTTGGAGTGAGATAAAAACATATTTTGGGTTGAAGTAAATCTGTTTAATTTATTATTCACATTTAGGGACACATTTTTAAGTAAAGAATAGTTCTAGAAAATAGGGAAAATAATTGTAAAATAGTTTACATCAGAGGAAAAGGTCAAAAATATATTAGCAAATATTTTAGATCAGAACCTATTCTGTTTAGATGATGTGTCTTGCTATTTTTATAATAAAGTTCACACTTAGGCATAGGAAATAAATCTGAAAATATAGCAACTAATAAATGATAAATGGAGTTTCTAAAATCCAAATAATTCAGTTTAGGGTTGGTAGAAATTATGAAGACACATATGGAGAAGGAAAATACCTTTCATGCATACTAGGTAGCTAAAAGGTGTAGTAATTGAATATAAGGAATTTATTTAAATTGGAAACTCATATATATAGTATGTAAGTAAAAATGTGAACACCAAAAGTAGGAATCATATACATATGATCAAAAGTGCAAGCAAGCCACAAATCAACACACATAGAGTAACCACAACACATATAATTGTGAATGACTTTCATAAATGTGAATGTGTGGTTTGTATGAAGTGGAAGTGTGAACTATGTCTTATGGATTGTTGTTTTTCTTTTGCTATGTGTGATGGTATGATGTAGAACCTGCTCAAGAGCACGTTATTCCTTTCCAAGATCAGGACTACCCATTTCAAGAGCAGCAGGAAGGAGGCAAGTGTCCTTGACCACTTTGATCCTATACTAGGATGTGTCGGTAGAATTATTTGCATTGTCAATTGAAATATGAAACCCATGCTAGGATGTTTCCCTAGAATTGCATTACCTTGTTTCCTTGTAGCTTGGGTTAGGATTTATTTTATCATGTCATTTATTATTATGCATATGCTTAGCCATGCTTAGAATGGGATATTTGGGATATGAGATCATCAGTTTATTTTGCCATACTCTTGAATGAGATATTGTGAGTTATGTAGAGGTAGGGATCAAGGCAAGTTGGATGTTTTGGTTGTGTGCTGGGTGCACGAGACTCAGGTTTGTGTTTAGTACTTGCCTGGATCCTAAGGACCGGTTCATGGAGCATGTAACCTGGCTTTACAGTGCCAACCACATGCTGAGATGGGACAGCTTGGCCAATTAATTAGGTGTATCCCCGGCGTAGTATGGGTGTGTTGGATGGTGCGGGGAGTAGGTGTCAGCTGGACTACCATATGAACCGCAAGGCTCAAGAGGGGGCCACTGCAGCGGGGTTGGAGCCTCTTGTATGCTGTTAGGGGTGAAACCTCAGTGGGCTCACGCTCGTCGGGAATCCCTTTGTAAAGGCTTCGTAGTGATCTCCTGGCTACACACCTGGGAAGTGTGAATGTGGTTCGTAGCCACTGGCATAATGGAGGTTCTTTTAGTCCACCCGGCAACGGGGGATGAAATCACTACATGTGGGTACAGTGGTGCAAACTCTGCAGAGTCAAAACTGTCGTGACAGGCGTGCTCACGGTCAAGAGCGGCTTGGACTTATTCATGATTAGAGGAGTGATGGTGTTGGAAGTTGTGAATGTTAAGCGGGGAGCTTAACATTGGAAATGATGTTATGGTTATTTGATTATGATGATGGGATGGTAGATTGGGACCATTTCACCTGTGTAGTAATGTAGGTGCTTAATAAGCTAAGGTGATAGGTATTAATTGCATAGTGCTTTAACCATGAGTTTAACATCCCCTTGTTTTAGCCATGCATGACATAACTTTCCCACACTTGCTGAGTACCATTGGTACTCAACCTTGCATATTTGTTGGTTTATATTGCTGCTCAGGTCAAGATAATGAGGTGGTGTATAATGACCAAGACTTTGGACCCGAAGAAGGTTTCTAGGTTCATGGAGACCCCCGGGCAACGCCTGTGACGGAGCCCTCAAGAATAATATTCCGCTGCTAGTTTATTTACTTGTGATGAAGCCATTATTGTCCATCGAGACATTTGCTATGTAAGACTTATTTATATTCAACACCTGGCTTGTAATAAATGATGCTTCACTATTTGTCATCACATGTATGAGAAAATGATCCTGGCATACATGTGATATTCACTTGGTTGTTCTTCGGAAAAACCGGGTGTGACAATGGGGCTTCCTCATAAGTTGAGGGTTCCCACAAGTTTACAAACTAATAGAGGATCAAAACACTCAAAAATTATACAGTAATCAACAGGAGTGTGTGAGAGAAATCAAACCAAGAGCTCAATGAAGATGAAATCTTCCCTCTCCCTTTTCCAATATCCCAAATCCTAAGAATTCGATCTTTAGGGCTTTAGACAGTGTGAAGAGGAGTGTTTTTGTGCTCTTGAATCCGGTGACGGCGTTGGGGTTCGTGTGTTGTCAATAATGAGTTGGGGTCCCTTTTATAGAGGTCCCGATATGTTTCCATTGGGATCTGAGGAGTCTGGACTAGTCCTTTGTCAGTCCAGGGTTCTCTTTCAAATTGTTCCCGCCGCCAGTTTGGTTTAAATGAGTTAAACCCTAATCATATGGATTAGTTCGTATGACATCGGACAAGTCTGATGTCACACGAGGAGGGCTTTTCTGTTTAAATACGGACTAGTCTGTGGTGCACATACTAGTCAGGTGTGACATCGGACTAGTCCGATGTCACACAGAGAAGGATAGGCTGTTGAAAATTAGACAAGTCTGGCAGGACCGAGCTAGTCCGCTATGACCCGGACTAGTCCGATGTCACATAGAGAGGTTTTTTCCATGGCATATCGTACATATCCGTGTACACCGGACTAGTCCATTCTTGATCGAACTAGTCCGGTTTTTTGGACTGTTCTCGCCCTCCCTGCACTAACATTGAGACAACCATTGAGCTCTTAGAGGTGTCCCTCACACACACTCCATACTTAAACTATGAGGCTCAGTTTTCTCCTTTAATTGGATCTTTTCAATCATAATTCTTCTTTTTCTCATCAAAGCCACCTTTTCCCTTTTTGTATTTTTATCCTTTTTCTTCATGTGACCTGCTGTCACTTAGCAAGTTTGATTAGCTCTTCACTTGTTTATCATCGATCATCCAAAACCCACACGGGGATGCCTAGATGCACTTACAATCCCCCTTTTTGGTGATTGATGATAACCAAGTAAAGTTTAAACATTTGGGAGTAAATGAATTCAATTTCATAAAATATACATCTATGAGTATAAATATGCATGAACTATGGATGAATTCTAATATGTGTATTTTTTATGGTGGGGTGCCTAGCAATGTAAGTGTAAACATACAAAGTGGAACAGGTGGTGTGTTTCAAGAGTAATAATCATGAGAGTACCACATTATAAAAAGAACATGAATAACCAAGGGTCCAACAAGAGATAATATAGTGCATAACCATTACATAGTCTTACACGGGATATCATTACATAGTCTTAATCATAAATGTGTTACAATTTTTGAAAATAGTCCATGACCAACAAAAGACTAAGATAACGACTCTGAACTCCCCCTTGATCTCTCCCCCTTTGGCATCAAAACACCAAAAAGGAAAAAGAAATAGGGGAGGACTACTCATCGTTTTCATAATCTTGCTCACTAGCTACAATTCTTTGAGTCTTCTCGCTATCTTGATCTTCATCATCATCAAGATCATTATCTCCATCTCTAGTTTGGCAAGGATCTCGTGGGCGATTAGAGGAGCCAATTCCAAAATAAGCAAGCTCCTCGTCGGTCAATTTAGAAATCTCCATGTAGTCCTCATCGGAGTCCTCGAAGATCTCTAGAGAGCCAATAGGAGATATCTCTAATTTCTAGCATATGGTTGTGACATTCTCCTTCATGAAGCGGGCATGACGCTTCCTAGCAAGACTCTCCTCATACTGCTTCACTTCCACTTTGCGGCAAGAGGCAAAAATGGATTAGAGCATTTTCAGTACCCTGCAGTGGAGCCTCTAGAAGGAGATGGAGCCTCTTTTTCTCCATGAGCTCGAGATGATCGCTGTCTCATAGTGGAGGAACGTGGAGGTGGAGCTGAAGGCACCTAAGGTCGAATCCTTAGATGCTTGACATCTTTGACGAACTCCAAACCCGTGACATGCTCAATCATGCACATGATGTACGGGGCGTAGCCACAAGAGCCGTTTGGAGTATGAGCGATGTTGTAGATATCATTGTAAATATAGTCAAAGATGTTGAATTTCTCTGTCCTGCTGATAATCTGCATCAGGTTGCGGAGATATCCTTGAATGCTTCCCACATCACCATCCTTGGGGGCAATAGTCTTCCTCAACACACGATTCAGCACCACAAAGAACGGCTTCATGTTGTTGGTTGACGGGGGCTTGTATGGATAGTAGCCATCATAGAGAAAATTGAGCTCATTCTTATCAAGTGGCTTGGTGTAATAAACAGTGAACCCATTCTTCAAAGTGTCTTCTAAATCTAGACACCTGGTAAATTCCACATATGAAATTATATATTGTTTGCCATGTGTCATCCAAGTAACCTTCATGGCATTCTGCTGTGAGAAATAGCATGTAGATTAGAATTGGGCAATAACTTCATTGTTCCAATCATATTTGAAGGCCACGAGACCCTTCAAACCATGGAGCTCCACATCAACTAAGACTTGATCAAAAGTCTCAATATGTTTCTCTCCCATGTAATCCCAATCAATCCATTGATTCTTTGCTACGGAATTCTTTATTTTGAGATACACGGTTATGTAATAGTCACAATGGAAGTCACTCCAGAACCGTGGATCTGCTGCCATTTTCTCATATTCATACACGTTCTCCATCCGGTACTTTCTAGCTTTTTCACATCCTTTTCCTTTGAATGGGTTGATGGAGAGATGTTGATTGCGGTCCAGGAGTGGTGGAGCCATTTACAGTGGACCAATGGGTTCAGAGGTTCTAGCAGGCCCTTCCCCTTTCCCTTTGCTTCTCTTGCTAATGACGGCCTTCTCTTTTCCCTTGGTGCTAGGGCCAGCTTTCTCTTTGTCTTTGCTGCTTTCAGGCTGTTTAGCAAGTACTTTGCGGCTTGAGGCAGCAGGTGCTTCATTTGCATCACGATCATTCCTTTTATTCGATCTTATTTGCTGGACTCTTTCTGCCTCTCGATATGCGGCTTGACATGCCGCTTAAAGTTCTGGCTCACTAAAGGCACTCTCCTTAGAGTTTGACATGATTCCTGACAAGATAGGAGTATATGAGAACAGGGGAAAAGGGACCGAAAAAAAATCGACAAAATCGACATTGTAGGCTTAATGCTGTTAACAGCTGGACTTTCCCGTGGTCTATGCGGACTAGTTCGGCATACCGGACTTATCCGCAAAAAAAACCCCGACTAGTCTGGTGTTCATCAGCAAGAACCCTAGCTAATAAAAAATCATCAAATCCTCGGTGACACAAGGTGCAGGGAAATGAGAATGTAGAGCATACTAAGTGGTATTGAAACCCTAGAGCACAAAGGATTTGTCCTAAACCCTATAAAAAGTTGAAGATTAGGGTTAGGGCAAGGATTTACCAAGAGGGGATCGATTCATGGAGTAGAGCGGATCCCAAGTGCGGAGAAGTCTGGGGTGGACTTCCCTTCGTGCTTCCAAGCCTTCCCCTTTGAAAATCAAACTTTTGGTGGAGGGGACGAAAAAATCAGCTTGAGAGTTTGAGTGAGGAGAGAAACGTTGTGGGGAAAGTGAGAGGAGGAAGAGGGTCTCGGGCTGACTCGAACTGTTATATCTCCAGATACCGGACTTGTCCGATATACACCGGACTAGCCTGGTGCTGCGGACTATGGCTGGACTAAACTGTTGCGCGGACTTGTCCAATGTCAGTGGTATGATAAAAATATTTTCTAGAATCCTGATTTTGACCATGTTGATCATTTGGACATATATAATATTTGAAAAGTATTCTTGGTGAGTGTGGTCAGTAAGCAATCAACAATCAAACTATGACCATTATTTACCAAGACCTAATATTGAAATAGTTTTAGAGTTAAAAGGATGTAGGGGATAATTTTTCGCAATCATGCTGGTACTTTGAAGTTCAAGATTACTAGCAATCATATATGCAACGTTTCAAGCCACATTTCGAGATCAAGGATATTCAATTCATTCCTAAGCTCACAAAACCTTTTCTCATCTAATGGCTTGGTGAAAATATCGGCTAGTTGTTCTTCGGTTCCAACATGTGAAATTACAATGTCTCCATTGATAGAGTAGTCTCTTAAGAAATGGTGTTAGATGTCAATGTGTTTGGTTATAGAATGCTCAACGGGGTTATGGGCTATTTTTATGGCACTCTCGTTGTCACATAGGAGCAGAATATGGTTCAAATTGTAACCATAATCCCTTAGAGTTTGTCGCATCCAAAGAAGTTGTGCACAACAACTCACGGCTGTAACATAGTCCGCTTCGGCAGTGGATAAGGCAATGGAGTTTTGCTTCTTGGACGACCACGATACTAGGGACCTACCCAAGAATTGGCAAGTCCCGGATGTACTTTTCCTGTCCACTTTGCATCCGGCATAATCTGCATCAGAGTATCCGATGAGATTGAATTTCGACCCCTTTGGATACCAAAGACCTAGGTTGGGTGTATGAACTAAATATCTCAAGATTCTCTCTACGGCTTTCAAGTGAAACTCCTTTGGAATGGCTTGAAACCTTGCACACATACATACACTCAACATGATGTCGGGTCTATATGCACAAAAATACAATAAAGAACCGATCATAGAACGATATACCTTTTGGTCAACATTCAGACCATCTTCGTTGAGATCAAGATGTCCATTGGTCACCATTGGAGTTTTGATGGGCTTGGCTTTATCCATATTGAACTTTTTGAGGATATCTTGTGTATACTTCGTTTGGCAAATGAAAGTGCCCTCTCTAAGTTGCTTCACTTGAAAGCCTAGAAAGAACTTCAATTCATCCATCATGAACATCTCAAACCTGTCCGTCATGACCTTACTAAACTCATCGTAAAACAACCTATTAGTAGAACCAAATATTATGTCACCGACATATATTTGGCAAACAAATAAATCATTATCAAAATGTTTTGTGAGTAAAGTGTAATCAGCATTTCCCATTTTAAAATCATTATCGATTAGAAAATCTCTAAGGCACTCATACCAAGCTCTAGGAGCTTGTTTGAGGCCATACAGAGCCTTACGTAGTTTGTACACATGGTTGGGGTGTTCTTGATCCTCGAACCCAAGTGGATGCTCCACATACACCTCCTTGATTGGACCGTTGAGGAATGCATTTTGATGTCCATTTGGTACAACTTGAAATTATGGTGAGTAGCATAGGCCAACAATATTCGAATAGATTCAAGCCTAGCTACGGGAGCAAAAGTCTGACCAAAATCCAAACCTTCGACCTGTGAGTACCCCTTGGCCACAAGTCGTGCTTTGTTTCCTGTCACCACGTCGTGTTTGTCTTGTTTGTTGTGGAACACCCCCATTTGTTCCCACAACATTTGCATTTGGTCGCTCCACAAGTTTCCACGCTTCATTCCTCTTGAAGTTATTTAGCTCTTCTTGCAATTGCCATCACCCAATCCGGATCTCGTAGTGCATGTTCAACTCTATATGGTTCCAAATAGGAAACAAAAGAGTGACGTTCACAAAAATTTGCAACACGAGACAGAGTAGTTATCCCCTTAGAGATGTCTCCAAGGATATTGTCGACGGGGTGATCCCGTTGGACGCTCTGGCACACTCTTAGGTGTGGAATTTGGGGGGTTTGTTTCGACATCCTCATTTTACTCAACTTCTTTTTCTCCCCTGGATCATTTTGATCTTGATCATCTTGATTTTGTTGAGGTTGACCTTGATCTTGTGTTGGTTGCTCTGGTTATGATGAAGATGGCTCTCTTGGATCTTGAGGTTGCTCTTGAGGTCGAACATATCCAAGTGCCATTCTTTTCAAGGCTTGCCACGGAGCTTCTTCTTCATTTAGCACACGATGATCAAGTTGCTCCATTTGGGATCCATTAGTCTAATCAAACACTACGTCACACGCAACTTCAACAATCCCGGAGGTTTTGTTGAAGACACGATAGGCGTAAGTGTTTAAATCACAACCTAGCATGAAACCTTCATCAGATTTGGAAGTGAACTTTGAATTCCTAGGCTTTTTATTTAGAATGTAGCATTTACTTCCAAAGACTCAAAAATATGAAATATTAGGCTTGTTACAGGTAAGAAGCTCATATGGACTCTTATTAAGGAGTCCATGTAGATAGAGTTGATTCGTCACGTGACACGCGGTGTTTACCGCTTCCGCCAAAAATCTGTCCGAGGTCTTGTATTCATCGAGCATTGTCCTCGTCATCTCAATAAGTGTCCTATTCTTCCTTTCGGCTACCCCATTTTGTTCAGGGGAGTAGGGAGTCGAAAATTCATATATGATGCCTTTTTCATCAAGAAAGTCTTCAACTTGGGTATTCTTGAACTTGGTGTTGTTGTCGCTTCTTATCTTCTTAATCCTCAAGGAGAACTCATTTTGAGCTCTTCTCAAGAATTTCTTGAGGACACCTTGTACTTATTCCTTATCATGCAAGAAAAATACCCAAGTGAATCTAGAAAAATCATTTACAACTACTAAACCGTATTTGTTACCACCGATGTTAATATAGGCGATAGGGCCGAAGAG
Source organism: Neostapfia colusana (assembly GCA_030760725.1). Classification (NCBI taxonomy): domain Eukaryota; kingdom Viridiplantae; phylum Streptophyta; class Magnoliopsida; order Poales; family Poaceae; genus Neostapfia; species Neostapfia colusana. The sequence continues at coordinate 12,286,465 of JASWHV010000016.1, forward strand.
GTCCATATGTAGTAGTTCTAACGGTCTTGTAGTTGTCATTATGTTCTTGGCGGGTGAGGTGCTCTAACTTGTTTTCCAGCTTGGCACACGTTGCATGGCCTGTCTTTCTCAAACACAACATTCTTCAAACCTCGGATGTGATCCCCTTTTAGAAGTTTCTGCAGATTTCTCATACCAACATGAGCTACCCGTCTATGCCACAACCAACCCATGTTAGTCTTTGCAATCAAGAATGTGTCAAGTTGAGCTTTATCCGTGGTAAAGTCTACGAGATAGAGCTTACCCTTTAACATACCCTTGAATGCAACCGAGTCATCACTTCTTCTAAAAACGGTCACACCCTCGTTAGTGAATGAACAATTATAACCTTTATCGCATAGATGAGATATGGATAAGAGATTATAATCTAATGAATCAACATGTAAAACTTGAGAAAGAGTGTGTTGAGGTGATATAGCTATTTTACCGGTTTCGAGTATCCTTTCTTGACTATTATCACCAAAATAAATACCTTCACTTGGATCATCATTTTCATCATATTTCACAAACATTTTCTTTTCTCCGGTCATGTGGTTTGTGCATCCGCTATCGAGCACCCATCCTTGACATTGGGAGATCTAGTAACCGAATATGCACTACGTGCATATTTGATTTTCCCCTTATCAAAAATGCCACCTTTGGGTGAATGTTTGTCTTATGTCATTTTAAGCTCATTCTTCAAGTCAAGGACCAAGTTAGCACAATTACATGTCTTAAGTGGAATAGACTTGATATTTGAGTAGAGTGAACTCTTGGAGGAAGAGGAAGCACTTTGCTTGAGTCATTCAACTTGTACTTGAAGAGTCTTGTTAACTTTAGTCAAGTTAATAAGTTCATCCTTAAGTACAATGTTCAAATCATTAAGATTTGGGAAAGTTTCCTCGCTCATAGCTAGCTCATGCTCAAGTGCTTTACTCTTTTCCTTTTCGAGTTCAAGAGCTTTTTCAACCTCATAATATCTCTCCTTTAGAAGGATGAGCATATCTTCTTGTCGGTTGGTAAGTTCTTCCTTCTCAAATATCTCATCCGACAACAATTTCATTTTAGCATGTGATACTTAAGCATGTGTTCATTTTTATCGCTACTATCAAAAGCATCATCATAAAGAGAAGGTGAAGAGGAATATTTAGATTTAACCTTTTTATTGCCTTCCTTAGCCATAAGGCAGGTATGGTTTGATTCCTTCCATCCTCCCAAGCTTGGAAAGGGAGTGGTCTTCATAGAAGGCTTCTTGATGGCAATGGTTGCCACCGCATTTTCATCTTCGGAGGAGAATTCGTCGTTTTGAGTCCCACTCCTTACCAATGTGTGCATGGTCAGCTTGCTTCTTCTTCTTGAACATTTTCTTGTCTTGTGGCATGTATTCTTTCTTTTTCTTCTTGTTCTCTTCATATTGGCAATCAAACATAAAGTATCCATATTCGTCACAATTGTAGCAAGTTTGCCGAGCTTTGGACTTTCCTTTGTCTTTGTTCTTGCCTTTATTCGAGTTGTCACCTCTTCTTCTCCGCATCATGCGCTTGAACTTCTTGATGAAAAGAACCATTTCTTTGTCATCCATATCGGTGCTTATATCATCGTTGTTTTCATCATCTTGCACCTCATAGACTTCTTTTCCTTTTGGTTTGCAAGTTGCTTTGAGTGTGACTTTTTTATTCTCGGAAAAGGTGAGCTCAGCAATACTCTTCATATATTGAGCTTCCTTCTCCATCATCTCGTGATTGATAATTTTGCCCAATAGCTCAACCAGAGCCATTCTATAGAACCCCAGACTTTCATGGATCATGGAGCACAAAGTGACGTTCTTTGGCATAAAAGCTCGAAACATCCTTTTGAACACTTCATGGTCAGTCCACTTTTTGCTTCCATAGGCTCTGCTTTTATTGATGAGAACCTTCACGCGATTATACATCTCCTGCGGAGTTTCAACGTCCTCAATGGCAAATCTTGAAAGTTGCCTAGAGGGGAGGGTGAATAGGCTAATATAACCTGAAACTACTAAAAACAGCGGATTAAACCTGAAGGGGTCGGACTAGTCCGGTCCGGGGGCGGACTAGTCCGGTCTAGGTATTGAAATTGTGTTTTTAGGATTTCTTTTCAAGTTTGTTTAAGAAAAAGGTATGTAAGTAGTCTAACAATCTAACTAATTAATTTGTGAGTGAAAGATTGATTAGTTTGCAAGACTCACAACCATAAAGCAATTTACAAGTTTTGAGAGATGAGACCTAACAAGTAACTTTAGTGAATGAGCGAGAAAGTAAAGGGCTCAAGAGACACAATTTATCCCAAGGTTTGATTCCACACAGGAATCTACATCCCCGTTGAGGATTCTACAAAGGACCAGGTCTTTTCCAACCCTTCCCTCACCGAGCGATCACCAAGATCAAGCCCGGGCTCTTTTACTATCAATCAAGTGTGAATACAATATTCTTAGGGGCTACTCACAACTTGAGGCTCCCTACAACAACCTAGCAGTTCTAGGAATCAAAATACACCAACCAAGAACTCAAATAAACAATTAGAGTGCAGAAGATTCAAACCGAGAGCTCAAATGTCGATCACCGCCAATCTTAGGGGTCAAGAAGGTGAGGAAAGAGGCTTATAATAGCTCAAGGAATGAGTTTTCGACGCTAGGGTTTCAGAGAGATTCATTAGAGGCCAGGGGGTCCCTTTTTATAGAGATCCCGGCATCTAGCCATTACACCTACTAAAGTCCGGACTAGTCCGGTCAGAGCCCCGGACTAGTCCATTCTTGGGGAACCACTTACGTCACAAAGGCTACCAACTAAAGTCCCATGAACTTTGAATTCAAACGGTCATAAAATCCCGGACTAGTCCGCTGAAGAGCGGACTAGTCCGATCTCACACAGGAACCTTTGTTCCGGATGAGAATGGACTAGTCCGGCAGAGAGCGGACTAGTCCGGCCTCAAGGGCGTACTAGTCCGGTCTTACCAGACTTAGTCTCGATAACTCTCTAATCTTAGATTGCGGACTAGTCTGGCCATTTTTTGGACTAGTCCGAGCTCACATAGGAACCTTTGTTCCGTCCTAAACCGGACTAGTCTAAAGGAACCGGACTAGTCCGGCCTGAGGAGCGGACTAGTCCGAGGTCACTCAGAGACTCTTTCTCCGGACCTAAGCGGCTTAGTCCGCTTAGCGGACTAGTCCGGCGCCATGGGCGGACTAGTCCGGCCTTCTGGAACTTAGTCTCAGAAAGGCTCACACTCACTCTAAAACGAACTAGTCCGGCCTAAAAGGACAAGTCCGAACTCACTCAGAGACTTCTTGTCTGGTCAGAAGCGGAGTAGTCCGGTTGGGAACGGACTAGTCCGGCCTTGCGTCCGGACAAGTGCGGTCTACTTTCTCAGCCATACCTATGACTATTATATCACAAGATTCTAACTAAGATTTGAGCTCTCTAATGATTCTCAAGCACTCTAAAATAGAAGACACTCTACACGACTAGAAAATGTGAAACTCAATAGACAAATTATATTTTCTACGCTTGCAAGTCTTCTTATTTTCCTTTTTGCTTCTTGAGAGACTCCACATTTATTCCTATGTTAAGGACCTGTGCTCATACTCAGTAAAACTCATTAGTATCTTAATTGTCGTCATCAATCATTCAAAACTCATTAGTATCTTAATATATGTGTGTATGGTTCACTCCCCCTAAATGTGTGCATAAGAGTTTGTCAAGAAAGCTACGCACATGAATGCGTTCTATGGGGATTTCATAAACACATGTGTTATGGTGGGGTGTCTAAGTATGAATGCACTGAGGGAAGTATAAATAACATCTACCAACAAGATCATCTCAATATGGCATAGTATGAAGACATAATGTGGCATAGTCATTACAAAATAACATAACGTGGCATAGTGGCATAGTTATTACAAACCAAGACAAGACAAGAATTTTAAAGAGCTAGACTACTCCCCCTTGTTCTCTCCCCCTTTGGCATCAAAGCAACAAAAAGGGAAAGAAAAGAGAGAAGGGCCTAATCGCTATCATCATCATCTTGATCTTCGGCTTGGTCACTTTGAGTTTCCTCATCCTCATCCTCATCGTTGTCTTCATCGTCATCCTCATGATGAGTGTGGGAGGTAGGAGGAGCAGTAGAGGAGGAACCACCTTCACCAAAGTAGGCAAGCTCGTCCTCGGTGAGAGTGGGAAACTCTATCACTTCTTCATCTTCTGATGATGGTGGAGACATAGGTGTCTCCATCTTATCGCACATTGCCTTGAGATACTTATCTTGGCGTTGCTTCATTTTCTGCGTGCGAATTTCCACCTTCTGGCACGAGGAGAAAATGACCTTGAATATTTTGAGCAGCCCACTAGAGGAGCCACTTGACGATGGAGGAGCAGATGGCCAAGCTGAAGAGGATGGAGCTGCAGAGGAGCTCCTACCCAAAGACACAGGAGGGCGAGGAAGAGGAGTCGGCATTTGTGGACGTAGCTTCCTTTGTTTCACATCCTTTAGAAATTCCATGCCTGTGACTCTCTCTATCATGCACATGATATATGGCGCATATCCACAGGACCTGTTAGGGGTGTAAGAGATGTTGAAGATATCGTTGTATATGTAGTCGAAGACGTTGAACCGCTCTTCTTCATTGAGTAGCTTCAACAGGTTTCTGAGATACCCTTGTATCACCCCCGCATTGCCATCTTTGGGAGCTAGTGTCTTCCTCAGGATTCTGTTGAGCACTCCAAAGAATGGCTTGATGTTGTGAGTTGAGGATGGCTCATAGGTGAGGTATGAGGGATACATAAAGTCCAAGTCATCATTTCCCAAGGTCCTTTCATTGTGAACTATGATCTCATAGTTCAAGTGCTCCTTAAGCCCAAGGATCCTTGCAAACTCATCGTACAACACTGAGTACACCACACCATTTGTCATCCAAGTCATCGTTCTGTTTCCATAGGTGTGGAAGTAACAGGTGGTGTAGAATTGGACTATGACCTCAATGTTCCAGTCATACTGAAAAGCCATCAACTCCTTGATCCCATGGTGTTCTATCGCTTCAATCATTGCATCAAAAGCTTGATGCTTCTTGTTTGCCATGTAGGGCCAATCCACCCACTGAGCATTGACTACCGGTGTCTTCATTGGAAGATAGATGAACCGGTAGTAGTCACAATGGAAGTCACACCAGAAATGAGGGTCGGGTGTGGACTTCTGATACTTGTAGACCTCTTCTTCCCTGAGCCTTCTGGCTTTCTCAGCTCCTTTCCCTTTGAAAGTTGCTCTCGCCAAATTGGGTTGGCGGTTTGGATTGTGCATAGGTGGTTCCCTCTCAAGTGGCCCAATCGGTCCTTGTGGGGGATTCTCCCTTCCCCGTCTAGGGTTGTCACAAATGACAAGTCTCCTGTTGGTCAAGGCCTTTTTTCCTGGGAGGATCTGCTGCTTTTCCTTTCCCTTTGTCTTGGGTCATTCTTTGTAACTGTGCTTGCTGTTTCTCCTTCAAGGTCACCAGCCTCTTCCTTCTTGGAGGATCAACGGACTGAGAAGCTTGTGCTTCCCTGTCAGCCTATTTCTTTGTTCGAGCCTCTCTTGCTATAGCCTCTCTTGCCTCTGCCTCAGCTGCTGCACGATAGGCGGTTTGGTGATCTGGTGATATATGAAAGGGAAAGATTAGACGTGAGAGCACTGCGTTTGAATTAGTGTACATCCCTAAAGTTAGGTGCTAAAACTGCATCAGTCGGACATGTCCGGGCCAGGGGCGGACTAGTCCGCCTTGGCCGGACTTGTCCAGTTGGTGCCTGGACTAGTCCGGACTCTACAGTTTTAAATGCTAACTTAAGTGATTTGAACACAAATTCAACAAACTAGACGCAATACTACGAGGAATTGCAACGATATGGCGTAAGGGCATCAGGGAAGGCCTAAGGCACTAAAAGTATGACATAGAAACAAGGGATTTGTGAAAAATCAAAGTTAGGTCAAAAAGTACCTTAGAGCGAAGACATTTAATGAAATCCGCGGATCGAAGGAGCGGAGATGGTTGGAGAAGGATTCCCCGCACTCCACAAGCCTTGAATCGAGGATTCCTTCGAGGGATTTGAGGGAGAGCTCCAATCGCCAATGGGGGCGAGTTTTGGAGGAGAGGAGTGGAGTAGAAGTGAATGAGAGAGGGAGGGAGTTCGGTCCCGGCCCTTGGAGGTTAAGTCTCCAGGGGTCGGACTAGTCCGGTCTGCCGGACTAGGTCCGGACTAGTCTGCTGTCCGGACTTGTCCGGATGGAGTCTAGACTAGTCTGTTATGGACTTGTATGCTGCATCCCGGACTATTCACGATACCCGGACTTGTCCAGCCTGCTGGGCGGACTAGTCCGATTCTTGAAGGCTGAAATTTCTTATATATTAGAATTTCGCCAAGAGTGATTGCAGTGAATTTACTTGCACCTTCTATTAGATAGCTATGGTCAATATATATATATATATATATATATATATATATATATATATCAAAGCACACAATTAGATGATGACCATAATATAGCCAAGAGTAATATGAGAGAAAAATTGGAGAGGGATCAAGTTTTTCACAATCGTGCATATTTTTGAAGTTTGTGAAAATTTTTAAAGACTCCTAATTACTAACATTCAGATGCACAATATTTCAAGTCACATTCCTAGAGTCTAGGATATTTAGCTCATCTTGAAGTTCACAGAATCATTTTTCATCTAGTGGCTTGGTGAAAATATCGGCTAGTTGTTTTTTGGTTCTTACATGTGAGATAGCTATGACCTCCTTTATAGAATGATCTCTCAAAAAGTGATGTTGGATGTCTATATGTTTGGTCCTAGAGTGCTCAACGGGGTTATGGGTTATCTTAATGGCACTCTCATTGTCGCATAGGAGTGGAATGTGATTCATATTGTAACCGTAATCCCTTAGAATTTGTCGCATCCAAAGAAGTTGAGAACAACAACTTCCGGGTGCAACATACTACGCCTCGGCTGTGGAAAGGGCAATGGAGTTTTGTTTCTTGGATGACCATGATACTAGGGACCTACCCAAAAATTTACAAGTCCCTGAGGTGCCTTTTCTATCTACTTTACATCCGGCATAAATCCGCATCGGAGTATCCGATGAGATTAAACTTAGACACCTTTAGATACTACAATCCTAGGTTAGGTGTGTGAACTAAATATCTTAATATTCTTTTAACAGCAGCTAAATGACATTCTGTAGGTGATGCTTGAAATCTTGCACACAAACATACACTAAGCATGATGTCGGGCCTAGATGCACAAAGATAAAGCAATGAACCAATCATAGAGCGATATACCTTTTGATCCACACTTGGTCCATCTTCATTGAGATCAAGGTGCCCATTTGTTGCCATTGGTGTCTTGATGGGTTTGGCCTTGTCCATGTCAAACTTCTTGAGTATGTCTTGTGTGTACTTCGTTTGACTAATGAACGCTCCTTCCTTGAGTTGCTTGACTTGAAATCCTAGGAAGAACTTCAGCTATCCCATCATAGACATCTCAAACTTATTTGTCATTATCTTACTAAACTCATTACAAAAAGATTTGTTAGTTGAACCAAATATAATGTCATCGACATATATTTGGCACACAAAGAGATTATCATCTACATTCTTTGTGAAAAGAGTGTAATCTGCCTTTCCTATGTTAAAACCATTATCAATAAGAAAGTCTCTAAGACACTCATACCAAGCTCTAGGGGCTTGTTTGAGGCCATAGAGAGCTTTATGCAATTTAAACACATAATTAGGATATTCTTGATCTTCAAACACAGGTGGTTGCTCCATGTACACCTCCTCCTTGATCAGACCGTTTAGGAAGGCGCTTTTCACATCCATTTGATAAAGCTTGAAGTCATGGTGAGTAGCATAGGCCAATAGAATACGAATTGACTCAAGCCTAGCTATGGGAGCAAAAGTTTCATCGAAATCCAAACCTTCGGCTTGAGCATATCCCTTTGCGACAAGTCGGGCCTTGTTTCTTGTCACCACTCCAAGTTTGTCTTGCTTGTTGCGGAACACCCACTTGGTGCCTACCACATTTGCATTTGGTCTTTTCACGAGCTCCCACACTTGGTTTCTTGTGAAGTTGTTCAACTCTTCTTGCATGGCCACCACCCAATCCGGATCCTTGAGTGCTTATTCCACCCTAAATGGTTCCAAGGAAGACACAAAAGAGTAATGTACACAAAAGTTAGCCATTCGAGAACGCGTTGTTACCCCTTTTATGATATGTCCAAGGATGTTGTCAACGGGGTGATCCCGTTGAATGCTTTGATGAACCCTTGGGTGAGGCACTTGAGTTCTTGAGTGGTCTTCTTCTTCTTCGTCTCCCCCTTGATCAACATCATGGTCTCGATTTTCTCCTTCTTGAACTTGACTGTCTTGATCTTGGGGTTCTTGAGTTTGATCTTGTGTGAGAGGCGCCAATTGTGATGCACTTGGAGCATCTTGTCCTACATCTTCTTGAGGACGGATATATCCAAGCCCCATTCTTCTTAGTGATACACATGGCGCTTCTTCTTCGTCTAGCACACATTGATCAACTTGCTCCACTTGGGAGCCATTAGTTTCATCAAGCACCACATCACGTGCAATCTCAACACAACCGGAGGCTTTGTTGAAAACACGACAGGCGTAGGTGTTTGAGTCATAACCAAGTAAGAAACCTTCATCGTATTTTGAAGTGAACTTCGAAGTCCTAGGCTTCTTGTTGAGAATGTAGCATTTACTTCCAAAAACACAAAAGTAAGAGATGTTGGGTTTGTTACCGGTTAGGAGCTCGTATGGAGTTTTCTTCAAAAGTTGATGGAGATAGAGGCGGTTTGTGGCGTGGAAAGCGGTGTTGACCGCTTCCGCCCAATACCGATCTGAAGTCTTGTACTCATCAAGCATGGTTCTTGCCATTTCTATGAGTGTGCGGTTCTTCCTTTCGGCCACCCCATTTTGTTCGGGAGAGTAGGGGGCCGAAAACTCATGTTTGATGCCCTCTTCATCCAAGTATTCTTCTACTTGAGTGTTCTTGAATTTGAAGCCATTGTCACTCCTTATCTTCTTGATTCTTAAGGAAAACTCGTTTTGAGCTCTCCTCAAGAACTTCTTGAGGACACTTTGAGTTTCTCCCTTATCATGCAAGAAAAACACCCAAGTGAAACGAGAATAGTCATCAACAATTACTAAACCATATTTGTTACCGCCAATGCTTATGTAGGTGACTGGGCCGAAGAGGTCCATGTGAAGCATCTCCAATGATCTTGTTATCATCATCACATTCTTGGCAGGATAAGCTGCTCCAATTTGTTTTCCGTCTTGATACGCACTACATGGCCTATCTTTCTCAAAAAACAACATCTTTTAGTCCACGGATATGATCCCCCTTTAGAAGTTTCTGTAAGTTCCTCATGCCAACATGGGCTAGTCTCCTATGCCACAACCATCCCATGTTAGTTTTTGATATTAAGCATGTGTCAAGTTGATCTTTATCCGTGGAGAAATCCACTAAGTAAAGCTTTCCCTTCAACACACCCTTAAAGGCAATCGAGTTGTCCCTTCTTCTAGAGACGGTGACACCCTCATTAGTAAATAAGCAATTATAACCTTTCTCACATAGTTGAGATATGGACAATAGGTTATAATCTAGTGATTCAACATGTAGAACATGAGAAAGAGAAGGTTGAGAAGAAATTGCAATTTTACCAATACCGAGCACCCTTCCTTGGCTATTGTCGCTGAAGTAGATGCCTTCACTTGGATCATCATTTTCTTCATACTCAACGAACATCTTTCTCTCTCCGGTCATATGATTAGTGCACCCACTATCTAGCACCCACTTAGTGCCACCGGAGGAGTTGGCCTGCAAAATAATTTAAGCTTTGGTCTTAGATACCCAAACTCGGTTGGGTCCTTTGAGGTTAGTCATAAGGCGTTTGGGCACCCACACACAAGTTTTTGGACTCTTGTGGAGTGGCCCAACAGATTTAGCATATACTCTACCATAATTGTTCTTCATAAGAACATAAGATGCATCAAAATTATGAAATACGGTAGAGTTTATATTTTTGGCAATTTCATGTGAGGTAGATGCAAGGTTGTTATTCTTGACTTGAGCTGAGTTTTCTTTGACAAAAGCTACACACTTGTTATTATTTTTAAGGATTCTAGCGTTTTGCTTTCCTCCCCTAGTATAACCAAGTCCATCTTTGATAAGAGGAGATTTTGTGATTTGGTATGCTCTACGTGCATATTTGATCTTCTCCTTATCAAAGATCCCAATTTTGTGTGTATTCTTGCTTTGTGCCTCTTGGAGCTCATTTTTCAAGTTAAGAACAAGATTATCACATTTGCAAGTTTTAGTGTTGGATTCCATATTTGTTGAGAAGGAGTTCTTGGGGCATGTAGTAGTTGAGACACTTAACTTAAATGAGTTGAGTTGTGCTTCAAGATTCTTGTGAGTCTTGGTCAAACTCACAAGTTCATCTTGAAGTACTATTCTTAAGTTCAACACAAGTTTCCTTGCTCATGGCAAGTTCGCTTTCAAGTGCTCTACTCTTCTCTCTGTCAAGTTCAAGGAGCTTCTCAATCTCAAGGTTTCTTTCCTTTTCAAGGATAAGCAATTCTTCTTGTTGATTGAGAAGCTCTTCTAGTTCAAATATTTCATCTGATAGCATCTTCATTTTAGCTATAGCATTTTTGTTTAAGCCCTTAAACATGAATTCATTTTTGCTACTGCTATCAAAGTCACTATCATCTATAGTACGTAACTTGGAAGGTTTAGATATTACCTTACGCTTTCCTTCCTTTGCCATGAGGCATGTGTTACTTGAGTGATTTCTTAATGGTTGGCCTCTCGATGGCGACGGTTGCCACTTTTTCTTCATCTTCAATAGAGGATTCTTCATTTGAGTCCCACTCTTCTCCAATGTGAGCTTGTCCATAGGCCTTCTTCTTTTTTGAATATCTTCTTGTCTTGAGGCTTCCCATCCTTCTTCTTCCTCTTGTCATCCTCCTTGCTATGGGGGCAGTTCACAATGAAATGCCCATATTCACCACAGTTGTAGCAAGTCTTCTTTGTTCTTGACTTGCCCTTGTCTTTTCTCTTGTTCTCATAGTCATGTCTTCTTCTTCTTCTCCTCATCAATCTTTTGAATCTTTTGATGAAGAAAGCCATTTCTTCATCATCCATGTCCGTGCTCTCATCATCAGTTTCTTCATCATCACTTGTGAGTTGCATCTTTTTTCCCTTGGACTTGGATGTGGCCTTGAGAGCAATACCCTTCTTCTTGGATGAGGTGATCTTTGCTAGTTCGTTGACGTGTTGGGCTTCTTTCTCCATCATCTCATGGTTGATGATCTTCTCTAACACTCCATCCGGAGTCATCATGTGAAAGTTTGGACTTTCCTGGATTAGAGTGCATAGAGTCATATTGCGAGGCATGAAAGCTCTTATCATTCTCTTGATCACCTCATGATCATTCCATTTCTTGCATCCGTATGGCCGACTCTTGTTGATGAGAGTTTTGAACCGGTTGTAATTTCTTGAGGTGTTTATCCTTCTTCCATGGCGAACCTTCCAAGCTCTCTTTCGATCATATCGATCTTAGCTTCCCTCATGGATCGGTTTCCTTCGTGTGCGATCTTGAGGGTGCCCCAAATATCTTTGACAAGCTCTAACCCATCCACCTTGTTGAATTCTTCAAGGCTTAGAGATGAGTTGAGCACGGCCGCCGCTTGTGCATTCCGGTGGATTTGTTGTTCTTGCTCTTGGGTGAGTTCATCCTCGTCTTCTAGGATATCTATACCTGTACAAACAACATGCCAAAGATTTGGGTTTAAGGAAATTAGATGCAACTTCATGTTGTGCTTCCATATGGTATAGTTAGTTCCATCAAAATGAGGTGGTTTGCCTAAGGGAATTGACAAATAACTAGAATGAGAATTTAGGCGTTCATAATTAAAAGGATATCGTGAGTAGTCTTGTCGACTACTCTTGAGCTTGTTCTCCAATTTCTCCTTCTTTTTCTTCTTAGCTTCCTCCTTCTTCTTCTTGAGGAGAGCCATGAGACGAAGAACTTCATCTTCTTCCGAGCTTGAGACGTCTTGTGGAGGAGTAACCGCTGGAGGCGGGTTAGAACCTTGCTCTTCAAAGTTACTCGGACTTGCTCCTTTTTCCTTGATAAGATCAATTTGGCTACCGGTCTTGTCCCCCATCCCCTCTCGAAGCGGTTAACCTTTTCTGGAGAGTTAGGCTCTGATACCAATTGAAAGTTTCCTAAAGGGGGTGAATAAGCTAATAAAACCTGAAACTACTGGAAACAGCGGATTAAACCTGAAGGGGCCAGACTAGTCTGGTCTAGGGGCGGACTAGTCCGGTCTAGGTACTGAAATTGCGTTTTTAGGATTTCTTTTCAATTTTATTTAAGCAAAAGGTATGTAAGTAGTTTAACAATATAACTAATTAATTTGTGAGTGAAAGACTGATTAGATTGCAAGACTCACAACCATAAAGCAATTTACAAGTTTTGAGCGAGATGAGACCTAACAAGTAACTTTAGTGAATGAGCGAGAAAGTAAAGGGATCAAGAGACACAATTTATCCCGAGGTTCGATTCCACACAGGAATCTACGTCCCTATTGAGGAGTCCACAAAGAACCAGGTCTTTTCCAACCCTTCCCTCACCGAGCGATCACCAACATCAAGCCCGGGCTCTTTCACTATCAATCAAGTGTGAATACAATATTCTTAGTGGCTACTCACAACTTGAGGCTCCCTACAACAACCTAGCAGTTCTAGGAGTCAAAATACAACAGCCAAGAACTCAAATTAACAATTAGAGTGTAGGAGATTCAAACAGAGATCTAAAAGGTCGATCACCGTGTCTCTCCTCTCACAAATCCATAGACCCCTTAATATCCAATCTTAGGGGTCAAGAAGGTGAGGAAAGAGGCTAAGAAGAGCTCAAGGAATGAGTTTTCGGCGCTAAAGTTTCGGAGAGATTCATTAGAGGCCGGGGGTCCCTTTTTATAGAGATCCCGACATCTAGCCGTTACACCTACTAAAGTCCGGACTAGTCCGGTCAGAGCCCCGGACTAGACCGTTCTTGGGGACCACTTACGTCACAAAGGCTACCAACTAAAGTCCCATGAACTTTGAATTCAAACTGTCATAAAATCCCGGACTAGTCCGCTGAAGAGCGGACTAGTCTGATCTCACACAGGAACCTTTGTTCCGGATGAGAACGGACTAGTCTAGTAGAGAGCAGACTAGTCCGGCCTCAAGGGCGGACTAGTCCGGTCTTACCAGACTTAGTCTCGATAACTCTCTAATCTCAGATTGCGTACTAGTCTGTCCATTTCCGGACTAGTCCAAGCTCACACAGAAACCTTTGTTCCGTCCTAACCGGACTAGTCTAAAGGAACCGGACTAGTCTGACCTGAGGAGCGGACTAGTCCGAGGTCACTCAGAGACTCTTTCTCCGGGCCTAAGCGGCTTAGTCCTCTTAGCGGACTAGTCCGGCCCCATGGGCGGACTAATCCGACCTTCTAGAACTTACTCTCAGAAAGGCTCAAACTCACTCTAAAACAGACAAGTCCGGCCTAAAACGGACAAGTCCGAACTCAGAGACTTCTTGTCCAGTCAGAAACGAAGTAGTCCGGTTGGGAACGAACTAGTCCGGTCTTGCGTCTGACAAGTCCGGTCTACTTTCTCAGCCATACCTATGACTATTTTCTCCCAAGGTTCTAACTAAGATTTGAGCTCTCTAATGATTCTCAATCACTCTAAAAGAGAAGACACTGTACACAACTAGAAAATGTGAAACTCAATAGACAAATTATATTTTCTACTCTTGCAAGTCTTCTTCTTTTCCTTTTTGCTTCTTGAGAGACTCCACATTTATTCCTATGTTAAGGACCTGTGCTCATACTCAGTAAAACTCATTAGTATCTTAATTATCGTCATCAATCATCCAAAACCCACGGGAATTACCTAGATGCACTTGCAAATCTCCCTAGCTCCCCCTCAATCATCTCAATTTTGGCTTCACGGACAGAATGATTTTTCTTCATGTGCAGTCTTGAGGGTGTTCCATATATCTTTGGCGACTTCGAGTCCATCCACCTTATTGAACTCCTCCTGGCTCAGTGATGAGGTGACCATCGCAGCAGCTTGTGCATTGCGGTGGACAGCTTGAGCTTGCTCTGGGGTGAGCTCAGCGTCGGTGTCCGGGATATCTAAGGCTGTACACACAATATGCCAATAAATTAGGTTTAAGGAAATGAGATGCATCTTCATATTATGCTTCCACATTCTATAATCGTTTTCATCAAAATGTGGATTCTTCCCTATGGGAATAGACAGATAATGATTGTTAGAATCAGCGTTCCGAAAGGCGTTCTGAGGCGCCCGCCTAGGCACGCCTCGGCGCTCCGCGCGGGCCGGCCGCCTCGCCTAGGGGGGTAGGCAGGCGCGAGGCGGGGGGGGGGGGGGGAGGCTTATCTGCTGATTCGGGTGGCAAAGGTAGAAATCGCGTCAGGGGCAGGGTCGATTCGGTCGGCGAAGGAAGGAATCACGTGGAGGTGGGGCCGATTTGGATGGGCGGAGCGAGGAATCGCAGGGGCGGGGCCGATCCGGGTGGACGGAGCAAGGAATCGCAGGGGCGGGGTTGATCTGGGCAGCCAGAGCGGAGGAAGGGGAGAGGAGAGAGCCCGAACTGCTGTCGATTCAGCTTGCGGAAGGAATTGGGGGGCCGGGGCGAAGGGAGGAATGGGGTGGTGTGGGGAGGGGGGGCAGTGGTGGTGTGGAGGCAGGCCGCTGGGCTGCCTGAGGAAGAGGAGAGGTGGGCTGGCCTGAGGCAAAAGGAGAGGCAGGCTAGAAAAAATCAGCCCAACAGAGCAGCATTCACATAATCTTCTTCATTTTTTAGTTTTTATAATTCTTCATTGCTACAGTGTCTAACGCCTAGGTATTAATATACCTTTGTATTTTCAATTTTTTTAATTATTTGCATTAGTGTAAAACGCCTAGGCACCGCCTAGGAACGCCTAGGCACGCCTAGGCTCTAGGCAGTGGGTCACCACCAGCCTAGCGCCTTATGGGACCCTGGTTAGAATTATGACGCTCGTAATTAAAAGGATATCGGGAGTAGTCTTCCTGACCACTCCCCTTTGGCTTGTCGTCTTCCTTTTTGCCCTTTTGGCTCATGAGTTTCTTCCTTAGATGTTTCTTGAGATGGTAGACTTCTTCATCATCATTCTCATACTCCTTGAGCACGTCGAACATCTTCATGTCTTGAGATTCTTCATCGGTGGGCTTTTGTGGAATTTCATTTTCCCTCTCGTTGGCTATCGTCTCTCCGGCCGATTAGTCTCTAGATGGAGAGTCTAGCTCTGATACCAATTGAATGTGTCTAGAGGGGGATGAATAGGCTTTTTGAACTCTTGAAACACTTATTTCAAAAGTGTTAAACTCCAGAGTCCGGGCTAGTCCGGTGTCACAGCAGACTAGTCTGTGGTTCAATATCACAGTGGTCAAGTGACGTGGACATCACTCCTGCAGATATACACAACACTCACATGGTAGACATGCAAGGTCCAATTACTTGAGCTCGAGCACGACAATTGAATTTAGAGGTGAGCTCGTTCCTGGACAATTCTTTATATGTGAATTTTGAGAGTATGTTGCTACCTAATGGATTAATTATGATTAGGAACCATGGAGAGGACATGAAGATACATGGAGAGGGGTTTGGAGGCGTGGAGGAACAGAAAATACGCCAACAAGAAGTTAGAGACCGAGCCCAACTCAAACTCGAGTCCAACTCGGGCCCAGGAGCAGTCCACCTTAAAATGGATGCACAGGAGGCATACGGACTCCGTTTTTGACGTTCTACATATGCACGGAAAGCTGAGAGGATAAACTTTCTATTGGAACTGGCCCCACGTCAAAATTCCCTCGGAGTCGATGGGAAACTTCGAAATAATATAAAGTTTAGAGTCTGTCAGGGTTTTGCTTAGTTACAATCTGTCATTGAACAGTGTCGCCGATCATCGGTTGTGAGACCCTAAATTCGTGATAATTCAGTTTTGATTGCAACTTCTCTATTTTTGCTTGTGTTCTTGATTGTGCTTGCAGGGATAAGCCTTCATGGCGAGGTCATTCATGTGACACGGGTGATAACCAACGGAGCATTGGTGTAGTGATTGCGGGGTTTCGTTCGTTCGGAGCCTTGGATCATCAACGTCGAGATCTCCACCCAATCAAGTTTACCCTACCTCTCGAAAGATCGGGACTCATCCTCCTATCAATTGGTATCAGGTTTCCAGGTTCACCGTGAGGTATACTTGTGTGCCCTTTAGATTTATTTTGTTTCAGTCCTATCGTCCACAAAAAGCCACAAAAAAATTTAGTTTCCCTGACCTACAACCCCCGCTCAACCTTTTGCACAATTTAGTTTCGGAGTCCGTAGTTCTGAGTTCGTGTCCTAGGTTGAGTCTGGTTGCTGGTTTAGATTTGTTTCGGTTCAGTTTTGTTTCTTCCATCCGCTGCCATCTACAAAAAAATTCCATCCACCGATTCGTTTCTGTTGCAGTTTCCACCATCACCAAAACCTGATTCGGGGTATCCTCCTTAAAACAGGCATAACTTTTCACTCGTAACTCCGATTGAGGCGCATTTTTTTTCCCAGAAAGGTCTAGAAAAAGTCCACATACGGTGTTTTCAAAAAAAATTACAAAAAAATTAAGAAGGCCCTCGTTTCGAACTCTGAAGTTCCAGCACCAGTTTTTCCAATCGCTCCTGAATTTGTGCCGATCTCATATTTCATCGGTTTGAGCTAATACTTGGTGTTGTTTCTATTCTTGTGCCCCTGGTTGAGAAAAAATATCAAAAAAAATAAAGAGAAAAAAGATTTTGATTTCTACTAGTGCTTCAAGACAAAAACAGGAGGCTAAGGGGTTTTCTAGTTATGCTATTTCTGTGTGAGTGCTGGATACTTGCTGATATTATCCTTGTTGTTCATCATCATTCATCCTTGCCCTTGCTTGTTGCCACAACTGTTCTAATACATTCTTAGGCTAGCAACTAGGTGAAATTCTTTGGACACTTATTCAGCATTGCTATCCGTTACTAACTTGTGTGCCACATACATATACAGCATTTGAGCCTTCCAAGCTCCACCTTCTCTCGAGCAGAACAGGTAACCTTTGCAATCACACCCACTCTCTGCTTGCTTCACACCGGTCACCGTTGGCCACCTGCAGTGCTGGTAAGAAACTTGTAAGAGCGGGGTAAGACGCATCTTACTGATCGATTTTCCACCCACTTCGGAGAGCGTAGTAATAGGGTTCTTCACGATCTTTTTGTCTTCATTTCTGTTTTTTACTAACAATGACAGAAAGAAGCCTATGGATAAGACCTCTGGTTCTACACCTCCGGATGATGATGAGTGTGTGTCTCATATGGAACTAAAGGACATGATGCGGGCAATGACCGAAGCTTTCAATAATTACTAGACCACTACAACAGCCACCTTTCAGAGGTTCCATACAAGTGTTGCTGGTCTGACCACACGGTTGGACGAGATGGAGACTCGTCTTCCCCAACAAGCCACACCCTCTATCATCCTTGATGGTGATGCACATGCTCACTACGACACAGAGGATGACTTCAATAACGATGAGGTTGATGCACAGCAGCGCCGTCGCCCTCGACGAAATCGTCAAGGTATGGGAGGTAGACCTCGTCCTCATGCTCCTGAACAAGATAATGATCCTTATGCTAAGATTAAGTTTTTTATTCTAACATTTTATGGATCTTATGATGCTGAGACTTACTTGGATTGGGAGATGATGTAGAACAAAAATTTAGCTCTCATCTTGTTCCTGAGCGACATAGAGTTAGACAAGCCACTAGTGAGTTTAAAGATTTTGCTATAATTTGGTGGAATGAACTTGTCAATACACATAATGCACCATAGACATGGGCTGCGTTAAAAGAAGAGATGCGCGCTAGGTTTGTTCCTCCTTCATATAGATGTGATCTTCTTAAGAAATTGCAACACTTTGATCAGGGTGACATGACTGTCCAAGAGTACTACCAAGAGTTGCAGAAAGGTATGCTTCGTTGTGGGGTAGTTGAGGATCAGGAAGACCAAATTGTTAGGTTTTATGGGGGCTTGCAGCGTGAGATCCAGGACATAGTTGACTACAAGGAATATCATTCTATTCAACGTTTATTTCAACTTGCTATGTTAGCAGAAAAAGAAGTGCAGGGTCGCCAACAACAGCGGCGGAACAACACCTTCAGGCCACCACAATTTCCGGTGCCATCCAAAGCAGTGCCCTCCTCGGGCGTACGTGCTTCTACACCACCCTCCACGGGTGTTGTACGCAGCAGCATCACATCTTCTACATCATGGGGACAAGATAACAACAAGTCCCAGATGCCTCCAGGTGTTGCAGCAAAGGCGGCTGCACCCAACACTTCGATAAGTCGCAGCTCCGACATCAAGTGCCACCGCTGTAAGGATCGAAACGCCCAAGAGGGGGGGTGAATTGGGCTTTTTAAAATTTTAGAGCAATTTAAAACTTTAATGGTTGAAGCCCAATTCCCTATGCAAACTAAGTACGCAAGTAAGAGAGTTAAGTGCGGAATAGTAAAAGCGTAATAGTAAGGGGTGAGGAGAGAAATGCAAACTCCCGCGGAGACTCGGAGACACGGCGATTTTTCCCGTGGTTCGGTAAGATCATAAAAATCTTCCTACGTCCACGTTGTGGCACCCACCAAAGGGTATAGCCACTCCCAAGTCACCAAGACGAGGGAATCCACTATCTTTCTCCGTTCGCCCTCTCCGGCAAGGTGGAGCTCAAGCCTTGTACAACGGTGATCCTCCGGGCTTCCACAAACACCTTGGTAAGCTCCGGAGTGATCTCTTCTTCCTCCAACGTTTACAAGGTGAGAGAAGTCACCAAGACACTCTCTCTCACTAGCCTAGAGATTCCAATCACCAAGAATGGACGCACACAAGCTTCTCTCTAGCTAGATATAACCTATAGTTGGATTACAAGAGGTTTTGAAGTGTGGAAGTGGTAGCTCTTGGTCTTGAATGCTTGAGAATGTGTAGTGAGGCTCAGGAGATCAAGACTTGTCGAAATGGCCGGTTGGAGGGGTATTTATAGCCAGCCCACACGAGATAGCCGTTGGAAAAGTGGGCAGACTTTGTCAGTTAACATCGGATCCTCCGATGCACCCCTTTATATGATCATCGGTCGAATTCCAAATTAGCTGATGTCATGTGTCAGATGTGACCGTTGGATATAACCGTTGGATTTTTTAATCGACCGATGTTACTTCAATTTATCATCGGATGATCCGGTGAGTTGATCTTCAGAATTGGGTCAGAAATATTGTCTCTGTTGAATTTGACCGATGTACACTTACTTTCTCATCGGATGATCCGGTGTGTATATCTTCAGAATAACTCAGATATCATCCTTCGGGTGAACTCAACCGATGTGCCACTTCCTTCACATCGGATGATCCGGCGAGTACTGGGATCTGAGGTCTTCTTCTTCTGCCAACTCAAACTCGACCGATTTAGCCATTTTGCAAGACATCGGATGATCCGGTGAATGCAACTTGTTTGCTTCGAGTTGTTTTGAGTTGATCTTTTAGAATCCTCTCGAGTGACCTCTTTGACACTTGTTTGAAACGATATTACGATGAGGTGTGAGCTCCTTGTGTTGCCAATTTTGATAAAGTAGAGTCGTTGTATGCTTTCTTCATTTTGTTTTCATGAGTATCGAATAACCCCTTAGAATGGATCGTTGAGGGGTCTCCATTTGTATCCAATGAGCAGTAGATGGTGTGAATAGATAGTTCATTAACGGTTGATGTGATATATGTGAAACCTCGCATCCACAAACTCATTAGTGATAACGAACGGTTGTCATTAATCACCAAAACCATATCTCACGGGGGCCTAGATGCTTTCAATCTCCCCCTTTTTGGTGATTGATGACAACACAACGAGTAGAGCATAGAATTGAATTAAAACACAATGCTCCAAAAGAAATATAACAGGTACAAATTGCAACACAAGTGGCTCGAAGGCTCAAATAATAAACGATAAAGCGTAAGAGCACAGAGTAGCACACGGAGTACAATAATAGCAAATAATAATAACGGTCAATCTCAAATAAAGTAGCAAAAGGATGGACAATCTCAGATATAGTAGCAAAAGTATAGACATAGACACTCCCCTTAGAACTGAGCTAACCCTCCCCCTGACTCTAACTCTTCTCCCCCTTTGGCATCAAGACACCAAAAAGGGAAGTTGAGTGACTACGACTCAGGCGCGCTCCTGGCGATGGTGAAGCGGTCGGCGTCGACGGTGCTGTCGCCGGAGCTGCTGGAGGTGGAGGTCGCTGGTGCTGGAGCTGGAGCGGGAGGAGCTGGAGCTGCTGTGGGGGCTGGAGCTGGAGCTGGAGCTGCTGGGGGATCTGCTGAGACTGCTGGCGCCGGTGGAGGTACCGTCGGTGGCAGTACTGGAGCTGGTGCCAGTGGGGGTGCACCTGGAGCCTGACTGAGTCCCAAGTGCTGAGGTGGAAGAGCCACTCCAGTCTGCTGGTAGAGGTTGGTGACCAACCCCAGGATGCCCAACAGCATCTGCTGAGTCTGCTGCTGCTGGTCCAGAGTGTGTCGCGTCATCTGATCGACAAGGTTGGTGAACCTGTCGGTGTCCTCTCGCCTCTGACGGGCGATCTCCAGCTGCATCTCCTGCTGCTGCCTCTGAAGCTCCTCCTGTCGAGCTGCCTGCTGCTCCTGCTGCTGAGCCATCCGCTGAAGTAAAGCAGTGAGCTCTGACGGCTGAGTCACCTGAGCCTCTGACACTGGAGGAGGTGAAGGTGGTGGAGCAGCTGAGCCTCCTGCCTCTGCGTCGTGCTGTCTCGGTGAGGGAGGAGCAGGAGGGAAGTACTCCTCGACACTGTCGCTGGTGTCGCTGTCCGACCATACGTGCTGTAGGTCTCCTCCCTGAGCCTCTGCCTGTGCTAGCTCTGCGTCCTCCTGAGTCAGCTCTGCCCAGTCCTCCTCTGACAGTCTGGCTCGGACCTCACGCTCGACTGGACGGCCAAGGCGGCGGTCTCCCGGAGTGGGGACTCGGTAGTGGCTGAACCGGGTCACGTGCATCTCCGTCAGCTGAGAGACTCCTGGAGTGTCCTCTGGAACCAGCTGGTGAAGAAGGTGAGAGATCCAGTGACCGAAGACCAGCTGTCGTAGCATCCCAACTCCATCGGTGATCACGTCCTCCATCTCACAGATCGGAATGTCTACTATGTCGAACTCCATCCCGTTCATCACATAGAACATGATGGTCTGCTGAAGGCTCGTGAATCCCTCCAAGTAGCCGGACCTCGGTAGCAGGGTACGCCTAAGGACGTGGTGAACTGTCCGGGCTGCTGGGGTGAGAAGCGCTGGCACCCTCGGCTGGTCAGGTGTGAATGGCTGTGTGAACAGACCTCTGATCTCCTCGAAGGGCGGTGCCACTCCTCCAGTCAGTGGCCTCCTCGGCGGGTCTGCGTCTCCGTAGACTATCTGGTGCAGGCACGTAGTGGAGAGCTCCACACCAAGCAGTCTGCCCAACAGGTCTCGAGATACGTCGTGGATCCGCCCCATGAACATGAAGTGAATCGAGCGACGGCCCTCAGAGACGTAGAGTGTCGCGTAGAACACTCTGACCCACTCCTCGACGTAAGCACTCCTCGGGTGTGAGAGCAAGTCCACCAGTCCTCTGTATCTCTCAAAAAGGGGCCTGATTCCGTGTCCTGCTGCCACTGCAAGCTGATCCCAGTCAATGCTGTTATGCTGGAATAGCTTGTGACCCCGACGCCTGTAAGTCTCGTACAAGGACGCCTGTGTCAGGGTCCAGAAGCGGGAGTCTACTCGAGCGTCCCTGGGCCGTGGAAACCACTCCTCAATCAATGCTGACCATCTGAGCTTCTTTAGTTGCCTTGCCTTCATCTTCCTGTAGTCAGTGAGTCTGACCTCTTCGGCAACTCGGACTGCAGTGTCCATCAGGTGGATGGCCCTTTCGGCCTCTCTGTCCTCGGCGCGGTCAGCCGCAGAGGGGCGCCGACTCGCCGTAGGAGTCTGTCCACCCCCACGAGTCCTCGGGGTGCGCCGGCGGATGAGTGGCGGCACCTCGGTCTCCTCCTCGTCGGAGCCCTCGGGAGGCACCGGCTGGATCGGAGGCTGCTCCTGCCTCTGCCGGGACTCGCGGATCCGTAAGGAACCGCGATGGCCGCGCTCACGCTCCTCGGCGGCGCGAGCGGCCAACTCCGCACGACGAGCGTCCTTGGACATCTTGCGCTTCTTAGCGGCGGGCTCCTCAATAGCCTTGCCCTTTCCTTTGCGATCGCGACCCATCTTATCGACGAACGGCGAGGGAGGCGCGGCGGTGCGGTGGAACAGCGACGGCACGCTCGGGAGAGGCGGCGGCGCGGGCACGGGCGGCGCCTAGGCAGCCGAAGGATGGCGGTGTCGGCTCCTGGGAGGAGACGGCGGCGGCGCCTGGGAAGAGCGGCGGCGGCCCCTGGTAGGCGGCGCGCACGGGAGAGACGGCGGCGGCGACGCTGGAGTCGGCGGCGGCAGCTGGGAGGCGGCGCGCGCGGGAGGCGGCATGCGCGGGAGAGGCGGCGGCGGCGCCTGGAGCCGGCGGCGGCAGCTGGGAGGCGGCGGCGGTGACTGGGAGGCGGAGGCGCGTGGGAGAGGCGGCGGCGAGGGCGTCGGGTGGCGGCGAAGGTCGGGAAAGAAGAAGAAAACGGGCGGCGGCCGACCCCCCCCCTTTTTAAACTGTTCGGGCAAACCCTAGCCGCGCATAACACACCGGATGGACCGATGATCATCGGAGGATGCATCGGTCGAGTTCAACAGAGAGTTGTTCCAAAAACTCTCTTTGAACACCGGATGGACCGACGTTGAGGTGGCGGTCATCGGTCGATTTCTGCAGGGCACCAGGAAAACTGAACACCGGATGCTCCGATGTCTTCTGAAATGAACTCATCGGTTTATTTGTGACATCTGACTTGAACTGAAGCACCAATTGATCCGATGATCTGCTGGCCCTAGCATCGGATAATCCGATGACTACAGAAAATCTAAGACTGCCCATATATGTCCTTGGACTTAAGCACACAAGGATAAGGATTGGTCCTAGGATTTTTTGGGCAACTCCTAACCTCTAATATAAGGCCTTAAATATAGTGCCACATATTGGCTAAGCCCTTAAGCAAAGAAAACACACAAGGTTAGGAGGGAAATCACGAAAATGTAAGGCCCATGCTTTGTGAGCTAGAGTATGGAAAACTTCTATCTCTTTAAAGCATGTACCTTTAGAATTTTGCTCTATCCACATCATATGAGTTGAGATATTGCATTTTGAACAAGTCTCCTTCTCATGATGTGGTTTCCCTTTGTGACAATCTACCGTATGCAATGCCAACCAAAATGATGCAAGATATTGAATGAGTGCAAGTCTATATGGCAGGAATCATGCACGGCGTAATGTAAATCTATCTTGCCAAGTTTAAACCTGCCAAAGGCTTCCTCAGGAAAAGCTATTTCTAGCTTGCCCCTATCCTTTGGGAGTTAGACAAGACCTATTTGATATGCAACCTTACATGAACATGGCAACTTACATGACGTTAGATGCATCTAGCACATTTAATTCACTTCTTAGTCTAGAAAAAGTTTTCTCATCAAGTGGTTTAGTGAAGATATCCGCCAATTGTTCTTCGGACCTTACACCTTGCAAAGAGATGTCTCCTTTAGCCTCATGGTCCCGCAAGAAGTGATGGCGAATATCAATGTGCTTAGTGCGGGAGTGTTGAACGGGGTTTCTAGCTATCTTAACCGCACTTTCATTGTCACAAAGGAGAGGCACACAATTAAACTTAATTCCAAAGTCCAAAAGGGTTTGCTTCATATATAGAATTTGGGCACAACATGCACCGGCCGCTATATATTCTGCCTCCGCGGTGGACAAAGCCACGGAGTTTTGCTTTTTGCTCGACCAAGATACTAGGGAACGCCCAAGTAAGTGGCACCCACCGGATGTACTCTTGCGATCCACACGGCATCCGGCAAAGTCCGAATCCGAGTAACCCAAGAGATGAAAACTAGCGTTCTTGGGGTACCACAAACCTACACTTGGGGTATGCTTGAGATACCTAAGTATCCTAAAGACCGCCTTACGATGCGATTCTTTAGGTGCCGCTTGAAAGCGAGCACACAAGCACACACTAAACATGATATCGGGCCTAGATGCGGTAAGATATAATAATGAACCAATCATGGAACGGTAATGAGATTGATCAATAGGTTTACCGTCCATGTCCGCGTCGAGAGGACAATTTGTTGCCATTGGAGTACTTCTTGAGCTGCAATCTTCCATTTCAAACTTCTTCAAGAGGTCTTTGGTGTACTTTTCTTGGTAGATGAAAGTCCCCTCTTGAAGTTGCTTGATTTGAAATCCTAGGAAGAAATTGAGTTCTCCAATCATTGACATCTCGAACTCCCTAGACATCATGGTGCCAAACTCAAGACTAAGAGATTTGTTAGTTGAGCCAAAAATAATGTCATCAACGTAAATTTGACAAAGAAATAAATCCCCGTTGATGTCCTTGGTGAAAAGTGTAGTGTCCACCCTCCCGATCTTGAATCCTTGCATGACTAGGAAATCCCTAAGACGTTCATACCATGCCCTAGGTGCTTGCTTGAGCCCGTAGAGCGCCTTGTGTAACCTATACACATGGTTAGGATTCCTCGGATCTTCAAACCCGGGAGGTTGCTCAACGAAAACAAGCTCGTTAATATAACCATTGAGAAAGGCACCTTTCACATCCATTTGATAAAGCATAATATTGTGATGTGAAGCAAAAGCAAGGAGTATGCGAATAGCTTCTAACCGTGCGACCGGGGCAAAGGTCTCTCCAAAATCTAGTCCTTCTACTTGTGAAAAACCCTTGGCCACAAGCCTTGCCTTGTTGCGGACCACCACGCCATTCTCGTCTTGCTTGTTGCGGTACACCCACTTTGTTCCGATGACGTTCTTGTTCTTGGGTCGCTCCTCCAATACCCAAACTTCATTTCGGGTGAAGTTGTTGAGTTCTTCTTGCATAGCCATCACCCAATTGGGATCTTGGAGTGCTTCCTCAATATTTGTGGGTTCTACACACGAAACAAAAGAGTAGTGCTCACAAATGAAGCAACATGGCGAGAACGAGTACTTACTCCCCGTGACGGACTTCCGATGATTTGATCCATCGGATGTGCCTTGGAGATGCGCCCATGCCTCATAAGAGGTTGTGAGGCACTTGGTGGTGGTGAGGCATCTTGCTCGTCTTGTGGTTGGACTTGACCTTGGACTTCTTCTTCTTCTTGGTGTTGTGTGGCATGTGAATCTTGCATTGGCAATGGATCATTTTTCTCTTCTTCTTCATCAATTTGAGGCGCCATGGAGGTGTTGATGTTGGAACTTGAGACTCCCCCTTGATCATGGCTCTCCCCAACTTCGGGCTTGATTTCTCCTATGGTCATGTTCTTCATAGCTTCTCGTAGAGGCTCATCATCTATATCATCATGACCAAAACTCTCCTCTTGGGAGCCATTAGTCTCATCAAACTCAACATCACAACTTTCTTCAACTAACCCGGAGGTTTGGTTGAATACTCGATATGCTTTTGAGTTTGACGCATAACCTAGAAAGATGCCAACATCACACCTTCTTTCAAACTTACCGAGCCTTTTCTTGCGGTAGATGTAGCACTTGCACCCGAAGACTCGGAAGTAGGAGATGTTGGGCTTTCTCCCAATGAGGAGCTCATATGGGGTCTTTTGAAGTAGTCGATGAAGGTAGACCCTATTTGCGGCATGGCACGCCGTGTTGATTGCTTCGGCCCAAAACTTTTCCGACGTGCCATAGTCATCAAGCATTGCTCTTGCAAGGGTGATGAGAGTCTTGTTCTTCCTTTCAACGACACCATTTTGTTGAGGGGTGTATGTGGCCGAAAACTCGTGCTTCACGCCTTCACGATCACACCACTCCCCAATGTTGTAGTTTTTGAACTCGGTGCCGTTGTCACTCCGGACCTTGATGATAGGAAGTTGAAATTCCCTTTGCGCTCGTTTAGCGAAGGTCTTGAAGATTTCCGGAGTTTCACCCTTGTCACCTAGAAACAGTGTCCAAGCATACCGAGAGTAGTCATCAACAATGACAAGACAATAAAGGTTACCGCCAAGGCTTTGGTATGTGGACGGTCCGAAGAGGTCCATGTGAAGTAGTTCAAGTGGCTTGGAGGTTGACACCATTATCTTCATCGGATGGTGTGAGGCAACTTGCTTCCCAGCTTGACATGCGCTGCAAAGCTTGTTCTTTTCGAATGTGACATCCTTCACGCCGGTCACCATCCCAAGCTTGAATGACTTCTTGAGCTTGCTCATCCCAATGTGAGCAATGCGTCGATGCCATAGCCATCCCAAACTTGTCTTGGTGAAAAGACAAGTGGTCAAGCTAGCATCCTTGTTGGAGAAGTCCACCAAGTAAAGATGTCCATGCCGAAAACCTTTGAATATTAGTTCTTTGCTTGATTCACTAGTCACCACAACACCATTCTTGTCAAATGTGCACGTTAGTCCAAGATCACATAATTGTGCAATAGAAAGTAAATTGAAACTAAGAGACTTAACGTAAAGCACATTAGAGATAGACAAATCATGAGAAATGGCAATTTTACCCAAACCAATTACCTTCCCCTTTGAGTTATCACCAAAGGTGACTTGTTCATGATTGTCGGGGTTCTCTATGGAGGTGAACATACCATCATTGCCGGTCATATGTTGAGTGCACCCACTATCGAGTACCCAATGCTTTCCTCCGGCTTTGTAGTTCACCTACACACATGAAGTTAGTTTTTGAGTTTAGGAACCCAAGCCAACTTAGGTCCTTGTATGTGTGATACAAGTGATTTTGGGACCCAAAGTTGCTTGGGGAGCTTCCCCTTCATGCCCTTGATGTCTTTGCCGATGAACCTTGCCTTCACGTTTCCACCTACTTTGCTCAATAGATAGTGATAATCATTGAAAGTAGATTTGTAGTTAGGAGGCAATTTGGGAGAAGGACGGTTGGGAAGAGGACACTCCCTCGTGTGATGTCCGGTGACCTCACAATGTTGGTAATAGGAACCAACTTCCTTGATGAAGCTTGTCCTAAGCTCCGGTGAGGGCACCTTTCCTTTGTTGGGCACCGGGAAGGATCCAAGTCCCCTCTTGTGGAAGCATTTAGCTTGTTGGTAGAGGATTTCCTTGTGCTTGTCCTCTCCCTTAGAAAGTCTTACCACACTAGTGCGAAGACTTTCAATTTCGTCCATTAGCTCCTTCTCCCTAGGGCTTGCTTTCAAAGGCAAAGACTCATCCAAAATATTAGTGGCATGCGAATTAGGTGATATTTTGCCATCAAGGGTTTCTTTCTTTGTGTTTTTCACTTTAAGTTCAATCGCTTCATAAGCACGGTTAAGCACTTCATGTTCTTGAACCAACTCATTTTGCTTTGCCAAGAGTGCTAAGTTAGCTAAGTCAAGCTCATGATACTTAAGCTTGATTTGAGCATTCTCCTCCTCGATTTGCTTAACATTTGATTTGAGCGTGTCATGCTCTTTAAGTATGGTTACATACTTATCATGCAAATTGAGGTTGGCACTTTCAAGCTTAGCTCGAGCTAGCTCAAGAGCTTTAACCTTAGCCTTTTCCCTTTTTATAATGGCATGATATTCATTAATCATAGATACTAATTCATCGGGTGAAAGCTCATCATCATCATCGCTAGAATCTTCACATACCTTTGAGTTACCTTTAGCCATTAGGCACATGGGAGGTGGACGAAGATGTGAGTCATCCTTGTTGACGATGGCGAGGCCCGCCAAGTTTTCTTCATCTTCACTATCTTCGTCGCTTGACTCTTCATCCGTGATCCACTCATTGGCTTCACACATGAAGACCTTTTGGGGCCCTCTTCTTTTCTTTGGAAAGAGCTTGGTTTTCTTTCCTTTGTCGAATTTCTTCTTTCCAAAGGAGCGCTTGGGCTTGACCTCCTCTTCATCATCACTTTCTTCTAGCTTGTGATGCTTGCCAATTTCCTTTCTTTTGTCCGGTCTTGGACAGTCATATGATATGTGGCCTAGATCACCACAATTGTAGCACGTCTTGTTTTCATCTTTTCTTGGCAAGAAGGCTTTCTTTTTGGGATCAAAAGAGTATCCCTTCTTCGCAATCTTGGAGTTGAGGCGTGAGAATTTTCTCATCATCAAAGCAAGCTCATCATCATCATCTTCGCTTGTTTCTTGCTCTTCTTCACTTGAGCTAGACTCAACCACTTTCTTCTTCTTGGGAGTTGTCTTCTTGGTTGAAGCTTTGAGAGCAATGGTTTTTGATGATGACTCCTCCATCATTCCAAGTACGCTCATCTCATGAGCATGGATTTCTTCAATGAGCTCCGAAACTTCAATGTTGTCTAGTGACTCTTTTTGGAGCATTGAATTGATAATGTTGTACTTGGGCTTGGGTAGAAGCATGAGGATCTTGCGATTTATAAGTCCCTTGCCAAGAGAAGCGATATCAAGTGCGTTAATTTCCTCAATGAGCACATTTAAACGAGAAAACATTTGATTAACATTTTCATGAGGAAACATCTTAAATTCATCATATTTTGATTTAAGCATGTGATATTTGAGTTCTTTGACACGAGATGAGCCCTCATGTATTTCAACTAGACATGCCCAAATTTCACATGCTTTTTCCTTGCTAGCAATCCTAGCAAAAACATCTTGACTAATGCATTCATATATGGCATTTCTAGCCTTAGCATCCCATTTTAATTGGTCTCCAACATAGTCAAGATTTCCAAACCCCGCATGGGTCGCTTCCCACACTTCGAGAGAAATTGCCTCAAGGTAAGCGCGCATGCGTGCTTTCCAATAAGCAAAATTCTTGCCCTCGAAGGTAGGAACCGAACCCCCATTCTTGGCCATTTTTGCTCTCTAGCGGTGAAGCTAGAATGATCCAATGAGCAACCAAGCTCTGATACCAATTGTAAGGATCGAAACGCCCAAGAGGGGGGGTGAATTGGGCTTTTTAAAATTTTAGAGCAATTTAAAACTTTAATGGTTGAAGCCCAATTCCCTATGCAAACTAAGTACGCAAGTAAGAGAGTTAAGTGCGGAATAGTAAAAGCGTAATAGTAAGGGGTGAGGAGAGAAATGCAAACTCCAGCGGAGACTCGGAGACACGGCGATTTTTCCCGTGGTTCGGTAAGATCATAAAAATCTTCCTACGTCCACGTTGTGGCACCCACCAAAGGGTATAGCCACTCCCAAGTCACCAAGACGAGGGAATCCACTATCTTTCTCCGTTCGCCCTCTCCGGCAAGGTGGAGCTCAAGCCTTGTACAACGGTGATCCTCCGGGCTTCCACAAACACCTTGGTAAGCTCCGGAGTGATCTCTTCTTCCTCCAACGTTTACAAGGTGAGAGAAGTCACCAAGACACTCTCTCTCACTAGCCTAGAGATTCCAATCACCAAGAATGGACGCACACAAGCTTCTCTCTAGCTAGATATAACCTATAGTTGGATTACAAGAGGTTTTGAAGTGTGGAAGTGGTAGCTCTTGGTCTTGAATGCTTGAGAATGTGTAGTGAGGCTCAGGAGATCAAGACTTGTCAAAATGGCCGGTTGGAGGGGTATTTATAGCCAGCCCACACGAGATAGCCGTTGGAAAAGTGGGCAGACTTTGTCAGTTAACATCGGATCCTCCGATGCACCCCTTTATATGATCATCGGTCGAATTCCAAATTAGCTGATGTCATGTGTCAGATGTGACCGTTGGATATAACCGTTGGATTTTTAATCGACCGATGTTACTTCAATTTATCATCGGATGATCCGGTGAGTTGATCTTCAGAATTGGGTCAGAAATATTGTCTCTGTTGAATTTGACCGATGTACACTTACTTTCTCATCGGATGATCCGGTGTGTATATCTTCAGAATAACTCAGATATCATCCTTCGGGTGAACTCAACCGATGTGCCACTTCCTTCACATCGGATGATCCGGTGAGTACTGGGATCTGAGGTCTTCTTCTTCTGCCAACTCAAACTCGACCGATGTAGCCATTTTGCAAGACATCGGATGATCCGGTGAATGCAACTTGTTTGCTTCGAGTTGTTTTGAGTTGATCTTTTAGAATCCTCTCGAGTGACCTCTTTGACACTTGTTTGAAACGATATTACGATGAGGTGTGAGCTCCTTGTGTTGCCAATTTTGATAAAGTAGAGTCGTTGTATGCTTTCTTCATTTTGTTTTCATGAGTATCGAATAACCCCTTAGAATGGATCGTTGAGGGGTCTCCATTTGTATCCAATGAGCAGTAGATGGTGTGAATAGATAGTTCATTAACGGTTGATGTGATATATGTGAAACCTCGCATCCACAAACTCATTAGTGATAACGAACGGTTGTCATTAATCACCAAAACCATATCTCACGGGGGCCTAGATGCTTTCAACCGCTGCCAGTGACTTGGCCATATGCAACGAGATTGCCCCAGCAAACGGGCGATCATTGCCACTGCTGATGGTGGGTATGTTAGTGCTTCTGATATTGAAGATGAAAATATTATTGCAACTAACATTTCTGGTTCGGATGATAGTGCTGAGGAGGTTCTTGGTAATCTGCGACAAACAACTATAGGACTTTGATTGTGCAGCGAGCTTTGAGTGCCACGGTTCGAGAGGACAACAACCGCCAACGTCACAACCTTTTCAACATGTTTCTCGTCGTCAAGGACTGCCGTGTACATACCATCATTGATGGTGGTAGCTGCAACAATTTGGTGAATGTTGAGGTGGTCAAGAAGCTTGGCTTGACCACACGGGAGCATCCCCACCCTTATCACATTCAATGGTTTAACAACAATGGTAAGGTTAAGGTAACACAAACAGCAAGGATACATTTTTCCATTGGTCTTATCATGATTTTGCTGATTTTGATGTGGTACCTATGGATGCTTGTTCTTTTTTGTTGGGACGTCCTTGGGAGTTTGATACTGATGCTATTCACCATGGTCGATCTAATAAGTATACTCTCATGCATAAGGGCAAGAAAATTGTGTTGCTTCCTATGAGTCCCACTGAAATTGTACAATTTGAGCAAGAGAAAAAGAATAATGCTAAGCAAAAGGGTGTTTTCAATTCTGAAATTCAGCAACCTATTAAGTTGAAAAATCCTATTTTTCTTGCAACTAAATCTGATCTTGATGATTTATATGCCTCTAATGGAACTTGCTATGCTTTAGTGTGCAAACATGCTTTATATTCCATTGAGGATACATCCATTGTCTTGCCACCTGCTGTTGCTAACCTTTTGCAGGAATATATGGATGTTTTTCCATCAGAGATACCCCCCGGATTACCACCTGTGCGAGGCATTGAGCACAAGATTGATTTGGTTCCAGGGGCGAGCTTGCCAAACTGTGTTGCCTACAGGACCAACCCCGACGAGACTATGGAAATTCAGCGACAAGTCCAAGATCTTCTGGACCGCGGGTACATTCGTGAGAGTCTTAGTCCTTGTTCTGTTCCTGTTCTTTTGGTTCCAAAAAAAGATGGCACTTGGCGCATGTGTGTTGATTGTAGAGCCATCAATAACATTACCATTCGTTATCGCTATCCTATTCCTAGATTGGATGACATGCTTAATGAGTTGAGTGGTTCTGTTATTTTCTCCAAGATTAATTTTTGCGTAGTGGGTATCATCAGATTCGTATGGCTTTAGGTGATGAATAGAAAACTGCTTTTAAAACTAAATTTGGACTTTATGAATGGTTAGTCATGCCATTTGGTTTAACTAATGCGCCCAACACTTTCATGAGGTTAATGAATGAGGTTTTACGTGCTTTCATTGGTAAATTTGTGGTGGTTTACTTTGATGAATCCTTATTTACAGCAAGTCATATGATGAGCATCTTGAACATTTGCGTGCTGTTTTTAATGTCTTGCGCGATGCACGTTTATATGGTAACCTTGAGAAGTGCACCTTTTGCACCGATAGTGTGTCTTTTCTTGGGTATGTTGTTACTTCGCAGGGCATTGAGGTGGACGAGGCAAAGATTGTTGCCATCATGAGCTGGCCACTTCCGACTACGGTCACACAGGTTCGGAGTTTTCTTGGTCTCGCAGATTTCTACCGACGTTTCGTGCGGGATTTCAGCACCATTGCGGCACCTCTCCACGAGTTGACAAAGCATGGAGTGCCATTTTGATGGGGACCAGCACAACAACAAGCTTTTGATGTTCTCAAGTCGAAGCTCACACAAGCACCATTGCTGCAACTTCCTGATTTTAAGAAGACCTTCGAACTTGAATGTGATGCGAGCGGCATTGGCATTGGAGGAGTGCTAATTCAAGGAGGTAAACCTGTTGCCTTCTTTAGTGAAAAATTGCATGGGCCTTCGCTGAATTATTCTACATATGACAAAGAACTTTATGCTTTAGTGCGTGTCTTGCAAACTTGGCAACATTACCTATGGTCTAAAGAATTTGTCATACATTCACATCATGAGTCTTTGAAGTATCTTAAAGGAGAAGCTAATCTGAACAAACGTCATGCTAAATGGATTGAGTTCATAGAATCACTTCCTTACATCATTAAACATAAGAAAGGGAAAGACAATGTAATTGCCGATGCTTTATCTAGACGTTATACCATACTATCCCAACTTTCTCATAAAATCTTTGGTTTGGAAACCATAAAGAGGTTATATGCTACTGATTTGGACTTCAAAGATTCCTTTGAAAATTGTAGAGAGGGAAGAACGTGGCAAAAATTCCTGCTGCGTGAAGGCCTTCTCTACCGTGCTAACAAGCTGTGTGTTCCAGCTAGCTCCGTTCGTCTTTTGTTGTTGCAGGAAGCGCATGGAGGTGGTTTGATGGGACATTTTGGTGTTAAAAATACAGAGGATGTGTTGGACGCTCACTTCTTTTGGCCACGAATGAGGCATGATGTGGAGCGCTACGTTTCACGTTGCACGACATGCAACAAAGCTAAGTCTCGACTTAACCCACATGGTCTTTATATGCCTCTTCCGATTTCTAGTGCACCTTGGGAGGATATTTCTATTGACTTTGTTTTAGGATTGCCTAGAACAAAGAGAGGGAGGGAGAGTGTCTTTGTGGTTGTTGATCATTTCTCTAAAATGGCTCATTTTATACCCTGCCACAAGACCGATAATGCTTCACATGTTGCTGATTTATTCTTTAATGAGGTTGTGCGTTTGCATGGTGTTCCCAATACTATTGTTTCTGATAGGGATGCTAAGTTTTTGAGTCACTTTTGGAGAACTTTATGTTTTAAATTGGTAACAAAGTTGCTGTTTTCTACTACTTGTCATCCACAAACTGATGGGCAAACGGAGGTAGTTAATCGTACCTTATCTACTATGTTGCGGGCTGTTTTGAAAGACAATTTGAGGTTGTGGGAGGAGTGTTTGCCACATATTGAGTTTGCTTATAACAAGTCTATTCACTCCACAACCAAGTTAAGTCCGTTTATGGTAGTCTATGGTTTCAATCCTCGTGCTCCAATTGATTTGCTACCTTTACCACATACTGAAATTGTGAACTTAGATGCTACACAACGTTCTGAATTTATTCTTAAGTTGCATGAAACTACTAAGTTACAAATTGAAAAAATGAATGAAAAGTATTGCATTGCTGCTAGTAAAGGTAGGAAGGAGGTAAAATTGGAACCCGGTGATTTGGTGTGGGTTCATTTGAGAAAAGATAGGTTCCCGGATTTGAGAAAGTCCAAACTCATGGCACCTGCTGCTGGACCTTTTAAGGTTCTTGAGAAGATAAATGACAATGCTTATAAACTTGAGTTGCCTCCCGAGTTTAGGGTTAGTCCCACATTTAACATTTCAAATTTGAAGCCATACTTGGGAGAAGAAGATGAGCTTGAGTCGAGGACGACTCCAATGGAAGAGGGGGAGGATGATGTGGACATCACTCCTGCAAATATACACAACACTCACATGGTAGACATGCAAGGTCCAATTACTAGAGCTCGAGCACGACAATTGAATTGAGGTGAGCTCGTTCCTGAACAATTCTTTATATGTGAATTTTGAGAGTATGTTGCTACCTAATGGATTAATTATAATTAGAAACCATGGAGAGGACATAGAGATACATGGAGAGGGGTTTGGAGGCGTGGAGGACCAGAAAATACGCCAACAAGAAGTTAAAGACCGAGCCCAACTCAAACTCGAGTCCAACTCGGGCCCAGGAGCAGTCCACCTTAAAATGGATGCACAGGAGGCATACGGACTCTGTTTTTGACGTTCTACATATGCACTGAAAGCTGAGAGGATAAACATTCCAATGGAACTGGACCCACGTCAAAATTCCCTCAGAGTCGACGGAAAACTTCGAAACAATATAAAGTTTAGAGTCTGTCAGGGTTTTGCTTAGTTACAATCTGTCATTGAACAGTGTCGCCGATCATCGGTTGTGACACCCCAAATTCATGATCAATTCAGTTTTGATTGCAACTTTTCTGTTTTTGCTTGTGTTCTTGATTGCGATTGCAGGGATAAGCCTTCGCTGTGAGGTCATTCGTGTGACACGGGTGATAACCAACGGAGCAGTGGTGTAGTTATTGCGGGGTTTCGTTCGTTCAGAGCCTTGGATCATCAACGTCGAGATCTCCACCCAATCAAGTTTACCCTACCTCTCGGAAGATCGGGACTCATCCTCCTATCATCAAGGTTGAACCTTTTTGTGTTTTCTTCGAATTTATCGTAGCGGAAAGTATGCAACTACTTTAGTATTTATGAGACCTGAATAACACATAGATCACAAGATTAATGAAAATCACAAAGTTAAACCCCTAGCTAGTGATGATATTGAAAAGTATGAACTAAGAGCACATGAGACGAGAGATTTTTACCAAGGTTCAATCCCACGCAAGGGATGTACGTCCTCGTTGAGGAGCTCACACAAAGCTGACTCTTAACCAACCCTTCCCTCGTCAAGTCACCACCAAGGCCGACTTGATCTCCACTATCAAACAAGGTAATCACCAAGTTTATGGGGTTTCCTCACAAGTTGAGGGCTCCCACAAGTTTACAAACAAATAGAAGATCAACACACTTGGAAATTATATAGTAATCAATAGGAGTGTGTGAGAGAAATCAAAACAAGAGCTCAATAAAGATGAAATCTTCCCTCTCCCTTTTCCAATCTCCCAAATCCCAAGAATTCGGTCTTTAGGGCTATAGTGTAGAGAGGAGTGTCGTTTTGCTCTTGGATACGGTCGCGGCGCTGGGGTTTATGTGTTGTCAAAAATGAGTCGGGATCCTTTTTTATAGAGGTCCCGATATGTTTCAGTTGGAATCTAAGGAGTCCGGACTAGTCTGTTGTCAACACCGGACTAGTCTAGTGTTCTCATTCAAATTGTGTAGCGTCGCCAGTTTGGTTTAAATGAGTTAAACCTTGATCATACAGATTAGTCCGTATGACATCGGACAGTCCGATGTCACACAGAAAGGGCTTGTCTGTTTGAATACGAACTAGTCTATGGTGCACGGACTAGTCCAATGTCACACAGAGAAGAGTAGGCTGTTGGAAATCGGACAAGTATGGTAGGATCGAACTAGTCTGTTATGACCTGGACTAGTCCGATGTCACATAGAGACGTTTTCTCCGTGGCATATCGGACATGTCCGTGTACACCAAACTAGTCCGTTCTTGACCGGACTAGTCCGTTGTTATTATGAGGCTAAGTTTTCTCCTTTAATTGGACATTTTCAATCATAATTCTTCTTTTTCTCATCAAAGTCACCTTTTTTCTTTTCTGTACTATTCTCCTTTTTCTTCATGTGACCTGCTCTCACTTAGCAAGTTTGATTAGCTCTTCACTTGTTTGTCATCGATCATCCAAAATCCACACGGGGATGCCTAGATGCACTTATAGTTTCAAAAGGAGGCAAATACAATACTGAAAATAGTAGCTAAGAAAGCTGAAATTGCAGCAAGTGTTGTTACAGAAGCTTGGGCATTGGTGGATGATGTGGTGTTGTATGAAGAACGGATTTTTATGCCTATATCTTGTACATTTTGGTCTTAGGTAATTGCACAAGCTCGGTGTCCATCATGAAGGAATTCAGAAGACTTTGATTCCCCTTCGCTCATCTTTTTATGTACCTCATGACAATAAGCTGGTCCATGATTTTATTCGGTGATGTACTACTTGCCAACGCAATAGGACCAAGCACCTTCATCTGACCAGGGTTCTACAACCAATTGAATGTTCCACAAAGTACTTGGGCTGATATTGCAATAGATTTTGTGGAAGGCTTTCCAAAAGTGAGGAAAATCCATGGTGTTGATTGTGATAGATCGATTTTTAAAGTATACACATTTTCTCGCCATAATTCACCCATATACGCTACTTATGTGGCACTAATTTCCTTCCAACAAGCAGTGTTTTTAAGTCGTTTGACTAATCACGATTAATCGTCATTATCATCTAGTAACTCATGATCACACATGTCGACTCGATCAGGGCGACTAGCAGGTCTGGGCGATCAGGTGAGTTGCTTGAAAAAATTTTGGGCCTCCTGCTGGCTGGCCCATTAGGGTTCAGTTAAGCCTTCTCTACTTTCTTGCTTTACTACTCCTTAGCCCCAGGCTCCCAGCCTCTCTTATTGTCCTTTGCTGTACTGCTATTGTTGTCCTTACTCCTTAGTCCAATCATCTTTTGACTGTTGCTACATATTGCTACTGTTGTTGAGTGTTACACTTTTGCTACATATCATAGTTAGAATGTAATTCTATGTAGTAT
This sequence comes from Neostapfia colusana, assembly GCA_030760725.1. Classification (NCBI taxonomy): domain Eukaryota; kingdom Viridiplantae; phylum Streptophyta; class Magnoliopsida; order Poales; family Poaceae; genus Neostapfia; species Neostapfia colusana. The sequence continues at coordinate 12,323,455 of JASWHV010000016.1, forward strand.
ATACTGTTGTACATAGCTCTAAGTGCTGCTGGATGTGATCTGCTGGTGCCCTTTAATTAATTATTGCATTCTTTGTGACATTATTTACTGTAAACTCTTCATCGAAAAACATTTACTGTAAACTGCTGTTTTAGAATGTTTTAGGCTGTAAAGTGTTGTTTCAGATGAATTAAACGGTTGATGTCTGTTTCTAAATATGTTTCAATCCGATGCTGTTTTTCAACCTGTTAGAATCTGTTCTAATTATTTGTTTGCTAATTGCTATGTTAAATCTATGTGTGCTATATATAGGCTCGACTAGTCGACGACTATCGTCCTAGTCGCTCTAGTCGGTGGTCAGGCGACTAGGGTCGATTATGCGACTTAAAAACATTGCCAACAAGTGGTGCGACTCCATAAGATTCGCTATTTTTTTGCAACAGTTTCCAGGCTATAAACTCCATGTCAGCTCCGCATTTGATCCACATACAGATGGTCAGTCTAAAGTTACAAACATGATTCTTGGAGTTTATTTGTGTTGTCTTGCGGAAGATCGACCCAAGAGTTCTCTGCTAGCTTGCATGGGCTGAATATTGTCTTAATACGTCATATCAGTCCGCTTTGAAGACTACACTGTTCAAGGCGTGAACCTCCACAATTGATGCCATTTCAACCAGGTTTAACTCGAGCTCAAGACTCAAGACTACATTGTTCAAGGCGTGAACCTCCACAATTGATGCCATTTCAACCAGGTTCAACTCGAGTTCAAGACTACACTGTCACGCATCAAATGGGCGTGAACCTCCACAATAGATGCCATTTCAACCAGGTTCAACTCGAGTTGTTGTAGTGGAAAGATAAATGCAGGAGCGAGATATTTTTGCAGAAATTCGTTATAGATTGCTACGAGCCCAAGTTCTCATGAAATCGGTCTATCATAAAAAAAACAGGGACATTAAGTTTCAGAAAGAAGATTGGGTCTGGCTCCACCTAAATCAGCGAGCATTATATTATGCTCGAGATGTGGCGCGTTCTAAATTAAGCCTGAAATATTTTGGTCTATATGAGATGCTGGAGAGTATTGGATAGGTCCTTAATAAGATGCATAAACATGATATATTTCACGTAGTATTCCTTAAGAAGTTTGAAGGCCCTCTCCTGCAGCCATAATTCCACTACTAGCTATTGTTTGAGGTCGAGCAGTTCCACGACCAGACAAAGTCCTGAGAGCGAGGCCAACAAAGGATTCCTGAGAGATATTGATACGGTGGAAAGAAAAACTACTAGCAGAGGCATCATACATATTCAAAGTTGTACTAATTATCGAGAGATTAAACTTATAAGTCATACTATAAAGTTTTGGGAGAGAGTAATTGAACACCGCCTGCGAAAAGTGACCAATGTCACTAAAAACCATTTAGTTTTATGCCTGGGAGGTCTACAATGGAGGCGATTTTCTTGCTTCGTCAGCTTATGAAGAGGTATGGGGAACAGAAGAAGGACCTATATATGGTGTTCATTGACTTGAAGAAGACGTACGATAAGATATCAAGGTCGGTCATGTGGTGGGCACTAGAGAAACATAAAGTGCCAACAAAATATATTACCTTTATCGAGAATATGTACAATAATGTTAGGACAAGTGTGCGCGTAAGTGATAGTGGGACCGCTGCATTTCCTATCACGGTAGGACTACATCAAGGATCACCTTTAAGCCCATACATCTTTTCCTTGGTGATGGATGTAACACCCCAAAACCGCTAAAGAGGGAATTTAAAAATTTTTGAACGTATTGCATGTGGTGCAGAAATTCAAATTTAAACTGGAATTCAAATTTAAATCATAACAGAAAAAGAAAAGGAAAAAGAAAAAAAAAAGAAAACCGAAACCGGCCAGTGGGCCGAAACCCGCCAGCCGGCCCAAGACCCCCCGCGCCAGCCCAAACCCGCGCCCTCTCTCTCTCCCTCTCACTGACACGCGGGGCCCGCATGTCATCCCTCTCCTCCCGCGCTCCCCAATCGACCCCGGCCCTCTCTCGCACCCGAATCAAAACCGACCTCCGGAAACCCGCGCCCCCAGCCCGATCTTCGGCCCTGGACGCTGCTACTTATCCAAACTGATCCTCCGCCGCCTCTCCTCGTGCAATTCACGCAAGGAAACTCGCCGAATTCCCCAGCGCCGCTCCACTCCCCAGCGCCGCTCCACCTTTCTCTCCAGTGAGAACCGAAGCTTCTATCACCGTTTTCCTTCGATCCTTGCTCGGACTTCCTGATCTAACGCGCTGATCATATTCCACCGCCTCCGGGGAGTCACGCAGGTGAAGAAAACCCGGTGTTTTGCGCTCTAGGCGCAGCTCCGGCGAGCGCCGTCACGTTTTCATCTCGGACCACGCCGCCGACCACTTTCCAGGGTCTCCGAGCTCAAGAAAAACCCCGAGGTGAGATCCCGACCTCTCCTCTACCGTTTTATGCCAAGAAATCCAAGTTTTAGGTAGTATAGACGAAAATCCGAAGATCTCCGGCGAGATCGCCGCACCCCGCCGCCGCACGCCGCCGGGCAGCGCCGCCCGCACACGGCCAGGGCGACGTGGCCCCCTGAGGCCCGTCCATTTTAAATCGTGCGGTTCTATTAGATCTAACCCGTACCGCTTCGCGTTATAATCTCAGCCGTCTGTTTTAAATCGGACAGTCCACGTCGGCCCCGTATTATAAAGGATGTGATTCTTACGCGCTACCCCCTGGGAATCTCAAAAAACACGAGCTAGGCCCGGAAGCTTCTGATCTAGCCCCTGGACCTTCGGTAATTCATGTAAATTCATTTAAAAAACAGTTTTAGCCCCTGGACTTAATACAAATTAGGAAAAACCCCTCTGTTATGTGTAATTAGGCCCCTGAAAATTTAGGAAATAGTAAATTAAACCCTGCAGTAGGATGGATTTACCTTTTTGACCCTATAGGATATTAAATTCAGAAATTTGAATATGTGACTAGAATTTAATTTAAAAGGTAAAGCAAACACATGTGCAAATTGAAGTTTAAACTCTCTAGCACTTGGGAAATTTTAGAATGAGTTAAATAGATTTTAGGCTGAAATGAAATCTGCCTAAGTGTTGCTCATTTTTATTTTCTCTAGAGACACATTTTAGTCTAGGAAATAATTCTAAAAACTAGTAAAATAAATTTAAATTGTTTCACATCAGAGAGGAAGTTCAAAAATATATTATTGAACATTTTAGACCAGAACCTATTCTGTTTAGATGATATGTCTTACTATTTTAATAGTAAAGTTTACTTTTAGGCATAGAAAATAAATCTGAAAATATAGGAAAATAGGTATGCATAATTAGAAAATGATAAATGAGGTCTCCAAACCCAAAAACTTCAATTTAGGATTTTGTAGAAGATCTGAAAACTTCTTTGGAGTAGGAAATACCTTTCATGCAAACTTTGTGGCTAAGAAGTGTATTAATTAAATATAAAGAATTTGTTCAAATTGGAAATTCATATATAGTGGGCAAATAGAAATCTGAATACAGAAGTTAGAAATAATATATATATATATATATATGTTTAAAAGTGCATGTAGGCCAAAAATCAACACATCTAGGGTAAGCACAACACATAGAAATGTAAATTACTTCCATATGTATGTATGTGTGGTTTGCATGAAGTGAAAGTGTGGACTATGGCTTATGGATTGTTGTTTTCTTTTGCTATGTGTATTGGCATGAGTAGAACCTGCCCCATAGCAAGTTCTCCCCTTCCAAGACCAAGACTTTCCATTCCCAGAGCAGCAGGAAGAAGGCAAGTGTCCTTGACCACTTTGATCATATGCTAGGATGTGTAGATAGAATTATTTGCATTGTCAATTGAAATATGAAACCCATGCTAGGAAGTTTCCCTAGAATTGCATTATATTGTTTCCTTGTAGCTTGGGTTGGGATTTGTTTTATTATGTCATTCATTCATATTACTTATGCTTAGCCATGCTTAGAATGGGATAAGTGGGATATGAGATCATCAACTTGTTTACATTACTACTGAATGAGACATTATGAGTTATGTAGAGGTAGGAATCGAGGCAAGTTGGATGATTTGGATGGTGCTGTGTGCACGAGACTCGGGTTTGTGTTTAGTGCTTGCCTGGATCCTAAGGACCGGTTCATGGCGCATGTAACCTGGCTATACCGTGCCAACCACATGCTGAGATGGGGCAGCTTGGCCAATTAATTAGGTGTATCCCCGGCGTAGTATGGGTGTTTTGGATGGTGCGGGGAATAGGTGTCAGCTGGACTACCATATGAACCGCAAGGCTCAAGAGGGGGCCACTGCAGCGGGGTTGGAGCCTCTTGTATGCTGTTAGGGGTGAAACCTCAGTGGGCCCACGCTCGTCGGGAATCCCTTTGTAAAGGCCACGTAGTGATCTCCTGGCTACACACCTGGGAAGTGTGAATGTGTTCGCGGCCACTGGCATAATGGAGGTTCTTCTAGTCCACCCGGCAACGGGGGATGAAATCACTACATGTGGGTACAATGGTGCAAACTCTGCAGAGTCAAAACTGTCATGACAGCCGTGCTCACGGTCAAGAGCGGCTTGGACTTATTCATGATTAGAGAATGATGACTTGGGAAGTTGTGGATGTTAAGTGGGGAGCTTAACATTGGAAATGATGGTTATTTGATTTTGATGATGGGTTGGGAGATTGGGACTATTTCACCTGTGTAGTAATGTAGGTGCTTAATAAGCTAAGGTGATAGGTATTAATTGCGTAGTGCTTAAACCATGAGTTCAACCTCTCCTTGCTCTAGCCATGCATGACATAACTTTCCCACACTTGATGAGTACATATGGTACTCAAACTTGCTTTTCTGTTGGTTTAATTGCTGCTTAGGTCAAAGGGATGATGTGGTTTTCAATGACCAAGACTTTGGACCCGAAGAAGGATTTTAGGTTCACGGAGTCCCCCGGGCAACTCCTGTGACGGAGCCCACAAGATTTATTATTCCTCTGTTGTTTTATTTACATATTATGAACTTATTATCGTCCATCGAGACGTATGCTATGTAAGACTTATTTATATTCGAACACCTGGCTTGTAATATGATGATGCTTCACTATTTGTCATCACATGTATGAGAAAATGATCCTGGCATACATGTGATATTCACTTGGTTGTTCTTCGGAGAAACTGGGTGTGACAGAAGTGGTATCAGAGACAAGGTTGCCCGTAGGAACGTGGACCTAGGTAGAAATGGACGTATTTAAGGACCCTATTTTCTTAAAAACTATTTTACAAAGGTGTGGGTTGAAAGTGTTATTTAATAGGGTCACTTTATTTGTTCATCTTGCCCCAACTTTTATTCAAAATACAATTTTTATTTAATTCTTATCTAACTTAATTTTAAATGCTTTATGTTTTAGATGGTTCGCATGATCCGCACCGCCCGCAAGTCCACCGGAGGGAGAGTTCCTATAGTTGCCCTTGCCCTGAGAGAGGAGAACCGTCCGGTGACGTACCACTCCTACGGATTGGCAGTAGGAGGCTTGTTGCGCCGTCTTCGGCGTATGCTCCACGCCGCCGGCAATGTTGGCAACCTGATCATACACTACAGCTCCACCAGGACCATCCGTGAGAAGCGGGAAGAATGGAGCTCAGAGATGAGGATTATCCATGAAAATCAGCTGCTCAAGATCCACCGCTCTCCAGCTTGTCGGGCGACTCAGGTCGATGCTGAGAAGGATGTCACCTCGGAGGCCATCACCTGCCAGAGTTACATCAACCGTCGCCACCTGGACAGGACTGAGTACATGAATGTCCTCTAGCGTGAAAGTGGCACCGCGGAGTACAAGTACCCGCCAGTGCAGCAGGGGACTTCCCATGAGCACATGGACCTGTGCTTGGAGGATGCTGCTATGCTCAGCACCCGACTGCAGGAGTGCCAGCAGGAGCTTCAGGATGTTCGTGACACCCTGAAGGAGACTGAGGCGTTGCTTCGTGCCAGCTTGAGGGCGAGAGAAAAAGGAGATGTGAATGAACTGTGTGTCACCGTGAATGACACGTGGACTCCTGACTCCCCAGACCGCCGGGCGAGCAGGCGTCGCCGCACTTATCCACCAGCGGCTTCCCCACCTAAAGCGGAATCAGAGGGCAGCCGCAATAATGAGGAAGACCCTGAAGAACCAGCTCAGTGATACGAGTCGTTTAGAGTCCTTTCCCTTATTTCAGCAGGTTATCGAGTAGTCGAGTCAATACCTTAGTTATTTGTATGTTAATGTTTGGTGTGTGACGTGAGCTGTGGAAGCCATGGGCATTTGTCCACAACCTCGTCTTTAGGTTGCTTTGCTTTGATGTGTGAACCCCTATGAATTAAGAGTGCATTTATTTTCACGTGAGACGTGACTCCCAAAAATCTACGTGAAACCCTCAGAAAATGTTTAATATATTAAGGCCTCAAAAGTTCAAGTTTAAACAAGCAATTTGGGAAGTTAATACGTAAAGCTTTAAGTTAACATTTGGTTGATCATGATAGATGGCTGGAAGAGGAAAGGGTATTGGTGCCAACCCCACCAACAACAACGATGAGACCGGCAACCCTCATCTTTCTGGAGGACAAGACAGGGGTGGTCGCCGTGAAGGAGCTGATCCTATCCACCAAATGCTTGAAAATCAGAATCAGCTCATCCAGAGCCTAACTCAAGTGGTGGCCAACTTGCACCAAGCTCCACCCCCACAAGCTGCACCACGCCAACCAAGTTTGAGTGAGTTTCTGGGGACTCAACCTCCAAAGTTCGCAAGTGCTGTTGAACCTCTGGAGGCAGACGACTGGTTAAAGACCATAGAGAGCAAGATGAGGATCATACAATGCCAAGGGTATGAGAGGGTGTTGTTTGCCTCTCACCAATTGCATGGACCTGCTGCTGATTGGTGGACCGCTTACGTGGCAGCCCATCATGACCCCGAGAACATCACTTGGGAAGAGTTCAAGCGCAGTTTCCGCAACCATTACATACCAAGGGGTGAACTCAAAAACAAGAGGAAGGAGTTCTTGGGACTGCAGCAAGGAATCATGACTGTCAGGGAATATCTCACCAAGTTCACCCAACTATCCCGTTATGCACCACGGGACATCGAAACTGATGAGCAAAAACAGGACTGTTTTGTGGAAGGACTTACTATGGAAATGCAATGTGCAATGTCCTCCAACGAGTATGAAAGCTTCCAAAAGATGGTAGACAGAGCATTTGTCGTGGAGAGGAAGCTGAAGGCCTTGGAAAATGAAAACAAGAGGAAGGCGGGATGGTCACACCAAGCCTCAGGTAGCAACACACGCCCACGTCTGATGCAGCAACCCATAGGGCATACGAGCCGTGTTGTGGTACCCTACTCAGCACCAAGAGGGTACAACCCGAATTTCAGGCCTCCGTCAGCACCAGCACAGCCGCAACGTCAGTTTGTACAGCAGCCTCGCCCCACATATCAATATCGACCAGCAGGACAAGGACCACCGAACCAACCCCAATACAACAAAGGCCAGGCACCTAAAGTTGGGGTACAATGCTTCAACTGTGGTGAAGTGGGGCACTACGCCCATAAGTGCCCAAAGAAGAAGCCCATGCAGCCACAACAGCAGAATGTGATGCGAGGACGGGTGAACCACGTGACCATGGAGGAAGCGCAAGAGGCACCTGACGTGGTAATTGGTAAGTTTCCTGCCAACTTACACATTGCAACCCTGTTGTTCGATTCTGGTGCCACCCACTCGTTCATTGCTCAAGGGTTTGTTAAGAAGCATGCTCTAGCAACAACACAAATGAACCATATGCTAGCAGTAAACTCTCCAGGGGGAGAAATAAGGACAAGACAAGTGTGTCCCAAGGTGAATCTAGACATTAATGGGGTAGTATTTACTGCAAACCTCATAGTGATAGACTCACAAGGGATAGATATTATTTTGGGTATGGATTGGTTGACCAAACATAAGGGAATCATCCATTGTTCGACAAGAACGGTGGAACTAACTCACCCTAGTGGCACAAGAGTGAAGTTCATAACTGTACAAAACCCTAGGAGGGACCTTAAACTCAATCAAGTTGAGATGGAAGTGAAAGAGATCAGGATTATCAGGGAATATCCAGACGTTTTTCCGGAGGAGTTGCCAGGTATGCCTCCCGATCGTGAAGTGGAATTCGCGATTGAGCTAGTGGCTGGAACAACTCCAATATACAAGAGGCCTTATCGGATGGACTCCAAACAGCTGGAAGAACTCAAGGAGCATATAAGATAATTGACGGAGAAGGGGTATATTCGTCCTAGTTCCTCGCCATGGGGAGCTCCAGTGATATTTGTGCCCAAGAAGGACGGGACCCAAAGGTTATGCGTAGACTACCGTGCGTTGAACGAAGTAACCATCAAGAACAAGTACCCATTACCCCGCATTGAAGATTTATTTGATCAGTTGAGGGGAGCTTGTGTATTCTCAAAAATTGATCTCAGGTCGGGATACCACCAACTTAAGATAAGGTAAACCGACATTCCAAAGACAACTTTCGTATCTCGGTACGGGCTGTATGAATACACCGTCATGCCGTTCGGGCTAACCAATGCCCCAGCATATTTCATGTATCTCATGAACAAGGTATTCATGGAATATCTAGACAAATTTGTGGTGGTTTTCATTGATGACATTCTCGTCTTCTCCAAATATGAAGAAGAACATGAGGAACATTTAAGATTGGTGTTGCAAAAGCTGAGGGAACACCAACTATATGACAAGTTGAGCAAGTGTGAGTTTTGGCTGAAGAGAGTTCCCTTCTTAGGACATATAATCTCGGAGGGAGGAATCTCCGTAGATCCCGCCAAGATCGAGGATGTACAGAAGTGGAAGACCCCTGAGAACGTCGGGGAAGTTCGAAGCTTCTTAGGATTGGCTGGGTATTATTGACAGTTTATTGAGGGTTTCTACAAGATTTCGAGACCCCTCACCAAATTGTTAGAGAAGGGAATCACATTCACATGGATACCGCAGTGTGAGACGAGTTTTCAAGAACTGAAGAAAAGATTGACAACAGCCCCAGTGCTAGTTATGCTAGATATGTAGAAAACTTTTTCGGTGTACTGCGATGCCTCTGGACACGGGTTGGGATGTGTTCTCATGCAAGAGGGGCATGTCGTGGCGTATGCGTCCCGGCAGCTCCGAAAATACGAGAAGAACTATCCTACGCATGACCTAGAGCTAGCCGCAGTGGTACACGCATTGAAGATTTGGCGGCATTACTTGATGGGGAAAAGGACAAAGATATATACGGATCATAACAGCTTAATGTACATGTTTACACAGCCAGATCTCAACCTCAGACAAAGGAGATGGTTAGAGCTAATCAACGACTTTGATGTGGGCATCAACTATCATCCCGGGAAAGCGAACGTCGTGGCGGATGCTTTAAGCTGGAAAGTGCAGGTCAACATGTTGAGTTCGAAGGACATGCCTACAGAATTGAGGGAAGAGATTGCAAAACTCAATCTATGTCTGGTGAATAGTGGTGAGGCCATCGCAATGGAAGTGGACTCCACATTAGAGCAAGACATACGCAACGGTCAGAAGAATGATGAGAAGATACAAGAGATTAGAGAACTCATCAAAGAAAATAAAGCCCCTGGGTTCAGAGAGGATGAACAAGGTATGGTGTGGCATGGGAAAAGAATATGTGTGCCTGAAGTAAAGGAGATCTGTGAAATGATTTTGAAGGAAGCTCATGATTCCGACTATTCCATTCATCCTAGGAGTACGAGGATGTATCATGACCTCAAGAGCAGATATTGGTGGTATGGCACGAAGCGAGATGTCGCGGAACATGCTGCCCTATGTGACACATGTCAGTTGGTGAAAGCAGAACATCAACGACCCGCGGGACTATTACAACCACTCAAAGTGCCTGAATGGAAATGGGAAGAAATAGGTATGGACTTCATAGTGGGACTACCCAGGACCCAATCGGGATATGATTCGATATGGGTCATCATCGACAGGCTAACCAAGGTAGCTCATTTCATCCCTGTGAAAGAAAGCTACATCGGATCAAAATTGGCGGAATTGTACATGTCAAGGATCGTGTGTTTCCATGGAGTGCCAAAGAAGATAGTGTCGGGCCGAGGGACACAATTCACCTCAAGGTTCTGGCAAAAGTTACATGAAACCATGGGAACTCATCTAAATTTTAGTTCGGCCTATCACCCCCACACTGACGGGTAGACGGAAAGAACCAATCAGATCCTTGAGGATATGCTGAGAGCGTGTGCGCTCAAGAACAATAGGAGTTGGGATAAGAACTTACCGTATGTGGAGTTCTCCTATAACAACAGCTATCAGGCTAGTATGAAGATGTCACCCTTTGAGGCTTTGTATGGGAGGAAGTGCAGAACTCCACTATTTTGGAACCAAACAGGGGAAAGTAAAGTGTTTGGTCCCGAAGTACTACAAGAAGCCGAGGCGAAAGTGAGGGAAATCCGCAACAACTTGAGGATAGCACAGACCCGACAAAAGAGCTATGCCGATGTATAGAGAAGAGAGCTCGTTTTCATAAGTGGGGGGACTAGGTCTATCTCAAGGTGTCCCCTAACCGAGGACTTTGTCGGTTCAAGGTGAAAGAGAAGTTATCACCTCGATACATCGGACCCTTTCAGATTCTGGAGAGGAAAGGCGAAGTGGCATATCTACTAGAACTACCGGCTCGCTTATCGAATGTGCATGATGTATTCCATGTGTCACAGCTCAAGAAATGTCTAAGGACGCCTGAAGAGATGTTACCCATGAATAAGGTTGATGTACGAGAGGATCTGTCTTATGCCGAGCATCCGGTCAAGGTTTTGGAGACAATGGAACGCCTCACAAAAAATAAAAGAATCCGGATGTGCAAGGTGCAGTGGAAGCATCACTCGGAAGAGGAAGCCACATGGGAGCGAGAAGACGAGCTTAAGGCACAGTTTCCGGAATTGTTTTCCTAGAACCACCAATCTCGAGGACGAGATTTCTTTTAAGGGGGGTAGAGCTGTAACACCCCAAAACCGCTCAAGAGGGGAATTTAAAAATTTTTGAACGTATTGCATGTGGTGCAGAAATTGAAATTTAAACTAGAATTCAAATTCAAATCAAAATAGAAAAAGAAAAGGAAAAAGAAAAAAAAAGATAAAAAAAAAAGAAAAACAGAAACCGGCCAGTGGGCCAAAACCAGCCAGCCGGCCCAAGACCCCCCGCGCCAGCCCAAACCCGCGCCCTCCCTCTCTCCCTCTCACTGACACACGGGGCCCGCGTGTCATCCCTCTCCTCCCTCGCTCCCCAACCGACCCCGGCCCTCTCTCGCACCCGAATCAAAACCGACCTCCGGAAACCCGCGCCCCCAGCACGATCTTCCGCCGCGGACGCTGCTACTTATCCAAACTGATCCTCCGCCGCCTCTCCTCGTGCAATTCACGCAAGGAAACTCGCCGAATTCCCCAGCGCCGCTCCACCTTTCTCTCCGGTGAGAACCGAAGCTTCTATCACCGTTTTCCTTCGATCCTTGCTCGGACTTCCTGATCTAACGCGCTGATCATGTTCCACCGCCTCCGGGGAGTCACGCAGGTGAAGAAAACCCGGTGTTTTGCGCTCTAGACGCAGCTCGGCGAGCGCCGCCGCGTTTTCATCTCGGACCACGCCGCCGACCACTTTCTAGGGTCTCCGAGCTCAAGAAAAACCCCAAGGTGAGATCCCCGACCTCTCCTCTACCGTTTTATGCCAAGAAATCCAAGTTTTAGGTAGTATAGACGAAAATCCGAAGATCTCCGGTGAGATCGCCGCCCCCCGCCGCCGCACGCCGCCGGGCAGCGCCGCCCGCACACGGCCAGGGCGACGTGGCCCCCTGAGGCCCGTCCATTTTAAATCGTGCGGTTCCTATTAGATCTAACCCGTACCGCTTCGCGTTATAATCTGCGCCGTCTATTTTAAATCGGACGGTCCACGTCGGCCCCGCATTATAAAGGCTGGGATTCTTACGCGCTACCCCCTGGGGATCTCAGAAAACACGAGCTAGCCCCGGAAACTTCTGATCTAGCCCCTGGACCTTCGGTAATTCATGTAAATTCATTTAAAAATCAGTTTTAGCCCCTGGACTTAATAAAAATTAGGAAAAACCTCTCTGTTATGTGTAATTAGGCCCCTGAAAATTTAGGAAATAGTAAATTAAACCCTGCAGTAGGGTGGATTTACCTTTTTGACCCTATAGGATATTAAATTCAGAAATTTGAATATGTGACTAGGATTTAATTTAAAAGGTAAGGCAAACACATGTGCAAATTTAAGTTTAAACTCTCTAGCACTTGGGAAACTTTAGAATGAGTTAAAAATAGATTTTAGGCTGAAATGAAATCTGCCTAAGTGTTGCTCATTTTTATTTTCTCTAGAGACACATTTTAGTCTAGGAAATAATTCTAAAAACTAGTAAAATAAAGTTAAATTTTTTGACATCAGAGAGGAAGTTCAAAAATATATTATTGAACATTTTAGATCAGAACCTATTCTGTTTAGATGATATGTCTTACTATTTTAATAGTAAAGTTTACTTTTAGGCATAGAAAATAAATCTGAAAATATAAGAAAATAGGTATGCATAATTAGAAAATGATAAATGAGGTCTCCAAACCCAAAAACTTCAATTTAGGATTTTGTAGAAGATCTGAAAACTTCTTTGGAGTAGGGAAATACCTTTCATGCAAACTTTGTGGCTAAGAAGTGTATTAATTAAATATAAAGAATTTGTTCAAATTGGAAATTCATATATAGTGGGCAAATAGAAATCTGAATGCAGAAGTTAGAAATAATATATATATATATATATATATATATATATATATATATGTTTAAAAGTGCATGTACGCCAAAATCAACATATCTAGGGTAACCACAACACTTAGAAATGTGAATGACTTCCATATGTATGTATGTGTGGTTTGCATGAAGTGAAAGTGTGGACTATGGCTTATGGATTGTTGTTTTCTTTTGCTATGTGTATTGGCATGAGTAGAACCTGCCCCAGAGCAAGTTCTCCCTTCCAAGACCAAGACTTTCCATTCCCAGAGCAGCAGGAAGAAGGCAAGTGTCCTTGACCACTTTGATCCTATGTTAGGATGTGTAGATAGAATTATTTGCATTGTCAATTGAAATGTGAAACCCATGCTAGGAAGTTTCCCAAGAATTGCATTATCTTGTTCCCTTGTAGCTTGGGTTGGGATTTTTTTATTATGTCATTCATTCATATTACGTATGCTTAGCCATGCTTAGAATGGGATAAGTGGGATATGAGATCATCAACTTGTTTACCTTACTACTGAATGAGACATTATGAGTTATGTAGAGGTAGGGATCGAGGCAAGTTGGATTATTTGGATGGTGATGTGTGCACGAGACTCGGGTTTGTGTTTAGTGCTTGCCTGGATCCTAAGGACCGGTTCATGGAGCATGTAACCTGGCTATACCGTGCCAACCACATGTTGAGATAGGGCAGCTTGGCCAATTAATTAGGTGTATCCCCGGCGTAGTATGGGTGTTTTGGATGGTGCGGGGAATAGGTGTCAGCTGGACTACCATATGAACCGCAAGGCTCAAGAGGGGGCCACTGCAGCAGGGTTGGAGCCTCTTGTATGCTGTTAGGGGTGAAACCTCAGCGGGCCCATGCTCGTCGGGAATCCCTTTGTAAAGGCCACGTAGTGATCTCCTGGCTACACACCTAGGAAGTGTGAATGTGGTTCGCGGTCACTGGCATAATGGAGGTTCTTCTAGTCCACCCGGCAACGGGGGATGAAATCACTACATGTGGGTACAGTGGTGCAAACTCTGCAGAGTCAAAACTGTCATGACAGCCGTGCTCACGGTCAAGAGCGGCTTGGACTTATTCATGATTAGAGAATGATGACTTGGGAAGTTGTGGATGTTAAGCGGGGAGCTTAACATTGGAAATGATGGTTATTTGATTTTGATGATGGGTTGGGAGATTGGGACTATTTCACCTGTGTAGTAATGTAGGTGCTTAATAAGTTAAGGTGATAGGTATTAATTGTGTAGTGCTTAAACCATGAGTTCAACCTCTCCTTGCTCTAGCCATGCATGACATAATGTTTCCACACTTGCTGAGTACCTATGGTACTCAAACTTGCTTTTCTATTGGTTTAATTGCTGCTCAGGTCAAAAGGATGATGTGGTTTTCAATGACCAAGACTTTGGACCCGAAGAAGGATTTTAGGTTCACGGAGTCCCCCGGGCAACTCCTGTGACGGAGCCCACAAGATTTATTATTCCGCTGCTGTTTTATTTACATATTATGAACTTATTATCGTCCATCGAGACGTATGCTATGTAAGACTTATTTATATTCGAACACCTGGCTTGTAATATGATGATGTTTCACTATTTGTCATCACATGTATGAGAAAATGATCCTGGCATACATGTGATATTCACTCGGTTGTTCTTCGGAGAAACCGGGTGTGACAATGGATGAGGTGTCGAAGGATATACAAGAGGATATCCCTTGTTGCATGCTCTTTGCCGATAATGTAGTGCTGGTAGATGAAACTAGGGATGCTGTTGATAAAAAAATTAGAGTTATGGAGATAAACCTTAGAGTCCAAGTAAGACCAAGACCGAGTATATGAGGTGTGACTTTAGTGGTGTTGGTCGTGAAAAAAAATGTTAGTCTATAAGGACAAATAGTACCTAGAAGTGACTCTTTCCGATACTTATGATCAATGTTACAAATCAATAGCGATATTGATGAGGATGTTTGCCACAGGATCAAGGTAGGATGGATGAAATGGCGACAAGCCTCTGAAATCCTATGTGATAGGAAGATCCCACAAAAGCTAAAAGGGAAGTTTTATAGGACGGTGATCAGACCCGCGATGGTATATCATCTCAGCGGAAGGCATTGCGGTGGACCCAAGCAAAATAGAGCAAGTGCTGAAATGGAAAGCTCCCACTTCAGTTCATGAAGTCAGAAGCTTCCTCGGGTTAGCGGGATACTATAGGAGATTCATTCCAAGCTTCTCCAAGCTCGCTAAGCCGATGACAGAATTGCTGAAGAAAGGGACGATGTATGTTTGGAACACGGCGTGTGAACGAGCGTTCCAAGCATTGGTGAAGCATCTCACAACAGCCCCGGTCTTAGCTCAGCCGGATACAACAAAGCCCTTCGACGTGTATTGTGATGTGTCCGGTATTGGGCTTGGCTGCGTGTTGATGCTGGAAGGACGTGTGGTCGCTTATGGCTCACGCCAACTTCGGAACCATGAGCAGCATTATCCCACTCATGATCTTGAGCTTGCTGCAGTGGTTTTGGCGCTGAAAATGTGGAGGCACTATCTCCAGGGAAATCTGGTGCATCTCTACACCGACCACAAGAGCTTAAAATATATTTTCACCCAGAAGGAGCTGAACATGAGGCAAAGGAGGTGGTTAGAGCTGATCAAAGACTATGAGATTGAGATCCATTACTACCCCGGCAAGGCAAATGTGGTTGCCGACGCGCTGAGTCGGAAATCACATGTCCATCACCTCACCATTACACCGGTGGAGGAGAAAGAGCCCAGTTTATACTTAGTTCCGTATGGATTGCTGTACAACCTTGCCCTCATCACTACTATTAGGGAGGACATCATTGCAGCTCAGAAAAATGATAAAGGCATGGCACATCTCTAGAGACGGATTGACAATGGGGAGATCAAATGTTTCCGGAAAGATGATGAGGGGACGCTGTGGTTCAATGACCGCATAGTCGTACCCCGGGATATGGAGCTGAGGAAGAAGATCCTCGACGAACCTCACTTGTCCAAGTACTCCATTCATCCGGGCAGCAACAAAATGTACCAAGATTTGAAAAAGAAATTTTGGTGGACATGGATGAAGCGGGAGGTAGCTAAGTACGTATCCGAGTGTGATACGTGTAGACGAGTGAAGGCTGATCATATGAGGAAATCAGGGCTGCTGCAACCCCTGAAAATTCCAGCATGGAAATGGGAAGATGTGAGCATGGATTTCATTGTGGGATTACCCTTAACATCCAACAAACATGATTCCATTTGGGTGATCGTTGACCGACTAACCAAGTCAGCTCACTTCATCCCCGTGCATACACATTTCCATGCCAACAGATATGCGGAGTTATATATCGCCAGGATCCTATGCCTGCATTGTGTACCCAAGACCATAGTCTCAGACCGAGGTGCATTGTTTGTATCTCGATTTTGGGAGCAGTTGCACGCTGCTTTGGGTACTAAACTGATTAGAAGCTCTGCCTACCACCCTCAGACAGATGGCCAAACAGAGAGGGTGAATCAGGTTCTAGAAGACATGTTGAGAGTATGTGCCATCCACCATGGTAGGAACTGGGATGATCACCTACCATTGGCGGAATTCTCGTACAACAACGGATATCAGGCGAGTATCAAGATGGCACCCTACGAAGCTCTCTACGGTCGTAAATGCCGCACCCCATTAAACTGGTGCGAGTCCGGTGAAAGGGTCACATTCGGGGTTGATGTGGTGAACGACGCCGAAGAGCGCGTTCGGACAATTCAAGCCAATTTGAAGGCCGCTCAATCCCGGCAGAAGAGCTACGCTGATAAGAGGCGTAGACCGTTGCACTTTGACGTTGGGGAACACGTGTACCTCCGCGTATCTCCGATGAAGGGCGTGCACCGGTTTGGTGTGAAGGAGAAGCTCGCTCCCCGTTTCATTGGACCCTATGCTATCACCGAGAAGTGTGGACCAGCAGCGTATCGATTGGAGCTACCGGCATCTCTGGCTGGTGTCCATGATGTTTTCCATGTTTCGCAACTGCGAAAATGCTTGAAGAATACAGCTGCTGTTCCTACCGAAGACATCGGCGAGCTGAAACCGGATTTAACATATGATGAGTATCCGGTGGAAATTCTTGATGAGAAAGCCCGAACCACGCGTAGCAGAATGTTGTGGTTCTACAAAATCCTCTGGAGCAACCACACCGCCGAAGAAGCGACGTGGGAGAGCGAGGAGTTCCTTCGCTCAAATTACCCGGAGTTCATGGCTTCTCAACACGGGTAAGTCCCTATTACATCGCTATCTCTTCTTTTTTAATCTCGGGACGAGATTCTTTTAAGGGGGGAGGGATGTAAAAGCCCAAGAAAAGGGACATGAAAAAACTTTTCTTCACCTCACAACACCACAGTTTTTATTGTGGATATCTTAGGAAAACAGTGTGAAGAGCAAGTAACCTCCATCAAAAGGGTAATTAGAGGGGAAAGCCTTCACTTTCACAAAGTAGGATTTGGACACATGAACATGAGAGGTTGAGCTCACCCCTAGAACTTGAAAAGTCTTGGGAGGGTTCAAACCAAGTTTCATGCAAATCCAACACTTTTTGAGGCACTTTTTGGGTTATTTGAAAAAGAGGCCAATTTGAATGTAAATTCAAATTGCAGCAACTTTCATCGCCCAAATTCAAAAGTTAGCTTCATATTTAAACTCAGCACATTTTTCTGAGTAAACCCACCAATTTTCATCCCTATTGGAGTTCATCTTGTCGGGAGCTAAATTTGCAATAATTCAAAACTAAATTTGAATTTCAGTTTAAACATAAAGCAAATTTAACCCAACAAAGTTAAATTTGAGAACTCAAATTCAAACCAATACTTGGGGGCTAAGTCTCCCATTCAATGTTCAGTAGCTGGGATATTTACAAAAGAAAGAGGGAGAAAGAATTAGAGGGGAGAAGAGGGCCCACTGGTCAGCCACCCTGGGGAGCAAACCGACTCGGGCACGCGCTCGAACACCCTGCGGCCGACAGCGCACGGGGTCGACCCCATCCCAACACGGCCACCGCGCCACCTCCTGCTCGGGGGGATGAGGGCGCCGGCTACAAAACACGCGATCGCACCCTGGTCGGCGTGAATTCGCTCCCCATTCTCTCGGTTCCACCCGTCTACATCCGAAGCAGCGCACCCGGAGTCGCCGCCCTCTGATCGCCGGCGCCCGGACAGCACAGGCTTCCTCGTGCCCAACGCTCAACATGAGAAACGACCGCCACAAGGTGCTGGTGCTGCTTGTCCTTACCGTTCGGCATTTCATGCACCGTCGGGGGAGAATTTCTTCCGGGGATGCTACGGTGTTCTTAAGGCCGAGCTCCACCAAATCCCAAAATTCACGGGTGTTGGCTTATCACCGGGCGTATCGAGCTAAACACACGATCTACACCCTGCCACGACCACCTAGGGTCGAAAACCAGCAAGAATCATGGGCTAGGGTTGCGGTTATCCAAGTTTTTCGAGCAACAGCCGATATCCGGCCTAGGTCCCCGATGAGGTCATAGATGCAGCTGTTTTCATGGGGATCGGTGCCCATATCCATGATCAGAAGGTGTCAGCGGAGCCCCCCAAGCAAACCGCATCGAAAAAGGTGCAGGGGATGCTGAGTTCGACGTCGCCGGTGAGCTTCCGGCCGCTGTTGCCGTCGGGAGCCCAGTTCCGGCCGTTGTCAAGCTCCGGTTAGGGCACCAGCGTGTTCTCCGAGTCGAGTTAGGCACAGGCGGCGAGAATCAGCAAGCTCCGAGGGCCGGAACCCCTCTCCGGCGAGAGCTCCGGCGAGATCGGCGGCGGGGAGCCGCGGGAGCGCGAGGTAGAAGAAGCCTTGCGGGCCCTGCGTGTCAGTCGCTGCTGAGAGCGCTCGGGATTTGCTGCGGCACCGGGATTCCGGGTGGCTGCGCGGGTGATTCTGCTGGGTCCGGTGTGGGTTAGCTGAGAAGCTGACACGTAGCCGGGGGACCCACCCGCAGAGTTTAAATTTTATTCGAATTTCCAGTTTTAGTTCAAACTTCAAATGAATAGAACTTTGGCTAGGAAACTCCAAATTCGATGAACCAAATTTTGCTGAACTCAGAATTCTGAGTACTCTCCAGCAATACCAAATTCAGCTCATGAAAGTGAATAGTTTTCCAGAATTAAATCCCTAAAGTTTAAACTGTTGGGAATTTTATCTGGAGAACTACTTTATGAAAAATTCTGAAATTCGGCTGAGAGGTTCATTAGAAAATCCCTGAATCCCAGTAAGTTTTTCAGACTCATCCAAGTTAATTTAGTTACCCTAATGGGGTGATTAAGAGAACTGAGAGAAAATAGAAAAATGTACAGAAACATTTTTCAGATTTTCTCAAATCTTAATTAAGGCATAACGTTCTGAAATTCTTCAAATAACATGAAACCAACTCCATTAGAACCACCTTAAAGTCTAGTTTCCAGAAAGTAATGGTTGGAGCCATGAAAACCCCTGGAATTATTCAGAGGCTCAAATATTGACCAAATGGGCTTTTATTTGTACAAGGTTCAAATGAACTTTGTTTCAAATAAAACTTGGTCAAGACTATGGTTAGGACCCTACCAATCCACCATAAAATTTTAGGACCAAAGGGAAGGGCTAGCTAGAGTTATTAGCAATTATGTATTCAAGTTCACACATTGCATTTAAATTAACATGTAGTATTTCATAAACGTGTAGTCACTGAAGAAGAGACTCCGGAAGTGCTGAACTTCCTCCTTCCGGAAGAAGAGCTAACTACTGACCAGCAGCAACAAGGCAAGCCCCGGTTTGCATTAACCTTTTTATAAGTTTTAATTTGTTTACCTGTGTCATGTGAAGTATGATTGTGCATTAGGTATAGGATGAATGGAACCCCACTTGCATGACCAGAAATTTTCCATAAGAGTGAGGGTAGTGTCTAAGACCTCGAGTAGATAGGCTATGCTTAAAGATTCATAGGGCTTCGGTACAAGTTGAGTAGTTGGAATCTACTCGCGAGATAGGCTTGGGACACACGGGTTCGGTTGAGTGATGTGAGATCATATTAGTAATGAAAATGAGACTAGGCAGGGGCTAGGGCGTAGCAAGAGGGAGTCTTGTGTGCACTGCCCTGTCCGTGTCGATTGAGGACCGATCCATGTGTGGCCCACGCTGATCAATTTTGAACGTACCAAAGGCATATCGGCTATATGGGCCCCGATAAACCGATGTAGCCTAAACCTCCGGGCGTCGAGGCATAGCACACCGATTTATAGGTGTAGGTTGAGGGCAGCAAGGTGGAAATCTGCCAACGGGCATAGAGAGATGCTCCGTGTGGGGAACCTCCTGCCCGTTTCGGTGCGACCGGTTCGACGTTTGGGCTGTTGGGTGAAAGGTTGTCCCGTACGACATCGAGTGAGAGTGCTGTGCAGCTCCACGGGTGGGCGTATGTGACGTGCTTTTTGGGTTTTCCCTGCAGGTGTATATCGAGTCGATTCGCCGTCCCTCGCGGTGAAGAGTACCACTTGGTCACTGAGTCGTGACGTAGATTAATGTATGAAATATGACGATTCAATATTGCTGATTGATATAATTGTATGGCTACATGTGTGCCACCAATTACTGCTTACTAAATTTCGGATTCCTGAACTGTTAACTTATTGCTAAAAGATGAACTAAGGATGAACTTGTAGGCGTGTCCATTTGTTGCAACATTGCTATCCTATGTCATTGTACACCTCATGTAGAGTTTCATGCTTAGGCGAGTCGGTTAAGTCTTGCTGAGCCTTCGTGCTCACGGTTGCTGCTTAAGTGTTTTTCAGGTGAGGAGCCACCCACGGACTTGGAGTACGAGTCCACCGGCGAGGGTTACCCTCCGTCGGGGACCACAGCTGAGTGGGAGCCGTACAAGCCACGCTGAGCTGAGACGTGCAGCTAGTGTGGGTTGCCCTAGGGCTGGGTAACCGACTTTTGCTAGATAGGCGGGCGTGAGTTGTACAAGATAAACTTCCGCTGTGTAATAAAAGACCCTAGTTTGTAACTGAGAAGTGTACTACGTTGTACATTCAGTTTGTTTTTTTCCATGTAATATAATGTGTTCTTATGACGTGTGCTGTCGGGTGTCGCATCGTGCGGCACCACCCTCTGCGATCCTGGATGAGCGGATTCCGGTCCGCCACAACCTGGTATCAGAGCTGCAGTGGGGATAGCACAGTACTTAAGGACTGCATTATGGGAAAAACTTAGGTATACGGCGAGGATTCGGTAGTTACCCAAGTAAGGACTATACTAGCATAGTTACTTAAAGTGGCAAAGACTAACTTATGTGTTATAATTCTGAATTTCAATTATGTAATGACGCACCTACGCTCTGGTAAGTATGGTAAGGAACGCCACCGAAAGCGGTTCAATTTCGGTTAGCTCCCCCTGACGAGGAACGTGGTTCAGGGATTGATCTCACAGCTTGGTGTGAGATGTCAATATGAAACTCTTGGACTCTTCATGTTCCTGA
The DNA here is from genome assembly GCA_030760725.1 of Neostapfia colusana. Lineage (NCBI taxonomy): Eukaryota > Viridiplantae > Streptophyta > Magnoliopsida > Poales > Poaceae > Neostapfia > Neostapfia colusana. Next base: position 12,344,779 of record JASWHV010000016.1, read on the forward strand.
GTTCATATGAAACGCTGATCCCTAGCGCGCATTAGGCAAGTAAGTGGAGACCCCATCGCGTGGTCAGTAACGCGAGAGTGTGTTCGTCTGGAAGTAGCCAAGGAGGACATACGAAGCGCTTGCCATCAGCGTGCCCTGCCGGGCAGTAGGTGGTATCTGTTGGGTTGATAACATTCCCAACCGTGACGACCCATTCATGACCTACTCGGGTTCCCCGTCGTGTGGTGTTGAAACACGATCACGTGCCTTGAGACGTGACTTAGCTCAAGGACGGCCGTATGACAATGATACGGGCGTTTGTATTTACTTTTAAATATGGTACTGCCTGAAATGGAAACAAAACCCTTGAGTGCACCACTATTGTGTGGTCTTCTGCAGGTACTAACCACGTAAGTATCCGTGTAGTAAACGTGTGCGAGAGACCGTTTAGTGCCACATTTGAGACGTATATGCCGGTATAATCTGGTAAGGATTTTCTTTTGTGAGGAACGTAGTACCGAGATATTGTAGGCATATGCATGAGAATAATGCTAACAAAGAATTAAAATCTATAGGTTCAACATTTAGGACCCTGGTTGGGTATAAGAATGGGATAGTGGAGCAGTATAGCCAAAAGTATGAAAAGCAGAGTGCTCTGTTTTGGGCAGCAAGGTTGCCGAACTTCAACAGAGCACACCTTACAGGTCTTTTAGCCAAGATAGGTTTGCTATATAGTTCTGGAAAGGTATTGAAGTACTATACAACTTTGTTGTGGACTTCCAGAGCTGAAACTCACCTTAAGATGGCTTAAATCCCAGATGAATGTAAACTGTCCAGAACCAGGACAGAGTGAAACATTCCCTGGACTGTTCTGTTTTTCAATGATAACTCCCAGCAGCAAAACCAAAAATTTTCATATGATACCTCCTTAGAAAGAGTAGAAGATGTGTGACATCTTTGCAATTCAAAGTTCCTGAAATTTCAGCACAGATTTCAGTGGAAACCAGGGATGAAAACAGCCACTTCCAAGGGAGGTGCTGTTAAAATTCTTCCAGAGATTCTGCTGACTTTGAATTACCATAACTTTTTAACCAGAGATGATCTGAGGGCAAATGAGTACTCGTTGGAAAGATACTGAAGTTAACTTTAACTTTGGTATTCAGCTTAAGTCATGAAAATTCCCAGAACCAGATCAAAATTTGGATTAGGTAGAAACTGGTCATTCTGACAGAAGAATGACAGTTGAACTCATTGGAGAGGGTGTTGTACCCTAAGGGCGGTATACGTGATGACAAAGAGATAGTAATATCTTGTAGTGACCAAACCTAGTTATGGTGAGCTTCCAAAGAGGAGGTTCATCAAGTTGGATTAAACTATCTTGTGTTTGGTCTGGTAATGGTGTAGCTTGTGTAAAGTTATTACATTATCTACTTACGAGATGTATCGCATGAATTATTGTCATTATGTCTTATGCCTATTTTTATGGGACTGCATGCAAAATGTTGCGGGACTGATTATTATTGTCGTGTGGTTGCAGATGGTTCGTACTAGTACCACGCACGAGGTTGGTGGCTCTAGCCAACAGGGATGCGATGACTCCCGGCCACCGGCTTACGATAGCACCCCGCAGCAGCAGCCACCACCGCCGCCTCCGCTTACTCTAGCGGATGTGATAGCGGCATTGGTGGGAGGTCGTGAGGAGCAGACCGACCTGCTCCGCACGATCGTGCAGAATACGTCCCAGGCGGGGGGACGTCAAGACAGAGGGCCCCGTGAGCCCCGTGAAGTGTCATACTCGGACTTCATGAGTACGCACCCTCCAGTGATCACGGAAGCTGAAGAACCACTGGAGGCGGATAACTGGCTGCGGACCATTGAGTCCAAGTTCGGGCTGCTCCAATGTACGGAGCGGCAGAAGACTCTGTTCGCAGCGCAGCAACTCCACGGTGCCGCTGGTGCGTGGTGGGCGAACTATGTCGCATCACGTCCGGCTGGCCATGCCGTGGAATGGCAGGACTTCCGGGAGGCGTTCCGCGCCTATCACATTCCTCCCGGAATAATGAAGAGGAAGTTCCAAGAATTCTTGGAGCTGAAGCAGGGCAGGAGGAGTGCCCACGACTACTCCCGTGCCTTCAACCATCTGGCGCAATATGCGTCAGACTACATCTCCACCGAGGAGAAAAAGTGGGAGCACTTCTATCGGGGGTTACACCCCGAGATGAAGACACATCTCGTGCAGTGGAATCGCGGCACATTCAACGACTTAGTCAATGCCGCGATTATGCAAGAGGATGCTCAGCGGGAGTTGGCAGCTGAGCAGAGGAAGCGTAGCGCTCCACCTAGCAGCGGTGGTGGTGCGCCTCAGAAGTATCGTATGGTGTATCGGACACCATCCGGGCAGCAGTGGCACCCACCGGCGCGACCTCAATGGTTCGGGGGACGTCCCTTTCAGGCACCTCCGTTCCGTCCACCGATGCCACCACCAAGACAGCAACAGCAGCAGCAGACGGTACCCCGGGCGTTTCCACCGCCACAACGCGCCCCGGGATTCCGTCCACCGATCAGCGGGGGGACCGCCCCGTTTTACCTGCTTCACGTGTGGCCAGGCGGGCCACTTCGCGAAGGACTGTCCCCAGGGGCAGCAGAGCAGCGGGCAAGCCCAGTTCCAGGGCGGTGCTCGAGGCCGACCTCCGGTGAAGAAGGTTGGACAGCGGACTGGGGGTGTCCGCAACCTCGACAATGAGGACGCCCCAGAGGGAGACAACGTGCTGGTGGGTACGTTCACTCTCCATAATCAAGCCATCGTCATATTGTTTGATTCTGGTGCAACCCACAGCTTTATAAGTGCATCCTATGTGGCTAAGCATCAAATGCAAGTCTTCCCAACCAACTGCACTTATATGATCTGCTCACCGGGAGGGAAGATTTCAGCTAATATGATGATTCCAAAGGCACCTCTGTGCTTAGGTGGGAAACTATATCCCACCACCCTGATAATCCTTATGGGACAAAAGATTGATGCAATCTTAGGGATGTCATGGCTGCAATACCATGGCGCTGTCCTAGAGACTCGGACACGGACGGTTCACTTAAATTCTCCACCCCACCGTCCGCATTCCATGGTGTTAGACATGCCAGTCCGGGAAGTTTTAGCAGTTAATAATGTTGAAGCTCTCAAGTTAGAAGACATCCCCGTAGTCCGGGAGTATCCAGACGTGTTCCCGGATGATCTTCCGGGCATGCCACCTGAGCGGGATGTCGAGTTCAAGATCGAGCTTGCACCCGGGACTACGCCCATATCACGGAGACCATACAAAATGGCTCCCAGTGAGCTGGCTGAATTAAAAGAACGGCTCAATGATCTGTTGAGCAAGGGTTTCATTAGGCCGAGTTCCTCGCCTTGGGGGTGCTCGGCGCTCTTCGTGAAGAAGAAGGATGAAACCTTAAGGCTGTGTGTGGACTACCGGACGCTCAACGCCGTCACCATCAAGAATAAGTACCCACTGCCTCGCATCGACATTTTGTTTGATCAACTTGTGGGTGCAAGTGTATTCTCCAAGATGGACCTTCGCTCTGGATATCACCAGATTAAAATCCGGGCGGAGGATATTCCGAAGACGGCCTTCTCGACGAGATATGGACTATATGAATATCTCGTCATGTCTTTTGGTATCACAAACGCTCCAGCCCATTTCATGTATCTCATGAACTCGGTGTTCATGCCGGAGCTGGACAAGTTCGTGGTAGTGTTCATCGACGATATCTTGGTTTACTCCAAGACAGAAGCCGAACATGCCGAACACTTGCGGGTCGTTCTTCAACGATTGCGAGACCACAAGCTCTACGCCAAGTTCAGTAAATGCGAATTTTGGATCAGCCAAGTGTCATTCTTGGGACATATCATCTCAGTGGAAGGCATTGCGGTGGACCCAAGCAAAATAGAGCAAGTGCTGAAATGGAAAGCTCCCACTGCAGTTCATAAAGTCAGAAGCTTCCTCGGGTTAGCGGGATACTATAGGAGATTCATTCCAAGCTTCTCCAAGCTCGCTAAGCTGATGACAGAATTGCTGAAGAAAGGGACGAAGTATGTTTGGAACACGGCGTGTGAAGGAGCGTTCCAAGCATTGGTGAAGCATCTCACAACAGCCCCGGTCTTAGCTCAGCCGGATACAACAAAGCCCTTCGACGTGTATTGTGACGTGTCCGGTATTGGGCTTGGCTGCGTGTTGATGCAGGAAGGACGTGTGGTCGCTTATGGCTCACGCCAACTTCGGAACCATGAGCAGCATTATCCCACTCATGATCTTGAGCTTGCTGCAGTGGTTTTGGCGCTGAAAATGTGGAGGCACTATCTCCAGGGGAATCTGGTGCATCTCTACACCGACCACAAGAGCTTAAAATATATTTTCACCCAGAAGGAGCTGAACATGAGGCAAAGGAGGTGGTTAGAGCTGATCAAAGACTATGAGATTGAGATCCATTACCACCCCGGCAAGGCAAATGTGGTTGCCGACGCGCTGAGTCGGAAATCACATGTCCATCACCTCACCATTACACCGGTGGAGGAGGAAGAGCCCAGTTTATACTTAGTTCCGTATGGATCGCTGTACAACCTTGCCCTCATCACTACTATTAGGGAGGACATCATTGCAGCTCAGAAAAATGATAAAGGCATGGCACATCTCTAGAGACGGATTGACAATGGGGAGATCAAATGTTTCCGGAAAGATGATGAGGGGACGCTGTGGTTCAATGACCGCATAGTCGTACCCCGGGATATGGAGCTGAGGAAGAAGATCCTCGACGAACCTCACTTGTCCAAGTACTCCATTCATCCGGGCAGCAACAAAATGTACCAAGATTTGAAAAAGAAATTTTGGTGGACACGGATGAAGCGGGAGGTAGCTAAGTACGTATCCGAGTGTGATACGTGTAGACGAGTGAAGGCTGATCATATGAGGAAATCAGGGCTGCTGCAACCCCTGAAAATTCCAGCATGGAAATGGGAAGATGTGAGCATGGATTTCATTGTGGGATTACCCTTAACATCCAACAAACATGATTCCATTTGGGTGATCATTGACCGACTAACCAAGTCAGCTCACTTCATCCCCGTGCATACACATTTCCATGCCAACAGATATGCGGAGTTATATATCGCCAGAATCCTATGCCTGCATGGTGTACCCAAGACCATAGTCTCAGACCGAGGTGCATTGTTTGTATCTCGATTTTGGGAGCAGTTGCACGCTGCTTTGGGTACTAAACTGATTAGAAGCTCCGCCTACCACCCTCAGACAGATGGCCAAACAGAGAGGGTGAATCAGGTTCTAGAAGACATGTTGAGAGCATGTGCCATCCACCATGGTAGGAACTGGGATGATCACCTACCATTGGTGGAATTCTCGTACAACAACGGCTATCAGGCGAGTATCAAGATGGCACCCTACGAAGCTCTCTACGGTCGTAAATGCCGCACCCCATTAAACTGGTGTGAGTCCGGTGAAAGGGTCACATTCGGGGTTGATGTGGTGAACGACGCCGAAGAGCGCGTTCAGACAATTCAAGCCAATTTGAAGGCCGCTCAATCCCGGCAGAAGAGCTACGCTGATAAGAGGCGTAGACCGTTGCACTTTGACGTTGGGGAACAGGTGTACCTCCGCGTGTCTCCGATGAAGGGCGTGCACCGGTTCGGTGTGAAGGGGAAGCTCGCTCCCCGTTTCATTGGACCCTATGCTATCACTGAGAAGTGTGGACCAGCAGCGTATCGATTGGAGCTACCGGCATCTCTGGCAGGTGTCCATGATGTTTTCCATGTTTCGTAACTGCGAAAATGCTTGAAGCATACAGCTGCTGTTCCTACCGAAGACATCGGCGAGCTGAAACCGGATTTAACATATGATGAGTATCCGGTGGAAATTCTTGATGAGAAAGCCCGAACCACGCGTAGCAGAACGTTGTGGTTCTACAAAATACTCTGGAGCAACCACACCGCCGAAGAAGCGACGTGGGAGAGCGAGGAGTTCCTTCGCTCAAATTACCCGGAATTCATGGCTTCTCAACACGGGTAAGTCCCTATTACATCGCTATCTCTTCTTTTGTAATCTCGGGACGAGATTCTTTTGAGGGGGGAGGGATGTAAAAGCCCAAGAAAAGGGACTTTCAAAAACTTTTCTTCACCTCACAACACCACAGTTTCTATTGTGGATATCTTAGGAAAAAAGTGTGAAGAGCAAGTAACCTCCATCAAAAGGGTAATTAGAGGGGAATGCCTTCACTTTCACAAAGTAGGATTTGGACACATGAACATGAGAGGTTGAGCTCACCCCTAGAACTTGAAAAGTCTTGGGAGGGTTCAAACCAAGTTTCATGCAAATCCAACACTTTTTGAGGCACTTTTTGGGTTATTTGAAAAAGAGGCCAATTTGAATGTAAATTCAAATTGCAGCAACTTTCATCGCCCAAATTCAAAAGTTAACTTCATATTTAAACTCAGCACATTTTTCTGAGTAAACCCACCAATTTTCATCCCTATTGGAGTTCATCTTGTCGGGAGCTAAATTTGCAATAATTCAAAACTGAATTTGAATTTCAGTTTAAACATAAAGCAAATTTAACACAACAAAGTTAAATTTGAGAACTCAAATTCAAACCAATACTTGGGGGCTAAGTCTCCCATTCAATGTTCAGTAGCTGGGATATTTACAAAAGAAAGAGGGAGAAAGAATTAGAGGGGAGAAGAGGGCCCACTGGTCAGCCACCCTCGGGAGCAAACCGACTCGGGCACGCGGTCGAACACCCTGCGGCCGACAGCGCACGGGGTCGACCCTGTCCCAACGCGGCCACCGCGCCACATCCTGCTCGGGGGGATGAGGGTGCCGGCTACAAAACACGCGATCGCACCCTGGTCGGCGTGAATTCGCTCCCCATTCTCTCGGTTCCACCCGCCTACATCCGGAGCAGCGCACCCGGAGTCGCCGCCCTCTGATCGCCGGCGCCCGGACAGCACAGGCTTCCTCGTGCCCAACGCTCAACACGAGAAACGACCGCCACAAGGTGCTGGTTCTGCTTGTCCTTACCGTTCGGCATTTCATGCACCGTCGGGGGAGAATTTCTTCCAGGGACGCTTCGGTGTTCTTAAGGCCGAGCTCCACCAAATCCCAAAATTCACGGGTGTTGGCTTATCACCGGGCGTACCGAGCTAAACACACGATCTGCACCCTGCCACGACCACCTAGGATCGAAAACCAGCAAGAATCATGGGCTAGGGTTGCGGTTATCCAAGTTTTTCGAGCAACAGCCGATATCCGGCCTAGGTCGCCGATGAGGTCATAGTTGCAGCCATTTTCACGGGGATCGGTGCCCATATCCATTATCAGCAGGTGTTAGCGGAGCTCCCCGAGCAAACCGCATCGAAAAAGGTGCAGGGGATGCTGAGTTCGACGTCGCCGGTGAGCTTCCGGCCGCTGTTGCCGTCGGGAGCCCTGTTCCAGCCGTTGTCAAGCTCCGGTGAGGGCACCAGCGTGTTCTCCGAGTCGAGTTAGGCACAGGCGGCGAGAATCAGCAAGCTCCGAGGGCCGGAACCCCTCTCCGGCGAGAGCTCCGGCGAGCTCGGCTGCGGGGAGCCGCGGGAGCGCGAGGTAGAAGAAGCCTTGCGGGCCCCGCGTGTCAGTCGCTGCTGAGAGCGCTCGGGATTTGCTGCGGCACCGGGATTCCGTGTGGCTGCGCGGGTGATTCTGCGGGCTCCGGTGTGGGTTAGCTGAGAAGCTGACACGTAGCCGGGGGACCCACCCGCAGAGTTTAAATTTTATTCGAATTTCCAGTTTTAGTTCAAACTTCAAATGAATAGAACTTTGGCTAGGAAACTCCAAATTCGATGAACCAAATTTTGCTGAACTCAGAATTCTGAGTACTCTCCAGCAATACCAAATTCATCTCATGAAAGTGAATAGTTTTCCAGAATTAAATCCCTAAAGTTTAAACTGTTGGGAATTTTATCTGGGGAACTACTTTATGAAAAATTCTGAAATTTGGCTGAGAGGTTCATTAGAAAATCCCTGAATCCCAGTAAATGTTTCAGACTCATCCAAGTTCATTTAGTTACCATAATGGGGTGATTAAGAGAACTGCCCAGAGAAAATAGAAAAATGTACAGAAACATTTTTCAGATTTTTCTCAAATCTTAATTAAGGCATAACTTTCTGAAATTCTTCAAATAACATGAAACCAACTCCATTAGAACCACCTTAAAGTCTAGTTTCCAGAAAGTAATGGTTGGAGCCATGAAAACCCCTGGAATTATTTAGAGGCTCAAATATTGACCAAATCGGCTTTTATTTGTACAAGGTTCAAATGAACTTTGTTTCAAATGAAACTTGGTCAAGACTATGGTTAGGACCCTACCAATCCACCATAAAATTTTAGGACCAAAGGGAAGGGCTAGCTAGAGTTATTAGCAATTATGTATTCAAGTTCACACATTGCATTTAAATTAACATGTAGTATTTCATAAACGTGTAGTCACTGAAGAAGAGACTCCGGAAGTGCTGGACTTCCTCCTTCCGGAAGAAGAGCTAACTACTGACCAGCAGCAACAAGGCAAGCCCCGGTTTGCATTAACCTTTTTATAAGTTTTAATTTGTTTACCTGTGTCATGTGAAGTATGATTGTGCATTAGGTATAGGATGAATGGAACCCCACTTGCATGACCAGAAATTTTCCATAAGAGTGAGGGTAGTGTCTAAGACCTCGAGTAGATAGGCTATGCTTAAAGATTCATAGGGCTTCGGTACAAGTCGAGTAGTTGGAATCTACTCGCGAGATAGGCTTGGGACACACGGGTTCGGTTGAGTGATGTGAGATCACATTAGTAATGAAAATGAGACTAGGCAGGGGCTAGGGCGCAGCAAGAGGGAGTCTTGTGTGCACTGCCCTGTCCGTGTCGATTGAGGACCGATCCATGTGCGGCCCACGCTGATCAATTTTGAACGTACCAAAGGCATATCGGCTATATGGGCCCCGATAAACCGATGTAGCCTAAACCTCCGGGCGTCGAGGCATAGCACACCGATTTATAGGTGTAGGTTGAGGGCAGCAAGGTGGAAATCTGCCAACGGGCATAGAGAGATGCTCCGTGTGGGGAACCTCCTGCCCGTTTCGGTGCGACCGGTTCGACGTTTGGGCTGTTGGGTGAAAGGTTGTCCCGTACGACATCGAGTGAGCGTGCTGTGCAGCTCCACAGGTGGGCGTATGTGACGTGCTTTTTGGGTTTTCCCTGCAGGTGTATATCGAGTCGATTCGCCGTCCCTCGCGGTGAAGAGTACCACTTGGTCACTGAGTCGTGACGTAGATTAATGTATGAAATATGACGATTCAATATTGCTGATTGATATAATTGTATGGCTACATGTGTGCCACCAATTACTGCTTACTAAATTTCGGATTCCTGAACTGTTAACTTATTGCTAAAAGATGAACTAAGGATGAACTTGTAGGCGTGTCCATTTGCTGCAACATTGCTATCCTATGTCATTGTACACCTCATGTAGAGTTTCATGCTTAGGCGAGTCGGTTAAGTCTTGCTGAGGCTTCGTGCTCATGGTTGCTGCTTAAGTGTTTTTCAGGTGAGGAGCCACCCACGGACTCGGAGTACGAGTCCACCGGCGAGGGTTACCCTCCGTCGGGGACCACGGCTGAGTGGGAGCCGTACACGCCGCGCTGAGCTGAGACGTGCAGCTAGTGTGGGTTGCCCTAGGGCTGGGTAACCGACTTTTGCTAGATAGGTGGGCGTGAGTTGTACAAGAGAAACTTCCGCTGTGTAATAAAAGACCCTAGTTTGTAACTGAGAAGTGTACTACGTTGTACATTCAGTTTGTTTTTTTTATGTAATATAATGTGTTCTTATGACGTGTGCTGTCGGGTGTCGCATCGCGCGGCACCACCCTCTGCGATCCTGGATGAGCGGATTCCAGTCCGCCACAGCCTGGTATCAAAGCTGCAGTGGGGATAGCACAGTACTTAAGGACTGCATTATGGGAAAAACTTAGGTATACGGTGAGGATTCGGTAGTTACCCAAGTAAGGACTATACTAGCATAGTTACTTAAAGTGGCAAAGACTAACTTATGTGTTATAATTCTGAATTTCAATTATGTAACGACGCACCTACGCTCTGGTAAGTATGGTAAGGAACGCCACCGAAAGCGGTTCAATTTCGGTTAGCTCCCCCTGACGAGGAATGTGGTTCAGGGATCGATCTCACAGCTTGGTGTGAGATGTCAATATGAAACTCTTGGACTCTTCATGTTCCTGAGTTCATATGAAACACTGATCCCTAGCGCGCATTAGGCAAGTAAGTGGAGACCCCATCGCGTGGTCAGTAACGCGAGAATGTGTTCGTCTGGAAGTAGCCAAGGAGGACATACGAAGCGCTTGCCATCAGCGTGCCCTGCCGGGCAGTAGGTGGTATCTGTTGGGTTGATAACATTCCCAACCGTGACGACCGGTTTCATGACCTACTCGGGTTCCCCGTCGTGTGGTGTTGAAACACGATCACGTGCCTTGAGACGTGACTTAGCTCAAGGACGGCCGTATGACAATGATACGGGCGTTTGTATTTACTTTTAAATATGGTACTGCCTGAAATGGAAACAAAACCCTTGAGTGCACCACTTTTGTGTGGTCTTCTGCAGGTACTAACCACGTAAGTATCCGTGTAGTAAACGTGTGCGAGAGACCGTTTAGTGCCACATTTGAGACGTATATGCCGGTATAATCTGGTTAGGATTTTCTTTTGTGAGGAACGTAGTACCGAGATATTGTAGGCATATGCATGAGAATAATGCTAACAAAGAATTAAAATCTATAGGTTCAACATTTAGGACCCTGGTTGGGTATAAGAATGGGATAGTGGAGCAGTATAGCCAAAAGTATGAAAAGCAGAGTGCTCTGTTTTGGGCAGCAAGGTTGCCGAACTTCAACAGAGCACAACTTACAGGTCTTTTAGCCAAGAGAGGTGTGCTATATAGTTCTGGAAAGGTATTGAAGTACTATACAACTTTGTTGTGGACTTCCAGAGCTGAAACTCACCTTAAGATGGCTTAAATCCCAGAGGAATGTAAACTGTCCAGAACCAGGACAGAGTGAAACATTCCCTGGACTGTTCTGTTTTTCAATGATAACTCCCAGCAGCAAAACCAAAAATTTTCATATGATACCTCCTTAGAAAGAGTAGAAGATGTGTGACATCTTTGCAATTCAAAGTTCCTGAAATTTCAGCACAGATTTCAGTGGAAACCAGGGATGAAAACAGCCACTTCCAAGGGAGGTGCTGTTAAAATTCTTCCAGAGATTCTGCTGACTTTGAATTAGCATAACTTTTTAACCAGAGCTGATCTGAGGGCAAATGAGTACTCGTTGGAAAGATACTGAAGTTAACTTTAACTTTGGTATTCAGCTTAAGTGATGAAAATTCCCAGAACCAGATCAAAATTTGGATTAGGTAGAAACTGGTCATTCTGACAGAAGAATGACAGTTGAACTCATTGGAGAGGGTGTTGTACCCTAAGGGCGGTATACGTGATGACAAAGAGATAGTAATATCTCGTAGTGACCAAACCTAGTTATGGTGAGCTTCCAAAGAGGAGGTTCATCAAGTTGGATTAAACTAGCTTGTGTTTGGTCTGATAATGGTGTAGCTTGTGTAAAGTTATTACATTATCTACTTACGAGATGTATCGCATGAATTATTGTCATTATGTCTTATGCCTATTTTTATGGGACTGCATGCAAAATGTTGCGGGACTGATGATTATTGTCGTGTGGTTGCAGATGGTCTGTACTAGGACCACGCACGAGGTTGGTGGCTCTAGCCAACAGGGATGCGATGACTCCCGGCCACCGGCTTACGATAGCACCCCGCAGCAGCAGCCACCACCGCCGCCTCCGCTTACTCTAGCGGATGTGATAGCGGCATTGGTGGGAGGTCGTGAGGAGCAGACCGACCTGCTCCGCACGATCGTGCAGAATACGTCCCAGGCGGGGGGACGTCAAGACAGAGGGCCTCGTGAGCCCCGTGAAGTGTCGTACTCGGACTTCATGAGTACGCACCCTCCAGTGTTCACGGAAGCTGAAGAACCACTGGAGGCGGATAACTGGCTGCGGACCATTGAGTCCAAGTTCGGGCTGCTCCAATGTACGGAGCGGCAGAAGACTCTGTTCATAGCGGAGCAACTCCACGGTGCCGCTGGTGCGTGGTGGGCGAACTATGTCGCCTCACGTCCGGCTGGCCATGCCGTGGAATGGCAAGACTTCCAGGAGGCGTTCCACGCCTATCACATTCCTCCCGGAATAATGAAGAGGAAGTTCCAAGAATTCTTGGAGCTGAAGCAGGGCGGGAGGAGTGCCCACGACTACTCCCGTGCCTTCAACCATCTGGCGCAATATGCGTCAGACTACATCTCCACCGAGGAGAAAAAGTGGGAGCACTTCTATCGGGGGTTACACCCCGAGAGGAAGACACATCTCGTGCAGTGGAATCGCGGCACATTCAATGACTTAGTTAATGCCGCGATTATGCAAGAGGATGCTCAGCGGGAGTTGGCAGCTGAGCAGAGGAAGCGTAGCGCTCCACCTAGCAGCGGTGGTGGTGCGCCTCAGAAGTATCGTATGGTGTATCGGACACCATCCGGGCAGCAGTGGCACCCACTGGCGCGACCTCAACGGTTCGGGGGACGTCCCTTTCAGGCACCTCCGTTCCATCCACCGATGCCACCACCAAGACAGCAACAGCAGCAGCAGACGGTACCCCGGGCGTTTCCACCGCCACAACGCGCCCCGGGATTCCGTCCACCGATCAGCGGGGGGACCGCCCCGTTTTACCTGCTTCACGTGTGGCCAGGCGGGCCACTTCGCGAAGGACTGTCCCCAGGGGCAGCAGAGCAGCGGGCAAGCCCAGTTCCAGGGCGGTGCTCGAGGCCGACCTCCGGTGAAGAAGGTTGGACAGCGGACTAGGGGTGTCCGCAACCTCGACAATGAGGACGCCCCAGAGGGAGACAACGTTCTGGCGGGTACGTTCACTCTCCATAATCAAGCCATCGTCATATTGTTTGATTCTGGTGCAACCCACAGCTTTATAAGTGCATCCTATGTGGCTAAGCATCAAATGCAAGTCTTCCCAACCAACTGCACTTATATGATCTGCTCACCGGGAGGGAAGATTTCAGCTAATATGATGATTCCAAAGGCACCTCTGTGCTTAGGTGGGAAACTATATCCCACCACCCTGATAATCCTTATGGGACAAAAGATTGATGCAATCTTAGGGATGTCATGGCTGCAATACCATGGCGCTGTCCTAGAGACTCGGACACGGACGGTTCACTTAAATTCTCCACCCCACCGTCCGCATTCCATGGTGTTAGACACGCCAGTCCGGGAAGTTTTAGCAGTTAATAATGTTGAAGCTCTCAAGTTAGAAGACATCCCTGTAGTCCGGAAGTATCCAGACGTGTTCCTGGATGATCTTCCGGGCATGCCACCTGAGCGGGATGTCGAGTTCAAGATCGAGCTTGCACCCGGGACTACGCCCATATCACGGAGACCATACAAAATGACTCCCAATGAGCTGGCTGAATTAAAAGAACGGCTCAATGATCTGTTGAGCAAGGGTTTCATTAGGCCGAGTTCCTCGCCTTGGGGATGCTCGGCGCTCTTCGTGAAGAAGAAGGATGAAACCTTAAGGCTGTGTGTGGACTACCGGCCGCTCAACGCCGTCACCATCAAGAATAAGTACCCACTGCCTCGCATCGACATTTTGTTTGATCAACTTGTGGGTGCAAGTGTATTCTCCAAGATGGACCTTCGCTCTGGATATCACCAGATTAAAATTCGGGCGGAGGATATTCTGAAGACGCCCTTCTCGACGAGATATGGACTATATGAATATCTCGTCATGTCTTTTGGTCTCACAAACGCTCCAGCCCATTTCATGTATCTCATGAACTCGGTGTTCATGCCGGAGCTGGACAAGTTCGTGGTAGTGTTCATCGACGATATCTTGGTTTACTCCAAGACAGAAGCCGAACATGCCGAACACTTGCGGGTCGTTCTTCAACGATTGCGAGACCACAAGCTCTACGCCAAGTTCAGCAAATGCGAATTTTGGATCAGCCAAGTGCCATTCTTGGGACATATCATCTCAGTGGAAGGCATTGCGGTGGACCCAAGCAAAATAGAGCAAGTGCTGAAATGGAAAGCTCCCACTGCAGTTCATGAAGTCAGAAGCTTCCTCAGGTTAGCGGGATACTATAGGAGATTCATTCCAAGCTTCTCCAAGCTCGCTAAGCCGATGATAGAATTGCTGAAGAAAGGGACGAAGTATGTTTGGAACACGGCGTGTGAAGGAGCGTTCCAAGCATTGGTGAAGCATCTCACAACAGCCCCGGTCTTAGCTCAGCCGGATACAACAAAGCCCTTCGACGTGTATTGTGACGTGTCCGGTATTGGGCTTGGCTGCGTGTTGATGCAGGAAGGACGTGTGGTCGCTTATGGCTCACGCTAACTTCGGAACCATGAGCAGCATTATCCCACTCATGATCTTGAGCTTGCTGCAGTGGTTTTGGCGCTGAAAATGTGGAGGCACTATCTCCTGGGGAATCTGGTGCATCTCTACACCGACCACAAGAGCTTAAAATATATTTTCACCCAGAAGGAGCTGAACATGAGGCAAAGGAGGTGGTTAGAGCTGATCAAAGACTATGAGATTGAGATCCATTACCACCCCGGCAAGGAAAATGTGGTTGCCGACGCGCTGAGTCAGAAATCACATGTCCATCACCTCACCATTACACCGGTGGAGGAGGAAGAGCCCAGTTTATACTTAGTTCCGTATGGATCGCTGTACAACCTTGCCCTCATCACTATTATTAGGGAGGACATCATTGCAGCTCAGAAAAATGATAAAGGCATGGCACATCTCTAGAGACGGATTGACAATGGGGAGATCAAATGTTTCCGGAAAGATGATGAGGGGACGCTGTGGTTCAATGACCGCATAGTCGTACCCCGGGATATGGAGCTGAGGAAGAAGATCCTCGACGAACCTCACTTGTCCAAGTACTCCATTCATCCGGGCAGCAACAAAATGTACCAAGATTTGAAAAAGAAATTTTGGTGGACACGGATGAAGCGGGAGGTAGCTAAGTACGTATCCGAGTGTGATACGTGTAGACGAGTGAAGGCTGATCATATGAGGAAATCAGGGCTGCTGCAACCCCTGAAAATTCCAGCATGGAAATGGGAAGATGTGAGCATGGATTTCATTGTGGGATTACCCTTAACATCCAACAAACATGATTCCATTTGGGTGATCGTTGACCGACTAACCAAGTCAGCTCACTTCATCCCCGTGCATACACATTTCCATGCCAATAGATATGCAGAGTTATATATCGCCAGAATCCTATGCCTGCATGGTGTACCCAAGACCATAGTCTCAGACCGAGGTGCATTGTTTGTATCTCGATTTTGGGAGCAGTTGCACGCTGCTTTGGGTACTAAACTGATTAGAAGCTCCGCCTACCACCCTCAGATAGATGGCCAAACAGAGAGGGTGAATCAGGTTCTAGAAGACATGTTGAGAGCATGTGCCATCCACCATGGTAGGAACTGGGATGATCACCTACCATTGGTGGAATTCTCGTACAACAACGTCTATCAGGCGAGTATCAAGATGGCACCCTACGAAGCTCTCTACGGTCGTAAATGCCGCACCCCATTAAACTGGTGCGAGTCCGGTGAAAGGGTCACATTCGGGGTTGATGTGGTGAACGACGCTGAAGAGCGCGTTCGGACAATTCAAGCCAATTTGAAGGCCGCTCAATCCCAACAGAAGAGCTACGCTGATAAGAGGCGTAGACCGTTGCACTTTGACGCTAGGGAACAGGTGTACCTCCGCGTGTCTCCGATGAAGGGCGTGCACCGGTTTGGTGTGAAGGGGAAGCTCGCTCCCCGTTTCATTGGACCCTATGCTATCACTGAGAAGTGTGGACCAGCAGCGTATCGATTGGAGCTACCGGCATCACTGGCTGGTGTCCATGATGTTTTCCATGTTTCGTAACTGCGAAAATGCTTGAAGCATACAGCTGCTGTTCCTACCGAAGACATCGGCGAGCTGAAACCGGATTTAACATATGATGAGTATCCGGTGGAAATTCTTGATGAGAAAGCCCGAACCACGCGTAGCAGAACGTTGTGGTTCTACAAAATACTCCGGAGCAACCACACCGCCGAAGAAGCGACGTGGGAGAGTGAGGAGTTCCTTCGCTCAAATTACCCGGAGTTCATGGCTTCTCAACACAGGTAAGTCCCTATTACATCGCTATCTCTTCTTTTGTAATCTCGGGACGAGATTCTTTTAAGGGGGGAGGGATGTAAAAGCCCAAGAAAAGGGACTTGCAAAAACTTTTCTTCACCTCACAACACCACAGTTTTTATTGTGGATATCTTAGGAAAAAAAGTGTGAAGAGCAAGTAACCTCCATCAAAAGTGTAATGAGAGGGGAATGCCTTCACTTTCACAAAGTAGGATTTGAACACATGAACATGAGAGGTTGAGCTCACCCCTAGAACTTGAAAAGTCTTGGGAGGGTTCAAACCAAGTTTCATGCAAATCCAACACTTTTTGAGTCACTTTTTGGGTTATTTGAAAAAGAGGCCAATTCGAATGTAAATTCAAATTGCAGCAACTTTCATCGCCCAAATTCAAAAGTTAGCTTCATATTTAAACTGAGCACATTTTTCTGAGTAAACCCACCAATTTTCATCCCTATTGGAGTTCATCTTGTAGGGAGCTAAATTTGCAATAATTCAAAACTGAATTTGAATTTCAGTTTAAACATAAAGCAAATTTAACACAACAAAGTTAAATTTGAGAACTCAAATTCAAACCAATACTTGGGGGCTAAGTCTCCCATTCAATGTTCAGTAGCTGGGATATTTACAAAAGAAAGAGGGAGAAAGAATTAGAGGGGAGAAGAGGGCCCACTGGTCAGCCACCCTCGGGAGCAAACTGACTCGGGCACGCGGTCGAACACCCTGCGGCCGACAGCGCACGGGGTCGACCCCGTCCCAACGCGGCCACCGCGCCACCTCCTGCTCGGGGCGATGAGGGCGCCGGCTACAAAACACGCGATCGCACCCTGGTCAGCGTGAATTCGCTCCCCATTCTCTCGGTTCCACCCGCCTACATCCGAAGCAGCGCACCCGGAGTCGCCGCCCTCTGATCGCCGGCGCCCGGACAGCACAGGCTTCCTCGTGCCCAACGCTCAACACGAGAAATAACCGCCACAAGGTGCTGGTTCTGCTTGTCCTTACCGTTTGGCATTTCATGCACCGTCGGGGGGAGAATTTCTTCCGGGGACGCTTCGGTGTTCTTAAGGCCGAGCTCCACCAAATCCCAAAATTCACGGGTGTTGGCTTATCACCGGGCGTACCGAGCTAAACACACGATCTACACCCTGCCACGACCACCTAGGATCGAAAACCAGCAAGAATCATGGGCTAGGGTTGCGGTTATCCAAGTTTTTCGAGCAACAGCCGATATCCGGCCTAGGTCGCCGATGAGGTCATAGTTGCAGCCGTTTTCACGGGGATCGGTGCCCATATCCATTATCAGCAGGTGTCAGCGGAGCTCCCCGAGCAAACCGCATCGAAAAAGATGCAGGGGATGCTGAGTTCGACGTCGCCGGTGAGCTTCCGGCCGCTTTTGCCGTCGGGAGCCCTGTTCCAGCCGTTGTCAAGCTCCGGTGAGGGCACCAGCGTGTTCTCTGAGTCGAGTTAGGCACAGGCGGCGAGAATCAGCAAGCTCCGAGGGCCGGAACCCCTCTCTGGCGAGAGCTCCGGCGAGCTCGGCTGCGGGGAGCCGCGGGAGCGCGAGGTAGAAGAAGCCTTGCGGGCCCCGCGTGTCAGTCGCTGCTGAGAGCGCTCGGGATTTGCTGCGGCACCGGGATTCCGTGTGGCTGCGCGGGTGATTCTGCGGGCTCCGGTGTGGGTTAGCTGAGAAACTGACACGTAGCCGGGGGACCCACCCGCAGAGTTTAAATGTTATTCGAATTTCCAGTTTTAGTTCAAACTTCATATGAATAGAACTTTGGCTAGGAAACTCCAAATTCGATGAACCAAATTTTGCTGAACTCAGAATTCTGAGTACTCTCCAGCAATACCAAATTCATATCATGAAAGTGAATAGTTTTCCAGAATTAAATCCCTAAAGTTTAAACTGTTGGGAACTTTATCTGGAGAACTACTTTATGAAAAATTCTGAAATTTGGCTGAGAGGTTCATTAGAAAATCCCTGAATCCCAGTAAAATTTTCAGACTCATAAAAGTTTATTTATTTACCCTAATGGGGTGATTAAGAGAACTGCCCAGAGAAAATAGAAAAATGTACAGAAACATTTTTCAGATTTTCTCAAATCTTAATTAAGGCATAACTTTCTGTAGAATTCTTCAAATAACATGAAACCAACTCCATTAGAACCACCTTAAAGTCTAGTTTCCAGAAAGTAATGGTTGGAGCCATGAAAACCCCTGGAATTATTCAGAGGCTCAAATATTGACCAAATGGGCTTTTATTTGTACAAGGTTCAAATGAACTTTATTTCAAATGAAACTTGGTCAAGACTCTGGTTAGGACCCTACCAATCTACCATAAAAATTTCAGGACCAAAGGGAAGGGCTATCTAGAGTTATTAGCAATTATGTATTCAAGTTCACACATTGCATTTAAATTAACATGTAGTATTTCATAAACGTGTAGTCACTGAAGAAGAGACTCCGGAAGTGCTGGACTTCCTCCTTCCGGAAGAAGAGCTAACTACTGACCAGCAGCAACAAGGCAAGCCCCGGTTTGTATTAACCTTTTACCTGTGTCATGTGAAGTATGATTGTGCATTAGGTATAGGATGAATGGAACCCCACTTGCATGACCAGAAATTTTCCATAAGAGTGAGGGTAGTGTCTAAGACCTCGAGTAGATAGGCTATGCTTAAAGGTTCATAGGGCTTCGGTACAAGTCGAGTAGTTGGAATCTACTCGCGAGATAGGCTTCACACGGTTTCGGTTGAGTGATGTGAGATCACATTAGTAATAAAAATGAGACTAGGCAGGGGCTAGGGCGCAACAAGAGGGAGTCTTGTGTGCACAGCCCTGTCCGTGTCGATTGAGGACCGATCCGTGTGCGGCCCACGCTGATCAAGTTTGAATGTACCAAAGGCATATCGGCTATATGGGCCTCGATAAACCGATGTAGCCTAAACCTCCGGGCGTCGAGGCATAGCACACCGATTTATAGGTGTAGGTTGAGGGCAGCAAGGTGGAAATCTGCCAACGGGCATAGAGAGATGCTCCATGTGGGGAACCTCCTGCCCGTTTCGGTGCGACCGGTTCGACGTTTGGACTGTTGGGTGAAAGGTTGTCCCGTACGACATCGAGTGAGCATGCTGTGCAGCTCCACGGGTGGGCGTACGTGACGTGCTTTTTAGGTTTTCCCTGCAGGTGTATATCGAGTCGATTCGCCGTCCCTCGCGGTGAAGAGTATCACTTGGTCACTGAGTCATGACGTAGATTAATGTATGAAATATGACGATTCAATATTGCTGATTGATATAATTGTATGGCTACATGTGTGCCACCAATTACTGCTTACTAAATTTCAGATTCCTGAACTGTTAACCTATTGCTAAAAGATGAACTAAGGATGAACTTATAGCCGTGTCCATTTGCTGCAACATTGCTATCCTATGTCATTGTACACCTCATATAGAGTTTCATGCTTAGGCGAGTCGGTTAAGTCTTGCTAAGCCTTCGTGCTCACGGTTGCTGCTTAAGTGTTTTTCAGGTGAGGAGCCACCCACGGACTCGGAGTACGAGTCCACCGGCGAGGGTTACCCTCCGTCGGGGATCACGGCTGAGTGGGAGCCGTACACGTCGCGCTGAGCTGAGACGTGCAGCTAGTGTGGGTTGCCCTAGGGCTGGGTAACCGACTTTTGCTAGATAGGCGGACGTGAGTTGTACAAGAGAAACTTCCGTTGTGTAATAAAAGACCCTAGTTTGTAACTGAGAAGTGTACTACGTTGTACATTCAGTTTGTTTTTTTCCATGTAATATAATGTGTTCTTATGACGTGTGCTGTCGGGTGTCGCATCGCGCGGCACCACCCTCTGCGATCCTGGATGAGCGGATTCCGGTCCGCCACAGTTTTCGTCGGCCAGCACATGTGCTCATGAAAATATTTGTTGTTTTCTTCGGCCAGCACGTGTGCTCACGAAAATATTTGTTGTTTTCGTCGGCCGAAAAGAGGGCTCACGAACATAATTGATATCTTCGTCGGCTCGCACTTGAGCTCACGAAATTTTAGAGATCTTTCGCATGAAATCGAGGCTGTTTTCATGGGTTTCAGGGAGGCCCACGACTTTAATGTAAATGTTCGTGGGTTTCTGTGCAGGCCCACGAAAATAAACCACTGTGTCAGTGCGGCGCATCGGTTACAGATCTGTTTTCGTGGGTTTCTGTGCAGCTCACGAAATATAGGCCTATCTTCGTGGGTTTCCGGCACGGCCCACGAAATTGAAGTAGGGTTTCACGAGGCGTTAAGATCAAGGAGATAATTTCGTGTGCCAAGTGTCGGGCTCACGAAATTATGGTACTGTATTGTCGTCGGCCACTCGGTTGGCCCACGAAAGTAACCCTATTGTCGTGGGTATCACCTGAAGCTCACGAAATTATATATATTGTCATGGGTCGTTCTCCTGGCTCACGAAAATATTTTCGATATCTACCCAAGCATCGACTCGATCTCAGTTGCTACTCGCTTCCACAGTTTCCGGCGTATGCTTTCGCAACCGATGTCTACACCCCCTTTTACCGCAGGAACACAGGTATATATACTCGTTAGATTCTTTTTTTATTATAAAATGGTAGTAATATTGTAACATGTCTCATTTTTAATTTTAAGGGATCATCGTCAATGCCAGTTAGAAATTTGCAAACTCCGTCTCCAGCGGGACATTACGGAGACGACAACTCTATCGATCAATACTTTGCTCCTGGCGGTAGCAACTAGCTTAGTTGTTTGAATGAGATAACATCTTGCCTAAATGATTACTATTCTGTGAGAGTAAATGGGATAGCATTATTATCTAATATCTTATATTTTCACACTTGCAGTCTCGCTAAAGATAATACTACATGTTGCTGAAGGCGATAGGTTGACGGGCGATCAATTTACTTTATTTTTAATGTGTGTGTGTTGATGGTGAAAAATGAATGTATCAAATGATTGTAATAAAGCGCTTGTAACAATTGTGATGTTTGATGTTTTATATAATGTGTGTTGAATGTTTTCTATATGACATATGTGATGAATGTTTTCTTTATTTAATGTGTGTATAGTTTGTCAAATGTGTGAAATTTGTCGATAAATGGATGGTTTAGGCAATATGGGCACAATATTTTCGTGTGACTCAAAAGAGCCCATAACAATATGGCCAAATTATTTTCGTGGGCCAATACAGGCCCACAAAAATATAATCAAATTAATTTCGTGGGCCCAACCAGGCCCATGAAAATATTATTTTCGTGGGGCCCCTCTAGGCCCATGAAAATATTGTTTTCGTGGGCTTTTCTGGACCCACGAAAATAATATTGTCGTGAGCCTAGCAGAGCTCACGAAATTAAATTTATTTTCGTGGGCCGGACCTGGCCCACGAAAATATCCATATTTTTGTGTGCGGCCCATGAAAAAAAATTATTTTCGACGCTTTAATTTTGTGAGCCAGAGACACATGAAAATAATAAAAAAAACCCATGAAAATAAATATTGTCGTGAGCTTTTCATGTATTGTCGTGGGTTTCTGGCCCACGAAAATAGGTTGTCGTGGGTTTCCTGTAGTGATTTCTTGATTTATAGCAGCTCGTGCAGCCTCGTATGTCCATGCGGGCATTCGATTTTTAGTTTTCAGGTACTGACCTAGCTAGTTCTAGAGTTCAGGTGTTGTTGTGTTCATTAATATCCACAGTCAAGTGATGAAAATATTCCATAACCAAGATTCTCCTTGTGCCGCCCATTCTTCAATCAATTGAGAATCTAGCGCTTGCTTTGTTTGGACTACAGTTTGGTTAGTGTATTAGCTGCTCTAGGTGCGCAACTGCCCTATAAAATATATTTAGATGCACTTTGCACAGTTGTGATTGTGCCTGGAAAAATAGCAGATTTTCGTGGCACACCAGCATGGCTGAATTTTTGTTGCTCTTGATGGTGACTGCAGCCTACTAGTTTTTCAGTATGCTGCAAGTTGGTCAATATTTTTTGATGCATCCACTTCATTTTTAATGCTTCCAACATTCGCCCACCAGAAACGATTTGTCTTACATGAGAAATTAAAATATTTGTTGTTATAATCAGTATACGTTGTTACTGCTTCTACAGGGATTTGGCAAATCAAGGATACTTTTGGATCTGAAACCAGACGGTAATACTTTTGGATACCAAGCCGAACCTTTATATACCTAAGTATTACAAGTAAGTCAGATAAGATTGTATTGTTTCTTCTGCATTTTGTCTCATATTGTGGATTGTTTAAAACTAGGTGGATTGATGATATACTATTTGAGATTAGGCATATTATGTTACCTCGAATACCTAGGGCTTCTCAATATGCTTAGTTAAAAATATCTCTATGTGAACAATTTTATTGGGACCAAAAGTATCTTTTTTGGATACTGGTTATCGAGTACAAGCCTATAACCAAATCCTTATGTTGCTCTTTGATGAGAGTGGAATCCACTTCCTCTCCTTTTCTGCAGCCTGCTACTTCTACAGCAGTTGACAAGTCGTCTTTTAATTTTAAACATGTGCTATAATGGCCTGCTTTATAATACATAACAGAAATTTATGTATTTTTTTGCCATCAAACAAAAGTAACAAGGTTGAATACTCTTTTGCAAATTGTGTTATTGTTTTAGAGTCAATGGAAGATTTAACTGAAAAGGAAATGAAAAAAGTATTAGGAGTGTTTAAGTGTGAGATTAATAGCTATATCTTTTAATAACAAGAGGCCACGTGTTCGGTTGTCGTGGCTTAGGAGAGAGATCGACAAAAAGGAATTTTAAATAAAGCACTCAATTTCTACAACATTCAATTTCTTGGTGATCATTTTGTAATACCAATTTCTGCAATTTCAGACATTATCTCCCACATTTTTGTTTAATGAATGAACTGCCAACATCTTGTAGTAGTAACTATATCTCTCACACTGCCGTCCTACAGGAGACTTCACCTGGTGTTGCAATTGAGATGGTACCCAATACATTTTCAAGTATTTGGAGCTAGTGCATTCTTCGAACTCGTGCGAGGCACTGGACAACTGTGATGTCGGTGCATTATTTAATTGTTGTTTGAATCTTTTGCAAATATTTTTTCATGATAGCATAGTAATGACGGAACTCGGATTTTAATGAAATTATACTTTTTATGGCACCTGTTACAAGTCTTTCATGTTACAGATTTTTTCTGATTTTTTTAGTTTTCTAGTGTTCTTTTTTTGAATTTTCAGTGCCTTTTCAATTTTCGGAATATTTTTATAGAATTTTTCGATTTTCTAAAAACTCCTGGTATTTTCTCCCTAGACTTGCCAAATGAATAATCACCCCAGGGAGTGCACACCCCGGAGAGCCCAGGGGACAGGGGAGATCCGGGAAAGGATTTGCTTCCCTGGGATTTCCCTCCCTTACTGCCAAACAAGGCCTTAAGGAGTTGTATTCGGTTCCCTATTAGGCTCTGTTAAGTTTCCTAGGAAATAATTAGATGGAGTCCTTTCCAGTTTGGAGTTGTAAAGAACGAAGCTATATAAACACCGTTTATCGAGGAACAAAAGGCAGGCAAGAATCATTCTAGTTCAGAGGTTCCAGGGGAGGGCGAATTACCTGATTCAGAGCCGATATTCAATCCTGTTCTTCTCTAAATCCCTCTGTCATCCTGCGGCATAACATCCACCATGTCCCTTATCACTGTGTGTTTAAAAGTGTTTTCAGCACCTTAAAACATAATTCTTAACTCAAAAAATATAAAACTTAAACTAGTATAAATGATCTTTTTGGTGCTAGCATATTAACAATCATCCGTGATCATCTGAGAGACCATGATTTATGAGTGGTGGAAAACTTAATTGTGGTATGTCATAATAGATTAAGTGATATGTGGGTATTCTAACACTCTTAATTTTGGTCTCATCATATATGTACGTTAGCATGTTAGCGCCCCTAGAAAAAAATACAAGCGGCAGACACAGTGTGAATGACGCCAACTGAAAAGGAGCATCGTTGAACAGTAAACAACTTGCACATGCAAAGTTCAGTCAGCATCGATCACTTTTCTCCATTTCAAGACAATCTGAGTCACTCATTAGTGATCGTGGATTGGACTATCCAACAGAAACCAAAAAAATTCCACATGTTAATCAAAATTCCACTAGCGCCGCAAAAAAATAGGAAAGATTGTGCAGCAAGTTGGATATAGGAGACAACAAACCTGTGCATGAAGTGAGCCGTCCAGATCACTAACAACTACCTTGAGAAGATGCACGTCCTTATCAGAATGTGTTGTGCATATGAGAAAAACTTTGGAAGAAACATGGAAAACATTCACCCAGGACAACTTGAGGATAAAAAGACCACAAGATGGGGATAGGAACAAGAGACCAGTTCAATTAGACCAATTCAATAACGAACATGAGGAGAAAACTGGTGGAAAAGGGTAAGGGGATGCAAATGCAAATCACATCAAAATGCTTTTGCCTGTCAACTTGCTGTTCTAAGATAGATACTATCCACTTGACAATTTCCTTTAACTACAAGAGACATACTTGCGGTCTTGACTTAGCTATGATGAAAGTCCTCACAAATTTGGAGGATGTATGCGCTAGTTCAACAACCTAGCAGCTAATGCATGTTACACATTCACTTCAAGAGTATTCAAAATCCAGAATAAGCATAATTTCATACCTGGTCATGTCTGACTTGTTTAAACATATCTATGTGTCAGCATTGGTAACATACACTAAACTACAATGCTATAATGTATAATCTAGAGAACAAAAAACATGAGACTAGTATCACCACTGGTCCCAACTTGTTGATATAGAAGTAGGGGGCCTATGTTTATCCACTTGCCTGAATAGAGTACTTATCTTGTCACCTTCAATGGTACCTGATGTTGTACATTCGCCCTCTGGCTCTATGAGATCAAAATCAGCTCATGATTTTCCATCATTACCTGAGTTAGGTAACTTATACTAAGACAGTTCTTCACATTGAAGATAACTTGGCTCCTTGAAGTTCTTCGTGTCGGTCAGTCACATCGTCACAAACTAATTATGAGCCAGTCAGCCATAGTTTCAGAAAAGTCCTGTTAGCAATGCAGCCTTTTCTCTTCAAATGGAAGGCAAATTTTTTTCACAACCTCAGCATCAACTGCAGTATTTAAGACAAACACAAAATAAAGTAAAACCTAAAAAACTAACTTCATTTGTCTTCATTAGGAACTTCATACTTGGTTACTCAATGAAATTCTTAAGATGGTCTAAAAGAAGATGAAATTTTTGCAATGACTTTCTAGGCTCAGAAATCAATACAAGGCTCTTGCATTCAGTTTGAAATAGCCAACCAAACGTTGCTACTCAATGAACTTTCATCAAGGTTGATGACATCCTGAACAAATAGCCAACTTGACACGATAACTTCAGAGACAATCAGTTGGCAATGGAAGCTAAGTTGTTCATAATTATCACCATTGAAAGCAAAGCGATATTGGAGGAACATAGAACTAAGTAAAACCAACATAACAAATGGGCCATTGATTGCACATATGTATCAGCAATCGATAATCATGTCTTGATAAATAATGACAGGCATGGTATATTATTCTTTCTTTCATGGATATCATTGTTGAATCCCATGACAACTACAAACAATCCCTCTCTCACTAGTCCCAGTTAACGCCAATTCAGCAAGGTAAGCCCCATTTGGAGTGACCAAAACAATCTGTACTATACGGCCTCAAGTTACCATACACTAAGCCTTAGCTTCTACCTCTTTTAACCCATGACTCTCCCTTACCAGCAATGCAAGCCCGTCTTTTACCTCCCCTTTATTTTCCTTCACCGCCGTGGCAGCCTTCTCTGCCTCTTGCTTCCGATACTGCCAGGCCTCAGCAGGAGGCATCGTTATCACCCTGACCTCTGCACCACCTCCATTGATCTCGAGCACCTCCGGCAGCCCATTCCCACACCCCTTCGACAGACCGACATCCACCCTCACTGCTTGCGCGCCACACACTGCATTGATTCCCTCTGTCTGAATTGTGTGTCCCATCACCATCCTCTTGGCCCCTGGGATCATCCCAAGCACCCCCTCCAGCCTCTGGCAGTCACAACTGTAGCCATCGGAGAACCTCCTGAGCCATACCACGGCGTCCCGTCCACGAACATACTCAGGCGCCCTGGCGTTGTTGCCGCCAGCACCCCGGATCCATGCACTGACCTCCGAATTGATCCGCTCCAGGCCGTACTCAACATTGGCCTCGAGGAGTCCACCATGGACGAACACCGAATCGCCAACGACGAGTACAGTGGGGAGGTCGGCAAGGAACCGCCTCGCGATGGGCCCATCCGGCCGGAGCGCGGCGAGGCGGGACCGCATCCCGTCCCAGAACTCCGGCTTGACGCCAGGAAACGCCCGGGGCACGCCAAGGAAGGGGTTCCTGGGCTGAGGTTCGAGGCCCCCGCAGCGGCGCTTGATAGCGAGCCCAGCGCGGTACCATCGGGCCCAGGCGGAGAACTCCTGGAAGCCCTGCGGCGTGGCGAAGCGGAAGTCGCCGGAGACGTTCATGACCTCGTGGTTGCCGATGATGGGGAGCAGAGCGCCACCGCGTTCCTCCGCGGACATGGCGAGGCGGCGGAGGAGGTAGAGGAGGCGGAGCTCGTCGCCGCCGCGGTCAAAGATGTCGCCGAGCTGGACGGCGAGGGTGGACCCTGCGGCCCACGACGTCGAGGCGGAGGGTTCGTCCGCGCTGCCCGTGGAGGAGGGGTGCGGAACGAGGCCGGCGAGGCGCAGCGCGGAGAGAGACTTGGGGAGGTCGCCGTGGAGGTCCCCGATGGCGACGAGGCGGGAAGGGGAGGGGATAAAGGTGGCTGGCGGGGAAGGGGGCGGAGTGGAGGCGGGGAAGAAGATGCCGGAGACGGCAAAGTCGACGAAGGTGTCGGCGAAGGCGGAGACGGCGGCGGGGAGGTCGCCGCAGGTGGGGACGGAGGAGGCCGCCGCTGCCATCTTGGTTGGTTGGGCTGCGGAATCCGGGCGGCCTCGTGCGATGTCTGGTCTCGGGTGTGGGCTGCGGAGTTTGGACGTAGGCTGCGGCCCGGCTAACCGATTTTATATAGCTGGCAGGTGATCATTGTCTGCCAACTAGTCAATGGAATAGTGTGTTTGCAAACAAATTATTGTATCATGTTTAGCATGGCTTTGTTTCACAATAGAGCAACTCTGCTCTAAAACTATAGTAGTAGTTCTTCTGATATGGAGTTAGAGCATTTTATAATGTTATTTGGCTATAAAAAACATTCTAGCACCAAAAAAAGGATTTTAAGGGTGCAATATTATTCTTTCTCTTGGTTATGCTGACTTTATATTTATTAAAGATAATGAATTGTATATAATTATTTTTTGTTCAATATATAAACTATTTTTTAAGAATAAGAAATTTACATTATTTAGAAGAAAAATAAGATTATTGTATTAGATAGCCACCACATAACTAATTTTTGATATTATTGAACTAGAGCAATACGAAACTGTCGATACTCTGCAAACCGGGTACCCCGCGTAGTGGCTAAAAGACAGCCTAGACCCCGCCTCCCTGCTAAGGCGGGCCCCAACAAGGGCCACGTACTCCGGGGCCCATGGTCAACCCTAGGGCTACAGCGTACGCCCGAGCTCCGAGGCTAGCACGTGTCCCGGGCCCCGGCCTGAGCCTCCCCGCTGAGGACAGGTCCGGAGCTGCCACTTGTCCCCGGCTCCGAGTCACCTCCCTGAAGAGGACAGCACCGGGGCTGACACGTGTCCCGAGCTCCGACCTGAGCCTCCCCGCTGAGGAGGAATCCGGAGCTGACATGTGTCCCCTGGCTCCGAGCCGCCTCCCCATTGAGAACAGCTCCGGTGCTGACACGTGTCCCAGGCTCTGGTCCGGGCCTCCCTGCTGAGGTAAGGTCCGGAGCAATGTTATCCTAACGGTAAACGGTAGACAGTCGGTGGAGGTTTATTTACCGTTTAGCCTGTCTAAACGGTGTTTAGACGGATTAAACGGTTTGTATTGTAGCTACACTGTTGCAACAAGTAAAATATATAACTTTAATATATAAGTCACCGTCTTCACAACTAAAGTACATAACTTGCAATAAATCACATGAAGGTTAATTAGATAAATTAGAACCCCATACTCTTATTGAGTTTCAGTTGTCCGGCAACTCTACAACAACAACCAAGCCTTTATCCCAAGCTTGTTGGGGTCGGCTAGACATGAAACCCAATATCAATGAAGTAAAAGAGAGGAAGAGATATAAGAACAAGGAAAAAAGAAAAAAAAGAAAAAAGAAAAAAAAAGAAAAAGGAAAAAGGAAAAAGAGAAAAGAAATAAGACAAAAGGAAAAGAAAAAGAGAAAAGAAAAAAGAAAAAAAACAAGACTACGATTCTGGCACATGAATTGCTACTTTCCATGCGGTCCTATCATGAGCTAAGTCTCTGGATACATTCCAATCTCTCAAATCTCGTTTTACCGTCTCCTCCCAGGTCAACCTTGGTCGTCCTCTACCCCTCCTAATATTTTCTCTACCTCTTAAAATCCCACTGTTAACCAGTGCTTCTGGAGGTCTCCGTTGGATATGTCCAAACCACCTAAGTCGATGTTGGACTAACTTCTCTTCAATCGGCGCCACCCCTACCTTATCACGAATCGCCTCATTCTTTATTCGGTCTCTTCTCGTGTGCCCACACATCCACCGTAGCATGCGCATCTCTACGACACTCATTTGTTGGACATGTTGCCGTTTAGTTGGCCAACATTCCGCCCCATAGAGCATCGCGGGTCTGATCACCGTCCTATAGAACTTTCCTTTTAGCTTTTGACTTTCCTATCACATAGGATTCCAGAGGCTTGTCGCCATTTCATCCACCCTACCTTGATCCTGTGGCAAACATCCTCATCAATATCACCATTGCTTTGTAACATTGATCCTAAGTATCGGAAAGAGTCCCTTCTAGGTACTATTTGTCCTTGTAGAATAACATTTCCCTCTTCACGACCAACACCACTAAAGTCACACCTCATATACTCGGTTTTGGTCCTACTAAGTTTAAACCCCTTGGACTCTAAGGTTTGTCTCCAAAACTCTAATTTCTTATCAACACCATCTCTAGTTTCATCTACCAGCACTACATCATCAGCAAAGAGCATGCACCAAGGGATATCCCCTTGTATATCCTTCGACACCTCATCCATCACCAAGGAAAAGATGTATGGGCTCAAAGCTGATCCTTGATGTAGTCCTACCGTGATAGGAAATGCATCAGTCTCACTATCACTTACGCGCACACTTGTCCTAACATTATTGTACATATCCTTGATAAGGGTAATGTACTTTGTTGGCACTTTATGTTTCTCTAGTGCCCACCACATGAGTGACCTTGGTATCTTGTCGTACGCCTTCTCCAAGTCGATGAACACCATATGCAAGTCCTTCTTCTGCTCCCTATATCTCTCCATAAGCTGACGAAGCAAGAAAATCGCCTCCATTGTAGACCTCCCAGGCATAAAACCAAACTGGTTTTTAGTGACATTGGTCACTTTCCTCAGGCGGTGTTCAATCACTCTCTCCCAAAGCTTCATAGTATGACTCATAATTTTAATACCTCGATAATTAGTACAACTTTGAATATCTCCTTTATTTTTGAAGATAGGTACTAATATACTTTTCCTCCATTCTTCAGGCATCTTGTTTGACCGAAAAATATGGTTGAATAGCTTTGTGAGCCATACTATTGTGACGTCCCCAAGACATCTCCACACCTCAATAGGGACATCGTCAGGGCCGAGGGCCTTTCCTCCTTTCATCCTTTTTAAGGCCTCCTTAACCTCAAACTCTTGTATCCTCCGCACGAACCGCCTGTTGGAGTCATCAAAGGAGTCATCCAACTCAACCATAGTGCTCCCATTCCCATCATTGAATAGCCCATTAAAGTAATCACGCCATCTATTCGTAATC
The DNA here is from genome assembly GCA_030760725.1 of Neostapfia colusana. Lineage (NCBI taxonomy): Eukaryota > Viridiplantae > Streptophyta > Magnoliopsida > Poales > Poaceae > Neostapfia > Neostapfia colusana. The sequence goes on from JASWHV010000016.1 coordinate 12,375,125, forward strand.
TCTTCATCCTTCACTAGAATGCGGTCAGTCTCATCTTTGATGCATTTAACTTGATTGAGATCCCTCATCTTTCTCTCGCGGATTTTTGCTACCTTGTATATGTCCTTTTCACCTTCTTTTGTCCCTAGTCTCTCATATAACTTATCATAGGTCTGTCCTCTTGCCTTACTCACAACCCGCCTTGCATTCTTCTTAGCCTCTTTGTACTTAAGCATGTTGCTTGCGCTTCTATCATTATGCCAACTCTTGTAACACTCCTTCTTCTCCTTAATGGCCTTTTGTACATCCTCATTCCACCACCAAGTGTCTTTATCTACAAGTTTCTTTCCCTTTGTCACACCGAACACCTCACTAGCTACCTTCGTAATGCAAGTTGCCATCTTCATCCACATACTATCTGCATCTCCATTTTCTGCCCAGGGTCCTTCTGTGATCACCCTATTTTTAAAGGATTCTTGTGATTCTCCCTTCAACTTCCACCACTTTGTTCTTGTGATTTTGACACCTTTGTCCCGCAAAGAACATGTATGGAAGCAAAAGTCAGCTACCACAAGCTTATGTTGTGTCACAACACACTCCCCCGGGATCACCTTACAATCTAGACACTCCCATCTATCCTTTCTCCTAGTGAGGACAAAGTCAATCTGGCTAGAGTGTTGGGCACTACTAAAGGTCACTAGGTGAGATTGCCTCTTCCTATAGAGGGTGTTAGCTATCAACAGATCATAGGCTACGACAAAGTCTAGGATGTCCTTACCCTCTTGATTTCTATCGCCGCATCCAAAACCTCCATGTACTCCCTCAAATCCTAGGTTAGTTGACCCACATGACCATTGAGATCTCCCCCTATGAGGAGTTTCTCGGTTATCGGTACACTACTAACCATATCCTCCAAGTCCTCCCAAAATTGCCTCTTAGCACTCATGTTGAGCCCAACTTGTGGGGCATAAGCACTAATGACGTTCAAGACAATGTCCCTAATTACTATCTTGATTAAGATGATCCTATCCCCTTGTCTTCGAACATCCACTACTCCATCCTTAAGACTCTTATCTATTAGAACACCTACACCATTCCTAGTCCCAGACGAACCAGAATATCAAAGCTTGAAACCGGTATTCTCGACTTCTCTCGCCTTTTGACCCGCCCATCTAGTCTCTTGTACACAAAGGATATTTATTCGTCTCCTAATGGCAACATCTACTAACTCATGTAGCTTCCCCGTCAAGGATCCTACATTCCAACTACCCACCCGAAATCTATGTTCCTCGGCTAGCTTCCTTACGCTTTGCACCCGTCGAGTAAGATGCAAAGACCCTTGCTCACTTATCACTACATCCGGGCGATGATGTAGCGCGCCACTAAGGTGATGGCGATCCGGCCCTTGCTCATTTAACACCATATCCGGGTTCCGATATGGCGCGCCACTAAGGCGGTGGCGACCCGGCCCTTGCCCACTTAACACCATACCCGGGTTCCGATATGGCGCGTCGCTAAGAGGGTTACGCCCCAACGAATTTCTATTGGGTTTCATTTCCATGAGAATGTCTAAGTGTAGTTGTTGGCTCGCCAAGCCTATCACAACCCCCTCCTCCTTTACCCGGGCTTGGGACCGGCTATGTCATTACAACATAGGCGGAGTTAGCTGTCCTGCAACTCTCAAACATGAAAATCTAGCAAGTTATAAAATAAAAGGCTAGTAAATGATGTAACTCACATGTTCCATATTTATACTTGTAGGATCGAAGTACACGTGTAAAGCTACCAGAGGGGGTGAATGGTAGATAAAAACTTTTCAGCGAAAGCAACAAAACATCCCTCAGCAGAAAACTGATCTGTTAAAGAAACCATGTGTGCGACTAATCTAAACGTGTTAAACTGTGAAAAAACTAGTATAGATTGTATAGAATCAAGTCACGAAGACGTCACAACAAGAATCATGAAAATCCGTTGAGAGAAACTCAAGTTACGATCGAAAGATCGAACAAAGGTCAATCTGTCCTATGCGAGAAAAACAGTTCTGGAATACTGCAAAGAAACTCGTGTAGATCAGAAATCACAAATTCAATGACCGTAAAATTTTCACAGATGATAGATAATCAAGTTGTGAAGACAACTAAAAAGAACCACATCAATTGGATCTGTAAAAGTCGAGTTATGATAAAACCACCGAAGCAAGGTAGTGCTGAATAGAAACTCGACGAGAAAAACTTGTGTGAAACAAGTCGGACGAACAAGGCACAAAAGTTCCTTTAGAATACAAATTTTATTTATCAAAACACAATAGTAACAGCCCCAAAGTCGTGCTTCACGAGCTCTGGCCCCCCTTGCTTATATAACCATCCCTAAGGCCAACTCAACTCAAACTAGGACTCCTAGTCCTACTTGGATTCAAACTGTAACTTTCCAATACTGCTCAAGACTCTTCTATACGCAAATAGAAGCAATCTTAAGACTTCCAAACACCTTAGAAACGTCCCAAACATTCCTAAAACAACTCAACTTCATGTGCCACACGAAATCCTATCATAACCAACTCAAAACAGTCAAACACGGCTCAGCCGCAGTCTGAGTCCATAACCTAGTCGGTTGGACCTTTCCGACCAATTCTTTATGTCCACATCTCTTAATCACGCCATGGAACCATGCAGCCACGTCCATGTACTCCTTGCACACGTGCAAACATCTTCCAACGACGTCCAAGATACCTTCATATGCATTGTTCTTGATTCAAACATATTGCGCAACCTCCCGATCAACTCAACCACAATTCCTCCTGAACTTGGTTGTTGAACCTCATCTTCTCCCTAAGACTAGTTCAATGGATCCCGTCACCAGCCATGTCATGAACTCAAGCAACACCTACACATGAATAAACAACCAATACTTCCGAGCACAAGTCCACGACTTGACTCTCTTTAGTTCCGAAACTACAACATCTTACGTGAGCACCTCGAATAAGCATGTTGTAAACCATAGCAAAATGATATCAGCCATAACCACCAAAACATACCAAAAACTTAGTAAAATAATACTAAGCAAACTTTCCATAAGAGTAAATCAAGTTCCAAACATTGCAAGTTAAAAGCAGAACCATTGCAATCAAACTCCGAACCTTACCAAAGCTAACCGGACCTTGAACTGGAGCTTACCAAAGCTAGTCAAACCTAGCGCCGGATCTTACTAAACCTTAGTCGGACCTAGCACGGAACTTACCAAAAATAGTCGGACCTAGCACCGGAGCTAGCAAAAACAAGTCGGACCTAGCCAAAATAAGTCAGACCTAGACAAAGCAAGTCGGACCTTACCTCGGACCTATCGTCTGACCTTGCAGGAGCTCGGACCTTGTTAAAAAGGTGTTTTTTGTAGTATTCAAAATTTTTATCGTCAAAGCCAATGTATTCAGCACACATTGGTCTCACAATCTCCCCCTTGATGAATGCATTGGCAACACCACTTAAAATCCGAACATTGGCTTATTCACATAAAAAGTTTTGAAAACAATTTCTCCCCCTTTGTAAATCAGAAATAAAATGAGAAGAAAAACAAAAATACCAAAAATTTCTTCCCCTGAGAAGAATCGTGCCAAAACACTTGTGAATGTGTGCAATGTGTGATCAATTTCTCCCCCTTTGACAATGTATTCAGCAAGGTACAAAAGAGAAATTTTAATTTGTTATGAGCACATTATAACATATACATATAAAACAAAGCTCATCCAAATCATACTATCAAGTAACTTACACTATCACATCAATGAGATACATAAAGTAGTGTAAGCCATGCTAGAGATCAAGTGTAATTTTTAATTTAAGCAAGTCATGATCTCACAAACTTAACTATTTCAAGACCTGAAAGCATGACACTTGTTGCTGCATTTTATTTATTTAAAGCACAAATTTTGATCTTATGACATTTGCAAGAGATTATATGCAGCATCAGCCTTATTCTAACCAACCAAGCCAAGCCTATGTCATTTGACAGTCAGAAGCTTAAGGACATGGTTTTAGTCATACACAACTCCTTTCAAGTTCATATCTAAGTGCAATGATAAGCCATCTCAAAAGAAGAAGTGCGATGCATGCATATTCTCTTGATCTTTTCTCATTTTTTTATTTGAACATAAAAACTCAACATGTGAGTTGATTACTTGATTAATTCTTTATGATTAAAAGCACTTGTGAGCATGCAACAAGTTCAAAACAGCAAGAAAGTTCGACCATGGCCATATTTAGTGTAAGTAATTATTCCAATTACTAGACATGGTAAAAACTACAAAATGTATAACACGAGTAATGTAGTAAGAACTTTCAGCATGAAAAAGGAATCACAAAGTCATATATGCATGAAATACTATGCTCATATTATTTTAATTTCAGATTCACACATAGACTTCCCAAGTTTCAAAATTCTCCCTCAATTTAAGCCATAAGGATGCATAACCCCTATTTCACTACGAATGTAACAAAAACGAGTGAACTCCAAAGATTTTGTAAAAATGTCAGCCAATTGTTGTTCGGTATCTAAATGGTGAAGCACAATGTTCCTTTTTTCAACATTATCACGGAGAAAGTGATATCTAATATCAATGTGCTTAGTTCTCGAATGTTGCACGGGGTTTTTAGCAATGCAAACAGCACTAGTGTTACCACAAAACAGTGGAACACTATCTAGATCAACCCCATAGTCCTTAAGTGTTTGAACAATCCAAAGAATTTGTGAGCAAGCACTAGCAGCAGCTACATATTCAGATTCAGCTGTGGATTGTGCAACTACTTTGTTTTCTAGAGGATCAGGCAACAAGTGGATTACCAAGAAAATGACAAGCACCAGAAGTACTTTTCCTATCAATCCTACAACCCCCAAAATCAGCATCGGAAAAAGCTTTCCAAGTAACGGTTGAGGAAGAAGGAAGAAAAATGCCAAATTCTTGAGTTCCATGTAAGTACCTGAGAATCCTTTTGACGGCTTGATGATGGGAAGCACGTGGGGAGGCTTGAAACTGTGCACAAAGACATACGCTGAATTGTATGTCCGGTCTTGATGCCGTGAGATACAAAAGTGATCCAATCATGCTTCTATATTCTTTTTTATCAACGGGATCACAATCTTCATCAAGTTCAAGTGTTGTTGCTGTTCCCATTGGTGTCTAAGGAGGCTTGCTTTTGTCCATGTTAAAGCGCCTTAGGAGATCTTTTGTATACTTTGTTTGATGCACAAAGGTACCCTCCTCGGTTTGCTTGATTTGCAGCCCCAAAAAGTATGTGAGTTCTCCCATCATACTCATCTCAAATTCTGAATTCATCATAGCTGAAAATTGGACACAAGATCATAAGAAGCACAACAAAAGATAATATCATCCACATATATTTGAACGAATAATGAGTCATTGCCATGCTTAAGCACAAAAAGAGTTTTATCAACCTTGCTCATGGTAAACCCCTTTTCAAGTAAGAATGTTTTTAACCTATCATACCATGCTCTAGGGGCTTGTTTGAGACCGTACAAGACTTTGGACAGTTTGTAAACATGATGAGGAAAATTTAGATTTTCAAAACCAGGTGGTTGTTTGACATAAACCTCCTCATCTATGTAGCCATTAAGAAAAGCACTTTTAACATCCATTTGATATAGCTTAAAACCTTTAGATGTAGCAAAAGCTAACAAAATTCTTATAGCTTCTAATCTAGCAACAGGAGCAAAAGTTTCATCAAAATCTAGACCTTCAACTTGTGTGAAACCTTGAGCAACCAACCTAGCCTTATTCCTAACCACAAGCCCATCCTCACTTTATTTATTTTTAAACACCCATTTAGTTCCACTTAAAGTGTGACCTTGAGGTGGAGGTACAAGTTTCTAAACATTATTTCTTTCAAAATTTCCTAACTCTTCTTGCATGGTGTAACACCCCAAAAACCTGTTAAGAGGGGAATTTAAAAATTTTTGGACGTATTGCATGTGGTGCAGAAATTCAAATTGGAATTCAAATTCAAATCAAAACAGAAAAGAAAAAGAAAAAGAAAACCCAACCGGCCAGTGGGCCGAAACCCACCAGTCGGCCCAACATTTCCCGCGCCAGCCCACAGTTGCGCGCTCCCCTCTTTTTCTCACTGACACGCGGGGCCCGCCGTCATCTTCTTCCTCGCGCAATCGGCCGACCCCGGGACTCCTCCGCGCGCCCGAATCCAAACCACCCCGGAAAACCGCGTTCCCCAGCCGAATTCTGGTCCCGGATGACTCCAACTCGATCACAACCGACACGCCGCCCTCCCCCGTCTATATAAACGCCGGCATCGCCCTGTTTTCCCCACCCGATCGGCTGTTTTTCCTCCCGGTGAGAACCGAAGCTCCGATCACCTTTTTCTCTCAACCTTCGCTCGGGATTTCTGATCTAACGCGCCGATCTTGTTCCACCGCCTCCGGGGAAACACGCAGGTGCAGAAAACTCGGTAGATTGCGCTCTAAACACAATTTTGACGTGCATCGCCGCGATTCCATCTCGGACCTCGTCGCCGACCGCCTTCCAGGGCCTCCGAGCTCAAGAAAACCCCAAGGTGAGATCCCCGACCTCCCCTCTACCGATCTATGCCATGAAATCCCAGTTTTAGGAGGAATAGACAAAGATCCGAAGTTCTCCGGCGAGATCGCCGCCTCCCGCCGCCACGCGCCGCCGGGCAGAGCGGGCTGGCTCCGGCCAGGGCGACGTGGCCGCTCGTGCGCCGTCTATTTTAAATCGCACGGTAGAAATAAAATCCCCGCGTACTGGTTCGGCGATCTAATCTCAGCCGTCTATTTTAAATCGGACGGTCCACATCAGCCCCGCATTATAAAGGCCGGGATTCTTACGCGCTACCCCCTAGGGATCTCGGAAAATACGAGCTAGCCCCGGAAACTTCTGATCTAGCCCCTGGAACTTCAGAAATTCGTGTAAATTCATTTAAAAATCAGTTTTAGCCCCTGGACTTAATAAAAATTAAGAAAACCTCTCGATTATGTGTAGCTAGACCTCTGGAAATTTATGAAATAATAAATTAGACCCTGTAGTAGGATGGATTTACCTTTTTGACCCTATATGATATTAAATTCAGAAAATTGAATACGTGATTAGGATTTAAATTTAAAAAGGTGAGACAAACACATTGTAAATTCAAATTTAAACTCTTCTAGCACATGGAAAACTTTAGAATGAGTTAAAAGTAGATTTTAAGCTGAAATGAATCTGTCTAATTGATTGTTCACATTTATTAGTTATAGGGACACATTTTTAGGTTAGGAAATAATTCTAAAAATTGGTAAAATAAATTTAAAGTAGTTCACATCAGAGGAGAAGTTCAAAAATATATTATTTAATATTTTAGATCAGAACCTATTCTGTTTAGATGATGTGTCTTACTATTTTCATAATAAAGTTCACATTTAGGCATAGAAAATAAATCTGAAAATATAGGAAAATAGGTATGCATAACTAGAAAATGATAAATGAAGTTTCCAAATCCAAAGATTTCAGTTTAGGATTTGGTAGAAGATCTGAAAACCCATTTGGAGTAGGAAAATATCTTCCATGCAAACTTGGTAGTTAAGAAGTATATTAATTAAATATAAAGAATTTATTCAAATTAAAAATTCATATATAGTGTGCAAACAGAAGTCTGAAATACAAAAGTTAGAAATCATATACGTATGTTTAAAAGTGCATGAAGGCTAAAAATCAACACAGCTAGAGTAAACACAACACTTGGAAATGTGAATGACTATCATATGTATGTATGTGTGGAGTGAAAGTGTAAACTATGTCTTATGGGTTGTTGTTTTCTTTTGCTATGTGTGTTGGCATGAGTAGAACCTGCCCCAGAGCAAGTTCTTCCCTTCCAAGATCAGGACTATCCATTCCCAGAGCAGCAGGAAGAAGGCAAGTGTCCTTGACCACTTTGATCCTATGCTAGGATGTGTAGATAGAATTATTTGCATTGTCAATTGAAATATGAAACCCATGCTAGGAAGTTTCCTTAGAATTGCATTATCTTGTTTCCTTGTAGCTTGGGTTTGGATTTATTTTATCATGTCATTTATTTATATGCTATGCTTAGCCATGCTTAGAATGGGATAAGTGAGATATGAGATCATCAATTTATTTACCTTACTCTTGAATGAGATATTACGAGTTATGTAGAGGTAGGGATCGAGGCAAGTTGGATGATTTGGTTGGTGCTGGGTGCACGAGACTCGGGTTTGTGTTCAGTACTTGCCTGGATCCTAAGGACCGGTTCATGGAGCATGTAACCTGGCTTTACCGTGCCAACCACATGCTGAGATGGGGCAGCTTGGCCAATTAGTTAGGTGTATCCCCGGTGTAGTATGGGTGTGTTGGATGGTGCGAGGAATAGGTGTCAGCTGGACTACCATATGAACCGCAAGGCTCAAGAGGGGCCACTGCAGCGGGGTTGGAGCCTCTCGTATGCTGTTAGGGGTGAAACCTTAGTGGGCCCACACTCGTCAGGAATCCCTTTGTAAAGGCTTCGTAGTGATCTCCTGACTACACACCTGGGAAGTGTGAATGTGGTTCGTGGCCACTGGCATAATGGAGGTTCTTTTAGTCCACCCGGTAACGGGGGATGAAATCACTACATGTGGGTACAGTGGTGCAAACTCTGCAGAGTCAAAACTGTCATGACAGCCGTGCTCACGGTTAAGAGCGGCTTGGACTTATTCATGATTAGAGGAATGATGACTTTGGAAGTTGAGGATGTTAAGCGGGGAGCTTAACATTGGAATTGATGTTACGGTTATTTGATTATGATGATAGGTTGGGAGATTGGGACCATTTCATCTGTGTAGTAATGTAGGTGCTTAATAAGCTATGGTGGTAGGTAATAATTGCGTAGTGCTTTAACCATGAGTTCAACCTCTCCTTGCTCTAGCCACGCATGACATAACTTTCCCACACTTCCTGAGTACCAACGGTACTCAAACTTGCATATTTGTTGGTTTAAATTGCTGCTCAGGTCAAGGGGATGATGTGGTGTTCAATGACCAAGACTTCGGGCCCGAAGAAGGATTCTAGCTTCATGGAGTCCCCCGGGCAACGCCTGTGAAGGAGCCCCCAAGAATAATATTCCGCTGCTAGTTTATTTACATGTTATGAACTTATTATCATCCATCGAGACGTGTACTTTGTAAGACATATTTATATTCGACACCTGGCTTGTAATAAATGATGCTTCACTATTTGTCATCACATGTATGAGAAAATGATCCTCGCATACATGTGATATTCACTCGGTTGTTCTTCGGAGAAACCGGGTGTGACAGAAGTGGTATCAGAGCCAAGGTTCCCATAGGAACGTGGACCTAGGTAGAAATGGACGTATTTAAGGACCCTATTTTCTTAAAAACTATTTTACAAAGGTGTGGCTTGAAAAGTGTTATTTAATGGGGTCACTTTATTCATCTTACCCCAACTTTTATTCAAAATAGGATTTTTGTTTAAAATCTTATCTAACTTAATTTTAAACGCTTTATGTCTTAGATGGTTCGCATGATCCGCACCGCCCGCAAGTCCACTGGAGGAAGAGTTCCCATAGTTGCCCTTGCCCTGAGAGAGGAGAACCGTCCGGTGGCGTACCTCTCCTACGGATTGGCAATAGAAGGCTTGTTGCGCCGTCTACGGCGTATGCTCCACGCCGCCGGCAATACGGGCAAGCTAATCATACACTACAACTCCACCCGGTCCATCCGTGAGAAGCGGGAAGAATGGAGTTCAGAAATGAGGATTATCCATGAAAATCAGCTGCTCAAGATCCACCGCTCTCCAGCTTGTCGAGCGACACAGGTCGATGCGGAGAAGGATGTCACCTGGGAGGCTATCACCTGCCAGAGTCACATCTACCGTCGCCACCTGGACAGGACTGAGTACATGTATGTCCTCTAGCGTGAGAGTGGCACAACGGAGTACAAGTACCCGCCAGTGCAGCAGGGGACTTCCCATGAGCACATGGACCTGTGCTTGGAGGATGCTGCTATGCTCAGCACTCGACTGCAGGAGTGCCAACAGGAGCTTCAGGATGTCCGTGACACCCTAAAGGAGACTGAGGCGTTGCTTCGAGCCAGCTTGAGGGCGAGAGAAAGAGGAGATGGGAATGAACTGTGTATCACCGTGAATGACACATGGACTCCTGACTCCCCAGATCGCCGGGCAAGCAGGCGTCGCCGCACTTCTCCACCAGCAGCTTCCCCACCCAAAGCGGAGTCAGAGGGCAGCCGCAATAATGAGGAAGATCCCGAGGAGCCAGCTCAGTGATACGAGTCGTGAAGAGTCATTTCCCATAGTTCAGCAGGTTATCGAGTAGGCGAGTCAATACCTTAGTTAATGGTGTGTGACGTGAGTTGTGGAAGCCATGGGCAATTGTCCACAAGCTCGTCTTCAGGATTGTTTTGCTTTGATGTGTGAACCCCTATGAATTAAGAGTGCATTTATTTTCGCGTAAGACGTGAGACCCTCAGAAAATGTTAATATAATAAGACCCCATGAATTTTAAGTTTAAACAAGCAAATTGGGAAGTTAATACGTAATGCTTTAAATTGGCATTTGGTTGATCATGATAGATGGCTGGAAGAGGAAAGGGTCGTGGTGCCAACCCCACCAACAACAACGATGAGGCCGGCAACCCTCATCTTTCTGGAGGACAAGACAGGGGTGGTCGCCATGAAGGAGTTGATCCCATCCAACAAATGCTTGAAAATCAGAATCATCTCATCCAGAGCCTAACTCAAGTGGTGGCCAACTTGCATCAAGTTCCACCTCCACAAGCTGCACAACGCCAACCAAGGTTGAGTGAGTTTCTAGGGACTCAACCTCCAAAGTTTGCAAGTGCTGCTGAACCTCTGGAGGCAGACGATTGGCTAAAGACCATTGAGAGCAAGATGAGGATCATACAATGCCAAGGGTGTGAGAGGGTGCTGTTTGCCTCTCACCAATTGCATGGACCTGCTGCTGATTGGTGGACCGCTTACTTGGCCGCCCATCATGACCCTGAGAACATCACTTGGGAAGAGTTCAAGCATAGCTTCCGCAACCATTACATACCAAGGGGTGAACTTAAAAACAAGAGAAAGGAGTTCTTGGGGCTGCAGCAAGGAAACATGACGGTGAGGGAATACCTCACTAAATTCACCCAACTATCCCGTTATGCACCACGGGACATAGAGACTAATGAGCAGAAACAGGATTGCTTTGTGGAAGAACTCAAGGATCATTTAAGAGAATTGACAGGGAAGGGGTACATTCGTCCTAGTTCCTCACCATGGGGAGCTCCAGTGATATTTGTGCCCAAGAAGGACGGAACCCAAAGGTTATGCGTAGACTACCGTGCGTTGAATGAAGTAACCATCAAGAACAAGTACCCATTACCCCGCATTGAAGACTTGTTTGATCAGTTGAGGGGAGCTTGTGTGTTCTCGAAAATTGATCTCAGGTCGGGATACCACCAACTTAAGATAAGGCAAACTGATATTCCAAAGACGGCTTTCGTATCTCGGTACGGACTGTATGAATACACAGTCATGCCTTTCGGGCTAACTAATGCCCCGGCATACTTCATGTATCTCATGAACAAGGTATTCATGGAATATCTGGACAAATTTGTGGTGGTTTTCATAGATGACATTCTCGTCTTCTCCAAAGATGAAGAATAACATGAGAAACATCTAAGGTTGGTGTTGCAAAAGCTGAGAGAACAACAACTATATGCCAAGTTGAGCAAGTGTGAGTTTTGGCTAAAGAGAGTTCCCTTCTTAGGACATATAATCTCGGAGGGAGGAATCTCCGTAGATCCCGCCAAGATCGAGGATGTACAAAAGTGGAAGACCCCTGAGAATGTCGGGGAAGTTCGAAGCTTCTCAGGATTGGCTGGATACTATCGACGGTTTATCGAGGGTTTCTCCAAGATTTCGAGACCCCTCACCAAACTGTTGGAGAAAGGAATCACATTCACATGGACACCGCAGTACGAGACGAGTTTTCAAGAGCTGAAGAAAAGATTGACAACAGCCCCAGTACTAGTTATGCCAGATATGCAGAAGAACTTTTCGGTGTACTGCGATGCCTCTGGAAACGGGTTGGGATGTGTTCTCATGCAAGAGGGGCATGTCGTGGCATATGCATCCCGGCAGCTCCGGAAACACGAGGAGAACTATCCTACGCATGACCTAGAGCTAGCCGCAGTGGTACACGCGTTGAAAATTTGGCGGCATTACTTGATGGGGAAAAGGACAGAGATATATACGGACCATTAGAGCTTAAAGTACATTTTCACATAGCCAGATCTCAACCTCAGACAAAGGAGATGGTTAGAGCTGATCAACGACTTTGATGTGGGCATCAACTATCATCCTGGGAAAGCGAACCTCGTGGCAGATGCTTTAAGTCGGAAGGTGCAGGTCAATAGGTTGAGCTTGAAGGACATGCCTACAGAATTGAAGGAAGAGGTTATAAAACTTAATCTATGTCTGGTGAATAGTGGTGAGGCCATCGCCATGGAAGTGGACTCCACATTAGAGAAAGACATCCGCAATGGTCAGAAGAATGACGAGAAGATACACGAGATTAGAGAACTCATCAAGAAAAATAAAGCCCCTGGGTTCAGAGAGGATGAACAAGGTACGGTGTGGCACGGGAAAAGAATCTGTGTGCCTGAAGTGAAGGAGATCCGTGAATTGATTTTGAAGGAAGCTCATGATTCCGACTATTCCATTCATCCTGGGAGTACGAAGATGTATCAAGACCTCAAGAGCAGATATTGGTGGTATGGCATGAAGCGAGATGTCGCGGAACATGTTGCCTTATGTGACACATGTCAGTTGGTGAAAGCAGAACATCAACGACCCGCAGGATTATTGCAACCACTCAAAGTGCCTGAATGGAAATGGGAAGAAATCGGAATGGATTTCATAGTGGGACTACCCAGGACCCAATCAGGGTATGATTCGATATGGGTCATCATCGACAGACTAACCAAGGTAGCTCATTTCATTCCCGTGAAAGAAAGCTACAGCGGATCCAAATTGGCAGAGTTGTACATGTCCAGGATCGTGTGTTACCATGGAGTGCCAAAGAAGATAGTGTCAGATCGAGGGACACAATTCACCTCAAAGTTCTGGCAGAAGTTACATGAAACCATGGGAACTCATCTGAATTTTAGTTCTGCCTATAATCCCCAGACTGATGGACAGACGGAAAGAACCAATCAGATCCTTGAGGATATGTTGAGAGCGTGTGCGCTCAAGAACAACAGGAGTTGGGATAAGAACTTACCGTATGCGGAGTTCTCCTATAACAACAACTATCAGGCTAGTATGAACATGTCACCGTTTGAGGCTTTGTATGGGAGAAAGTGCAGAACTCCACTATTTTGGAACCAAACGGGGGAAAGTAAAGTGTTTGGGCCCGAAGTACTACAAGAAGCCGAGGCGAAAGTGAGGGAAATCCGCAACAACTTGAGGATAGCACAGAAACAACAAAAGAGCTATGCCGATGTACGAAGAACAGAGCTCGTTTTCAACATGGGGGACTATGTCTACCTCAAGGTGTCCCCTATCTGAGGACTTCGTCGGTTCAAGGTGAAAGGCAAGTTATCACCTCGATACATCTAACCCTTTCAAGTTTTGGAGAGGAAAGGCGAAGTGGCATATCAACTAGAACTGCCGGCTCGCCTATCAGATGTGCATGACGTATTCCATGTGTCACAGCTCAAGAAATGTCTGAGGATGCCTGAAGAGATGTTACCCATGAATGAGGTTGACGTAGCCGAGGATCTGTCTTATGCCGAGCAACCGTTCAAGATTTTAGAGACAATGGAACACCTCACAAGAAATAAAAGAATCCGGATGTGCAAGGTGCAGTGGAAGCATCACTCGGAAGAGGAAGCCACATGGGAGCGAGAAGACGAGCTTAAGGCACAGTTTCCGGAATTGTTTTCCTAGAACCGCCAATCTCGAGGACGAGATTTCTTTTAAGGGGGGTAGAGCTGTAACACCCCAAAAACCTGTTAAGAGGGGAATTTAAAAAATTTTGGACGTATTGCATGTGGTGCAGAAATAAAAATTCAAATTGGAATTCAAATTCAAATCAAAACAGACACGAAAAAGAAAAAGAAAACCCAACCGGCCAGTGGGCCGAAACCCACCAGTTGGCCCAACATTTCCCGCGCCAGCCCACAGCCGCGCGCTCCACTCTTTTTCTCACTGACACGCGGGGCCCACCGTCATCTTCTTCCTCGCGCGATCGGCCGACCCCGGGACTCCTCCGCGCGCCCGAATCCAAACCACCCCGGAAAACCGCGTTCCCCAGCTGAATTCTGGTCCCGGACGACTCCAACTCGATCACAACCGACACGCCGCCCTCCCCCGTCTATATAAACACCGGCATCGCCCTGTTTTCCCTACCCGATCGGCTGTTTTTCCTCCCGGTGAGAACCGAAGCTCCGATCACCTTTTTCTCTCGACCTTCGCTCGGGATTTCTGATCTAACGCGCCGATCTTGTTCCACCGCCTCCGGGGAAACACGCAGGTGTAGAAAGCTCGGTAGATTGCGATCTAAACACAACTCCGACGTGCATCGCCGCGATTCCATCTCGGACCTCGTCGCCGACCGCCTTCCAGGGCCTCCGAGCTCAAGAAAAAACCCGAGGTGAGATCCCCGACCTCCCCTCTACCGATCTATGCCATGAAATCCCAGTTTTAGGAGGAATAGACGAAGATCCGAAGTTCTCCGGCGAGATCGCCGCCTCCCGCCGCCGCGTGCCACAGGGCAGAGCAGGCTGGCTCCGGCCAGGGCGACGTGGCCGCTCGTGCGCCGTCTATTTTAAATCGCACGGTAGAAATAAAATCCCCGTGTACCGTTTCAGCGATCTAATCTCAGCCGTCTATTTTAAATCGGACGGTCCACATCAGCCCCGCATTATAAAGGCCGGGATTCTTACGCGCTACCCCCTGGGGATCTCGGAAAACACGAGCTAGCCCCGGAAACTTCTGATCTAGCCCCTGGAACTTCAGAAATTCGTGTAAATTCATTTAAAAATCAGTTTTAGCCCCTGGACTTAATACAAATTAAGAAAACCCCTCGGTTACGTGTAGCTAGACCCCTGGAAATTTATGAAATAATAAATTAGACCCTGTAGTAGGGTGGATTTACCTTTTTGACCCTATATGATATTAAATCCAGAAAATTGAATATGTGATTAGGATTTAAATTTAAAAAGGTGAGGCAAACACATTGTAAATTCAAATTTAAACTCTCCTAGCACTTGGAAAACTTTAGAATGAGTTAAAAGTAGATTTTAAGCTGAAATGAATTTGTCTAATTGATTGTTCACATTTATTAGTTATAGGGTCACATTTTTAGGTTAGGAAATAATTCTGAAAATTGGTAAAATAAATTTAAAGTAGTTCACATCAGAGGAGAAGTTCAAAAATATATTATTTAATATTTTAGATCAGAACCTATTCTGTTTAGATGATGTGTCTTACTATTTTCATAATAAAGTTCACATTTAGGCATAGAAAATAAATCTGAAAATATAGGAAAATAGGTATGCATAACTAGAAAATGATAAATAAAGTTTCCAAATCCAAAGACTTCAGTTTAGGATTTGGTAGAAGATCTGAAAACCCATTTGGAGTAGGAAAATACCTTCCATGCAAACTGGTAGTTAAGAAGTATATTAATTAAATATAAAGAATTTATTCAAATTAAAAATTCATATATAGTGTGCAAACAGAAGTCTGAAATACAAAAGTTAGAAATCATATACATATGTTTAAAAGTGCATGAAGGCTAAAAATCAACACAGCTAGAGTAAAACAC